>WOVY01009241.1:815000-1415000 GCA_013436015.1 Rhipicephalus annulatus
TTAAGCCGACCGCTCTGTGTCAGTAAGTTGTAATGTTTTCTGAGAATATGCGACACGTTAGGAATAGATACAGAATGCGTTAGAACGAGGTTGGTTCGGGAAGGTGGCGCTAATCGCTTGTCCTTACTGATGAGCTCTTTCCGATTGAGGCATTTGGCCCGTTGGAGAGCGTCGTCAATTATTTGTGAAGGATATTGTTGTTCGGGTAATGCTTTACGGAGCTGGTCACAGTTGTGAGTGAAATCCCTGTTGTCCGAAAAAATTCTATTAAAACGGATAGCTTGGCTATAGGGGATACTTGTTTTGCAGTGTTTCACATGGCTACTTTTAAAATGAAGATATCTTTGTCGGCTTCCTGTATAGGTTTGTCGTTAGTTTACCATTGCTTAAAGCTACATTGACGTGGAGGAAGTTTATGGTGACTGGTGAATAAGAGTGGGAAAAGGAGACGGATGGTTCTACTTTGTTGAAGTCTGCAATGAAAGAATGTAATGCCGCTTCACCATGGTGCCAAATTAGGAAAATGTCGTCAATGAAGCGTTTGTAATAAAGTGGTTTAAGGTCACGAGTGGCGAGAAAGTTATTTTCTAGAATGCCCATGAAGATGTTCGCATAACTTGGACCTATTTTTGGGCCCATCGAGGTGCCGCTGGTTTGAACATAATGTTCACCGTTAAATTCAAAGTTGTTAAGCTCGAGTATCAGTGATAAAATAGTGCCCAAGGTGGAACCGTCGATGGATTTCTCAATTACCGAGTCATTGTACTCTTGGAGTACAGAACGAATCCCGTCCGCATGGGGTATATTTGTGTGCAGTGACACCACATCTAGTGTGACCAGAAGAGCCTCACTCTGAACACGCATATTTACAATGTCAGCAGAAAGTGATTAGTGTCCTTGAAGTTAGGAGGAATTGAACTAATTAAGCTGTCTGCATATCGAGACAGGCTTCCTGTGATGGTTCCTATTCCTGAAATTAATGGCCAGCCTGGATTACCTTGTTTATGAATTTTAGGAAGCAGATAAAATCTACCAGCTACCGGACTCAGGGGGACTAAGGATTTAGGCGCAGTTTTTAGAATTTTATTTTTTCTTACAAGCTCTTTTAAAGTTTCTTTTACTTTGGTCTTGAATTCCGCGGTTGGGTCGTAGCTCAAATGTCTGTAAAATGTGTGGTCATTTAATTGCCTGTGGGCCTCACGAAGGTAATCAGCTTTATTGCTTTATTCATTATTACGATTGCTCCCCCTTTATCGGCCGGTTTGATGACGATGTCGTCTCGGCAAGGCAGGGTCTGGATCGCTTGTTTTTCTTTGCCGCTTAGGTTGCGGTGAAACGGTGATTGCTTCTTGTATGCTTCGAGTACATTTCGCTGCACTGCTCGGGTGTAAATATCGAGACATTTATCCCTTCGGGAAGGGGGAGTCCAGTGCTTAGTAGAAAAAAATGCTGTTTTGATAGATGGAGGCCGTTTATGAAAGTGTTCCCGTACACGCATGCTTCTTTTGAAATTGTGTAAGTCACTGATTAGTTGGAATTCATTGTATCCTCCAGTGGCAGGACGAAAGTTCAAACCACGGGAAAGAACGCTCGATTCTTCAGCCGATAACGTGGCACTAGAAATATTTACTATATTCACAGCTTCTGCGGAGGACGAATGCACTGAAGACGTTGCGTCATCAGGAGTGCTGACGCTTGTGCAAATGTTATCGCGCATCAACTTTTTATATTTTTTGTCGCCGAGCTCGCGAATCTTTTCTTGCCTGTAGTTATCAAGCGACGCTCTTTCATCGGCAGTGAAATTCCGCGTTGCAAAGAGTTGGTTCTCTTTGTTCCTTAGCTGTTTTCCGGATAACTCATAATGGTTAATGACAATGCGCGTGAGTTCCCAAGACGCTTGTTTGAGTGTGTTGTCCCACCTGGAGAGATTATTGCTAGTCATTTCAGACGTAGCAGGCCTTAAGTAAAATCTTAAACCTTTAGGTACTGTTGATGTAGCATTATACATTTTGAAGGTGGAAGCATGCAGGTCGCCGCGAATACGCTTTTCGATTACTTCTCTAAGCTTCAAAAAGTGCACTGGGGCATCTCCAAAGCGAGTCTTACTCCCGGCTAGGTGGTAATCATTCGGTTTCTTGGGTAGGATCAGGCCGCTTGCTTCTGAATTGGTACCTTGACTGGGACGACGTGGCACCGCTGGGAGGCGGAGAAGCGGCCGGTGTTGCCTTGCTGCCCACTAGATTGTTCGTAACCTTGTAAAAAGACACTGCTTTGTCTGTCATCGTCGTGGTAATTGTCCTTGCCGGTGCCTTGTTTCTCGTTGTCAGGCTGGTCGTTGCGTTGGTTGAAGGTACACAGCTTGGCGATGTCTTTTTTGTTGGTGTCAACCCATTCACTGCTTCTCTCGCCATGGCCTTGTTCTCAGAAGCCTTGCTGGTCGATGGCCGCCTTGTCGTTGGCTTGCTTATCGTTGCCCGGCTACCATGTGTGTTGTTTACTGTTGTCGCACTTGATCGGCCTGTCGCTGAGCGAATGTTTATCGCTTCGATACCACTTGGTGGCATTCTCGCAGATGGTGCAGTCACTTTCTCAGATGACGGAAGACTGTCGTGAGAACGTGCTTTCGTGGCACGAGGCACATTACAAATAGTTCCGCTGCCTTTGTAGTCTTCCCAAGCAGCCGATGACGCATCATGTGGATTTTTGAAGCACAACTGTCGATAGTGACAGGCAAGTAGCGCAAAGCCCTCGAAACTTGGGTGGAGACCATCACTTGCGAGCACGTGAGATGGCGGGAGCCTTTCAAATCTATGATCGACGTGAAATACAAGCTTTGAACGTTGGCCAAAGTTCCGAAGGAGCTGGTTGAAAAAACTTGCAGACTTGTTGCAACGTTGCACAAAGGTTTCGTTTCTGTTACCTTGACGGCGGTTGCAGGATCGTGGCAGCACGACCCTTGCGTATATTCGACGTATAGCGGGGCACCGTTTCGTTACGATATCCAGCATCTCGCAGTACCTGGCAAAAGCCACGTTGCCGGAACACTTTGGGATGTAATTGCTGCCAACGTGAAGGATGAGCGTTTCCGTTAACGGAGGGACAAAATCCAATAGTGAACTTACATCACTGATGGTAGCACCACTCTGAGAGATGAAGGCTGGCGTACCCGCATGAAGCAGATCAAAATGCTGGTATAGGTATTTCGTCTGCGAGTCACCCAAAATGGCTGTCGATGTGGCACTCTTAGGGCATTTGCAGTCAACAATTTTCGTAGTGGCTTTTCCGGGACCCATAGTAGTAAAATGATTCAAAAAAGAAATTCTATGGGTCCGCGATGGTGCAAATAAAATTAGGAATAAAGGAGCACACCTACGAAAATTTGATAGTTGTTTACTCTACGTTTCGGCCGTGGCACGGCGTTCGTCAGGATTAACAGAAATACGAGTATGTGGCCGCTTTTATGGGCAGGCATTAACACGTCAGTACAAAACACGTGCGATCTGCATGTGAGTGTCACAAAAATTCTTTGAACACATGATGCGTCATCGGCTGCTTGGGACGACTACACAAGCAGCGGAACTATTTGTAATGTGCGTCGTACCACGAAAGCTTGTTCTCACAACAGTCTTCCGTCATTTGAGAAAGTGGCTGCACCCTCTGCGAGAATGCCACCAAGTGGTATCGAAGCGATAAACATTCGCTCAGCGACAGGCCGATCAAGTGCGACAACAGTAAACAACACACATGGTATCCGGGCAACGACAAGCAAGCCAACGACAAGGCGGCCATCGACCAGCAAGGCTTCTGAGAACAAGGCCATGGCGATAGATGCAGTGAATGAGTTGACACCAACAAAAAAGACATCGCCAAGCTGTGTACCTTCACTTCAACCAACGCAACGACCAGCCTGACAACGAGAAACAAGACACCGGCAAGGACAATTACCACGACGATGACGGACAAAGCAGTGTCTTTTTACAGGGTTACGAAGAATCTAGTGGGCAGCAAGGCAACACCGGCCGCTTCTCCGCCTCCCAGCGGTGCCACGTCGTCCCAGTCAAGGTACCAATTCAGAAGCAAGCGGCCTGATCCTACCGAAGCAACCCAATGATTACCACCTAGCCGGGGTAAGACTCCCTATGATTACCACCTAGCCGGGGTAAGACTCCCTTAGCAGATGCCTCAGTGCACTTTTTGAAGCTTAGAAAAGTAATCGAAAAGCGTATTCGCTGCGACCTGCATGCTTCCACCTTAAACATGTATATTGCTACATCAACAGTACCTAAAGAATTAAGCCTTAACTTAAGGCCAGCTACGTCTGAAATGACTAGCAATAATCTCTTCAGGTGGGACAACACACTCAAACAAGCGTCTCTGGAACTCACGCGCATTGTCACTAACCATTATGAGTCATCCGGAAAACAGCTAAGGAACAAAGAGAACCAACTCTTTGCTACGCGGAATTTTACTGCCGATGAAAGAGCGTCGCTTGATAACTACAGGCAAGAAAAGATTCGCGAGCTCGGCGACAAAAAATATAAAAAGTTGATGCGTGATAACATTTGCACAAGCGTCAGCACTCCTGATGACGCAACGTCTTCAGTGCATTCGTCCTCCGCAGAAGCTGTGAATATAGTAAATATTTCTAGTGCCACGTTATCGGCTGAAGAATCGAGCGTTCTTTCCCGTGGTTTGAACTTTCGTCCTGCCACTGGATTGATTGATTGATATGTGGGGTTTAACGTCCCAAAACCACTATATGATTATGAGAGACGCCGTAGTGGAGGGCTCCGGAAATTTAGACCACCTGGGGTTCTTTAACGTGCACCCAAATCTGAGCACACGGGCCTACAACATTTCCGCCTCCATCGGAAATGCAGCCGCTGCAGCCGGGATTCGAACCCGCGCCCTGCGGGTCAGCAGCCGAGTACCTTAGCCACTAGACCACCGCGGCGGGGCCGTCCTGCCACTGGAGGATACAATGAATTCCAACTAATCAGTGACTTACACAATTTTAAAAGAAGCATGCGTGTACGAAAACACTTTCATAAACGGCCTCCATCTATCAAAACAGCATTTTTTTCTAATAAGCACTGGACTCCCCCTTCCCAAAGGGATAAATGTCTCGATATTTACATCCGAGCAGTGCAGCGAGATGTACTCGAAGCATACAAGAAGCAATCTCCGTTTCACCGCAACCTAAGCGACAAAGAAAAACAAGCGATCCAGACCCTGGCTTGCCGAGACGACATCGTCATCAAACCGGTCGATAAAGGGGGAGCAATCGTAATAATGAATAAAGCTGATTACCTTCGTGAGGCCCACAGGCGAATTAATGACCCCACATTTTACAGATATTTGAGCTACGACCCAACCAAGGAGTTCAAGACCAAAGTAAAAGAAACTTTAAAAGACCTTGTGAAAAAAATTAAAATTCCAGAAACTGCGCTTAAATCCTTAGTCCCCCTGAGTTCGGTAGCTGGTAGATTTTATCTGCTTTCTAAAATTCACAAACAAGATAATCCAGACCGGCCAATAATTTCAGGAATAGGAACCATCACAGAAAGCCTGTCTCGATATGCAGACAGCCTAATTAGTTCAATTCCTCCTAACGTTTCTTCATATATTAAGGAAACTAATCACTTTCTGTGTGACATTGTAAATATGCGTGTTCCGAGTGAGGCTCTTCTGGTCACACTAGATGTGGTGTCACTGTACACAAATATACCCCATGCAGATGGGATTCGTTCTGTACTCCAAGCATACAATGACTCGGTAAATGACAAACCCATCGACGGTTCCACCTTGAGCACTATTTTATCACTGATACTCGAGCTTAACAACTTTGAACTTAACGGTGAACATTATGTTCAAACCAGCGGCACCTCGATGGGCACAAAATAGGTCCCAATTATGCGAACATCTTCATGGGCATTCTAGAAAATAACTTTCTCGCCATTCGTGACCCTAAACCACTTCATTACAAACGCTTCATTGACGACATTTTCTTAATTTGGCACCATGGTGAAGCGGCATTACATTCTTTCATTGCAGACTTCAACAAAGTAGAACCATCCATCTCCTTTTCGTACTCTTATTCACCAGTCACCATAAACTTCCTTCACGTCAATGTAGCTTTAAGCAATGGTAAACTAACGACAAACCTATACAGGAAGCCGACAAAGATATCTTCATTTTAAAAGTAGCCATGTGAAACACTGCAAAACAAGTATCCCCTATAGCCAAGCTATCCGTTTTAATAGAATTTTTTCGGACAACAGGGATTTCACTCGCAACTGTGACCAGCTCCGTAAACCATTAACCGAACAACAATATCCTTCACAAATAATTGACGACGCTCTCCAACGGGCCAAATGCCTCAATCGGAAAGAGCTCATCAGTAAGGACAAGCGATTAGCGCCACCTTCCCGAACCAACCTCGTTCTAACGCATTCTGTATCTATTCCTAACGTGTCGCATATTCTCAGAAAACATTACAACTTACTGACACAGAGCGGTCGGCTTAAGGACATCTTCACTGAATCACCGCGGGTTGTATATCGGAGATCAAGAAACTTGCGCGACATGGTAACTTCTTGCAAGACTAGATTCATTGCTCCAGTAGGTTGTCACCCCTGTAAAAAAACGCGATGTAAAAGTTGTGCGCACATGACCACTGCGACTGTTGCTAAAAACACGGCATCTAACTTTTCACTTAAGGTTAAAGGGGACTTAAACTGCGATAGCAGCAACATCATTTACTTACTTGAATGCTCATTCTGCCACATGCAATACATCGGTCAAACCAAGACACCTTTTCGCATCCGTTTCAACAACCACAAATCACACGTAAACAGTTTGCCACATCTTCCATTGTCCAAGTATTTACATCTACCAGGTCATTCGTTTGACAAGGTTGTGGTGACACAATTAAAATCAGGCTTTAAATCGCACCATGATCGCGAAATTCGAGAATCGTTCTTGATTCAAAAGTTCAACAGTCTGTTATCCGGAATTAACGAATGCGTAGGCAAAGTGTCATGCCTTTCCACGATGCTCTGACGTCCGCGATTCGGAGACATATTTAAAGAAGCATCCCTAACGTATTATATACTTCCTAAAGGTTATCACATATTTATTTTTTTTTCATGAGTGAGCCTCGTCATCAATGGTGAATGTTACAAATGCCTTTTACAAGCCCACAATCTTGTCTATGGTATTACATTTTTTAATGGTTTTTTAGTGTAGTCACGCTGTTTCAAAGAATTTTTGTGACGTTCACATGCTGATCGCACGTGTTTAGTACTGACGTGTTCATGCCAGCCCATAAAAGCCACATACTCATATTTCTGTTAATCCTGACGAAGGCCGTGCCACGGCCAAAACGTAGAGTAAACAACTATGAAATTTTCGTAGTTGTGCTCCTTTATTCCTAATTATATATATATATATATATATATATATATATATATATATATATATATATATGTGTGTGTGTGTGTGTGTGTGTGTGTGTGTGTGAGAGAGAGAGAGGGAGAGAGAGACGCTACAAAATGGAGACATGTAGTGATCCAGATGCCATGCGTTTATTCTAATGCACGCGCACTTCCTCTTCGTCGGCTTCTCGTAGAATCACCTTGTTAATGCGTCACACTTCCCCCTCCCCTCGAGAAAGTCTCAGTTCAGAAGGTACAAAATAACGCTGCAATTTGCTAACATGCACGATGTCAGAGTTTCTACCTAAGGGTAGCACGGAGCGGATTATCTCAAAGTTCACTGTTGAGACCTTGCGTAGAATCTCGTAGGGTCCTTCCATGACGGAACTCAGTTTGCCGTTGTTGGGATGCTATGGTGTCTCGTAAAGGACAAAGTCACCGACTTGGAACTCAATCGGAAGAAATTTTCTATCATAAATGACTTTGTTCTTATTGTGGTAGGCAATAGAATTGGTTTTGAAGCATTATGTGGTCCTTCTTCTGTCACGTGTCGTCACAACTAAAACATATATGTTTTAGGGCTTCGCAGCATGTCAGCAACGCCTCACGCTCACGCGATCCGCTAGCCGTTCGTGCAGTCACTCACCCTGATGTGCCTGCTGACATCCTTCCATGGGCCGCCCTGCGTAGCCGATGGAGACCCGATGTTCGTGGGCCACCAGCTGCTGCATCCTTCAACTACGACAGTCTTCGTTCATCGAGATCCTGGCTCCGAAAACGAGCGGCGTGTGCATGATGATCTTCGCAAGCACACCCCTGCCTACGTTATCGCTCAGCTGCCTCATGCTCTTTTCTTCTGTGGATGCTTCACCGCTACGTCGACCACTCTGACGTCACAGCAGCACTATATAAGGCCTGACAAAACGTCACCTGCTTCCAGTGGGCTTGGCAGCATGTCAGCAACGCCTCACGCTCACGCGATCCGCTTGCCTTTCGTGCAGTCACTCACCCTGATGTGCCTGCTGACATCCTTTCATGGGCCGCCCTGCGTAGCCGATGGAGACCCGATGTTCGTGGGCCACCAGCTGCTGCATCCTTCAACTACGACAGTCTTCGTTAATCGAGATCCTGGCTCCGAAAACGAGCGGCGTGTGCATGATGGTCTTCGTAAGCACACCCCTGCCTACGTCATCGCTCAGCTGCCTCATGCTCTTTTCTTCTGTGGATGCTTCACCGCTACGTCGACCACTCTGACGTCACAGCAGCACTATATAAGGTCTGACAAAACGTCACCTGCTTCCAGTGGGCTTGGCAGCATGTCAGCAACGCCTCACGCTCACGCGATTCGCTTGCCTTTCGTGCAGTCACTCACCCTGATGTGCCTGCTGACATCCTTTCATGGGCCGCCCTGCGTAGCCGATGGAGACCCGATGTTCGTGGGCCACCAGTTGCTGCATTCTTCAACTACGACAGTCTTCGTTCATCGAGATCCTGGCTCCGAAAACGAGCGGCGTGTGCATGATGGTCTTCGTAAGCACACCCCTGCCTACGTCATCGCTCAGCTGCCTCATGCTCTTTTCTTCTGTGGATGCTTCACCGCTACGTCGACCACTCTGACGTCACAGCAGCACTATATAAGGTCTGACAAAACGTCACCTGCTTCCAGTGGGCTTGGCAGCATGTCAGCAACGCCTCACGCTCACGCGATCCGCTTGCCTTTCGTGCAGTCACTCACCCTGATGTGCCTGCTGACATCCTTTCATGGGCCGCCCTGCGTAGCCGATGGAGACCCGATGTTCGTGGGCCACCAGCTGCTGCATCCTTCAACTACGACAGTCTTCGTTAATCGAGATCCTGGCTCCGAAAACGAGCGGCGTGTGCATGATGGTCTTCGTAAGCACACCCCTGCCTACGTCATCGCTCAGCTGCCTCATGCTCTTTTCTTCTGTGGATGCTTCACCGCTACGTCGACCACTCTGACGTCACAGCAGCACTATATAAGGCCTGACAAAACGTCACCTGCTTCCAGTGGGCTTGGCAGCATGTCAGCAACGCCTCACGCTCACGCGATCCGCTTGCCTTTCGTGCAGTCACTCACCCTGATGTGCCTGCTGACATCCTTTCATGGGCCGCCCTGCGTAGCCGATGGAGACCCGATGTTCGTGGGCCACCAGTTGCTGCATTCTTCAACTACGACAGTCTTCGTTCATCGAGATCCTGGCTCCGAAAACGAGCGGCGTGTGCATGATGGTCTTCGTAAGCACACCCCTGCCTACGTCATCGCTCAGCTGCCTCATGCTCTTTTCTTCTGTGGATGCTTCACCGCTACGTCGACCACTCTGACGTCACAGCAGCACTATATAAGGTCTGACAAAACGTCACCTGCTTCCAGTGGGCTTGGCAGCATGTCAGCAACGCCTCACGCTCACGCGATTCGCTTGCCTTTCGTGCAGTCACTCACCCTGATGTGCCTGCTGACATCCTTTCATGGGCCGCCCTGCGAGCCGATGGAGACCCGATGTTCGTGGGCCACCAGTTGCTGCATTCTTCAACTACGACAGTCTTCGTTCATCGAGATCCTGGCTCCGAAAACGAGCGGCGTGTGCATGATGATCTTCGCAAGCACACCCCTGCCTACGTCATCGCTCAGCTGCCTCATGCTCTTTTCTTCTGTGGATGCTTCACCGCTACGTCGACCACTCTGACGTCACAGCAGCACTATATAAGGCCTGACAAAACGTCACCTGCTTCCAGTGGGCTTGGCAGCATGTCAGCAACGCCTCACGCTCACGCGATCCGCTAGCCGTTCGTGCAGTCACTCACCCTGATGTGCCTGCTGACATCCTTCCATGGGCCGCCCTGCGTAGCCGATGGAGACCCGATGTTCGTGGGCCACCAGCTGCTGCATCCTTCAACTACGACAGTCTTCGTTCATCGAGATCCTGGCTCCGAAAACGAGCGGCGTGTGCATGATGATCTTCGCAAGCACACCCCTGCCTACGTTATCGCTCAGCTGCCTCATGCTCTTTTCTTCTGTGGATGCTTCACCGCTACGTCGACCACTCTGACGTCACAGCAGCACTATATAAGGCCTGACAAAACGTCACCTGCTTCCAGTGGGCTTGGCAGCATGTCAGCAACGCCTCACGCTCACGCGATCCGCTTGCCTTTCGTGCAGTCACTCACCCTGATGTGCCTGCTGACATCCTTTCATGGGCCGCCCTGCGTAGCCGATGGAGACCCGATGTTCGTGGGCCACCAGCTGCTGCATCCTTCAACTACGACAGTCTTCGTTCATCGAGATCCTGGCTCCGAAAACGAGCGGCGTGTGCATGATGGTCTTCGTAAGCACACCCCTGCCTACGTCATCGCTCAGCTGCCTCATGCTCTTTTCTTCTGTGGATGCTTCACCGCTACGTCGACCACTCTGACGTCACAGCAGCACTATATAAGGCCTGACAAAACGTCACCTGCTTCCAGTGGGCTTGGCAGCATGTCAGCAACGCCTCACGCTCACGCGATCCGCTTGCCTTTCGTGCAGTCACTCACCCTGAGTGCCTGCTGACATCCTTTCATGGGCCGCCCTGCGTAGCCGATGGAGACCCGATGTTCGTGGGCCACCAGCTGCTGCATCCTTCAACTACGACAGTCTTCGTTCATCGAGATCCTCGCTCCGAAAACGAGCGGCGTGTGCATGATGATCTTCGCAAGCACACCCCTGCCTACGTCATCGCTCAGCTGCCTCATGCTCTTTTCTTCTGTGGGTGCTTCACCGCTACGTCGACCACTCTGACGTCACAGCAGCACTATATAAGGCCTGACAAAAGGTCACCTGCTTCCAGTGGGCTTGGCAGCATGTCAGCAACGCCTCACGCTCACGCGATCCGTTTGCCTTTCGTGCAGTCACTCACCCTGATGCGCCTGCTGACATCCTTTCATGGGCCGCCCTGCGTAGCCGATGGAGACCCGATGTTCGTGGGCCACCAGCTGCTGCATCCTTCAACTACGACAGTCTTCGTTCATCGAGATCCTGGCTCCGAAAACGAGCGGCGTGTGCATGATGATCTTCGCAAGCACACCCTTGCCTACGTCATCGCTCAGCTGCCTCATGCTCTTTTCTTCTGTGGATGCTTCACCGCTACGTCGACCACTCTGACGTCACAGCAGCACTATATAAGGCCTGACAAAACGTCACCTGCTTCCAGTGGGCTTGGCAGCATGTCAGCAACGCACCACGCTCACGCGATCCGCTTGCCTTTCGTGCAGGTAACATGTTCATATTCTCTCTTCACCCGCCGTACCCGATACATGGCATTAGTCGTGCTGCCAAGCCCACGGTGTTGCATTGCCACGATGTGTGAGTGTACTCATGTTATTCTTAACCTCTTGCTTCTAGCAGGCGATATTGAGGAAAACCCCGGTCCTAACACTCGATCCGCTTCATCACAGCCATCTGATGACATAATGTCAGTGCTGAGCGCAATTCAGAGCGGACAAGCAACACTCTTAGATGAAATGAAATCAAACTACTTAAAATTATCAGAAAATGACGAAGCTCTCGACGATATAAAGAAAAGACTAGGGGAAATAGAGGGCGTTTGTTCTTCGATCGCCTTAGTCAAAGAACAAATCCATGAAGTTCGAGGCATGGCAGAGCAGAGCACCAAGATGCTTGCGAATTTGGCTACCAGACTAGACGACTCCGAAGATAGGGCTAGACGCTCAAATCTAGTATTTTTTGGGCTAAAAGACAATGAACTTGAGACATGGGAGCAATCGGAGAAGTTAATAATCGATTTCTGCAGCGCGAGCCTTGAAACGTCTCTGCAACCAAGAGACATAGAGCGTGCTCACAGAATTGGCCGCTTTCGACCAAATAACAATCGACCCATCATTGTCCGATTTTCCCATTTCAAAGATAAGGAGGGCGTATTATCAAGAAGCGCGCGACTCAAGGGCACCAACTACAGGATTACAGCAGATTTCTCGCCAGCTACTCGCCTTGCCCGCAAAAAGCTAGTCGAATTCGGTAGAACTCAACGCAAGCCTTTCAAGCTTCGTTGTGATAAACTTATACTCGATAACACTACTTACCTTTTTGATTCTACTGAGCAGAAGGTCATTCAACAGCCACGGTAGCAATCACATGACTCTTCTCAGCGAGAATTTCCACGCACAGCTCTGTCTTTCGTATATACGAACATAAGAAGTATCCTGCCCAAACGCGACTCACTTTCACACATAACAGATACCACTCACTGCAATTTTATAGTTCTAACTGAAACATGGCTAAATTCATCCATTTCCAACACCGAACTACAGTGCTGTTTCCCTGATTTTGTAATTTTTCGGCGCGACCGAGAAAATAAACGTGGTAGTGGTGTCATGATGGCCGCCCATAACGGTGTTCAGTACTCCATAGTTGATGTACCCTCTCCCTTAGAAATCTTTTTTGTGCATTGCCAAGCGTCTAATCCACCTGTTGTAATCGGAGTGTGTTACCGCCCACCTGAAGCCGATACGTCTTTCACAAAACATTTCCATGATGCCATTTATTCTGTCACAACTGCATTTCCAAACGCCCCACTTATTTTATTTGGCGACTTCAATTTCCCCGGAATAACATGGTCAAATGTAGCACTAACTGCATCAAAACACAACGCTGAAAGTGACTTCTTAAACTCTTGTTTAACATTCGGCTTATCACAACTTATCTCTAAACCTACTCGACAAACGGAACACTCCTCGAACATTCCAGACCTATTGCTTACGTCTCACCCTGATAATTTTAGTACAGTGTCATATTTATCTGCCATTAGCGATCACTCTGTTCTTCAGACAACCTTTCAGTGCTACTTACCTAATCCCAAGAAAATTAAGAGAACAATCACAATATACGATAAGGGCAACTACAGAGCTATAAACGATGAACAGCTTTCTCTGAATCCTTTCTAAACGATTTTTCATGCGCACTGTCGAAACAAACTGGCACCTATTCAAAACCAAACTACAGCACCTGATAAAAGTTCACGTTCCCACCGTCACCTTAACCATAAGGTTAACATCCCTATGGTTCAACGCTTCACTAAAACGTCTTAAAAATAAAAAGAAGCGCCAGTTCCGCTCCGCTAAGCATTCAGACACCCAGTACGCGTGGGACAAATACAAGGCAACCGAAAAGCTTTTTGATTCTCTCGCAGCTAAAGCCAAGCGTTCTTTCTATTCTTCTACCTTACCTGATATGCTCCGAAAAAATCCTAAGCAATTTTGGAAAACTATTAACCCATCATCTATTACCCCTTCATCGAACATTACACTACGCGACGAACAAAATGTTTCAATTCCTGAACACTACACTTCGCATGTATTAAATGAAACCTTCTGCTCTGTATTCACCATAGAACCTGACGGTGACCTTCCCCATGCCCTTCCTGTATGCCACCCGATCATGTCGAAAATCGTATTTCATGCCAATGGGATTTCCAAGATAATCGATTCGTTAAAGCTTAGTTCATCAATGGGTATAGATGGCATTAACACAAAAATATCGAAGAACACTAAAATTGTAACAAGTGTGATTTTATCTAACATTTTTCAGCAATCACTCTCATCTGGAGTGGTGCCCCAAGACTGGAAGGTGGGCAAGGTCATTCCAATCCCAAAGAAAGGTAACTCGTATTCACCCAAAAACTATCGTCCCATTTCGCTCACAAGTGTATGGTCTAAAATAATGAAACACGTAATCCATTCCCACATAGTCAACTTTCTCGCACCTCTTCATTTCTTTCATAAAAACCAACATGGCTTTCAGAAAGGTGTTTCGTGTGACACTCAACTAACTCTGTTTACGAATGACATTAGCTCTAGCATTGTTGTAAATATACCAGTAGACGCGCTCTTTTTAGACTTCGAAAAAGCTTTTGACAAAGTTCCTCATAAGCGCTTGTTCTTAAAACTTTGTCTCAACCTTGACCCCTTAGTTTTCGATTGGATTTGCGACTTCTTAACTAACCGCCAGCAGTTCGTTTACGCAAATAATCTTTCTTCGTCTTTACGCCCCGTCATTTCAGGCGTGCCTCAAGGCACGGTTCTAGGACCTTTGCTTTTTCTCATATATATTAACGACTTGCCGAATAATATTTCTTCTAACATCAGACTTTTCGCCGATGATTGTGTCATTTATCGCCCAATTAACAACACAACAGATGTTCATGAACTTCAATCTGACCCTCATAAAATTGAAATCTGGTGTACAACGTGGTTAATGTCCCTTAACGCAAACAAAACGTCACTAGTCTCTTTCCATCACCGACAGTGCTACCCATCTCCAGCATACTTCATTAACAACACTCAAATTTCATGCGTAACTAAATACAAGTATCTAGGTGTCCATTTTTCTTCTGATTTAACATGGTCCCTTCACATAACGCACATTACTAACGAAGCAAACCGTGCTCTTGGCTGTCTGCGCCAAAACCTTCATCTAGCTCCTACCCCTGTCAAACTACTCGCTTATCAGACACTAATCAGACCAAAACTTGAATACGCATGCGCTGCTTGGGACCCTCATCAGAGTAACAATACTAAAACACTTGAAACAGTGCAAAACCGGGCAGCAAGATTCATCTTTTGAGATTATTCATATCAGTCAAGCGTAACCGAACTTAAATCTCGTGCTAACCTCGCTACCCTTTCGTCACGCCGCTGTATAGCTCGTCTGTGCCTGTTTTTCAAGTTTTATCATGGATCGCCTCGTACTCCCACCATCAAGCCAGCCCATCGTCATTCAGACCGCATCAATCACAGGAAAGCTGTTTACCCGCCAAGAGCTCACACCACTGCGCACCTTTCATCCTTCTTTGTCAAGACCACACAAGATTGGAATGGCCTTCCTCCTCACGTTGCGCACCACTCCAGTATCATCAACTTCAAAGCAGCGATCGAGCATCTACTCCTTTAACCGATTGTAATAGCCCACCCCTCATGTAAAACCCCTTCATTGGGGCCTTTGAGGTACTGTAAGTAAGTAAGTAAGTAAGTAAGTAAGTAAATATATCAATTCTGCGGTTTAATTTGGCTTAGCGAATGAGCAAGAAAACACGAGAAATCAGGCAATTTTTGTAAAAACAGCGGCAGCACTCCAGCGCCAAAACTTTTTTCTTGCTTTTTTACCACTTGATGTGCAATCTGCTAAAAATATTTTAAACATCTATAAACAAACATTTCTAGAGAAAAAAAACGTTACGAAATTGACAGAAAGTGACTTTTTGGGGCCATTCATTCGTAAATTAAGCCTCAAGGTCATCGTGCTAAGATTACATGCGATAGTTTATTATGTGATCCAATGCCTTTTATTTCGATATGGAAAATTTTATTCCTGTAAATTTTGTTTGAAACGAAAAAGAAATAATTTTTGATGTGCACAACTAAGTGCGCTTGTGGTGCGACAATTTGTGAGCACCGCAAGGAACTTCATCTTCGCCGATACACTTCGAAAATAGCTCCAAAGCTGTTTTTGGACCCATTTTTTCGACATACAAAACGCTGTCGAGAGTCGGCAATCATCAAAATACCCATCCTTCTCTTGACCTTGTTCCAAAAATCCAAATCTGTTAAGCACGCATGCGTATATATCTTTTATACTGCTCACAAGAATGTGCACCTTGAACAAGAGCTCAGTGCGCTGCCCACAGGAAGTGAATGCGCACCTGGAGGGCCAGCTGCTGAAACAGATGAAGTTTTTTTACACGTAGATATTGATAGCGAACCGGAACTGGTGCCGCATGGGTGACCGAAGCGTGGAAAAGCAACCAGGCCAGAAAGTACAAAGAGGGCTCCTACATTGCCAGAAATTGGTCAATCACCTACCTGCGACAGGTGTGAGGACTTTGGCCTTGCTTTCAGTAATTACGTGACCTCAATGTGAGATTTTGAAAAATTTTTGCAAGAGAAAATGAGGGAAAAAAGCTTCAGTACCTTACTTTGGCCCCGCAGTCTTGGCCTCGCGAGAAAACAAGCAGTTTTTGGCGCGTTGGTAAGTTCACGAAGCGTTGGTGATCAATACTTGCGATGGGATACTGGGTACTGATATAAATGACATGGCTTTAAATCAGTGAGGAAGTAAAATAATCAATCAGGGACTTATATGAGGATGATTCACTGACATACTGCTTACCAGGAAGAAAGGGCACGTTGCAAGGCAAACAGAAGCGTCTTATTTTGCTTAATATCAAAGGAATGCATGGACAACAAAAAAATGATTCACATTTTAAAGTTCGGGTTCTCCCATGTGCCTCTCTGCGTCCGCGCCACTTCTTTGTCCTGGCTAGTGAAAGTGGCACACACACACAGTGTCCGTGTGCATTAGCCACCAAAGCTGTTAGGTAAGGCTTCATGCCAGTGGCCTCAAACAAACAACTGAAGAGCTCTTGGCTACACTGATATGCGGGCTTAATAATGAATGCTGAATGTTTTGCAAAGGCGCATCGTGCCCCGGCACAGCTTATGCAGTGATTCTGCTTCAGCAAAGCTTCGCCCCTATTTTTGAGAGCACAGACGACATACATGTCCAGCAATGGATAAGCATAGTTCGCTGCTCACTCGAAACCATTGTTCTCACACAAGAGTTTTCTGAAAGGTTTGCAGACATGATGAAACAGCTGAAGACGCATCATTTTGTTAGCAAACAGCAGTTTGGGCACTTCCGAGAACTTAGGTTAAGTCATCAAGGGTGCTGTTGTGGAGATGGATTTAGCCGAACATTGCACTTTTATACTTTAGCACGCGCCTCAGTCGAACCACTGCGTGATTGCACCGGCCACATTGCACCCTGTAGTTGCCTATTTTATTGATCAGGAAATCACCCATGCAGGTGTTTCTGTGCGATGTTTTGCCGTTTTTTTACATTGTCCGGAGCACGACACATTCGCAGTACACGTATTTCAGTGCGAAGTACCGGATGTAGTGAAACGAGATCTGCCACAAGTGAAAATAATCCACTATTTTTTCTGATGAAGCTCCCACTCAAATTAAACAAAAATGACTTTTTGAAGATTTGCTACCACGGGCAGGACCACAATACTTCGTCAGAGTGGAACGTATCTGAGACTTCACATGGCAAAAGTGCATGCGAAAGTATCAGCGGCGCAATAAAACGTCTGGCAGTAAAAGAAAGCCTATAGAGGCATGACGGTGGTCATATTCACACACCATACATTTTATTTCTGTGGGCTAACAGTAATGTAAGGAGAATTACAGAAATTCGGGTGCTTCATTCACCAATTCAAGAAAAAAAAATTAGGCTCACTTCGAGATTCGCCATGGTGCTAGCTGTAAAAGGGACCCGACGACTCCACTATTTCAGACCGTCCATTCTTTCAGCCCTTCATATTGCCCTACATCGTTCTTCAAAACTCGCGAATTTAACCGAAAAAGCCGGTATGATGGACAAGGTAGCGTATTTCGATATGGCAGATTATGGTGTCAACAGAGGTGTCACAAAAAAAAAACGTGAACGACAAAAAATTACGTTATACGGAAGCCATACCTTTCTTTTTTATTATTGGTAAAACATGAAGCACTGTTTTTTCTGCGAATATCAAGTACTTGAAAATAAGAAACAATTTGGTTCACGCACCAATAGAACATAAAATGAAGCAGCCTCAGTGAATGGATACCGTTGCTCATGTTTTGTATGTCGGCATTACCTTCCGTAGTGCCGATAAAGCCAGTTATGAAGAGAAACAAGCAAGTTGGTTCTGATATAATTACACTGATGCGAAGCGACCTAGCCAGAACTTGATTGAACAACTGACGTGGTCCTGATGCAAGCCTGAAAAGCACCAATAACGAGCTCATGCTTTACAGGGAAGACGGACATCGCTACTTCCTAGCCATGACGTTTGTCATGCACATCAAATATTATGTTTTCTCTTAAACAAAATATAGAGGAATGAAATTTTCCACATTAAAATAAACGGCATTAGATCGCGTAATGAACTACTCATGTATTTTCAGCACGACGGCCATGATGCTAAATTACGATTGCACCTCCTTGAAAGGGTCACTATTTGTCAATTTAGCAAGGTTTTTCTCTATATGTGTTTGTTTATGGACGTTTAGAATATTTTACCAGATGGTACATCAACTGGTAAAAAAGTTAGAAAAAAGTCACAGCTTTGCAGCAAAGACGAAGTAATGAACGCGATAGCAACAATTTGAAAAGTCACGCACTGAATGCTAAGCAAATAGAATCGTGCCCCGCGTTTTTCGCGCACAAATTACGCACGAAACGTACTTACAGGTACGGATGCACGCGAATTAGCGTCTCATTTGTCACTTCGCTGAGACTGAAAAGCGCGCGCTTTTCGCGAACGGATGCTGCCATGATTGGAGTGACCTTTGTGCACCCGGTAACTTAACCAGCCACCTCCTGACACCTCTTTCCGACGACGACGACAGCGTAGCTCTGGTCGACTGGATTTGCCCTACGCCATCTCCTGTCGCCTACAAGAGCTCTTGCCAGTGGTTCCCTGTCCTCGGACTTCTGCAACTGCGTCCATCTTTCCTGTCTTTTCCTTACTTCCGTCTTTCGCTGTCCCTGCGCCTCTTTTTCTCCTTACTCTCTCTCTCTCTCTCTATTTCTTTACCTTTAATTCCTATCCTTTTAATCCCTTCTCTACCCCCCTCCTTCGTGAGCTACTGTAGAGGTATCCCTCCCCCCCCTGAGAGGCAGTTACGGGGCTCACTTTTCTCTTTTTTTTCACCTAAATTCACTTCCCCCTTCCCCCCAAGCAGAATCACTCCACGTAAAGCCCGAGGACAGCCAAGGCGTACGATCCTCCCCTCCTCGCCTCCGCGAGATAAGTGAGCGGGAGGGTGCGTCGCTCCGCTTCTCTAAGCCGGGCAAAGTGCGCGTAGGAGATTAGAGCGGGCGCAGCTCTAATCAATCGAAATAACCAGCCGTGAGCAGCCTGCTCACGGCTGGTTATTTTTTCATCCACTTTTCTTTCTTCTTATTTACATTACATTGGTTCTAATAACTTCCCCTGTACATTCCTTGGCATTACTGTCTGTTAGATCTCATATATATATATATATATATATATATATATATATATATATATATATATATATAGATATATATATATATATATATATATATATATATATATATATATATATATATATATATAATGTATATATACATCCCTGATGAAGGGAGGGCGCCCTCCCGAAACTATTGGGAAATAAATATACTTATTCGTGTTGACAACGTTCCCGTTGTGCCATACCCCATACCTTCACGAAGGACTAACTGGCCCATTGAATTATTACTCCCACCATATATATATATATATTTATATATATATATATATATATATATATATATATATATATATATATATATATATATATATATATATATATATATTGAAAGACGCAGGCAGACTAGGTACGGCGAGCAGGCAGGGCGAGCAGAAGCGTTTATTCTGCGATGTCTGGCTCGGCTCAGAACAACACCCCCAAGAGAGAGGACGATGATGATGGGTATGTGCCAGTGAGAACGATCAAATGCTTGGAATGTGCTTACAATTTCCCCCCCCCCTCTGCGAAGCGGCCAACCTGGCCGCCAGTCAGAGATCGGCCGAACGAGTAACAAAAGGCTTCATGCGTGAGACGTGAACTATTTCCGTGCTGCGCAGACGGCGGTCAGTGACAGACTGAAGTGGGGTGACGAGGTAGTTAACTGGAGATGTCTGTCGTACAACGGTGTATGGGCCAACATACCGGTGAAGAAATTTCTCGCAAAGGCCCGACGCTCGAACCGGGGTCCATAGTAAAACCTTATCGCCAGCATTAAAGGCCACGTCGCGTCGTTTTTTATCACAGCGATGTTTTCTCTCCTTTTGGGTTGCTTCTGTGTTTTTGCGAGCAATTTCACGGCATTGTGTGACTCGGGCTGCGAACTCTTCTGGGAGCGAGGTACTGCTTGGAGCCGGTGCAAAGAAAAATGCCGTGTCGAAGACCGAGGAGGCAGATCGGCCGTACACGAGAAAAAACGGGCTGTAGCCAGTTGATCGTTGTACCGCAGTATTGTATGCGAAGGTGACAAACGGTAAAATGTTATCCCAATTTTTGTGGTCAGGATGCAAGTACATCGATATCATGTCAGAGAGTGTTCGGTGGAAGCGCTCGGTAAGGCCATTCGTTTGCGGATGGTATGTAGAAGTGGTTTTATGCACTGTATTGCACGCCTGCAGGACTTCATCCAGGACCTTGGAAAGGAAGGCTTTGCCACGGTCACTCAAAAGGACGCGAGGGGCTCCGTGGCGCAAGACGATGGAGTTCAAGAAAAAATTGGCGATTTCTGTGGCGGTAGCAGAATGAAGAGGTGAAGTCTCGGCGTATCTTGTTTGATGGTCGACTGCAGTGACGATCCAACGGTGACCGGAAGGTGTCAACGGCAAAGGACCGTACAAGTCTATTCCGACAAATTCGAATGGTGTGGTGGGACAGGGAAGAGGCTGAAGGAAACCAGCAGGCGGGGATGTGGATCGCTTGCGGTGCTGACACAACGCGCACGAGCCCACGTATTTGGCCACCGTTGTGGACAAGCCAGGCCAGAAGCAGCGCGTCTTGATGCGATCGTAGGTCTTGTGGAAGCCTAGATGACCGGCAGCAATATCATCGTGGAATGCTTCCAAAACTCGAAGACGAAGGCAGCGGGGAAGAACTGGCACCCACTTGTTACCGGTGGGATGGTAAATGTAGCGCTTAAGCACACCGTCCTCAAGGCGAAATTGTCGAAGCTGGCGTCGCAAGCGGCTGTTGGGTGGTTTAGTGACACCGCGAAGGCGATCAATGAAAGACCGACAGTAGGAATCTGCCAGCTGAAGTGAACGTAAATCGGAGTTCGAAGATAGCTGCATTGGATCCAGCGATGCGAGCGATACGTGTTGTGAGGCAAGCTGGGTGTCAGAGTCATTCGAACGCGATGCGGTGGACGTATTGTCACGAGAGAGCGAAAGTGGGCACCGGGACAGCGCGTCGGCATCATGATGACATTTGCCAGACTTGTACGTAACCGTAAAGTCGTACTCTTGTAAGCGCAGTATCCAGCGCGCAAGACGTCCTGACATATTCTTCATTGATGAAAGCCAACAGAGTGCGTGGTGGTCGGTGATGATGGTGAAGTGCCGACCGTAGAGATACGGGCGGAATTTCTGTATCGACCATACGATAGCCAGGCACTCCTGCTCCGTGATGGTGTAATTCCGCTCAGCTGTTGACAGAGTCCGGCTAGCGTAGGCCACAACCTGCTCTTTAGAGGTGGAATCACGCTGCAGAAGGACTGCTCCAATGCCTTGTGCGCTTGCGTCAGTATGGAGTATGGTAGGCGCTCTCTCATCGAAGTGGCGCAGCACTGGTCCGGAAGTCAGGCGTTCTTTCAAAATTTCAAATGCAGACTCGCAGTCGTTGGACCATGAGAAAGGAGCACCAGTGGCCAATAACTTATTTAGCGGAGCCGCTAAGGTAGCAAAGTTGCGTATAAAGCGACGAAAATAGGACGCGAGACCAAGAAAGCTGCGCAACGTCTTTTGGTTGGACGGTCGAGGGAACTGTAGCACAGCTGCGATCTTCTCGGGATCTGGTTGGATTCCGTCTTTGGAAACGACGTGACCGAGGACTTTGATGCTTTTGCTGGCAAATGTACACTTCTTTGTATTTATCTGAAGGCCAGCCTTGGAGAGACATTGTAGCACCTCGTCTAATCGTTGAAGATGTTGGGCAAAGGTACATGAAAAAACAACGATATCATCTAAGTAACAGAGGCAGGTCTTCCATTTTAGGCCACGAAGAACAGTATCAATCATTCGCTCAAACGTGGCTGGAGCGTTGCACAAGCCGAATGGCATTACATTAAATTCATAAAGGCCGTCCGGTGTGGCAAATGCAGTTTTTTCTTTGTCAGCCTCGTTCATGGGGATTTGCCAGTAACCTGATCGTAAGTCAAGGCTCGAAAAATAGTTCGCCCCTTGCAGTGTGTCTAAAGCGTCATCAATTCTAGGCATAGGATATACGTCCTTGCGTGTGATCTTATTTAACGCGCGGTAGTCAATGCAAAAACGAACAGAGCCATCCTTCTTTTTAACTAAAACGACTGGAGATGCCCAGGAACTCGAAGAAGGTCGTATTATATTTCGCGATAGCATCTCGTTCACTTCTTTTTCAATTATTTCTCTCTCTGATTGCGAAACCCGATATGGGCGACGGCGTATCACACGAGAACCGTCGGTTTCAATGCGATGTACAGCCGCGGAAGTCTGACTCAGTGTTGTGGCACAGCTATCAAAGCAGGCTTTGTGCTTAGCCAAAAGGGCCAATAGTGCTTCAGACTGTTTTGGTGTGAGGTCTGAACCAATGACAGCTCGAAAAGGGAAAGAACGTGAACCTGGAGCTGGTACTGGTGACGAAGACGGGCAGAGTGTCGCGATGGAGGTCAATGGAGAGAAGTCAATCTTTGCCACTGTCATTCCCTTGGGCAGCAGCACAGATTCTGCAGTTGTGTTAGAAACGGGCAGAAAAGCGCAGCCAGAGGAAAACCGGAGGAGGCAAGAGGCGACGAGAATTCCACGGGAGGTGCAGCGAAACGAAGGAGCCACAAGTGCATCACCGTCGGTTACTTGGGTAGATGCGACAGCTATCACGTGTTCGTGACCAGGGTGCAGGACGCAGTCTTCAACAATGACCAAGTTGGAGATCGAGGGTGATGAAACTGGAATGGGCGCATCCGTTGTATCCGTTATGTGAATGACGTTCTCTTTAAAGGATATAACAGCGGAAGCAGAATGCAGAAAGTCCCAACCAAGGATAAGTTCATGAATGCACGTGGGCAACACAATCATCTCGATGTGGTGACGTATACCATCAATAGAAACACGAGCCGTACACTGTCCGTCAGGTTGAATCAGCACGTTATTTGCCCCACGCAACACAGGTCCCACATAGGGCGTTCTGACTTTACGGAGGCGCGAGCACGAGTCACTACGCAAAACAGAAGTGGTTGCACCGGTGTCAACGAGAGCTTGCACAGGAATACCTTCAAGAGTCACTGACAACATATTAGCTGGGCGAACAGGAGGTATTTTTGTTGGTCGACGGGACGCAGTTTTCCCTCCAAAAACTGCAATCCTTAGTTTTCCGAAGATTGGTCAACAGGACGGGAGATGATTGGACGAAGCGGCGATGCGGAGCGGCGGTAGGGCGATGGAGAGCGTCGTCTGGAGGAGCGGTATTCCTGATGTTGACGAGGGGACACTGGAGGAGACGGAGACCGGTACTGCGCGGACGGGTAGGTGTCTGGAGCATAAAGATCTGGTCTTCGGAACCGGTCTCGTTCGAACTCAGCATAGCCTCGTCGTTCCTCTTGCTGGCGGCGACGGCAGTAACGAGAAATGTGGCCTCGTATACCGCAGTAAAAGCAAACAGGACGGGATTGACGCCACTGAGGATACAAGGGTGCAGCAGTCATTCCACCTCGCATAGCAGCCAAATGGCTACTAGCAGTATCCGTAGAGCTAGATGCCCCGGGAGCAGGCGGAATCGCAGCGATCTCCGCATATGTGGGCATTACCGTTTGAACAACCGGTGCTGCCATTGCCGCTAACTCCTGCTTAACAAGATTCCGCAGGTCGAATGGTGGAGACGGAGCGGAGGCGACAGTGGACCGCTGCTGTTCAAGGTCTCGAAGTTCTTCCCGGATAATTGTGCGGATAAGGGTTTTTAATTCAGAGGGAGGCATCAGGCGTGGATCACTGTCTTGTTGAAGCCGGAGGGACTGCAACTGGTCAAGGCGTTGGCATGTCGAAATGACGTCGTTAACCGTAGCGGGATTGCCAACAGCCAAGGCGTTGAATGCGATTGGGCCGATTCCTTTAAGGATGTGGCGAACGCGCTCATCTTCCGTCATGTCTTTATTCGCACGGCGACAGAGGGCCAAAACATCCTCGATATACGAAGTGTACGACTCATGTGCCAGTTGTAGACGCACAGCCAGCTTCTGTTTCGCGGCTTCGGAACGACCCGATGAGCATCCGAATATTTGTCGCAGTTTGTTGGCAAAGGTCGACCAATCAACGAAGTCAGTTTCGTGATTAAAATACCAGGTTTTGGCTACGCTGGTCAAATAGAAAGGAAGGTAGCTCAGTTTCTCTGCTTCGGTCCATCGATTGGCTGAACCCACACGGTTGTAAAGGTCAAGCCATTCCTCGACGTCGTCACCGCGAAGACCCGCGAACACGGGCGGTTCGCGCTGAGGGCTGGTGACAGTAGATGAAGAGCGGGCAGCCGCCGGCGTAGGGGCTGTAGCGTTAGGGCTAGGCGTTAGGTCCGATGTCTGCATACCTGTGTGGGTGGCTGGGTGCAATCGGCGACCAGATCGGAGCTCCAGGTGGGAAATGAACGTAGGATGACGTCGGGATCTTACCCAGCACCTCCACCACTCTGAAAGACGCAGGCAGACTAGGTACGGCGAGCAGGCAGGGCGAGCAGAAGCGTTTATTCTGCGATGTCTGGCTCGGCTCAGAACAACACCCCCAAGAGAGAGGACGATGATGATGGGTATGTGCCAGTGAGAACGATCAAATGCTTGGAATGTGCTTACAATATATATATATATATATATATATAATCAATGCCTCATAGCACAGCTACCATTTTTAGGCGGTGCATTTCTCGTCCGACCACGTGAACTAGTTTTGAGACCTCATACTGCCGAAAAGGTGAAATCTACAGTGCGCATTTGTAGATATTTAGAGACACGCTATATTCAGCTTCGCCAACTGTAAACTATTGGCGCAGAGCTACCCATGGCAGATTTTTTTTTCTTTTTGAGGGGGTGGGGTGTGCAGCAGAACGCCTAACTTTAGTACTTCGTGGTCACTGTGAATGCGTATTAATATTTTAGAATGTCCTGAAAAGGTATATTGCGAAAACATTTCGTCGTCTAGGTGGTTCAGATTCCCTTCCTCTCCCCTCTTTACTTATGGCTTTCTGGTTCTGCGTGCGTGTGACACAGTAATTGTTTTTTTTTTCACAGCTTTCTGACCACAAGTAGCTTCCTATAAATCAGCTCTGTTATTCTGAATATTGTAGACGCCTAACGAACGAAGAAAAATTTAACAGAGAAGAAATCAGTACAAGACACACCCTTTTTGAATTATTTTCGATCTCTCACAAGGGCTTTTATGGAGGTCAAATTCAGCAAATTGGCGTGTCATACTTCAAAGGCTATGGTATCATCTGCTATACTTGAATGACGGGCAGGTACGAAGAAATCTGCAGCAAGAAAGCGCGACGGAGGAGCCGAAGCGCACAGCAGTTCCTGCACGCAGCACGCGGCTCTTTCAGTACTATTCGACTACAGCGCTGCCGCTGCGGGCAATACGGAAGAGAATAGGCGGCGAGGCGCGGTCACGCCACTCAACACGTCTAGTACACTCCAGCATAAGTTCATCATCATCATCATCATCAGCCTGACTACGTCCACTGCAGGACAAAGGCCTCTCCCATGTTCCGCCAGTTAACCCGGTCCTGTGCTTGCTGCTGCCAATTTATACCCGCAAACTTCTTAATCTCATCTGCCTACCTAACCTTCTGTCTCCCCGTAACCCGCTTCCCTTCTCTGGGAATCCAGTCAGTTACCCTTAATGACCAGCGGTTATCCTGTCTACGCGCTACATGCCCTGCCCATGTTCATTTCTTCTTCTTGATTTCAGCTATGATATCCTTAACCACCGTTTGTTCCCTAATCCACTCTGCTCTCTTCTTGTCTCTTAAGGTTACACCTACCATTTTTCTTTCCATTGCTCGCTGCGTCGTCCTCAATTTAAGTTGAACCCTCTTCGTAAGTCTCCAGGTTTCTGCTCCGTAGCTAAGTACCGGCAAGATACAGCTGTTATATACCTTCCTCTTGAGGGATAGTGGCAATCTACCTGTCATAATTTGGGAGTGCTTGCCGAATGTGCTCCACCCCATTCTTATTCTTCTAGTTACTTCAATCTCGTGGTTCGGCTCTGCGGTTATTACCTGCCCTAAGTAGACATAGTCTTTTACAACTTCAAGTGCACTATTACCTATCTCGCAGCGCTGCTCCTTGCCGAGGTTGTTGTACATTACTTTCGTTTTCTGCAGATTAATTTTAAGACTCACCTTTCTGCTCTCCTTGTCTAACTCCGTAATCATGAGTTGCAATTCGTCCCCCGAGTAACTCAGCAATGCAATGTCATCGGCGAAGCGCAGGTTACTAAGGTATTCTCCATTGACTCTTATCCCTAACTGTTCCCATTCTAGGCTTCTGAAAACCTCCTGTAAGCACGCGGTAAATAGCATTGGGGAAATTGTCCCCTGCCTTACACCCTTCTTGATTGGTATTCTGTTGCTTTCTTTATGAAGCACTATGGTACCAGTTGATCCCCTGTAGATTTCTTCCAGAACGTTTATATATACTTCATCTACGCCCTGATTCCGCAGTGTTTGCATGACGGCTTATATTTCTACTGAATCAAACGCCTTCTCGTAATCTATGAAGGCTATGTATAGTGGTTGGTTATACTCTGAGCATTTCTCTATTACCTGATTGATAGTATGAATGTGGTCAATTGTTGAGTAGCCTGTTCGAAATTCTGCTTGTTCCTTTGGTTGATTGAATTCTAATGTTTTCTTTACTCTGTTAGCAATTACCTTTGTAAATAGCTTGTATACTAAAGAGAGGAAGCTGATCGACCTGTAATTCTTCAAGTCCTTGTCATCTCCTTTCTTGTGTAATAAAATGATGTTAGCGTTCTTCCAAGACTCTGGTACTCTTCCCGTCAGGAGACACCTCGTAAACAGGGTGGCTAGTTTTTCTAACACAATCTGTCCTCCATCTTTCAGCAGATCTGATGTTACCTGATCCTCACCAGCAGCTTTGCCCCTTTGCATGCTCTCCAAAGCTTTTCTGACTTCTTCTATCATTACTGGTGGGGTGTAATCTGGGTTACTGCTAGTCCGTATAGTATTAAGGTCGTGGTTGTCTCGGCTACTGTACAGATCTCTGTAAAACTCCTCCGCTATTTTACCTATCCTATCCATATTGGTAGTTATTTTGCCTTCTTTTTCCCTTAGTGCATACATCCGACTTTTGCCTATCCCAAGTTTCCTCTTCAATGCTTTGACACTTCCTCCATTTTTCAGAGCGTGTTCAATTCTCTCCATGTTATACCTTCTTACATCGCATACCTTACGTCTATTAATCAACTTCGAAAGCTGTGCCAGTTCTATTTTGTCTGTTGTACTTGGCACTTTCTTGATTTGACGCTTCTTAATTAGGTTCTTCGTTTCCTGGGAAAGCTTGCCAGTGTCCTGTCTAATTACCCTGCCTCCAACTTCCACTGCACACTCCGTAATGATACTCGTCAGATTATCATTCATTGTATCTACGCTAAGGTTGGTTTCCTCACTAACAGCCGAGTACCTGTTCTGCAGTGACACTCTGAATTCCTGTACTTTCCCTCTCAGTGCTAGCTGATTGATCGGCTTCTTGCGTATCAGTTTCTGTTGTTCCTTCTTCAAGTCTAGGCGAATTCGAGACCGTACCATTCTATGGTCACTGCATCGTACCTTGCCAACCACTTCCACATCCTGCACGATTCCAGGGTGTGCACTCATTATAAAGTCTATTTCGTTCTTATTTTCGCCATTAGGGCTCATAAGTTATTCTCGCCTAAATTTTCCGTTTGCAGAACATTACAAGAGTGGTCACGCGGCCACACAATTTTTGGAACAAAATACTTATTCACTCTCACATAGTTACCTTTCATCTCAGTGTTTTTTCAGCAGAATCGCTGGTGGTCAAATTTTCGGCTTAGACGCACTTGGAATGACCCTATGAAGCTCATCAAAGACCAAGTCATCGATAGCAACACAAGGTATACAAGAATCATGCTGAGAGTGGCAGGGCTAGCAGAGGGCCCTCGACAAAGTTCTTCACTTTGTCGTGCTGAGTCACATCTCGAGGCTTGGGGTTCGCGATCGCTTCCACCATTTCTGACTGAAAGATGGGACATTCTCAAGATGGGTGACCTCGCTTTGTATCCAGTAAGGCTTGGCTTCAGAGGGACGCCACAAGGTTCAGTCTTATTATCGACTTTCTTTACCTCGCCATGATCGGTCTGTCTCAAAGACTCTGAAGCCGACGTCATTAAACCTACTATCACGCAGACGAGATTACCATATGGTGTACTGGAGGCAGTGACTATGGTTATGATTAGTTTTTAATGGCGCAAGCGCCAATTGATGCTCGAAGAGCACCATTTCGATTGACTAGAGATATGAACAATGATATTGATACAAGAAAGAGAAAGACGACGTTGGTTGCTGGTTGTTGATGAACTGTCGCCATCTTGTTCGCCGAGCACGGTTCATCGTATATAATTCATTAAATAACTTACTCGTAACATTATTGGTAGAGGTGGACGACTCCCGTACCTCGATGGAGACGCGCAGCGGTCGCAACACCGGGGACTCTTCGGCTACTTCAACTGCCGGTGCCTTATCACCCTCTCGAGCCGAGTCGAACACCTACGTCACCTTGCCACCCCTGCGGGATCCTGGCACTTTCTCCTGTGATGGTACCATCGACGTTGACTCCTGGCTGCACCGGTACGAGCGAGTCAGTGCTACCCACCGCTGGGATCCCACGCTCATGCTCGCCAATGTTGTTTTCTACCTCGACGGCACGCTGCGGACATGGTTCGAAACCAACGAAACCGAAATCACAAGCTGGGATCTTTTCAAATCGAAGATCCGTGATCTTTTCGGCGATTCACCTGGTCGTCAGCTTGCTGCCAGGAAGACTCTCGCCACTAGTGCCCAGACGTCTACTGAATCGTACGTCTCATACATTCTTGACGTCTTGGCGCTTTGTAGCAAGCTCAACCAGCGAATCTCAGAAGAAGAAAAAGTTAATCACGTCCTCAAAGGCATTGCTGATGATGCCTTCAACCTGCTGGTTTTTAATAATGTCACGAGCATCGACACGATCCTGACAGAATGCCGCCATCTAGAACAGGCTAAAGCCCGCCGCGTCACCCACGGCATCACGCGCCTGCCGAACACAGCTGCTACTTCCTCTTGCGATGACGCCATCCGCCCTGTTCCCCGATGTGACAACCTCACCCACATCATTCGTCGCGAGGTCGAGACAGCCCAACCAGTAGCCACTCCATTTCCAACGCCTGATCCTTCACCGACTACTATCTCACTGATGCAATCCGTCGTTCGTCAAGAATTATCGAACGTTGGCCTACACCCCATTCAACCAGTCTACTATGCCGAGCTTTTTTATCGTCGTCCCTCCGCTCCTCGATTTGGTTCCAACTACTCTCAACAGCGCAATTTGTCTGAATGGCTTACACTGGACGACAAGCCCATATGCTTCAACTGCCGACGTGTCGGTCATATTTCTCGCCACTGCCGCAATCACTGGGCTCCGCCGGCACACTATGGGCCTCCTACCCAGGCCACTTCTGTCCATCAGTCGTCTTCAGAATTTGATTTTGATTCCCCTATGCCGACCACATCATCTGATTCTGCCGCACCTTTGACGAGACCTCACTACGCCCGCTCACCATCCCCTGCTCGCCGTCAATCTCGTTCGCCCCCCCCCCCCCCAACGCCGTCCTGCCTCTCCGACCTATTCGCAACGCCCCCGACCGGAAACTTAGGCAGTGCAGCTTTTGGAGGTGAAGCTGCATTGATGACGACCTCTGCAAGAAATACTCGTGTAACATTAGCGACCACCTGGAATCTGTTGAACGTTACTTTAGACAGTGTACCTGTGCGCGCGTTGATCGATACCGGCGCGCATGTGTCCATAATGAGCGCTGCTCTTCGTCGCCGCCTAAAGAAAGTTATCACACCCGCCTTCAACCGAGGCATTCGAGTCACCGACGGGAGAACTGCCGCCATTATTGGCATGTGCTCTGCCCGTGTGACTATCGCCGATATAAGCACAGCTGTTCTTTTCACCATTATAGAAAATTGCCCTCATGAAGTAATTCTAGGCATGTATTTTCTAACCGCTCACTCGGCCCTTATAGATTGTTCAGCCGGCTGTCTTAACCTTGAAATGCCTCTACTTTCTCATCTGACAAACCCACCCCAAAGCCGCCTTTGCTGCATTGATTTCTCACGCCTTCCGCCTAACTGTGTCACACATATCGACCTCTTCTCTACGCCACCTGTACCTGACGGCGATTACATGGTGGCACCAATTCATGCCGTGATGCTTACGCATGCCGTCGCTGTTCCGCACACCATTTTGACAATTGTTGAATACCGCACATGCCTTCCTATTGTCAATTTTGCCCTCACTGCCCAAAGTCTTCCACAAGGCCTGGTCGAAATTACTGCCCTATAAGACCATACGGTTGAATCCAAGAGAGTGGATGCTTGCTGCACCTCAGAATATGAACCACTCTATCACGTTAATCGGGCGTCGACGTTGACCACATGGTACCATCAGACATCGCTCCTGATCAAGCAGAAGTCCTTCGTCACGTCCTGGAGTCCTATAGTGACATTTCCGACTTCACCAGCATGGCCTTAAGCCGAACGAGTGTTGTTGCTCATCGCATCAATACTGGTGACGCAAGTCCCATTCACCGACGTCCATACCGTGTTTCCGCGTCCGAGTGCACAGTCATACAACAGGAAGCCGAAAAGATGCTTGCAAAAGACATAATCGAGCCCTCTTGTAGCCCGTGGGCTTCTCCTGTCGTTCTGATCAGAAAGAAGGATGGAACATGGCGCTTTTGTGTAGATTATCGGACTCTCAACAAAATTACGAAGAAAGATGTTTAGCCGTTGCCTAGAATCGGCGATGCCTTAGACTGCCTTTACGGTGCTATGTATTTTTCCACTATCGATCTTCGATCTGGCTATTGGCAGATCGCTGTGGACGAGATAGACCATGAGAAGACCGCATTTGTCACTCTTGATGGTCTTTATCACTTCAAAGTTATTCCCTTCGGTCTCTGTAATGCGCCAGCCGCATTCGAAAGAATGATGGACTCGTTGCTCCAAGGGTTTAAATGGTCAACCTGCTTATGTTATTTAGACGACGTTATCGTTTTCTCGCCCACATTCGACTCCCATCTCAAGCGTTTATCGGCGATTCTTGAAGTTTTTCGTCGAGCCGGGCTTCAACTGAACTCGTCGAAATGCCACTTTGCTCGTCGTCAAATAACCGTACTTGGCCACATCGATGCCGCAGGAGTCCGCCCGGATTCCGAGAAAATTCGCGCCGTCACGGACTTTCCTGTTCCGAAGTCAACAAAGGACGTTCGCAGTTTTGTGGGCTTGTGCTCCTACTTTAGACGGTTTGTTAAGGACTTCGCGATCATTGCACGCCCACTCACAAACCTCCTAGAGCACTGATCAAGCCTCATCTTTTTCCCAGCTCACGACGCTCCTTACAACTCCGCCGATTTTAGCTCATTTTAATCCATCAGCTCCGACCGAGGTTCGCACTGACGCTAGTAGGCACGGCATAGGGGCAATGCTATTGCAACACCAACGCGGACATGACCGTGTTGTAGCATATGCAAGCCGACTGCTATCTACTGCCGAGCGCAACTATTCAATCACGGAGCGTGAGTGTCTCGCTCTTGTGTGGGCAGTCGCCAAGTTTCGCCCATGCTTATACGGGCGTCCATTCCGGGTAGTCACCGACCACCACGCGCTCCGCTGGCTGGCCTCAATCAAGGATCTCACAGGACGCCTTGCTCATTGGTTCCTACGATTACAAGAATACACGTTCACCGTAACGTACAAAACAGGGCAGTCACATCAAGATGCGGATTGTTCATCACGCTACCCTGTGGAAGAAGCTGCCCATACTGACACCTTTCCAGACCTTCGGTATGTGACGCAACTACTCAAACTTGACCACGAACAACGCCATGATGCTTCCCTGTGAACCATTATTGACAAGCTTCAGTCGATGCCTCGCGACGCATCTCTACAAAAGTTCCTGGTTCAATACGGGATCCTCTATCGCCGTAACCTCGATCCATATGGCCATGACTTGCTTCCCGTCATACTAGCACATCTTCGTGCGACTGTCCTCAACCAACTACATGACGCTCCTTTGGCGGGCCACTTGGGCGTCTCTCGCACATACGACCGTGTACGTCATCGTTTTTTTTGGCCTGGTATTGCCGCTCTGCTCGACGCTACATTGCCGCTTGTGAGCCCTGCCAGCGCCGCAAAAAGCAATCTTTCCTACCAGCTGGATTCCTTCAGCCGATCGACATTCCCACTGAACCTTTTTTTCGAGTTGGCCTCGACCTGGTTGGCCCATTCCCGATCTCCAGCTCAGGCAACAAATGGATTGCTGTCGCCATCGACTATGCGACACGGTATGCTATCACACGAGCACTTCCAACGAGTTGCGCAACCGATGTGGCGGACTTTCGGGTATATGATATTATTTTAGTACACGAAGCTCCACGCCAACTTCTCAGTGACCGGGGCCGTACCTTCCTATCAGCTGTCGTTGATGAAATCCTGCGCTCTTGCTCTTCCAAGCACAAGTTCGCCACTTCGTACCATCCGCAAACGAACGGTCTTACGGAGCGCCTCAACCGCACCATAACCGACATGCTTTCAAACTACGTAGCCGCCGACCACCAGGACTGGGACGTTCATTTGCCATTTGTGACATTCGCATATAATTTGTCACGTCACGACACTGCCGGCTATTCACCATTCCATCTTCTATACGGCCGAGAACCAGCCCTACCATTTGACACCTTGCTGCCCTCGGTCACCGAGTATGTCGGCGAAGCCATCGCGCGAGCCGACCACGCACGCCAACTCGCCCGCAGCCGCCTGCAGGCTTCACAGGAGCGCCAAAGACAGCTCTACGATTCCCATCATCGAAACGTGCACTTTTCACCGGGTTCCCTTGTCCTCCTCTGGTCCCCCACTCGGCGTGTAGGGCTTTCTGAAAAACTGCTGTCACTCTACACTGGACCATACCGCGTCGTTCGCCAGGTGACTGACTTTGCATACGAGATCGTTCCAGCCGATTCAACGTCATCATCGTCACCTTCAAGTGACATCGTGCACATAGCTCGACTCAAGCCTTATCACCCTCCTTTTACCACATCCGAGTTGCTCAAGCACCGAGACGGTGCTTCTACCACAGGGGGGTTATGATACACAATAGCCGGCACAGCCTTGCTGCAAGAAAGAGAAAGACGACGTTGGTTGCTGGTTGTTGATGAACTGTCGCCATATTGTTCGCCGAGCATGGTCCATCGTATATAATTTATTAAATAAGTTACTCGTAGCATTATGATGCGTGGCTGTAAAGGGGCCTTCAAATTCCACGCGCTAACGCGGGTTAAAACATGGAATAAAATCATGACAGTGGCGTGAGATATGTGTAGTGAAAGTGGATGGCAAAATGTCATGATAATAAAACCATGATGGAGATGTATTCACCCGCAGCCACAACCACGGTACAGAGGTCGTGCTACAGATGACCTCAAAATATCGGGTGAAAGCTATGAACATCTTTTAAAAACATTACCGTGTTTGCAGTTTAAAAAGCGGATCCCTACCGATGAGCATCCCAGGGTGTAGCGGGAGCTGCTGTCGGTAGGGCAGTAAAAAATGCTTTTTTCTTAGAGCATCTAGCCCATTGCACTGGACGAGAATGTGGATAACCGTAAGTGGTTCTCCACATCTCTCACAATATGGTGGGTTGCGGGTACATAGCAGATATGAATGTGTAGAGTGTGTACGTCCTGTTCTGAGCCTTGTTAGCGTTACTTCTGTGTGTCGTGATTTTGATAGTGGCGGCCAAATACCCAGTTGCGGCTTAATAGCATGTAGTTTATTGTCTGTGTGTCTATCCCACGTGCTCTGCGAATACCCCTTGAGCTTTCGTTTTAGAAACGGTTGCAAGTCAAGTGCGGGGATTGGTAATGATGAATTGGAAGTAGTGTCTTTGGTGGAAGCATCCAGCTTGTCGGCCAAAACGTTCCCTTGTATCTCGCGGTGCCCTGGCACCCAACAGACAACGACATGCTGTTTTGATGTGTACAGTGTGCACAGAAGTGAGTAAAGCAACACTAGCACGGGATTCTTGTGTTTTTTAGGAATAGTCAGGGCTTTGACCACACTTAGGGAATCTGTGTATATTACCGCCTTTTGTAATTTTATCTGTTTGATGTATTTTACGACCACCAGAATTGCGTAAGCTTCTCATGGGAAAATGCTTGCATCAGGATGAAAAACGCCGGCCTTGGAAAAGGATTGGCCTACCGCTGCATATGACACAGAAGTGTTGGACTTTGAGGCGTCGGTAAATAACTCAGGACATGTGTATTTATGTTGTAGCTCTCGGAAGTATATATGTATGTGTGCAAGTGGTGCATGCTTTGTGACTTCAACAAAAGAGACATCACAGTCTATAAGCTGCCACTGCCACAGTGGCAGATATATGCTGCAGGAGCCATCAAACTGTGTTCGAGAAGATGTACACGTGTTTCTTCGTCCAGGCCCCTTACACAGAGCAAGTAGGGCTGCCGCAATGAAGGACGGTTCTCGAACAAGCCAGAACAAGACAAATAATTACTTGTGAATTGAGAGGGGTGTTTTTTGTCTGCCTTCACCTTCAGAAAGTACAAAAAGGACAGGTAACATCTTTGTAGGTGGAGCGACCATTCATTCGAATCCACGTACAAGCTCTCTACAGGGCTAGTACAAAAAGCACCCGTAGAGAGGCGAAATCCTAGATGGTGGACAGGGTGAAGAATTTTCAACGCCGATAGTGTTGCCGACTGATAGATTAGAGCACCATAATCTAGGCGCGTGCGTACGAGGCTTTTATATAAATTCATCAGGCACTTCTTGTCCCTGCTCCCCATAGTGCGTGACAACACTTTCAAAATATTCATTGTTTTAAGGCACCTGTCCCTTAAATACTTGATGTGTGGGGTTAATGTTAGTTTTATGTCTAATGTTAGTCCAAGAAACTTGTGCTCGGTCTTCACTGGCAGAGGTTGACCATGCGGGTCAATGTCGGGGTCTGGATTGAGGCCCCTCTTTCGGCTGAACAAAACACAAGTGCTCTTTTGTGCCTTGAGTCTAAAACTATTCTCATTTGCCCATTGAGATACCTTGTTCAATCCTAGTTGAACTTGACGTTGGCACATTGATATGTTGCATGATCTGTAACCAATCTGTACGCCATCGACATATATGCAGTAAAGAATATTACATGGGAGAGACAGGTGCAATGAATTCATTTTAACAATGAAAAGTATGCAGCTCAATACACCTCCTTGTGGCACTCCTGTTTCGTGGACTCGAGATAAGACAGTGCCTACTTGGACACAGAATGTACGGTTGCACAGGTAGCTTTCAATTATTGTCAGCATTCTATTCCGCAAACCTAAATGTGACAGGTCTCGCAATATACCAAAGCGCCATGTAGTGTCATATGCCTTTTTCATATCGAAGAACACAGCAAAAAATTGCTTATGAGCAAAAGCGTCACGAATTTGTGCCTCGATACGGACAAGATGGTAAGTGGTGGACCGAGCCTCTCGAAACCCTCACTGTATGGGTAAAGTAGGCCATTAATTTCAAGGAAGTGCATCAGGCGCCTGTTAATCGTTTTTTCAAAGACTTTGCAAAGACAGCTGGTTAACGCTATTGGCCTGTAGCTGGAAACTGAGGCCGGGTCCTTGCCTTGTTTTAGAATTGGGATAACGATAGCTTCCTTCCAGGCTGAGGGTAGCTCGCCGGAAGACCATATCGCATTATACAGAGCGAGGAGAGCTTTCTAGGTTTCAGTGGGCAGGTGTTTTAACATTTCATATGCCACACGATCGGGGCCTGGGGTACATTTATTGCAGCAGGTAAGTGAGGCTTGTAGTTCAGCCAAACAGAAAGGTTCATTGTATGCTTCATGTGTTGTGGGCCTGCGCTCTAATCTGTTTTTCTATTTTGGTTTTGTATAGTCGGAACGCTTCCCTATAGTCTGATGAGCTGGAGACCTGTTCGAAGTGCGCTACGAGAGTGTTAGCCTGGTCTTCCAAACTTTCCCCTTGTGTGTTCACTAGAGGAAGTGAATGTGCTTTTCGTCCTGCCACCTTACCAACCATGCTCCAGACTCTCGCCTCATCTGTGTATGAATTAATGCCTGATAAAAATTTTTGCCAACTTTCTCTTCTCACCTGTCGGCGCGTCCTCCTTCTTTGTGAAATCACGTTCTTAAAGTTTACAAGATTCTCGGCAGTCAACGAGTCTCTAAGCAACTTCCATGCCTTATTTTGTTTCCTTCACGCATCACGGAGAACGTCGCTAGGGGGCCACGGTGTGCGGACGCGCGTCGCATCGGCTCCGCAGATTTTCTATGGTTTTCGGCAATTTCTTTCCAGCCATTCAGTTCAGGGTATTCCCAAGTGACTGCGAAAGTCCTGCGGTCTCTCCCGATACCATTTGTGCAGGTGAGCCCGTGTTTCGGTCACTTTTCGAAGATTGCCCGTACCGCCACGCTGGCACGACAGTCATGCCAGTAGACAAGGCACGGTAGGCCTGACAAGTCGTCGGAGCAAGCGGGTGCCCCATCCGCTGCGCCGGCGCCCGAAATGGAATTAGTGCAAGTCGAAGGGGAGGAGATATCACTGACGAAGTTCGGAAAAGAGCAGGGATGGTGCGAGATCAAACGAAACACCAAGAAGGCGGGTGGAGACGCCGACCCGGCGAAGAAGCAGCAAGCAATGCCAGCGTCTACCGAGAAGGCAGCGTTTATACAGAAAGCGACGCAGTACGTGCGGAAGATCACCATGACGAGCCGAATGCCCAACCTGCCGACGGATGACTACAAGATCATCGTGTGACCCCGGGATGGCTTCAACGTATCCCACTACCAGAAGGAACGCGTCCACTACTGCATACGCAACGCTGCAGTGGTGGGGCGCGAGGTAGCCGAGGAGGACAGCGTCTGTCTCAATGAGCGACAAAACGTTATTGTGGTAAGCACGCCGTCAGAAGATCGCGCTAGACGGTATGGAGGCATTTGCAAGCTGCGAATTGGCGACCGCGAGTTCGAAGCGAGTGCCTACAGAGCGGCTCCGGAGAACACGTCCAAAGGCCTCATCAGGGGCATATCGCTAGACGAAAAGCCGGCGGACGTCGTGAGAAGTCTGGTTAACCACCGCAACCCGAACGTCCTGCATGCCAAGCACTTGGGAAACACGACCAACGTGATAATCTTTTTCGATGGCTCCTACGTGCCTCGTTACGTGAACTACGGCGGGATGGTGATAAGGTGCACTCTTTACGAGAAACATATCGATATGTGCTACCAGTGTGGTCGTCTGAGACACAGGGCCGACGTGTGCCCCCACCCGAACGACAAGAAGTGCCGTGGGTGCGGATGCGGCAACCCGTCCGACGATCATCGGTGCGAGCCGGTGTGCCAACTGTGCGGAAAGGGTCACCTCACTGGAGACCGCAAGTGCAAAGCTAAGTACAAGACACCCTACCTAGTCAAGCGCCGACAATGGGAACGCAGAATGCACGAGGAGGCTGAGGCCGCCTACAGCAGTAGCAGCACCGTTAACGATGGGGAGGAGGGCTACGGACGACGCCACGCACCGAGACGACGTAGCGGCAACAGTCGATCGGCCTCGAGGGAGACCCGCGCGCGGAGCCGCACTCGCTCACGTACTTGTTCTCGAGCCCGCTCTCGCAGCGTCTCCCGACCCCGTTCAGCGAAGCCTCGCAGCACGTCGACGGCCCGAGCCAACCACACAGCTGCAGCCAAAGGTGGAGGAGAGGTTGACGCCCATAAATTGAGGTGGGTGGACGTCGCCTCCGGATGCGCGCCCAGCGCACCGCTAACGCGAACCGAGACTGCCATTGATAGAAACCCAGATGTAGACAGACGTGGCAGCTCTGCTTACAAACGCAACAGCGACCCAGAAAATCTATTGGAGAAACGATTGGATCAATTCGAATCAATAATCCAAAAACTACAGCAGGAAAATGCAAGGTTAAGAAACGAAATTGCCACGTTGAAGGGGGAGGCCCCGACAGTTTCCTTTCCTCCTCCTCCTCCAATTAAACCCGTCGCAGCCGACGCGGCTGCTAGTACAGCCGAGAGTGTGGAGGAAGTCATGGAGGCTCAAGACGCGTACCCCGCACCCACTAAACGTAAGGCACTTTACCCGGAACAATTCGACGTGAAATCGCAGAAAACGCGAGGAGAAACTCCGCGAACGAGTCGATGGACTCGACGACAAGGTAGACGCGATGATGACCCAACACGCGCAGCAAACCGCGCAACTTAACAACGCAATTGCTCAGCAAACCGCACAAACCGAACAGTTGAGCATTGCAATATCTCAGCTCACAAAAATGGTCACGACGCTGCAAACGCGCATAGACAATATCGAAATGCGACTTCCGGGCGCAGTGGGTCGCCCAGTACGAACGACTGGGAAAGCGTACTTTAGGCCGTTACCCGACGAAGAGGCGCAGGATCAGCCGGACGGCAAATCATGACACGTACAGTCACCATGGCTTGATACGAAACCACACAAACACAATACATACAACAGCATAACACACGGAACACGTTCACTATCTGGCAGTGGAACTGCAGGGGGTACGGGAGGAAACGGGCGCTTCTCCAACAATTCTTACGTAGCCGGCAACGACCGGTGTTGCGAACGCGCCTCCGACGACGTTACGAATGGCGCTACGAATCTCACCGCTGCAACCACTGTTTCGAAAGACGGCGACGCCAACACGGTCCCGAAGGCGCCACTGCTTCGAACTCCGCCGGGAAGGTCACCAGCTGTTTGGTAGCGTAGGTTTCTCAACTCGCGACTGCTTCTGCGCAGAGCTGATAAACGAGCGGACGAGACGACGGTGAGTTAAACAAGGTTTATGTACAGCATATATACAGAGGCGTTACAAATTCGGCACTGGGGTCGACAGAGACTCGAAGAGCCGAGCTCTCCTCTCTAACACATAGGTCTGCTCTCAAATGGGTCTGCTCTGACACACATGTGAGCTCTCCGTCACGTCTCCTCCTCGCGACGCACCGCAGGGCTTCTTTTATATGCACCGGATCCAACCCGAATGTCCAACCAGAAGCGCCGCTGGTCGTCAGGTCAGACTCCTCCAATAGGGGTCGCCGCTGGGCCGTATCATTCTTTCTCATCGAATCTGGAGAGGCTGCGCTGCAGGTGGCTGCACCCAGGGACGAGTGACGTCGCCGCGCATTGCGTCAGACCCCCAGACATGAAGACGCCGGTTGTTTACTCGACGGGCTCGCTTGCTAAGGTGACTCACTGCACGTGCACGCCAGAAAGGCACCGTCCGCCTGTTGACGCCGTTGAGTTGTTCGCGTCAGGCGGACTGGCGGGCTGGCCTTGACACAGATTGCCTTTTCCAGAGGCACGGACGTTCGCTGTCGACTCGCAGGTATAACAACACCCCCGCCGCCAGACAATTAGCCGAAAAGACGAGCTGCTTCCACGTGGATCGGATGTCAGGCGCGCTCGTTCGCCAGGTCCCTCCAGGTTCGTCTCCAGGGCCATGGGGAGAATGCAGCTCCAGACTCTGTTCCGGGAACACATCCCATTCTTGAGGACGGATCCCAGCTCCACTGGCTTGTCGCCACAACTTGCCGGCCAGCTTCGCTCGTCTCTGACGATCCTTGGTTTCAGCACTTGTCGATGGTTCTGCAACTTGTCAAGAACGGATCGACAACAGACAACACACGACACAAGCAAGTGCCCTCGGTCACCCGACAGAACACCAGACAAAGTATAGTACAACATATACCTAGCTAAGTGTCCATCGGAATTTCTTTCCCTCTACGTCAAGAGGCACATGTGGGACACAAGACTCTTAAAATGACAACTTCAAATTTTTTTCACGTACAACGTAACGAATTAGAATAGAACATAAAGTTGGCTCCTTGAGCTCATTCTGAACGAGAGCGCTCAGCTAGGCTGTGATGAGGACAAAATTTTGCCCCGATTTGCCAGCGAGAAACCGAAAGGTTGAGAAGGTACTAGCTAGAACGCACTGCTCAATGCGCCTGCATTAGCGTTTAGCTCCCCCCCCCCTTTTTTTAGCGAACGCCGAAGTTGCGCTGTCGGAGTATCAGGCTCCCTCTCAGTAACCGGCAACTTTTAGGCGACGATACCTATGCGGTACCAAGAGCGGCTGACACTTGCGACGTTCCACAGGAGAACAACGGTACGGCTTGCTAGGGATTGGCTCCTCACAAGTTAGCTTGGTATCGTGTTCGATCACCGTCGTATTTCCGTAATGGTCCGAACACACGTCTCCAATCTTGGAAACAATCTTTCTCGGGTCCTCCTTTTGGACTTTACTTAACCTAGGCTCTAGGTTCAACTGCTCCAAGATGACCTCCGATTTCCTTTAGATTACCTCACTAGAACTGAAAATTTCTGCTCCCTTTTCCTCTGAAGCATTCAACCGCTGATTTACGACCGCTTGAAGTTGAACGTATGGTTTCCTCAAGTTACTGTGATAAATTTTGTTCGGCCGCCTTCCTAATTTCACTTCATAATTCGTATCGAAAAGCTTCGATATTACTTTGGCGGGCCCTTCCCAATGAACCTCAAGATTGTTCTTTTTGAACGGCCGCAGCAGCACTACCTGACTTCCTACTTCAAAAGCGCGCTTTTTCGCCGATTTGTCGTTATACTCCTTCGACAACACTTGTGCAGCTTTCATGTGGCTTTCCCCTAGCGCTTTAATCGAGAGGTCCGCACGCTGCTCTCGAATGGGCGTTTCTCGATCAACCCTCGACAGCTCACTCCAACTTTCCGCTACAGGCGAGAGCGTTGCAGCCCTCTCGCTCTGACTCAATGGCGCCATGTCGTCTCCCCCTACGCATACCACACCGGTCGCTTCGGCGACGGGCCGCTCGCATGACTGCTTACATGACTCACGCGGAAAATTTCCTTTCTGGGGTTCCGTCGACCCGCCGACAAGGTCACTTGAGAGTTCACCGCATTGAACAAGATCAAGCTTCTGCGAAAGCTTCCGCGCTTGTGATCGCGTGAGGGCCATGTGCGCTAAGTTGGGGAAGAACGATTTACCCTGCTCTTTGAGAAGCTGCTCTGAGTTGTTGGAGAAAACATAAGGAAAATGATCGTTTAGCGCGGCAGACACAGCCGCTTCGGTGCGAAGCTTACCAAACGGGCCTTCAACGACAACCGTGGCGATTGGTAAGCAAACACTCTGCTCCTCGGCGACTTGCCTGATCCACGCGCATTCTCCTGTAAAGTCATCCGGAACACCAATGAAGGATGGACAACATCCATGGTTGCCGCTAAGTCTCTAAGTGCTCGGCACGTTTTTCCGTTCACCCTAATTTCTTGGAGATACGGCTCCAACAACCGCATGTTTTTTTCTGATTCTCAGATTGTTGCGAAAGCAAACTCTTCCTGACAGTTTATCGCGATGTGTCCTTCCTTTTTGCAGTTGTAGCAGATTAGCGGCTTCCGTTTGTTTTCCGATTCTAGGATAGTTGCAAACTTTTGCTGACAGTTTATTGCGATGTGCCTTTCCTTTTTGCAGTTGTAGCAGATTAGCGGCTTCCGTGATTCAAACGCCCGTGTGGTAGAAACCTCACTCGATTTCTCCGCTTCCGTTTGCCCTTCCCCTACAGTGTCATTCGTAAGAGACGGGTCCTTCTTGAAATTACGGTGCGGAACGGGTTTCCGTTGATCAGGTTTCCTTGAAAAGCCCTCTTTTCTTTCCTCTTTTTCAACGCGCACTGCTCTGCTCTGCAACTTTTGGCGAGTATAATACTCCTCAGCTAACTCTGCTGCCTTGTTTAGCTGTACTTCACCAAGTCTGTCCTGCAGCCAAAGTTTGACATCCTCCTCGATGCAGCGGTAGCATTGCTCCAATGCAACGCATTCCACCACTTTATCGCGGTCGTCATAAACACCTTCGCCCTTGAGCCATTCAATTAAATCGGCTTTAAGACGAAACGCGAAGTCAACGTGTGACTTATTCCCCTTTTTAGCATACCGGAACCTTTGCCTGAAAGCCTCGGGTGACAACTTATAACGTCTCAAGAGCACTTCCTTAACCTCATCATAGCTCTCAAACGCTTCCCTCGACAAGCAAGTTATCGCATCGGACACTTCGCCGGGAAGAAGAGCTAACAGGTTCCGCGCCCAAAGAGACCGCTCCAAAGCGTTTCGCTCACAGACGTGTTCAAACTTGACGAGATACTTCGCCATGTCCTCGCCTACTACGAACGGTGGCAGTTGGTCCCGAATTCTAAAACCGCTGACCTGAATTGTCGGAGAAGCTACGCTAGGCGCCTGCGAACACTGTAGGATTGCCAATTCTATTCGTTTCATCTCGAGGCACTCCTGTCACTCGGCTTCCTCGCGCTCGCGACGTTCGCGCCTTTCAGCTTCTTCACGAACTTCTCGCCTTTCAGCTTCTTCACGTTCGCGAGATTCGCGCCTTTCAGCTTCTTCACGTTCGCGAGCTTCTCGCCTTCCAGCTTCTTCACGAACTTCTCGCCTTTCAGCTTCTTCACGAGCTTCTCCCCTTTCAGCCTCCTCGCGGCGTGCTTTGATGTCCACCCAGGCCTGATCGACTTCCTCAGCCGACACTCCCTCATCCTTTATGATCTCAACGATCGCTTGCTTTCGTTTCGCACGGCCCAAATTAATGCCGAGTTCCTCACAAATTTCGATGAGTTCCTTCACTTTAAGATTCTCCATCGTTCACACTAGCCTCTCGCTGTTTGCCCCTGTTAACAATTTACTTGCCGTACCCACAATAAGTCAACTAGCAAGACGCGCAAGCAATTTTTCACACTCCCGTGTTTACCCCCTCCGCATTAACTTTGGTTTCAAAGCGCTTCGACTTGGCTTGAAACGATCAAAGCTCACTTCAATGCTTCACACAGCCCTTCTCTAAACTACTACAACCTGAGCTAGAGTAGTCTGGTGAACTGAGGGGAAAACATCAGGCACTCACCGCATCGGTGTCGCTGACGCCGGCCGATCCCGCAGCTGCCAACCACTGTTGCGACGCGCGCCTCCGACGACGTTACGAAGGGCGCTACGAAATTCACCGCTGCAACCACTGTTTCGAAAGACGGCGACGCCAACACGGTCCCGAAGGCGCCACTGCTTCGAACTCCGCCGGGAAGGTCACCAGCAGTTTGGTAGCGTAGGTTTCTCAGCTCGCGACTGCTTCTGCGCAGAGCTGATAGACGAGCGGACGAGACGACGGTGAGTTAAACAAGGTTTACGTACAGCATATATACAGAGGCGTTACAAATTCGGCACTGGGGTCGACAGAGACTCGAAGAGCCGAGCTCTCCTCTCTAACACATAGGTCTGCTCTCAAATGGGTCTGCTCTGACACACATGTGAGCTCTCCGTCACGTCTCCTCCTCGCGACGCGCCGCAGGGCTTCTTTTATATGCACCGGGTCCAACCCGAATGTCCAACCAGAAGCGCCGCTGGTCGTCAGGTCAGACTCCTCCAATGGGGGTCGCCGCTGGGCCGCATCATTCTTTCTCATCGAATCTGGAGAGGCTGCGCTGCAGGTGGCTGCACCCAAGGACGAGTGACGTCGCCGCGCATTGCGTCAGACCCCCAGACATGAAGACGCCGGTTGTTTACTCGACGGGCTCGCTTGCTAAGGTGACTCACTGCACGTGCACGCCAGAAAGGCGCCGTCCGCCTGTTGACGCCGTTGAGTTGTTCGCGTCAGGCGGACTCGCGGGCTGGCCTTGACACAAATTGCCTTTTCCAGAGGCACGGACGTTCGCTGTCGACTCGCAGGCATAACACCAGACGTAATACTATTGCAGGAAACCAATGACCCGGTCAAGCTGGCGGGGTACAAATCTATAGACGAAGCTGTGACCACGGGAGCCCCACCGGCCGCTGCAACGCTAGTGCGACGCAACCTCACCGTGGCACAACGCGAACTTATGAACGTTAGCATACCGCATGTACTCATAGAGCTCATCCCGACGAAAGGGCGCGGCCACGGCCTGTTTGTGCTGAACGTGTATAGCAGACCCGAAGCCAGACACCGCTTTAGCACGTTACCGCAAGAGGCGCGAGAGGCAGCTGCCGACGGGCCCTTGCTCATCGTGGGCGACTTCAACGCGCCCCACGCGGCGTGGGAGTACGGCTACGAAACGCCAAAAGGTAAGCGCATTTGGGACGATGCGCAGAATGAGGGCCTCGAGCTCATCACATACCTTTCCGCGCCTACGCGCAGGGGCAACAGCGTATGTGCAGACACCTCACCCGACCTCACATTTATCAACAACGTTGCTAGCGCGCGATGGCACAATACACAGAAGGACCTGGGTAGCGATCACTCAGTGATCGAGATCCAGGTCGACGCTGAACCTCACCACCGCGTTCGTCGGGAAAGTACCAAGGGCAAGAACCACCGGCTGGTGGATTGGGACGCGTTTCGCAAAGTCCGGAAAGAGCAGAATCGTGGCAGTGCGGCTAGTGAGGATATAGATAGCTGGACTGCGACGCTCAAAGGGGATTTAGAAACGGCGACGCGGGAGGTTCCGCCAGAAGCACAGCTCGAAGTGGTAGACAGCAAACTCCTACACATGTGGGAAGGCAAGCGCAGCCTGCAAGACAGGTGGAAGCGTCAACGCCACAATCAAACGCTGCGCAGACGCATAACACGGCTAAGCAGGGACATGGAAGAGCACGCGTTACAGGTATGCAAAACGCAATGGGAAGAGATCTGCAATGGGATGGAGAACCAGCTGGGACGTTCCAAGACGTGGCATCTCCTCCGGCACCTCTTGGATCCGGAGGAGACGAAAACGTCGCACGCACATAAGCTTAACAAGTTGCTGCACGACTACAAAGGCACCCACGCGGACTTTCTAGATGACGTGCGAAGCCGTTACTTTCAGTCACGTAGCCCCTTCGCACATTCGGCATACGCCTGGGAGACGAAGACTTCAGCGTTGCAGAGGTGAGGGCGGTGCTGCACAGGCTCAACACAAAGTCGGCGCCAGGCCCGGACGGGATAACCAACAAAGCGCTACGTAACTTGGACGATGAGTCGATAGAACAACTGACGGCTTACATGAACGAGTGCTGGAATGCGGGCGCTATACCGAACTCGTGGAAAACGGCACGCATAATTATGATCCCCAAACCGGGCAAACGAGTACATATTGACAACCTTCGACCGATATCCCTGACGTCCTGCGTTGGTAAGGTCATGGAACTTGTGGTTCTCGCTCGCCTTACCAACTACCTCGAGGACCGAAACATGCTCCCACACACGATGCTGGTGTTCTGTCGTAACCTTTCCACGCAGGACGTTATGCTTCAACTCAAGCACGATATCGTAGACAATCCCACACGATCCACCAAACCGATACTCGGGCTCGACCTCAAAAAGGCGTTCGACAACGTTAGCCATGCTGCGATACTTGAAAGTATACGAGCGTTGGGACTGGGCGAGAGAACGTACCACTACGTACGGGATTTTCTTACGGGCCGCCGGGCCCGATTAGCGATCGGCGGACTAGAATCGCAATACATATACATGAGTTGTACGGGCACGCCGCAGGGCTCCGTAATCTCTTCCATGCTCTTTAACCTCGTGCTTGTCGGATTACCACGAAAACTCGCTGAGATAGAAGGCCTCCACGATAGCTTTACACCGATGATATCACCCTCTGGGTTGCCGAGGGAAATGACGGCCACGTAGAGCAAACGCTGCAGGAAGCCGTCGACGTGCTGCAGGACTACCTTCGCGACACTGGCCTCGAATGTTTCGCCGCTAAATCGGAGCTCCTGCTCTATAGACCCTCGCGCAGGGGCCGTAAACCCAAGAACGCCGATTCCGCATTCGAGTGCGCATATAGAGAAATTATTGTACGCACATCAGACGGCGCTGTCATCCCACAAGTTAACACCATCAGGGTACTGGGCTTGCGCCTGTCCGCCAACGGCCACAACGGCGAAACCGTTCGCAGACTAGAGGGCGCGGTCAATGAAACAATCCGGTTGCTGAAACGAATAACAAATCGGCATAGCGGAATGAAGGAAAGCAATACCATTCGCCTGGTACATGCTTTCGTTATGAACCATATAACGTACGTCGCCTCCTACCTCAAGTGGCAGGCGACTGAACGCACCAAACTAGATTGTCTCATCCGCAAGGCGTACAAACGCGCAATCAGATTACCGGCCAATACCAGCATGGAAAAAATTTCTCGAGCAGGGGTTGCACAATACTCTAGATGAGATAATCGAAGCACACAACATGACCCAGTACGAACGCCTGGCGAAGACCAGAACTGGTCGACACATCCTCGAGACACTGGGTATCAACTACCATACGCAGCACGGCGAAAAGGTCGGGATACCCGGACGTATTCGCGAGCGCATCGTCGTTCTGCCGTTGCTAAGAACATGCACCCGACACATCACATCGTTCGGCGCAACAGGCGCGCCCAAGACCTTGAAAAGAAATTTGGCAATAGCAAAGACACAGTTTACGTGGACGCGGCTTCTTACGACTGCCACCGCGGCTTCGCGGTCGCGATCACAGATCATGTAGGAACTGGCGTCACGAGTGCGACGATAGGCACGGAAGGGACGGAGGCGGCCGAAGAAGCTGCCATAGCCCTCGCGATAGCCACCACGGACGCCGAGGTGATAATAGGCGACTCGCAGGCGGCGATACGCAACTACACCAGCGGCCGGATCTCCCGCGAAGCGGCCCGCATTCTCCAAATTCACGAACTCAACATCTGCCGCAAAAACGACAGTTTCCTCGTATGGACCCCCGCCCACACGGTCCCTCCTCTTGCGGGCAACGCGATTGCCCACGCCGCGGCTCGAGGACTTACACGCCGAGCTGCGACGCCTGCCGACAGTCCAGATGTCTCGCACACTTCGACAGCGATGCGGGAATGGACGTGGGGGGATCGCATGACCACTTTCAGAGACATCACGCAACACTACAGACAGAACAGATGCAAATATCCACCACCCCACGCCAAACTAAACAAGAAGCAGCAGGTTATCTGGAGACAACTACAGACACACACGTACCCGAATCCGGTGATCCTTCGCCTCTGCTACCCAGGCATTTATACGTCCGACGCGTGTAAGGCGTGCGGAGCCAGAGCGACGCTGCAGCACATGCTGTGGAAGTGTACCGGTAACACGCAGCAGTCCCCTACGAACCCGGTAGACATGGCAGTCTCGAACCGCGAGGCGCGATGGGAGGCGGCTCTGCTCAGCCACGACCTTGCCGATCAACTGTGGGCCGTCCGGCAAGCCCAGGATGCCACCCGGGTCCAAGGACTCGAGGCCGTCACCTAGGCCGGGGTGCTTGTAGCCCCACCCCACTCAATGACGCCGGACATGTTCAATAAAGTTTTTACTCACTCACTCACGCATCACGGCACTCATTATTCCACCATGGGAGTTGTCGTTTCCCTGACGGTCGACATGTTTGGGGACTACATTTCGTTGCTGCATCAACCAAGAAAGCCGTAAAGTACCACACAGCATCCTTTATGCTTAACGCTGCCATGTCCTTTCAAGTTAATACAGTCATTTTCTGAAACTTTTCCCAATCGGATTTGTGGGTGAGCCATTTGGGAACCAGTGCAAGACATGTATTTGTTACTGATGTGCTGATAATGGTAGGAAAATGGTCACTTTCATATGGATCATTAATGACTTCCCATTTAAGTAGAGGAAGATGTGATGGGAATGTTATGCTGAGGTCTATTGCTGAGTGCGTATTGTTAGCGATGTTGTAATATGTTGCCTCTTTCTGTTTCAGGAGGCACGGACCGGAAGAAAAAAGGAACTGTTCAATCAGGCGACCTTGCGTATCGGAGCGCGAGTCACCCCAGAGGCTACCATGTGCATTAAAATTCCCTAGGACAAGGTAGGGTTCTGGAAGTTCATCTATGAGGGAATGGTATTCATGCTTTTCAAGACCGTGTTGTGGAGGTATGTAGAGAGAGCAGAAGGTGACGAACTTATTCAAAAGAACTGCTCAAACAGCCACTGCCTCAAGGGATGTTTGTAGTGGTAGGTGTGTGCATGCAATCCCTTGATTGACTATATTGACAACATCACCGAGTGGCACAATGGCATCATTCCTGTCCTTCAGGAAAATAACGTAATGACGTAAAAAGTTGGTGTGTTTAGGTTTCAGGTGTGTCTCTTAAATGCACAGCACCTTAGGTGTATGTTTGTGTAAGAGTTCCTGGATATCGTCGAGCTTTCTCAGCAGTCCTCTGACGTTCCACTGCAGTATTTGTGTCATTTTAATGTTGTGTGGTGCTGTTTGTACAAAAGTGTTGCGTTAGGTTACAGGGCATTTTGGGGGCCCCGTGATTCGAGGTTTTTCTTTTCTGGCGCGCTCCAAGGAGTTGCGCCTACCCTTCGGCGTCTGAGACGCCGGAGGAGTGGGACTTGTATCCATCACCTATTGTGAGGTGATAGATGGTGCCTGCTCGGCAGGCACATTCACCAAACTTTCGGACGTAACTGCGTTTGCAGTGGTCCGAGTTTCAGCAGACACGACGGTCTGCTGGCCCTGTTTGTCAGGTGGCACTGCAGTATAGGCTGCTCAAGCCGGGGGCGCTGGTGGCACGACCGCAGCCGCACACTGTGTGACATTCGCGGGTGCCGAGACATGTGGCGCAGCGCTCCGGCGCGTCACCTCTGCGAAGGAGGGATACGATGGGTTGTGTAGTCCGAAACGTTGGCATGCTTCTTGGAATGAGAGATAGAATTTGACCTTAAGTTCTACTATTTGTTTCTCTTTTTTTTCATGCGGGGCATGATCGTGAGTAGGCAGCGTGATCTTCTTCACAATTCGAACAATGAGTTGTTTCTGAGGTGCAGTTGTCAGATATGTGTTGAATGGATGCACACTTCGCGCAAGTGGCACGCCCTCTGCAACTCTGCGATCCATGACCGCAACGTTGACACTTGAAACATCGACGAGGATTGGGAATGTATGGTCTCACAAGGAGCTTACAATAGCCGGTTTAAATTGATTCTGGTTAGTCACTTGTTTCAAAGGTAATTATTACTTATTTTGTAGGGGTCAGTTTGTTGTTGCACCTTATTGTTATTCGTTGGACTTTGACCACATTCTGGTCCTGCCAACCTTGGAGCAGCTCACTTTCAGAAAGCTCAGTAAGATCATCTTCGGACGTTACGCCATGGACAGTGTTCATGTACCTGTGCGGGCCCACCGAAACAGGTGTTTCCCCAAACTCTACAAGCTTAGACAGCTTCTCATACTGAGCTTTGTCACGAACCTCCAGAAGAAGATCGCCACTTCCCATCTTTGTCACTTTATGACCTGGGCCTATTGCTTCTGTGAGAGTTTTGGAAACGAGGAAAGGTGAAATGGCTCAGACTGTCTTCTTTTTGCTTTGACTGCGGATAACATGGCACTTTGGGAATGTCGGCTTTGGTGTGTCAGGCAGGAAAGTGTCTTCGGTGCGCCATATTTTTACGGAGCGATCAGGAAGGGAGGGAAAAGCTTTTGCCATAAAAATAGTATAAAGTTCGGCGGCGATGGTGGCCATCCACCACCGAGCCCAACAAGGGGACGCTACAAGGTTGATTAGTGAAAACTTGGAGACGCCAGCCATGCATCGCCGCTGTAACCGAATATAACTACCCAAGGTTGGGTAACTACACAGGCTTAACCCTCGCTGCCAAAAAATTTGAAAGTAAACAAAAAATAGAAGATAACAGGACAGATAAAAAGTGAGAGATAAAGACGAAGATGTAGGTAGATAGAGATAAGAAAAGTCGACTGCCGATTTCACCTGGGTGGGTCAGCCCAGGGGTGCCGTCTACGTGAAGCGGGGCCAAAGGGTTGTGTTGCCTCTGCCGGGGGGCCTTAAAGGTCCAATCACCCGGTGTCGGCTCAACCCTTAGGATCTCATTTTTCCCGGACACGGCAAAAGCCATGCATGGCTAGGCGTGGGAAAGAATCAAACACCCTCCCCCCTCCCGTTAGCTCGGGTCCGTGGTGTCGCTACATACCGAACGCCTGCTTGCGCAGGCGCCCCTGCAGGGTACTGGAGGCAGTGAAAGGCGAACAGAGTATGTGCTACAAGAAGCTGTGGTGGTCACAGAGATTCACCTAAGACCGGCTGGTCTCCGCTCCGGAACGTCGCGGAATTCGGAACTGATTCTATGCAGGCTCAAGCGCAAAAGCCCCAAACCTAGAGATAGGAATTCAATAAAGGACGTCAGCATCACTCTTAGGATAGGTAGGGCTGCCTCGTACCAAAGGTCGACTCCCTTCGGGTTCTGGTTATGACCATTGAATCAAACGGCTCCAATAGACCGACGGTAACAAAACTCGGTAGAAAAACTCACGGTACCATCAGAGTGATAAGGGTTGCCAAGTTGAGTATTTCACCGACGAAAAGTGAGTCCACTTCTACAGCATTTCTCACAACAGCGACAACAAACGACCATTGTCCACATCCCACAAAATGTACGCCCCGAGCATAACAAGTGTAAGAGATGGGTTATGGTAAAGGATCTTCTAGAAAGTGCTCAAGAACACGCCTGGAACTATTGCTTCGTCGATGCGGACTATAGTATCCCGAGGGGAAGTCATATGTGGCAGTACGCATGCATGGACCTCAAGGCCAGAATCACAAACTGGGCAACAATCAGGACGACGGTGGCTGATGTAGCGTAGCAAGTGGCGATTGCGTTAGCCTCGCTGGACAACAGGAGGTCCAAAGTTATCAGCGACTCAAGTTTGGCCGTCAGTGCATTAGCCAAGAGCAGCATCTCATAACCAGTTTCGCCGTTCCTTCGGGACAGTGATATTAATCCACAAGCACTCGTTTGGTTCCCAGCTCACATGGGACGGATTGAGAGAACCCCGTCCATACTCAATCAACCAGCCCACATACCTGTGTGAGGACTAGTACACCACGTAGCTTCTGGTGAGCCCAAAGCTGAGGTTTTAGAGATTCAGGATCCTCCCATTTTGTATATTGAACTGGCAAAACACTTTCACCTGGCGTGGAGACAATACCTTCCAGCACACAGAAAATTTAGCAGGCCTCAGACTCTGACATTCAGACTACTTCAGGTCGAGGCGTACCCTAACCGAGCGTTATTGCGCAAGATATATCCTGAAATTCAACCAATACATGTTTCTTGAGAGCAGCTGAAGCTAACTTGAAACACGTGCTCTGGCGGTGCCCCGCGTTATGCTGTGGCGAAGTCGTCACGCCGCGCAAATGCGAGGCTGCCATTACCAGCTCCGAACTCAAACAACAGCTATGGGCATTCTGACGGGTCCGCGACGCCGCAGAGAGACTTGGTCTTCCTGTTGCGACGTGGGAGCGGCCCACAACGTGCTAAAGCGCGTTCCGAGGGGCGCAATAAAATTTCCCCCTCTATTTTAGTGAATTGAGCCACTGATCTATTTGATTCAAAGAGAAGAAGAACTGAATAGAATAGAGCTTTTTGTTTTATTTTATTACCTCCAGCGTATAGCTAACCAAAAAATACAGGATACGCCAGTGTTTGCTAAGCCCTCATTTCAAAGGGAGCTGCTAAGGTACCGTACATCTTATCAGAAATAGGCGTTGCAAGAATTATACGTACCTTCGCGTCAGCCTTTGGCCTGGCGTACATAAAATGCACGCGAATGCCTTCTATGGTGGTATGGTAGTGCTCATAGGCGTTGAGTAGGCGCTCCTGCTGACGCCAGTCGAACCGATCCTTCCAGTGGTCAACGACTCGGCGAAGTTCATGCGCGTTGAAGCCGTACTCGAAGCGGCTCTCCTGAAGGGGCTCGGCAAGCTTCGATGACGCCAGCCGGCGCTTTAGGTCCACCAGTGCTTCTTCAGGGGCGTGGACCGAGAACTTAAAGATCACCGGGTTGTCCTCCGGGGCAGCGCGCACTGAATCAGACAAATTGTGCTTGGTCGTCACACGGTGGAGAAATACAGCGAGGAAAAATGATGAAAAATAGCAGTGAGATTGCATGCATTCCTTGTACTATATGGATTTCTAAAGATGAGCCTCAGAACAACATACCAGACCCTTTTTTTTTCTTGACATTTTTCAAGCCGCGCTCACCGGTAAGGACAATTTTTTTAGGAAGCGCATACACCGAAGGCTACTCTGAATGCTACTTGACACAGACTGCATCAACGCACCATATAACCTGAGCTCTCCATTCTCCACGTGCACACCAACGCATTACCTAGGGTGATTCCACGAGAGATCGACACGGGCCCAAAAGTTGATATTTCAAATTTCATTTAGTATTTTATATTTCGTGCACCCCTCACCAGGTAGCCCGCAAGTCAACTTCGTTTTACTATTAACGGCATAACTTACGAGAAAAAAAATATCAAACTTCACCAACACGGAGGCAGCAACTTCGTCACCTGTCATTTTCGAAAATTGCAGATGCTAAAAAAGACAAATATTTTTGTTTCAAGGAAGATATTTTTTACATGAATTGTATGTCTAATGAAGAATGAATTCATATGGTTTCAATTTTGCAGACCTTAAGAAAATAGCTTTTAAAAATGTCTAATTTTGCGACAGTTTAAAATAAGTTACGTATTCCCCCCCCCTTTTTTTTCCTCCGAAAGTAATGCAAGCAGCGTTTTCAAACTTGACACGTTTTAATCATATAGTGTGTTCATTAGGTACATAAGTTATTGCGGCAGTAAGGCAAATGTAAATTTTTATATATTGCCTCAGAGTGTACTCCAATGAAATTCGAATGATAAAAAAACCCCAAATTCGATTTTTCTTAAAATCTCGTAAATAGACAACCGAAGGCCTTAATACAGTAATATAGAAAAACATGTTACATTATTTTGTTTTTAGCGACAATATTTATGGTACAAATCAGGGCTTTTCGAGAATGCGCTGATAAGTTGAGAAGTCTAGAAATCGGAACGGAAAAGCGGCAATGAGCTTCAAACGCGAGTAAACGTGACCGCATTTGATGAAGAAAGGCTGTTTTAGCAGATAGGAGTAACTAGTTTGAACACGATATTCTACAGCATCTCAATTCACTCTTTTACGTAGAGTACTGAGACTTCTAATATGTGGTGCCTCTCCATTACTGACACACAGATGGAGCGGCTTTGACGGCCATGTGTTTGCAACACGTTGGGTAAGTGAATTGAATGTTGAATGAGTTCATAAACGATTCATAACAAATTTTTATAATTTGGGGCACGAAGACTGCCGCATTAGACTGAAGAACACGCTTAAGGGCAAGTTGTCATCCGTCGTCTGCTCTACAAATGAATTGCTGTGCGCCGCATCTCGGAGGCAATGCTTTGGATCATATGGTTCAAAGTAGGGACACAAAGATTACGCCTCTCGTAATTTTAGCGACAAAAACATTGTGAAATTCATTTTAACGTACTATACTTCAGTTTTGCATTCGCACTGACGATACTTGCGCACGCTGTTTTACGTCTGCTCTCATTAAAGTTGAGAGACATAAGAACAGACGACAGTCAGATCACTTTCGTGCTGCTGGTTTCACGCATAGTTGCATTACCAGTAATTTGAGCCTCAAGGAGCGTGGCGATGGCTGACCACTTCAGCCGGGTTAGAGTTTTTTGTTCAGATTACCTCATGTCGCATAAAAAGAATATACCCTATCAAAGAAACTTCCGCAAGATCGAAGACATCGGCCTGTTAACCCTCCAGAAGTTTTCGCCGAAAGCTGCCCGCCATGCATATAACAACGTCTGCCAGAACTGCTTCAGACGCCTCAGAGATATGCTGTCTTCGTCTAATGGCTTCTCAGCTGAAACAGCTGATGAGTTTTTGCCGGAAGAAGAAAAAGGCAGAAGTCAAGAGTGGTACGTAAACACGCCTGAAGCATTATCATATATGCGACTGGAGAATCTGCATGCGCAAAATAGCAAAGTTCATGCAGAGCCAAGAAAACTTAGCAGCAATGCTACAGTAACGGCGAAATGCCACCGTAACGTGTGTAACCGCCACTTTCAACCATCAGATCTAAAATGCAGTGTGTGTGCCCAAAGGTTCAAGAACTTCAAGCAAGCCTATGAAGCGTGTTTTTCGTATCAAAAGCGCATGCGTTTGTTGACACTGTTGCCGAGCGATATAGAGCGCCGAAACCTCCAAGCGCTTATACCAAACTTGTCAGCTTACATGATATACAGATCCCGACGCTGGCGCGCAAAACACGGGATATGGTATGGCGCGCAAAACACGGATAGGGGATATGGCACCAAATGCGGTAAAAAGGACATGGCTGAACCTAATGGACGTACAGGCAGCTATGGCTTACTACTTTAAAGATGAGTATAGCTGCTCTCGGCAGAGTCATAACAAAAAAGATGTAGTAACTGTTATCATTGACGGAACAATGAGCCTGTTTCAAAAAGGTTTATGACCCGTTCGATGCGAGAGGCTTACCGTCTCTTCAGAGAAGCTAATCCGAACACGTCTATTGGGCTCTCAAAGTTTTATTCACTGAGGCCGAAGTGGGTTCTTCTTGCACCACACCAAGAAGTGTGCCTTTGTATATACTGTGCTAATGCCACGGAGTGTGTTTCTGCCCTACAAGACGTCACCGATGGTGCCTACACGGCGGACTTCTTGAAAGAACTATGTATTTGCAGCTACCCTAGAAGTGATTGTTTTTTAGGCCATTGTGACTATTGTGCTAAGGAACAAGCTCTGACAGCCACATGTTTAGGAATCCCTGAAAATATTGAGGTAGCCTATGCAGAATGGAAAAATGGCGATCTAGTAAAAACAAAAACAGCCCAGGCAAGTGCTTTTCTGCGAGAGCTAAGTCTATGGCTCCTGAAGTGGATTACCCATGATTACATAAGATACATTCAAGAATCAGCAATACGCAAGGCGAAAGAGAACCAAGAAAAAGAATCTTGCATTTTTCACTTTGATTTCGCCGAACATTGGACAGCCTTTTACCGAATGAGGTACAGTCGTATCACTGGCACAAAAGACAGGTGTCTATATTCACGTGTGTCGTCACAAGGAAGCAATCAATTCAAAATTTTGCCGTCATCATTGATGACACATGCCATGATAATGCACATGCCTGTTTTGCTCTACAAATAATCCACAACTATATGAAAGAACAACTCAAGCCTGACACGCATGTTACTTATGTTTCTGATGCTGCATGCAGTCACTTCAAAAACAAGTACCAATTGTTTGAGTTATGTCAGGAAGATCATATATCAACAGAGTGGATTTTTTCGGCCACAGGACATGGCAAGAACTCTTGTGACAGCGTTGGTGGCCTACTAAAGCATCAGGCTACGCTCTACAACCTCAGAGCGGCAAGCTCAGCTGTGATTATGTCAGCATCCCGAATGGTGGCGCAAATGAGCGCGAAGCTCAAGAATGTCAAGCTGCTGTGTGCAAATGCAGACGAGCTAGAAACATTCCATCAGTTTAAGAAGAGCCAGTGGAAATCTTTGCCACGTGTTCCAGGCATACGTTCTTGGCATGTTTGGCTAAGCACATGTGAGGGCACTGATTGTGGTCGTGTTTTGTTAGTGTCACGTACTGCTAAGTGTGATCTGCAAAAGATGCAGCCATTTTGAGCGCATCTCTTGTTTCACGCAGTCACCACCAAAATACCAGTGAAGGTACTTCAAGCACATATGCTTTTTCTTGCGAGACCCAACACTTGCGTCGGAACATTTTCATGTTTGAGTTTGTCTGCAAATATAGACAGATGTTTTGCAACTGAGTTACAGTGCCCAAGATTTCTTCCATTAGAGCTGTGTTATCAGGAGCATAAATGCGCCTTCATGGGTACGTATTTGTCAAAGTGCTAAAACAGCCTTTCTTCGCCAAATGCGGTCACATTTACTCGCGTTTGAACCTTATTGCCGCTTTTCCATTCCGATTTCTAGATTTCTCAACTTAATTATCAGCGTATTCTCTAAAAGCTCTGATTTGTACCACGAATATTGTCGCTAAAAACAAAATAATGCAACATGTTTTTCATATTACTGTATGATGGCCTTCGGTTGTCTATTAACGATATTTTAGGAAAAATCGAAGATGGTTTTTTTTATTATTCAAGTTTCAGTGGAGTACACTTTTGCCAATATGAGAACTTTGAGTCAATATATAAAAATTTACATTTGCCCTACAGCAGCAATACTTTATGTACCTAATGAACACACTAATTCCTTAAGACGTGTCCAGTTTGAAAACGCTGCTTGCATTACTTTCGGAGAAAGTAAATGGGGAATACGTAACTTATATTCAACAGTCGCAAAGTTAGACATTTTAAAAAGCTATTTTCTTAAGGTCTGCAAACTTGAAACCGCATGAATTCATTCTTCATTAGACATACATTTGAGGTAAAAAATATCTTCCTTGAAACAAAAATATTTGTCTTTTTATAGCATCTGCAATTTTCGAAAATGACAGGTGACGAAGTTGGTGCCTCCATGTTGGTGAAGTTTGATATTTTTTTTCTCGTAAGTTATGCCATTAATAATAAAACGAAGTTGACTTTCGGGCTACCTGGTGAGAGGTGCACGAAATATAAAATGTTCAATGAAATCTAAAATATGAACTTTTGGACCCGTGTCGATCTCTCGTGGAATCACCCCCTGGTAATTACACAGAAGGCTTATCACAAAATAACTTGGGTCTGACTCATCTGGCCTTACGTGGAGAGTACGGGGGGGGGGAGGGACTTGAGAGGCTCGGGCCATTTACAGCCTGTATCATGGAGTGATCTAACCATATGTGGAGAATACAGGGTGGGGGAAGCTGAAGGGCTCGATCTTTTTCTGGGCTGTATCATGGACGGGTCTCACTATAGGCGGGGAGAACGCGGAAGGGCTCGGGTCTTTTTTGGGTTGTATTATGGAAAGCCGAGCCCCCCTGGCATGGCCCCAGGATATATTTTTTTAGAGCTTGGCTTAGGCTCCCATTCATCGCGAAATGACGATTGTCTATCTTGCCATGCAGCTCTTTAGGAGGGGACTACTTATACCTGTTCCTTTACATTTCATGCTTTTAAATTTCATAACACGAGCCAAAGGATTGGTCGACACTCACGACGTGCTAAAATTGAACACCAAAATGCACACTGTAGCACAAGTAGGACATACACAAGTGCGATTTAACAACTGCTTATTCGATGGAAATGTGAGAAACATATATGGGGTGAAAGTGAAAAGAAAAGAAAGAGCGTAAACCTGCGCAATGCCCGCCACAAGAAAGCCACCACCTGCGCGACATCAAATCTGGCATTGTCATCTATCTAAAATATCCACGTAAAAAAGTATATTCATCATTGGACAAACGAATAGATGGCGCACTAACACACCTGTCTTCACCGCGCCTGCGCATCATGAAAGCTTCAATGATTTCGTTTTCCTTTGTGTCTTCGGATATTGATAAAAACAATGCTGTGTTCGAAATTTGGCCCACAATGACACTTCATGCAATGGGTAGCTAAGTTACCGGGGTGACTAATGTTCTTGCAGTTGTAATCATGCTCGTGTGAACGTGAATCAAGACACCTATCAGTTTGTCCAACTTACCAACTTCCGCATGGGAAAAGAGTACCATATACAACATTTTTTTCTCGTGGTACAAATATGTTGACATGTTTCACAGAACATGTTTGGTTGTTCTTTTAATTGTTGGCATTTACTTGGTGCAAAAGTGAGAATAATTTGTGAGGTGCCGTGAAGCTCATGGGTATGCCATGCCTACTTGCAATTTTTTTTTTCAGTCCGAGCGAAATGCCGCGAACGTAGGGCATAACAATAGGCCTCTCTTTTGAATTCTCTTTTAATACTACGTTCATTTTATGCGTGTTGCCGATGGCTTTCAAGAGCCTCTCAGCCAAGGCAGTGATCAAGGCATCCGCGTAATCGCTGTCTCCGAGTCTAGTAAATTGCTTCATCAAACTTCGCGCTACCATGTTGTCACAGGATTTTTGACAGGATTTTTGACACAATACGTCGTTTCACAAGCTTGGAGTGACCCAGGCTACAGCTCAACAAACTTTTATCCCCTCTAACATCATATTTCCAGCTCGTGTGTCCCTCACCTTGTGGAATCGTGATGTCTAAAAATTTCATGCCGGAACTTAAGAACAACTCGTAAGTGAAATCAAGACCATGGTATGTACGTTTGAACATAGCGACAATATTGTCGGGTTTAATGCTGGCACTTTTTGACCTAGAAAAACATAAGGAAAAATCATCAATGTAATGAAAACATGCCACAGTGCCGTATCCTTACAATCGGGGTTGCAAATCGCGGTCTCCTTTCACCATGTACAAATTCGATAAGATCGGCGCCAGGCACGATGCGATGCAGATACTGTCCTTCTGAACAAAAATGGATCCATGAAATTCCACGTACAGCGACTGTAGGTAAATGCGCAGCAAATAAAAAAAATCACGAACACTAGTCCCACACACATTTTGAAACCTAATAACTCCTTAGGCGTCGTTGTAATGGCCTCAGTTCGTGGGATGTTGTAATACATGTCCTTCACGTCCATAAATATTCACGTGACCGACTGTCCCTTCTTTAGGAATTCTATAACACCATTTGAGTTGCTCACACCAAAAGGGTCATCTCCTGCGATGAGTTTCAACATTCGTTTAAGAGATATAGTTATAATGTGCTGCCAAGTACCTTTATCTTCAACGATCATCCAGAACAGATTTTCTTGCTTGTGTGTTTTAGTAGTGAAGAAGGGCCTCAATGCCGTCCCGTTACAACCCTTAAGGTCTTTTTTCAGCTTCTGTAGTCCCAGTTACTTACACAAGGTGGCGGCTTTCTTGTGAATGTTCTTCAACGATGCGCCATCAAGATCCACTATTGGGAAGTTTTTTTTTTCAACCGCTTCCCTAGCCTTATCCAGGTGTTGATCTGCCCACCTAACTACAAATCTTCCCGTCTTGTCCGACAATTGTAACGTCAGGTCCTGATATTGTCACGGGCTAAGTAGATGCCTGAGGATGACGACGACGAAGTGCTGAACGTGAACGTGCTCGGAGTGCAGCAGCGTCGTACGCATTAGCTCGCCAATATATTCGCCAGTACACATTTGTTCGCCAGTGTATACTTTATTCCCCGTAACATCATTGGTGGAGGTGCGGGGTACCACTCGCTATACAGCCCAACGAGCTGGATCTTCGCAGCGGACGGCGCATTGAAGCTACCACGATGACTGACCAGGCTACTCAATGTCAACAAGATTCGTCAGCCCCGCAGCCGATCGTTGTGGTCCAACCTCGTGACCCAGGTCCATTCAACGGCACAAGTGGCATAGACGTCGATGACTGGCTGGTTCAATATGAGCGCGTCAGCAGCAGCAACCATTGGGGTCCGACGCTTATGTTGGCGAACATCATCTTCTACTTGCATGGCACGGCGAAACTCTGGTACGAGACACATCAAGAAGAGTTGACTAGCTGGGACGTCTGTAAGCAGAAATTGCGCTATTTATTTGGGAAACCCATCGGACGTCAAGTGGCCGCAAAGAAAGAGCTTGCCACTCGTGCCCAGACATCCACAGAGCCGTACATCGCGTACATCCAGGACGTGTTGGCTTTGTGCCGCAAGGTCGACAAGGACATGCTCGACGAGGACAAAGTCGGACACATCCTGAAAGGAATTGCGGATGACGCCTTCAATTTTCTCCTGTGCAAGGACTGCTCGACGGTGGAGTCGGTCATCGAAGCATGTCGTCGCTTCGAACAGGCAAAAAGTAGGCGCATAGTTCACCGATTTGACCGCCTTCCCAACACGGCGGCTACGTCCTCTTGTGAAGAGTTGCCCACACTACATCAACCACCAGCGCCAGAAAACGTCACCAGAATAGTCCGTCGGGAACTCGAGGCTATGGCTCCCGCTATGTCTAGCGTCAGCGCGCCAGGACACAACCTCGGTGCTGTTTCAATGATTCAGGCCAGTGGTTCGCCAAGAGATCGCGAATATGGGCATTTCGCCACCTCATCAAAATGCCCCTGCTACTTCCAGCTCGGCTCCAGTCGTTGCGGCTGCCACTCCGAACCGCACGTTCGCGCCACGACGAAACCCAGCTGAATGGCGCACTCATGATGATCGGCCCATATGTTTCACGTGCCATCGGATAGGACACATCGCTCGCCATTGCCGCAGCCGGTGGACCTCATCACCTCGACCGAGCTTCTATGATTGGCGGCCTCGCTCTGAACGTGCACCTTATGCCCCGTCCTACCGTGCTGAGACAGGTGCAGAGCATAATCCAGAACGTCGGACCAGCCGCTCGCCATCGCCCGTGCGTCGTCAGTCCCGCTCGCCCCAACCCCGCCGTTCTCGGTCTCCCTACGACCGTCGCTCGGAAAACTAGCCGGTGCAGCCCCCGGAGGTGACGCTGCATACACGACTTGGACTGCAAATCCTCTGATTACTCCCGACCAGCGGTGCAACCTCCTTACAATTCTCGTTGATGGTTTACCTATAACTGCTCTTATTGATACCGGTGCACAAATATCTGTGATGAGCTCAGACCTCCGCCGCCGTCTCCAAAAAGTTCTGACGCCTGCGATTGCACCTACCGTTCGTACAGCGGATGGGAGTACTCCTGCTGTGCTTGGAATGTGCACTGCGCGATTAACAATTTCTGAGCATCAAACTTCAGTTCTGTTCGCTGTACTGGAAAATTGCCCTCATGACCTCATTCTTGGACTCGACTTTCTGACTTCACACGCTGCGCTCATTGACTGTTCCAAAGGTCTTCTTCGGCTCGAACTACCATCCTTTTCGGAGACCGTCTCTACCAGCCCACCTCGTCTACGCTCTGTCGATTTCCTCAGGCTTCCGCCGCAAGCCGCAGTCCAAGTCCAACTCTCGCCATATCCTGCAGTACCCGATGGTGATTATGTTGCTGCCCCAATTTCTGACGTCGCCATGGCACGCAATGTTGCACTCCCCAACACGGTGGTTACCGTTAAGGACAACCGAACTTCGTTTCCCGTCCTCAATTTCGGCCTCTCAGCGCAAGTTATTCCTCGCGGCATGTCACTTGCGCATCTTACACCACTGGCCGACCACACAGTTTCCGCTCTAACCACTGATTCGCCACCCGATTTTTCATCAACGTCGTTCTCGTCACGTTCCTGTTCTGACCTTTTCAAGCCAATGCTATCTGACAAGCTCACCTCTGAACAAGTCTCTGCTTTCTGCCGTGTGCTTGCTTCTTATCAGGACATCTTTGACTTCGGCGACCGTAATTTGGGCCAGACATCTGTGGTAACCCATCGCATCGACACCGGTGACGCTCGACCCATTCGCCGACGACCCTACCGTGTGTCAGCCCCGGAGCGTGCTATTATACAGCGAGAAGTCGATATAATGCTTGATAAGGGCATAATCGAACCCTCGTCTAGTCCCTGGTCCTCACCCGTTGTACTTGTTAAAAAGAAGGACAATAGCTGGAGATTCTGTGTTGATTACCGCCATCTCAACCATATTACCAAGAAAGATGTCTATCCCCTACCGCGCATAGATGATGCACTCGATTGCTTGCACGGTGCCAAATATTTCTCTTCAATAGACCTTCGCTCAGGCTACTGGCAGATCGCTGTGGACGACAAAGACAGAGAGAAGACGGCCTTCGTGACTCCTGATGGACTTTATCAGTTCAAGATGATGCCTTTTGGATTATGCAATGCCCCCGCGACATTTGAGCGCATGATGGACTCTCTCCTTCGAGGCATGAAGTGGACCATCTGCCTCTGCTATCTTGACGACGTTATTGTTTTTTCGACTACTTTCGACGACCATCTTACCCGTCTGTCCGCAGTGCTTGATGTTTTTCGACGTGCCAACTTGCAACTTAACTCGTCCAAATGCCGCTTTGGGCAACGCCAAATCTGCGTACTCGGCCATCTTGTTAACGCTGCGGGCGTTCAACCAGACCCTGCGAAAGTCCGAGCAGTTCGTGACTTCCCCACACCCCGCTCAGCCAAGGACGTCCGAAGTTTTCTGGGACTGTGCTCCTATTTCCGTCGTTTTGTCGAGAAGTTTGCTGAAGTAGCCCGTCCTCTAACCTGCCTCCTCAAAAAGGATGTCGCATTCACCTGGGGCCAAGAGCAAGCAAACGCCTTCTCGTCGCTGGTTGACATTCTCACCAATCCACCAGTCCTAGCACACTTCGACCCATCTGCCGCCACGGAGCTTCGTACTGACGCCAGTGGCCACGGCATAGGCGCAGTGCTCGCGCAGCGGCAACAAGGCATGCACCGCGTCGTCGCGTATGCAAGCCGACTGTTGTCGCGCTCGGAACAAAATTATTCCATCACAGAACGCGAGTGCTTAGCTCTCGTCTGGGCCATTGCGAAATTCCGACCGTACCTGTATGGCCGACCATTCTCAGTTATTACGGACCACCATGCGCTTTGCTGGCTCTCCTCACTCAAGGACCCTACGGGACGCCTTGGTCGCTGGGCGCTGCGCTTACAAGAGTACACTTTTTCCGTATCCTATAAATCCGGACAACTTCACAAGGATGCCGACTGCTTGTCCAGTTACCCATTCGATCCCCCTGACACGAGGGAAGATGAGCAAGAGGCCCTCGTTCTTTCAATTACCGACTTCACCGACATAGCTGCTGAACAACACCGCGACCCCTCTTTGCGTGCTATTATCAATGGTCTGCACTCTCCCCACCCTGACCACTCCTTACAACTGTTCGTTCTTCACAACGACATCTTGCACCGCTACAACACCCGCCCTGATGGTGCTGAGCTTTTACTCGTTGTTCCTGCGCATCTTCGCCCAGACGTATTGGCCCAGCTCCATGATGCCCCCTCCGCTGGACACCTAGGGGTGTCACGCACGTATGACCGCGTTCGCCGCCGATTCTTTTGGCCTGGCCTCTACCGTTCTGTGCGACAGTACGTTGCGGCATGCGACCTCTGCCAGCGCCGCAAGACACCTGCTCTGAGACCTGCTGGTACCCTCCAGCCCATTGAAGTACCAGATGAACCATTTTTCCGAGTCGGCCTCGATCTTCTAGGACCCTTTCCCGTGTCGGCCACCGGTAATAAGTGGATTGCCATTGCTACCGGCTACGCAACGCGGTATGCCGTTACACGCGCCCTCCCCACCAGCTGCGCTACTGATGTAGCCGATTTCCTTCTTCATGACATCATTCTGCGTCATGGTGCTCCTCGTCAGTTGATCACCGACCGCGGCAGCTGTTTTCTATCTAAAGTAGTCGACGAGCTCCTGCGATCCTGCTCTACCCACCACAACTTCACTACAGCGTATCATCCGCAAACCAACGGCCTCACGGAACGCCTCAACCGTACCTTGACGAATATGTTAGCGATGTACGTCTCCAAGGATCACAAAGATTGGGACATCCACTTACGTTTCGTTACCTTCGCATACAACAGTTCACGTCATGATACAGCTGCATTTTCCCCTTTTTACCTACTGTTCGGTTATGACCCGCCTTTGCCCATGGACACCATGCTCCAATCTGACGCCCCCTCATCGACTGCTTATGCTCGTGATGCCCTGGCCCGAGCTGACATCGCCCGCCAAGTCGCCCGGGATCGTTTATGTGCCTCGCAGCTTAACCAAAAGAGTGCTTACGATCGCCGGCACCGCGACGTAGAGTACTCTCCGGGGTCACTCGTCTTGCTGTGGTTACCATCACGTCGTGTTGGTCTCAGCGAAAAACTAATGTCCCGTTACGTTGGCCCCTACCGCGTCATACGCAAGGTCACCAGCGTGACCTATGAGATAGCTCCACTCCATACCACGTCAGTACCAGCTTCAGTCCCCACCGATATAGTGCACGTGTCACGGCTTAAGCCATACTTCTCACGCCTCGAGAATTGATCGCACCGGGACGGTGCTTCTGCCGCCGGCGGGTAATGTCACGGGCTAAGTAGATGCCTGAGGATGACGACGACGAAGTGCTGAACGTGAACGTGCTCGGAGTGCAGCAGCGTCGTACGCATTAGCTCGCCAATATATTCGCCAGTACACATTTGTTCGCCAGTGTATACTTTATTCCCCGTAACAATATTTTAAAGATTTTACCCCGTTTTTCATATTCTCGCCTCTCTGTCTACGCAAAGGGTGTTCGTTGACACAATTGATACCCTCTACAATGCAAGCATATTTCACATCTTCTGGAACCCTACGTGCCACGTTGTGAACGAAGCTCAAAAGTTTTAAAGGTTTTCAATAGGGTTGCATCGCAAATATTAGGCCTTTGTCAAGGATGAACTGTAACTTTTGTGGTAAGAAGAGCGCCAGGAGAGCCTGGCACCGAGGTCGCGTAGGGAATCGGAGGTCACGGGATGACAAACATGACGGATTTGCACGGCTCTCGTACAAAATAAGTATGGGATATGCATGTACGCATCAAGAAGATGAAAGTTCTTTGTGTAACAGACATCTGTTAATCTATCTATCTATCTATCTATCTATCTATCTATCTATCTATCTATCTATCTATCTATCTATCTATCTATCTATCTATCTATCTATCTATCTATCTATCTAGCCGATTACGTGTGGATGCTTCCGTGCTCACCCCCTTAACTTGGCGTGAATCAAAGTAAGTATGGGAGAGTAGGCTACTTTGACGAGTATGACACGCTGCCCAGGACATAAATAGTCACAATCAAGTCGCCTACATCGTGAAACACTTCCCGCTAATCACTGGCACATACCAGCGCGAGGGTATGTTCCACTGGCATGCGGGTATCTGACATAGGTGACTGACACTTAGTATCTACGCAGGAATGACGAGAACCCACATGGGCAATTTTAACGCGTGAGGGTTAGGAAAAACCTGACAACGACAGCATTGACCCGACGAATAATGCGAATGATAAGTGTCAGCGTCCCAGCAGGAATCAAACCCGAGCGTTCTGCACGACAATCAAGCATTCTACCACAGAGCCACGCCGGGTCTCGGGAACTATACTTTTAGAATATACCCCAGTGTTCGTGAAACGTTATTTGCGGTTGCAGTGCTGGCTGCCCAACTTTACAAACATTGCATGAGTACTCCTATGATACAGCCGTCTCGTTGGGCTAACGTCAATTGTAGTTACGTACCATGCGCTGAAATTAATTTATGTAGCGGTGTCAACGGCTATCGCGCTCGCGAGCACCAGCGCTTCGAATCAGTTTATCGCTTATGATATTGCTAATACTTGTGTTCCTGTTGACATCGTTGCGCAAGTGCAAATAACTGGTTATACAAACATCTGAAACTCTTCGTCTGTGCGTGCAACATTTATACACATGTTTAGAGTCCTTTCATGACATCTCGCTCAATGAAAAGATACAACACAGTGACCTTTCCTTTGCCTGCTTCGCATAACGTCGATTACCAAGGTATGCGGGATCTGCCGAATTTATTTATTTGTTTTATTTGTATTTCTAGACTTTACAATCACGTACGGGATTATTTTTTCACAAACAACCACCAACGCCGACACTGACGTCGGCTTTAACGCTATGACATCAAATTGACGAAGGAAAAGGACTTGCGGCCATCAACACACTAGCTGAACATTGATTGAAGTTGAGCGACTGCCAACGCCACGAAAAAACAGCTATGAACCCGCCTTCTCTTGGAATCTTTATTAAGTCGACGCTTCATACAAATTTATTTTATTTATTCATACTGCAGACTAAAAAACGTGGTCCAAGCAGGACGGGCAATCAGGAATCACAAAAACAGAGGACTAAGATTGATCACGAACGTAATAAATAACAAAGTGAGTAAGATGAAGAAATATATACAGTGCTACATCAACAAATATACACTATGAGACAAACATACATACTATGCAAGGCGGTCACACTCAGACAAGGTGTTCCACTCAGACACGGTTCGCGGAAAAAAGGAAAATTTATATGTATCTGTTCTAGCAAAATATGGTGTAAAAGAGTTTGGTTGGTGATGTCGTGTATATCTGGTTGACAAAGGGGTTAAATACAATGAAGGGTCAATCGCAACTCTATGGTTAAGCAAGGAACTCAGGAAGTCTAAGCGCAGTTGCCTTCTTCTAGACTGAAGTAGTGGAATGTTGTTAGCTGACATTAGTTCAGATGGAGAATCCGTGTGACGAAATTTAGAATATATAGAGCGAACTATTCAGAGACGAATAGCTCGCTCGAATAGACGGATAGCTCAGAAATATTCAGAGACGTGCAAACTCACCTGACACACCAGATCATTGCGCCAACATACTACGCTCATTGATCGATTGATTGATTGATTGATCGATACGTGTGGTCTAACGTCCCCAAACCACCATAAGATTATGAGAGACGCCGTATGGGAGGTCTCAAAAAATTTCGACCACCTGTGGTTTTCTAACGCGCACACAAATGTCATCTACTACGCATATAAAGCCCTTGATGAATATTGTGGAACCGTTTAGTATCGAACCATTGGCTCTTGTTCTTACTCGTTGGGTTTTTTCTAGTTTGATTTGGATTGAGGCGCGTGCTTATTATAGAAATGCACTTTCTGGTTCAGTTCCGGTAAGACGATATAGTCTTGTACGCTTTATGGTTACAGTGTCGTTGGACGCACTGGCTGAAACCATTGCTACCCAAGGGCATAACGATTTTTCTCAACTCCAAGAGAAGCGTGCAGTGAGGGACGCTCTATATACCACAATCGACGAAAGTGTTCGTTATTCAAAAAAAAAAGAAACCTTCGTAGAAGCACACGGTGTGATAGCTTTTTGAGCTGTTCGTTTGAATGCTTCCCTACTAGGTTTCTTGCTTGCACTTTTTGTGTACGCCATTCGACTGCGTGAAAAATCCCAAGAACTTACTCGCCTGTTGCACATGTCTGCACGACACGCGTGGTGAAAGCGCGTTCATTTTTGCATGCGTGCAGCGCTCTCACCATTCTTTACGCTGGCGGTCCCCCAGTAGCCCGTCTTATTGACCTTAAACGGATCGGGGCCCTTGTTGAAGAAGCCAATCAGCACCGCAGCTACAACGCCGCACACCAGGAAGCATATGAACACCCGCCGGCACATCTGCAATACAGAGATAGCACACGTTGCGCTGAAATCTTGAATCAAGCAAAAGCACTGATACTGTTGAAATACATATTTCCTTAGTCAAATTCTCGCCAGTTCGCACAATAAACCAAGCAGTTGTTTGTAATGAACTTATTCGATACTCCGGGTGACATTTTTGGTCATTGATTGATTGATTTGATTTTGTGGGGTTTAACGTCCCAAAACCACCATATGATTAGGAGAGACGCCGTAGAGGAGGTCTCGGAAATTTCGACCACCTGGGGTTCTTTATTGTGCACCAAATCTGGGAACACGGGCCTACAACAATTCCGCCTCCATCGGAAATGCAGCCGCCACAGCCGGGATTTGATCCGGCGACCTGCGGGTCAGCAGCCGAGTACCTTAGCCACTATACCACTGCGGCGGGGCATTCTGTGGTCATGCATGCAGTGATAGCTTGGAAGGCAATGCTATCGTGCATCTATCTCCACATATGGAAGCAGTCCCAATGGTTTTGACATCACTAAAGGATTCGGTGGTTCTCGGGTATTATACAATGTAGTTGTGATATAGGACAGTTGGTTCGAATCGTGGTATCTTTTTTAAACACTCCCTCAGCATGGGAGAGCTTGATTTCTTCGATGCGCACGTCAGGCACGAAATACAAATTCGCGAGCCTAGAATGCGCCGACGCAAAATCCAAAATCAGTTTAACAAAACTTGGGGAGTCCTAAGAGGGTGCACGGCGAATAAGGACACAGACAAAAGAAGGCACATTTAAGACAACATAGCGCTAACTTTTAAAAATTTATTACTCGCTGATCTTGCTAGCGTATGTACCAAGGAATGTGGGAAGTGGTAGAGTCACTTCCAGAGAAGCCTATGTATCCAGTAGTTGGCGATTCAATGCCATCGTCGTCATCAACGAAAGAAGGGGACAACTAACAGTAAATAAAAAATAAAAGGGGACGTCACAACACGAAACCTTAGCGACGGCATGCACTTGCCCTACATGGCATAAAGTTATTTTTTAATTGCTGATGTTTTACATGCCTTTCGGTTAATACGCGATTTTATCGCGTCTTAATGCAACGCCTTCTTTATTCTTTTCAATGCCAATGCAAACGCGCTGTTGTCAACTGGAGCCGTCGTTCCGCCTGCCACGCTACACGGGGGAATGCGCTGCTTGCGTCACACATGCTTCAAAGCGATTTCCCATGGAGATGCGACAGACCTGTTTCACACTCCAATATGATACGTCTGTCAGATTTGTTCCTCCGTGCTCCTTCTTTCTATCCCGAAGCAACGCGGCTGCCGCACCACAAGGCAGCGCACGTTGTAGCGCTGAAGCGACGCTTCCCCATTGGCTGCTTGCATAGCATCCCGAGCGGCGACACGCTCTTTCCAAACACCGTATCTTTTACAGAGCCAGCGTGTGTGCCAATATTGTGAACACGAGGAATGCAAGATGCCGCCCCATGAATCTGTTCACAACTGAACACATTTACTTCATATGATTTCCGTCGTGAGGCACCCAATGAGGGGTTCTCTCACCCATGACCGCAAAGCACACGCGAAGCCTTGGCGATGGGCGAGAGCAGGAAAGGGCTAGAGGTGAGGGTGGTGAACGGCTGGATCGGCGCATCTGGCGGACATTGACAAAACTGAGGAGGCAGTGTTTTACGGCTTTACGTCAGAGGAAAGGAAGACCAACAAGAAAAATTGAAGAAGCAAAGTTGTCTTACTACCCAAAGAGTGGGCTTGCAATATACACCAAAAACTTTGACGAAATGTGATACAACTGTCCATGAGTACAATAGCGCAATAATTAAAAACCTCGCGGTGTCCAATCGTGGAAAAGCGCCGCAGTGACAGCAGCCTAGAGAATATCACTTTAGAGCATTTTGTCGCTCACCATGTCACATTCATCGTGACGCAAGACGAGAGCACATCGGCTGTGCGCCAGAGTTGGTGTTCATCGGAGTGGTTATTTAAACATTCTGTGGGATAGTTCAGCTCTAACAGGCAACGCCAGTGAATAGCACACGAATAAAAACAACAAAAGTATGCAGCGAATCCACACGTAAAAGTGAGCGATACGTCGTTGACCCGGCAAGCACCGACCTAAACACAAGCCCTGATAGCAGACCGCCTGGATACGCCTCCCATTTGTTGTGGAAATTGGCAAAAAAAAAGAGGCACTCATTTATTTAGCCAAATGTCAGATGAAGCAATTATTAGTCAACTTTGGCATTTATAAAACACGACTACTCGAAGAAAAAAATTTCATTGAGTTTTTGGTTTTGGTTATATGTCCCCTCCTCCCCTCGTCGTGCTTCAATAAGCGGCGGGAGTTTATGCCTGTGGCAATGCGTTTTTGACACTTATCGTTCCAAGTTTTGTGACCGATACAGTTTGACCATATATGTACTCACGCAACGTAATACGTCACATGTGCATAGCTCCCAAAACTATAAATTGTAACCTACGCGCATACATCAACCCATAACAACACTGTATCGTACGCTTTCAAATACGAAGCACTTTTTAGCGAACTTCGGTGACATTGAGCATACCTATCTACACTCTAAAAAGTAAAAAAAAGGAAATTGGGTATCCCAGTTGCTCTTTTAGAGGAGTAACTAACCTGCCACACCCATTTTGGGAGTAACTGCGAAGGAGTAACCGCGCTCTCGCAATTACTCTTCAAAGGAGCAACAGTTTTGCACAAAAGAAAATTCAGGTTTCGATTGACTTAACCAGCCTTTCGACGTACGTGCAGGCATTTGATTAGATGTACAATAGATGTGCAAGCATCACATTCAGAATTGAATGTCCAAACATGATAACCATGACGTGCATGTCATGTAAAACATGACTACATGCTACGCTCATAGCGCTCGCAGCCGTTTCACTAGCTTCACTTACACCAAATTTGGTATTACGGGACATGAATGGATGACGATGATACATGACTGGTGCAAGCATGATAATCATGACATGCGCGTCATGTAAGAAAATGACTAAATGCCACGCTCATAATGTGCTCACGGCGGTTTCGTTAGCTTCACATACCTAATTTGGTATTATGTGACGTGAATGTACGAAAAAGGTAAGTGACACATTCAAACATGATAATCATGACATGCATGCCATGCAAAGCATCACCACACGCACGCTCATATCGCGCTCGAGGTGGTTTCGCTAGCATCACACAGACCAGATTTGGCGCTACATGGTGTGAATGGACGAAGAACACTAGTGCCAGGCGCACAGAAGAAAATAATAACATGGAAGCCATGCACGGCATAATTTACATGCCTACCACTGGTGGGGCTGGTATACGCGGCGAGATCTGCGAATACCAACCTAATACCCCGAATAGGTGGCAGCACCGTGTCCGCGCAAGTGTGGATAGGCGGTTGGGGGCGCGTATACAACTATACACGCAACGGCGCTTCATTGCATGCGTTTTGAGCCGAATGTCGGCGTTTAAAATGGGTTCACTACAGTTTACTGTTAAAATCTACGCTCTTCTCTGCTGAATCGGTGCACGACGCCTATGCAACGTTAACATTACCCGCCAGTAAAGCGCATTCTGCCTCTCAAAGGGATACTCGCCCTGTTTGACTGTCGTCGCGCTTTCGCACTAAATGACGCCTTTGCTGTGTTGTTTGCGCGTGGTTAGCTGGCGTTCCGCCTGCTGCGCACTGCTGTAGCGTGACTGAACTACTTATTTTGATATTTGTTATCTGCATACTAAAGAAAATAAAGAAAGGTCGTAGAAAGCCGGCATATCTACGCGATTATTTCAGTACAACCGTTCGCACCTTTAACGCATATGATTTATTTTCTCTCATTCTGTTCATTATCAAATGTGAGACAGTCAATGAGTCTAGTAAGGAAAGCCTAGTGGCTGGCGACGCTTTTCGCTACACTGTGTTTACCAGGTGTACGCACATGTTCTTGCACCAGTAAAAATATAAAGATCTTATGTAAGAGTTCAGCAGAAAGATTTAATCGATAGATTACGTGCATGACAGTACTACAACAAAAGCCTAGTTTAATGGAACAAGCATGTTTCGTTTTTGTTTTTTTTTTTCAGACAAAAAGTTGTCACTATACCTTCTGTCGGTCACTAACAATGCCACACAAACGCTGAAGACAATGCAAAAAAGATTAAAATTTCAGTAAAATTATACGACTATATATAAAACGCATTCGTCTGATTGAATTTTCAACGTCTTGGCTCTTTAAAGCGCTGTTCAATCTAAGCACACGGTTGCGCGCTGTAACCCTTTTTTAAGTACAGGTCAGAAACCGATGTGTCACTGTTTGTGCAACAGTAATATTTCTATGCAGTGGTACCACTGCCAGATTGTATGTAGTGATACCACGGCTCCATGCATGATCGATAAACTACAGTGCTGTTGTAGTGCACTTACAAACAGCGCGCAAATACATAGACTGCAGCATGCTTTTTTTTTATGGCCGAGCCGAAATAAAACGCTGCATTGACACAGCATTTATTAGTCCTCATGCTTGGAAGGATGGCAAGAGCATTTTGCGATGTGCTTGAAACAGAAAGCGGCCCCCACTTCGAAATTATTTTGGTGAATTGAAGGTACGACGACAATGAGCAGCCCTCTAGAAAGTTGCACTCACCGATCTTATTACAATTATAGTGAAGGAATGATGACAACAAGAGGGAACAGCAAGCATCATCGCAAAGTATGGCACCACGAGATCGGCGCTCGAGCTCCTCCATCTTCCTCGTCCTGTCGCTATCTCCAATCTCCCACCTGCCCGTTTGGTTCGCCCAATAAACCTCGTTACATTTGGTGGATCGTGCTGGGTAACCACATCGCCTACAAGCTGGAACTCCGATCTCGCACCCTGCCATCGACCATGCAAGTTGACGCTGCCCAACAGACAGCCCCTCTCGCGGCTCCTACTTGCCCCGGCCCGGTTCACCAGCGAGACCCCCCGATCTTCGCCGGCACCGAAAACCAGGACGTTGAGGACTGGCTGTCGTCATACGAGAAAGTCAGTGGACCCAACAAGTGGGATGACGCTGCTAAGTTAGGCACTGTCAATTTTTATCTCACCGACGTGGCCAAGCTGTGGTATACGAACCACGAAACCGAGTTCGCGAATTGGTCCGACTTCAAGGAGGCAATACGTGCCATTTTTGGTCGTCCTGCCTTACGGAAGCTACGTGCCGAACAACGTCTGCGCACACGGGCACAGGAGCCAGGTGAAACTTTCACATCACATATAGAAGATGTGATTGATCTCTGCCGGCGCGTCGATGCTTCCATGAGCGAGAGTGCAAAGGTACAGCACATTATGAAGGGCGTCGACGATGACGTTTTCCAGATGCTTCTCGCGAAGTCTCCAAGCACTGTGGCAGAAGTAGTGACTTTGTGTCAAAGCTATGATGAATTGCGGAGGCAACGAGCTCAGACGCGACGCTCATTCCAGACAATCCAACCAGTGACCGCACTGGACGCTATGTCTGACCAGACAAACCTTCTCGCACAAATGAAAGACTTCGTGCGAGAGGAAGTGGCTCGGCAGCTTTCTCTGCTACCTTTTGCTCAACGCCAGGAGCTCTCGCACCAACAGCCACTGCGACACCCACCACCGTTGGCTCCCATGCTCCGACATGTGGTCCAGGAGCAGATTTCCGAGGCTATGCCGGTGCCCTTGCAGCAGCCCCCCGTCACCGCGCCTCTTACTTACGCTGAGGCACTAAAGCGGCAGCAGCGACACCACCCCCCGTCGTTCCAGGGACTGCCGTATACCTCAGCCCCGACTCAGCCGTCCACCGCCTGGGTTCCTCCCATTGCCACCACAGCCTCGACTCACCCATCTGCCGCATGGACTGGTCCCCTCGTCGCCAATACTTGGAGAACGCGCGATAACCGGCCCATCTGTTTTGCGTGCGGCGGCCCTGGCCATATCGCTCGTTACTGCCGTCGTCGCGTGCCGGGATACACAGACGGCCGGACACAGAACAGCTTCATGGACCTTTCTCCATCTCGTCTGGAAAATTCTGACCCTCAGTCAAGCTCGTCTTCACGGGAATGTCCGCGTACTATGTCGGGTCGCTCACCTTCACCCCGTCGTCGCTCCCTGTCACCCATGCGTCGTCGGCCAGCTCCTGAACACGAGGGAAACTAACCGCCGCAGTTCAGGAGGCAAGAACTGCGCTGTCGAAATGCTCAAGTCCTCGGACATTGCCGTCGAATATTGTCGAAGTTTTTTGTAGAAGGTACTCGAGCATATGCTCTAGTGGATACTGGTGCTGCCGTTTCCGTGATAGACGCTAAACTTTGCCGCAAGCTCCGAAAAGTGACGACGCCTCTTAATATGATGTCCTTGCAAACAGCGAATGGGGACCCGGTTCAGCCTGTAGCCGCCTGTACTGTCCGACTGATGATCGCGAAGGACCACTACACTGTTGAGTTTATTGTCCTGTCGTCGTGCTCACACGACATCATACTTGGATGGGATTTTTTATCGCGTAACCATGCCGTTATTGATTGTGCAAGGTCGGAGCTTGAACTTTTCCCGTTTTACGACCAACCAACCAGCCGCATTCAGCCCGCCGTACACAAGCTCGTCGTCAAAGAAGGCACTGAAATTCCTCCGACAGCAGCTGTGTTGCTCCCCGTGTTCTGTGACGGCATTAGGAACGAAGCTGCATTTTTTGAGCCATCAAGCCTCTTCCTTAGTCGAAGATCACTTCTTCTGCCTTATTCAACCCTCTCTATTTCTGAAGGAAACAGTGCTCTTTGCCTCATCAATCCCCTTCCGTATCCCGTTGAACTGTTTCAAGGTGAATCTCTTGGACACGTGCATGCCATTGATAAAGAACAAATTTTTATCATGCCGCCAGATTGTTCCGGTGACTACGACGCCATCAGTGCCCTCAACCCTTCCAATATACCACATTGCGAGCTTTTCGATTCATCGATTGCCGACGGACTATCGCCATCCGAACGCTCTGAACTCCTTCAGCTGCTCTACCAGTTCCGTGAATCCTTTGACGTTGCTCAACCTACCCTTGGCCGAACTCCCAGTTTTTCCCACCGCATCGACACAGGTTCCAACGCGCCAGTACGACAGCGACCATACCGTGTTTCCGCCACGGAACGTCAGGTTATCACTGAACACGTTGACGATATGCTGAAGCGCGACGTTATCCGACCTTCCCAAAGTCCATGGGCATCACCTGTCGTTCTTGTTAAGAAGAAGGATGGTACAATCCGCTTCTGCGTTGATTACAGGCGCTTAAATAAGATCACTCGCAAAGACGTATACCCTTTGCCCAGGATTGATGACGCCCTTGATTGCTTACAAGGTGCCGAGTTTTTTTCGTCGTTAGATTTGCGTTCGGGGTATTGGCAGGTGCCCTTAGCAGATGGTGATTGTCCAAAAACAGCATTCGTGACACCGGACGGGCTATATGAGTTCAATGTCATGCCGTTCGGCCTTTGCAATGCGCCGGCCACATTCGAGCGCATGATGGACTCAGTTCTGCGGGGTTTGAAATGGAACATATGCCTCTGCTACCTCGACGATATCGTCGTCTTTGCACCCGATTTCGCAACACACCTTGTACGCCTCAAACATGTTCTCACGTGTCTGAAGAATGCGCATCTCCAATTGAACCTCAAGAAATGCCACTTCGCTGCTCGGACGCTCACCATTCTCGGTCACGTCGTATCAAAGGATGGTGTTCTTCCCGACCCGGCTAAACTACGCGCTGTTGCTGAATTCCCCAAACCAACGACTGTAAAACAGTTACGCAGCTTCGTAGGATTGTGCTCCTACTTTCGTCGGTTTGTGCGCAACTTTGCCTCCATAATTGCCCCTTTGACCCAACTTTTAAGTAGTGCCAACGACATCTCATCATGGTCTTCCGAATGTGATCACGCATTTACCACTCTTCGCCGTCTCCTGACATCACCGCCTATATTGCGCCACTACGATCCCACGGCTGCAACTGAAATACATACAGACGCCAGCGGTGTCGGTCTCGGTGCAGTTCTCGCTCAACGCAAGCCTGGATCCCCTGAGTATGTCGTCGCCTACGCCAGCAGAACGCTCAACAAGGCTGAGGTAAACTACAGTGTTACCGAAAAAGAGTGCTTAGCCATACTTTGGGCAATTGTGAAATTTCGCCCATACTTATATGGCCGCACCTTTGCTGTAGTTACAGACCATCATGCCTTATGTTGGTTGTCGTCGCTGAAGGATCCATCAGGTCGCTTTGCTCGTTGGGCTCTGCGACTTCAAGAGTATGACATCCGCGTCGTGTACCGTTCCGGCCGCCAACATGCCGATGCTGATGCGCTCTCGCGATCACCACTGTCGACTGAGGCTGCCTCTATATCTTCTATGGAACACGCGCTGTCCGCTCTTGACATCGACACAATGACCTCTGCACAGCGCGACGATCCATGGATAACTTCGCTTCTGGACGTCTTATCTGGGGGTACCGACATTTCCCATCACTCGAGCATTGCGACGCCAGGCTTCGCACTTCACCATTCGAGGTGGCCTCTTGTACCGGCGCAATTACTCACCAGACGGCAGGAAGTGGCTGCTCGTTATTCCCCGAAAGCTGCGCTCTACAATCTGTGCATCATTTCACTCCGACCCGCAATGCGCTCACGCCGGTGTCTTCAAGACCTACGAGCGTTTAAGGAAGCGGTACTACTGGCGTGGGATGTTTACTTTTGTTCGACAGTTTATTCGCGGCTGCCACGAGTGTCAGCGACGAAAACAGCCACCGAATGCAGGGGCAGCTCCACTACAGCCGCTTGCATGCCCTGACCGCCCATTCGATCGCGTCGGAATCGACCTTTATGGACCACTGCCATTGACCACAGCAGGTAACCGGTGGGCCATCGTTGCTGTAGACCACCTGACACGGTACGCCGAAACCGCTGCTCTTCCTACGGCGACCGCTCAGGACGTCGCATCTTTCATCCTCCATCGGTTTGTGTTGCGTCACGGCCCTCCTCGCGAGCTCCTCAGTGATCGGGGCCGTGTATTTCTATCCGACGTAATCCAAGCACTTCTCCGTCAGTGCCATATTGTACACCGGATGAGTACTGCTTACCACCCCCAGACGAATGGCCTGACTGAGCGATTTAATCGGACCCTGGGTGACATGCTCGCGATGCATGTGGCATCTGACCAAACGAACTGGGACCTGGTTCTTCCGTTTGCGACCTACGCGTACAACACCGCTACCCAAGTCACCACCGGCTTTTCTCCATTCTACCTTCTATACGGACGTCAACCATCGCACACAATTGACACTTTGCTGCCATACGCACCAGATGTATCTGAGTGCACGACCGTGTCTGAAGCCGCCCGTCACGCCGAAGAATGCCGCCAACTAGCGAAGCAGTTTACTACGGCTGACCAGCAACGCCAGAAAAAGGCCCGCGATGACGACCACCCTCCTGCCGCCAAGTTCGCCCCTGGAACCCTTGTATGGCTGTATGTACCACCCTGTGCACCTGGTTTGTCTACCAAGCTACTTTCAAATTACCATGGCCCATACCGCGTGGTAGAGCGCACATTGCCCGTCAATTACGCCATTGAACCGCTTACGCCACCCGGTGACCATCGTCGGCGTGGACACGATATTGTTCACGTGGACCGCTTGAAGCCGTACTTCGACCCGCTCGTTCCTACTTGTTAGATCGCCAGGATGGCTTGATCTTTCTCGACGGGGGCAGTTATAGTGAAGGAATGATGACAACAAGAGGGAACAGCAAGCATCATCGCAAAGTATGGCACCACGAGATCGGCGCTCGAGCTCCTCCATCTTCCTCGTCCTGTCGCTATCTCCAATCTCCCACCTGCCCGTTTGGTTCGCCCAATAAACCTCGTTACACAATGCATATGCAACCGAGCAAGGCCAAATGCCTTCGTACGTCCTTTCAGCCCTACGTAAAAACATTTACACTCGCGCTGACGTATGGCCGGACGAACCACATTTTGGGAACGAGCATGACGTACACGCATATAGAAACACGATGCGGCTTGCAGACGACGCACGGAGCAATTCGCACATGGCCTCCGAGATGGCGGGCGCACGGTGGGTATTTCTTCGGCCGTCCCAATCACAGGGAGATAGCATGTTTCCAGCGGTGGGTGGGCCCGCTCTTTTCTCCGCACCACGGCGCTACCTCGTATGGTCGGAAAAGCTGCCGCGTGGTTGGCGAAAACTTGCATCCGGCGAGAAAAAAAATGGATTTGCGCTATTATATAACTTCGCACTAGTTTGGGAATGTCGGGCCAAAGTGTACAAGAGGCAAACTCAATTCTGGGGTGCATATGTTCTCAAATGGGCTTTTTCTGCTGTAGATTGGTGCCGCCAATATTAGAGCACTTATAATTGCGATGCTTCTGTATGAGATCCACATTTGCTGAGAACTAATTGTACTTCGAAGTTTGCAGGCTGTGTAAAATGAAGGGCACTGGCGAAGAAAAAAAAATGACAGCCCGATCAACAAGCGAAGTCAGAAGAGTGCCGCATTCTACTCTGACGGGTTACACTAAATTAAAAAGGTTGCTTTTTCTTTCTTGTCGTGAAACTAGTGCAGCTTTTTATAATAACGCCGTTTCAAGAATCTTCCCGTTGAGCCGCAGAAGCAGGGTACAGAAAAGAGGGTGCAAGTGGTCGCCATGTGTCTAGACTATGTCTAGACTGAACGTCGCTGGTTCTGCGACGACCACAGGCTGGTTGCAGGCACGTTTTGGTCGCTTATGGTCACCCATTTGAACTGTGAATTTTACAATGTCCAGTGGGTAATGTAAGAACGAACATCGAAATTTCTTGCTTGTTCAACAAGTACGCAACATGCATTCAGAGTTTGATGTACCTGGTATAAAGCAGTGCGGTATTACAGAGCAGGGGTAATTTGGACTTTTTTTCTTTAATAGCCTACCTCGGCGAATACTTACTTTTGATTAGAAATATGCCGTTATGCTACATGTGCGATCATTTGATTTCGATAGAGTCGAGAGTACAGTAAGTTGAACACGACACTGATATTGCCATTGTGCTAGCAATACATATCCGAAATTCAGATGGCAAGAGAGGAGACGATAACAACTCAGGCACTTTCACTGTGAAAGACGTGAGGAGTGAATGTAGGTCGGATAATCAAAGCTTTATACAAAATTCTGGCAAAATTAATTCACACGTACATTATTTTAATGACATGACCATGGCACCCAGTTACGCTTCGGTTGATCATTTCATAAATATCAATACGCGATATAATAGTAGAAGTATGGGTCAGGGTGGGAGAGCAGTACGATTCAACGACGATAATTATTCCCGTTTTCCCGCATACAAGTCTCCAGATGAAAGGAGAAATACTAGAATGTGTCTATATTTCTCAAACCAAGGTATTTAGCGCCGAGACAAAGCGGACCGTAAAAAAAAGTAATACTGCCTCAGACGAATTCATAGCTCCTTACAATTACCTATCATGAAAATTACCTATCAGGAAAATGCAGCAGCTGTCATGCTTTCTTCGCAAATTGGATCAAAACCATTGCAGTAGCGAAAAAAAATGCTTTCCTTCAGTTCAGCCAGAAGATCCTGGCAGTAATTCCTGCTCATAGTCGAAAAAAAAGAGAAAAATGCGCACGCTAGAATCCCGTGAGCTCTGCTGTATGCCATGGTCTGAGCTGCCGCCGGAACCCTCACTCAATGCACCCTCTCGCGGCAGCCGGGCGGGCACGGCGATTGGGACAGCCGCAGAGAAACACACCGCGTGCCCGCCGTCTCGGAGGCCATGAACCACACTTCACCCCTTCGGCCAGTTGCCGCCAGGCTACGACTCTGCTCGATCTCGCAGCCAATTGCAAATGTTAGTGGTGTCGTCGTTACGCGACTATAAGCAACATACTTGCATTTATTCAGACACCTGAGTGCACGTAACATTTCTACTTGTGTTTACTGTATACTGCATCCATGCGCCTCGTGGCGTATGGTGGTTTTTAAGTGATATATCAAGCTTCCTCATTCGTGCTTCGCATATCATCGATTCTCCCTGTAAGTGGAATCTGCCAATTTTTTTTTGCCAGTGCATAACCAAGGAAAACCGTTTATCGCTAATACACCCTTAATATAACGCTAGAAGACCTGTATTCGCCATAAACGGTTTTTTTTTTTTGGTTACGCTCTAGGGGAAAAAATTGTTCAATACAGTGTTGTCATCTGTGGATATATGCGCGTATAGCTTAAAAGTTGTAGTTGTGTGAGCTATGCACATACGACGTATGACGTGGGAGTACATATGCTAGCGTGTTCAGCGAGTAATGCACTAATGGTGAAGGTTAACGCTGTGTTGTCCTGAATGCGCCTTCTTTTGGCCACGTCCTTAGTCTGTGTTACCATCCATTATTATGTGGGGAATCCGCCCAGCACGCACAAGGACTCCTGAACCGTACACGCGAAGGTCCCAAAATTTAATTACTTCATTTATTGGCACCTAAACGTGACCGCATGCCTTCGAAAATATTTACCACATTTAGACTGACCTGACTACAACGGCCCGGTTCAAGGATAAATTTCACTCAAGCATTGCGCTACATTGCAACCAATGCCCCCGCGGAACTTGTGTGTTTTAAAGCAACTCGACAGGTTGAGAGAAAAGTGGCAATTCCGAAGTGGCGTTGGCCCGTTCGTACTGACAACGAAGCAGAAGACGGGGAGGGAAAAGTTCTCGGGGAGGCCGATTGGTAGCATTCACCGTTTCTTTTTCGCGCCTTACATTTTCGTGGCTTACAAGAACACAGGTGGCAAGTGCAGCACCAGTCCCCCCCCCCCCTCTTTTTTTAGCCAGCAGAAACAAGATTCGCGGGTTATGTGCAGGCGATTGGAGCACAGAAGCGTGGCATCCGTGCAACACTAAATGGACACCAAAGTGAAGCAATGAATCAGTTACAATTAATAAATTGTACATTAAGGCCTTTAATGCACCAAACTTCACCATCATGAGTCGGTTAGTGGAGGAGAAAATCTATTTTGCGCCTAAAACGCCGCTCTTGACATCACGCATTTCAGTGTGTTTTTTCGTATTGTGGAGGCATTGGCGTTACGAAATTTTCACAAACACAGTTAAGTGTGGAGCTCCCTCAGAGGACAAGGTACTTGCTTTATTTTTACTAATTAGGAACTACGTAGCGTTTAGTAGACGATGTCAACCTACAGCATCACGACGTTTGATGCAGGAATTTCCAAGTCAGGTCGCGACCCAGGCAGCATATGCCGTCGTTAGCCCAATCTAGACCAAACGCCGGAAAATGACAGCAGCAATATTGCTCCCATGTACGAAAAACACGGTAGCGATACTTTCACCAACATCGTACCGATGTCTGAAATATGGCGTTCAACCGATGAGGGCTTGCGGGCTTGTCGTCAGTATTTGAGGTCGCTAAGTGTTATTGTGCAGTTTATGATGCGTGACATTGCATTTGTAGCACGGTAAGTTTGTTCACGTTATTTTAAATACCTTCTAATTAATTTTGTGAATAGTAATTGGTAGCTGCCGAGTGTGCAAGTTTGCGTGATGCCTTTGCTCAGAATATATATTTTGTTTGTGCCGTAAGCTTTAGCTTTTTAACTCGGTCTTTGGACCGCAACCGGCGTTGTTAATGCACCAAAACAACCAACACTTGAATTATGTGTGCTTTCGCGGTGTGTTATGGTGGGCCGGTACATCAGCCCTTAGAATCTATTCCCATATTGCTTCCCAATGAACGGAATCAGTTACCCTTTTCATTTCAGGTGCGTCAAATGGGCCGCATTCATGGATAGTATTGAAGCCTATACTCTACGAATGATTGGCCATTCTAGGGCAAACTGTTCACATTTGTGGTGTAATAGGTACTCATAATAACGATTCAGAATCGAACCACTGATTTGCAGCTACGGAACACGTTATTTACGGCCTACTGTACCGCGTAGAAATTCGTGCGAAGGCGTTCTGCTGGGAGAAACGGTGGCGCCAAAGCGGGTGCGGGGTAAACTAGGCCCGTCCCGCCACTTCGTCGGCACACAGCAGACCGTACCTTGTTTTTTATCCAGTGGCTGTGGTCCAGGTGTCGGTCAATGAGAGCCAGGAGGGTACTACACAGCACAGGTGCTACACAAGAACCTATACAAAGACCTTCCATTTGTACAAACAACTTGTCGTTAAAAAAAATGAACGTGGCTCCAAGATGAAATTTCAACAGGGCCAAAAAACTGTCTACCGGAACTCCGGCATGCTTAATGAAAGACACAGTGTTGTGTTCAGTTTCGGTTTCGAATTGACATGTGAGGATGCCAGGGGGCGCCGCTCTGGCATCCGGGATTTCAAGGCGACTGTAAAATAAAACCAGTGTGTGTTAGGTAACCGTGGAGTGCGGTTGTGTGCTTTTCTTTCGGCGCTACGCGCCAACCCGCGTGTTCGGGCTGGTCGATGTCCCCGCCGGCCGCGTACGTCTCCGTCGGCCGTCTTCTTCTTCTTCTGCTTCGTCGGGACCAGCCAGCCCCCAACACAGCAATGGCGACGAGGACATGTACGAACCCGTTTCGTTCTCCGTGTTCTTTTTCTTGCTTCTAATGGACCTACCCGGCTAACCCTAGACGCTCTTTATTCCCTGCAAGGTGGCTACTGCGTGCTGCGTCGCTTCATTTCTTCATTCAGCTACGCCGCCTCTGCCTTCATCTTCAAATAGTGTACTGGCGTCATTTTCTTCTCGTCTGCACCTCTCAATTCTTCTTGCTTGAAATGGCGTCTCCTATTCCACCTCCCCTATTTCTTCATTCGCCAGGAGACCCGCCACTTCCGTGGGCGGACTGGAAGTTGGTGTTTCAGGCCTACGCAGACGCGGTCGGGGAGGAGGCCAGCAAGCCCGAGCGTCGCAAGGCCCTGCTGCTCAACGCGTTGGGCCCTGCCGGGTTAAAGCTTTTCTATACTTTGGAAGCCACCAACGCGTCGCCGACGCCAGCGTCGGGCGATGCCTTCAAGACTGCAGTTGCTCTTTTCGATGAGCATTTTAAAGATGTCTCGTGCGAGTATCTCGCACGCGTAAAATTCCAAGAAAGGCGACAATTGCCTGGTGAGCCAGTCGCCGAGTTCATTACTTCTCTTCGAACGCTCGCCGCGTCGTGCGGCTTCGGCGCGCTCGAGGACGATATGATCCGCCATCAGCTTTTCATCGGGGTAGCCTCGCAAAACGTCCGCTGCCGCATACTTCAAAAGGGCTCCTCGATTTCATTATCCGAAGCCCTCTCGATTGCGCGAGAGGACGAGCTTATTCGCTCCCAGTTGGAGCAATTCGCTCCGCATTCAGTGCAGCAACTTTCTGCTGCCGGGGGCCAAGGCGGCGGCTCCATAGAGAAAGAAGAAGACAAGAGCGGACACTCGGCAAAACCTGGCCTCAGGAAGTGCGTCACGACTACGTAACGAACTAGTGCTCCCACCAAACTTCAGAGGGCGCAAGCGCAAAAAAAAACACAGTTATAATCAATGCAACAAAATTGTTTTCACAAATTAATAATTACACGCCCTAATTTGGTATTTTTTTATACATAAAACGATTTATTCAACACACCTTACGCGATTATTTTTCTTCAGCCGTACTGTCATAAACACCATCTACCCAGCGACAAGCTCATGCAGCATGACTGACGGCGAGAAGCATTCGTCGCTTTCGTCAACGTCGGCTGCGTCGGCGTTTTCGTGCGTGAGATAACAGGTGAGGCACGTTTTCAAGCGAAGCTTGTTGAATGACATGTTGTTGGTCTTGTTGGGTCATTTTTTTTTTTCAGAAAACGGTTACGCCTGCGCGAAAAAGACACCATGCAACAAACATAAAAAGATGCACACACACACGTTGCGCTTCGTGTGTGCGAGTTTGTTTCTTACGTGGCATCTCATTCACGCAGTTGTAACCTTTTTCTGACGCTTGTAAGGACTGGGAGGTTCGCTAAAAAGAAAGTTTGTGGCTCTATGCGGCGGTTAGACGGGAACATTGTGCAACGTATGCAGTATAGCAAAGGCGGCACGGCGTCAAGCCGAAGCGACGCGTGCTGCGTCTGCCACGGACGCGAGCGTCTGTGCGCTGAGCATAGCTGGGCAGCTAGGTCATAGGCTCGGTGGCTCGGTGCAAAATATTGAGAATAGTTCGCTGGGCCTCGCATGCTTCACGACGCGTTTCCCGAAGCCTCGGAACACGAATAATTCTTGGTGTGCCGGAGGCAAATCTGGACTAGCCAAGTGGCCATCATCTTCGTTTCTTCGCTAGCCTTGTGCCACTAGTGCAAGCTGCCCACAAATTTTTTTTACGTTTCCAATATCATTTTACCGCACAAATTTCAACTACGATTTTTCTTCCCAATGTACTGCTGATACTGCGTACGCACGAAAGTGTTCTAAAGTTTCCAGGCCGCGATACCATTGCATTACAAGGGATAGCGGCCTGGAAACTTCTGATCTTTGTTCGTGGTCTTGACGTATATCTTTGTAAGTCAGAGTTTTATGGGTCAGAGATGTATCACTGGTTTTGTATTGTGCATCGGTTAGCTAATCATTCAAAGGGGTTTGCTGGTACACTTATGACGTGCACATATCTTTTTCGTAATTTGACAGCGAAGCATCCACTTACTAACATTTTCAGACCGCGCTGAAGCCATGCCATCCGGCGGTCCAAGCTACGGCAGCTACTGCTGTGTATCGTGGTGCTTCAACAATGGCAGAACCCACAAGAAGCCTGGGACAAGTTTCTTCCGCGTACCACGGGACGGCAGGTGTGTTAAAGCTTTTGTATGGTTTGCATGTCTGTAGGCTTACTGTTCGTACTTGCTAAGTGAGGGTAACAATAAAAAATCACTATTCAAGCACTTCCCCTTTCAGCTGATAGTTCATTGCCAATGCAGGATGAAAGCATGGATGCAGTATGCTGGACGCGATGATCTCCTGAGTAAGCCGGCCAGCCTATTGTACGCAACGTACAGGGTTTGTAGCGACCATTTTACTGCTCAAAGTTTCATGGACCCTGGGCACACAAGGCTTACAAGAATGGCTGTTCCCAGTGTGCAACCAGCTGCACCATGTAAGTGATTGACTGAAACTCAAATATGTGCAATAGCAGCCACTTGTATTGAATCAGTGGCGACAGTTAACTGTGAAGATCTTTGTAGCCGATGGAGAAACCTCACTACAGAAGTAACACTTGGAAAGTCTTAAACTCTGTGAATTGTGGGCTATTACCTTCCTAACAGCAGCTTTACATTTCTGTCATGTTTTGATGCTCTGGACCTGCGCAACTTGTTTTGAAAGACTTTAAAGGGCTATTTCACGTTATCTTCAAGCCTGAGTGCACATGTACGTATACCTTTCATCAGTGAAAGCTGCCACTGTTGATAATTCCAAAAATCACAAATTACTTGTTTCCTAGTTGGTGCCGTCTCTTTTCTTCCACGTTCGACCAATTTATGCGTTTGAAAGAGCTGTTTAAGTTTCCCCATGCTACAAGCTTTGTAACTTGTACCAACTGCACATATATGCAGGTTCTCTGAGCGTCGCTTCATGTAGTGACTGTGACATGGCTGCAGAAGCTGCACTGCAAGGTGCGGATGAGCTTCAGTTTGTGTTATTTTAAGCCTCTTACTGACACATTGTCGTAATTTCATTTCTTCAGGACCTGCGGTAGAGGCTTCAAAAAGCGGCTCCCACACATTGAGGTGCCCCGATGAACAGGGTGCGTTCAGTGTCGCGATTTCTTTTTTTTTTACCCAAATTGACTGTTGACCAAACCTCTGCAGGTGGCAGCTCCCTTGTAGCTGGTGAAAGAATTTCTGCTGATTTCGTCTTGCCGGAGAAAACCTTAACCAGTCGTTCAGCTGTCACAAAAGGAACCTGTGTGGCCGGTAAGTTGTATGTTCACTTCAATACCAGAGTAAATTAATATAGAGACTTCCGCAGGCCGCTCGCAAGATTGTTCCGACAGCACTGTCCGAGGCACTGAACAAGCTTCACAAGACCCTCCAGAAGACGTCTCCGCCAACAGCTCCACGCCTGAGTGCCTTAGAGATAATGGTGACTATGCTTTTATTGCAGCAGTTTTTAATGTGCTATTTTATGTTTAGGACATTCTGAGGAAACTATCCTCAAAAGGACAATACGTGTGCACTTACAAAATGTAAGGGTGGGCTCTGAGTGATTTTCATTTTTTTGTGCATTGTCAACATTGTGAATGGTTTGTTTTTAGGTAGTGGAATCGAATACTTTGTACCACAGAAAGTTGTGCACCTTGGGTCTGAAAGAGCGAGGAAAGTGCTCGTATGGGATTAGTTGTTCTTTGCTTTTACATCAAATTTTTTTTGTTTATTGCAGTGCGTTCCTGTGTGCCAGTGACAATGTCTCCATCAATGAAGTACAAGCAAACCATTAAACATCTGCAAGCCAAAGTAGCAGCACAGCGGAAAACTATCAAAAGACTGCAGAGACAGCCTCACCGAGCACCGTCATCGACTTCGAAGGCCCTTGAAGTTATCCGACCGCACGTCACCGAGGAGGTTTTTAAACTTCTTTCTGCACATGTTCGCTTGAGGCCCAAACGCAAGGGCAAGCGGTTTCCCGTGTGGTTCAAGAAATTCGCTCTTCACTTAAACTTCCGAGGTCCGCGAGCATACCGATTTCTGGCTCCATATTTTTCTTTGCCCTCCCGGCGTTCATTAAGGAGGTGGCTAGCTAATGTAAAGATGACTCCAGGCATAATTCCAGGAATCCTTTCTTCCATTGCAACAAATACCCAAGCTTGGAATCAACGGGACCGAGTGTGCGCTTTAGTTTTCGACGAAATAGCACTCAAAAAGAATTTGTACTATGATGCTTCAAGAGACGTTGTCCAGGGTTTTACAGATGATGGCACTCATCGCACTTCAACCATCGCTGATCGAGCACTGGTTTTTCTGCTTGTTGGTGTTTCGAGAAAGTGGGTTCAACCGGTTGCTTTTACTATAGGGCACACATCAACACCATCATCTGTTATGCATAACTTGCTGGTGTCACTCATTTTGGAGCTTAGGAGCATTAATATTGCAGTGAAAGCAGTCATTTGTGACCAGGGCAGTTCAAATGTAAGTCTCGCTAACCAACTAAGAGTGACTGTAGCAAAGCCTTTTTTTGAAGTTAATGGTGAGCGGGTATATTACATTTTTGATGTTCCGCATTTAATTAAAACAACGCGCAATAATGTCCAAGCACACAAGTTATACATTGGGGATGACATCGTTAACTGGTCGCACATTGTAAGCCTTTACCAATCTTCACATGAGTTGCGGTTGCGATTGGCTCCAAAGTTGACTGAACGGCACGTTCATCAGAAACCTTTTTCTAATATGAAGGTCAGCAGAGCAACTCAGGTCCTCAGTGCATCAGTTTCGATTGCTATCACGGCAATGGTGTATGCGAAGGTGCTGCCTGCCTCGGCCATCACTACAGCTCAATTTTGTGATCGTATGGACAGGATTTTCGATGCCTTGAACAGCTCGAGTAAAAAAAGAACTTCGCAAAAGCTGCGGCATGCAATCATGAAAAATGATTCAGAGCTGATTGACTTCCTCCGAGGCCAGCTTCCCTGGATTGCATCATGGCAGTTTGTTGGCAGACGTCAACCACAAACCATCGTAGGTTGGCAAATTACAATTCAGGCAATTTGTCAACTATGGGACGACCTCTCCAAAAATTACAATTTTGAATACCTGTTAACACGCAGGCTTCAACAGGATCCTCTGGAGAACATATTTGGCCACATTAGGCAAAAACAGGGTTGCAACACCAACCCCAATGTAGCACAATTTATTTGTGGCCTGAAGCACATCTGCATAAGAAAACTCTTCAAGCTGTCAGAATACGGAAATGTCGAGGATGATGAATGTGACCTCCTCCAAGAGCAGCTCTCGCCATTCTCCCTCACCAGTGCGTCTCTTGTGGATAATGAGGAGTGTGCACAGCCACAGCCTGACGACTTTCCCGCTCTAGACGATCTCTCTGAACTTGCGACAAACATTCACTCCCATATTATCGATGACTCCGCTGCATATTATGTAGCTGGTTTTCTCATCAAACACTTCCTTCGGAATGCATGTGACGGTTGTAGTTGCCCACAGTTACTGAAAGACGACAGTGAGACGCTTAAGGGTACCCACCAGTATTTCACAATGCTCAAAGCATACCACGTCCCCAGCAAACTTTTTGGGAATCTCACTGTGCCATCAGAAGCAGCTTTTGCATACGTACAACAACTTGAATCTCACTTTCTTGCCATAATTGAGGCCACTGCACATCACCTGAAAGTGTGCGATGTTTTGTATCACCATCTGTCAAGTGTTGGCGATTTTCATTTCTGCTCTGCTGGGTGTCGCGCTAAGTTTCTGAAAATTTTTTGCCGGGTTCGTTTATGTTGGCATGTGCGTTTTGTGAACCGAAACTTAGACAGGGTTAGGTTCCAGTCTTCAATCTCGGGCATACAGCTTGACAAGTTCAAAGGTTAGCAATTAGCGGCGGGTTTACACTAAAATATTCGAGTTGAGCCGAATCCTGCAATAGCTTTGTTATGTTATTACTTCGTTACAGCAGACTTCATTATGGTCTTATATGCTTATATTCAGTTCAACTGGACTAACCACTCCTTCGTTGCATTCATTGTTTTGGTTACCCGCTATGAGGAGTACGAACACTGTGTATTCGCTCGAAGTGATTTGCATAACCTTAAAAAGAATGTTGGGTATCCTGTCTGTATTTTTTGTAGCAAATACGGGCGAACTGTACACTTTACTGTGGGTCGCTTGGTCACTGTGTATGCTTTATCTCTCCAGCTCAAGTAATATATCGATAACAAAACCGCTTGTTGAAATGTCTTCGAGCGGGTAAGGAACACAGTATGAAGTGGGCACGGTTCATGTTATCACGCTTTTTCTATTTTAGCTTCTCATCAACCTCATCTCGCCCATCAAAATTTTCAAAAGAATACCCAAACTTGTAGCGTTTGATGGGACTGCGGACGCTGCCATTTTATTTTTATATAGCTTGTGAGTGATAACGTACGATGTAGAGCCTTTGTGAAAAATAATGAGCCAAAGTGGTTCCCTTCTGCTATTTATTAGCCCTGTAATACCGCTCTCGTAGCACCAATTAAGGTCCACAATTCTGGATAAGTGATGACTACAATCTATTTTAGCTCGCAAGCGTCACAGCAACACCCACACGCAAATCACTTGGGATCTTAAGTTTTTGATGAAGGCGACGCATAACAAAAGCCACAAGACCTGCCAGTGTTGTAGCATAAAGTTTGTCTTTCACGTAGTGAGCAAGCTGCAAAGCCCTACCTTTCTGAGGACAAGCAGGCATCAAGTCTGCTTTTTTTCATTTTGGACTAGCTGTTCTTAAGCACAGCCAGCACACTGCACCTTTGCCTTTCTGCTATATTGTGTCGTGTGGTTTCTGTGCGCTCTTTTTTTCTATGCATTATTTCGGTTAACCCCAGGCGTGATTCGCGACTTCATTGCTGTGTATACGTCACTTCTTCCTTCTTCATCAGCATTGTGCGCTGTGTTTTCGCCATAGATCCTTACTTACCCACTGGCCCGGTGTGTCATACTTGACCAGCTTCTCGGCTTCTGCCAACTCTAGCGATGTGTGCGTTGTCTGTGTTCTCTATGTATTTGTTACAATATTTGTTACAATTTATTTGTAAGGCGAGATGCATTTGTTGTCTACCTTTGTCATATTGTGCTTTTTATATTCTCATACTCTACCTTGCCTTTGAATAAAACATTGCGGATGCTCTGTTTCTTTGACTGATATATACATTGATCACTTGTTCCAAAAGAAAAACACAAGCGCGATGAATAAAACCGTAGTGAATTATCATTACCTGCATCTCTTTTTATTATAACTTAATCGAAATAAAAATTACGTCACGGCCGATTCGCACGAACCACTGAACAAAACAAAGCAGGGAATCGCTAAATCAAAACGACCTACAAAAACTATCCATTTGGGCGATGAATAGTGGTCTGAAATCATGAACTTTCGTCATAGCCAAACGTCGGTTATGCAAAGTAATTCAAAATTTGCGCCAGTGAAACCGAAACCGGAAGCGCACGCCACTTGCTCTCATCAACCACTAGGTGTGCAAGAGTCGATTGGGCCGCTGGGGTCTATGGGAGTGTCCACTCTTCACCTTTTTTTATTTCTCTATGGCGGCTCTTCGTTTCACGAGACGCGTCAACATGGCGGCCCCTCACCTTCGTCTCGGCGCGGCGGCCAACATGGACGCCAGCCTGCACAGTCCTTCCACGGCGACCTCTCTGCGTCGCGGGGGCGAGGAAGCCGACAATATGGCGACCCCATTCCGCCAAATTCGGGTTTTCAGGAACAGCACCGAGCTCCTAATTCGCGTTCGCAATTTTCTTCTCCAAGCGCAACCACGCATTGCTTTCGTTGTGGATCGGCTCGGCATTTAGCCAATTTTGCGCAGTGTCCCGCGAGAAACCGCACTTGTCTTGTGTGCGGAAAAATCGGACATTTTCAGTCCGTATGCAATTCCGTCCAGCAAATCTTCCGGAACCAGTTTCTTCGTCCGCTCCTTCGAGCACTGCACAAACCAATACGGTCACTGTTTTAAATGTGGATGGCCTCCACACTACGCCCGAGCCCAGCATCATAGTTTCAGTGGGCCATGTGCCCTTGTCATTTCTCGTGGACACTGGTGCCTCAGTCTCTTTAATCAGTGCCGCTGACTTCCATAGTCATTTTTCCAACATTCGGCTTTTGCCTTCACACGTCGTTCTACAGACATATTCCAAGGGAACGATTGATAATTTAGGTCAATTTACAGCTCAGGTTTCCTATCGCAGTCGCACTGCTTCCATTACTTTTTATGTAACTGCCAATGGCAGCTCGCTTTTGGGACGTGATGCCATCAGGGCTTTGTCCATCAACATCGACGGTGCGTCTATGACGTGTGCTCAAGTCGACGTCCAAGATGATCTTCCAGCCAACGCGCCTTCTGAATTCCACCACCTGTTCACCCGTGAACTGGGTTGTGTGCGCGGTTTTGTGCATAAAGTAATGCGTCGACCAGGTGTGTGCCCTGTGCGTGCCAAGCTGCGCCGCATTCCTCTTCTTCTCCGTGAGCAAGTCTCTGCGGAACTGTCTCGCCTTCAAGCCAGCGGAATCATCGAGCCTGTCTCTGCTTCCGACTGGGTTTCTCCACTGGTCGTCGTCAAGAAAAAAGATGGATCCCTTCGACTATGCGTCGACTTACGAGAACCGAACAAGGCAATCGTCGTAGACGGGTTTCCACTTCCTCACATTGAAGAACTGCTTCATCAGCTCTCCGGAGCAGTATGTTTCTCCAAGCTGGACCTCGCGTCCGCTTATCACCAAGTGGAACTTTCTGAGTGCAGTAGAGACTTAACTACATTTGTATCGCACGAAGGCTTATTTCGGTTTCGCCGCATGTGTTTCGGGCTTGCATCTGCCCCTGCAGTGTTTCAGAAAAGAGTAATGCTGCACGCACGACGTCGTGAGCGCAGACCGGAAAAGGCTGCACGCACGACGCGGCATAGTAGCGACATCTAGCGGGTGACGACGTGACTTAGTGTGATCCGTGTGATCAGCGTGGCATTAATGTGGCCTTTGAGATCCGCAAAGCGCGGTGCGGCACAGTCATGGACGCGGCAAATTCTCGACATCTAGCTCATGGCGGTTTAGAGTGTACTCAAATATTGTCGTATGGTCCTGGCCGTCGAGATGCGCACAGCGCTGCACGAAATGATAGAAATTCGCAGCGAGGACTCGCCCGGTTATCCGCTATGGCAGGCCGAGTAAGTGACGTCGTTTATGGCCACGTTGTGCCTTGAACGAGTTTTACAACTTTGACGATGAAAAAAAATCGAGAAAAGAAAACGCATTAAAACGAAAAGCGGGCGCATGCACCAGACCACTGAGCGATTAGACCAAGCAGTTAGCATCGCCTGCACCTCAGCACTCGCTACAAAAGCACACGCAAAGTTCTCTTGACGCGGTGCCACGGCTTTTTTTTTTCCCGCGCCCAACCTCAACACGTATCCATGCATTTCGTGTACGACTGGAGCTAAGTTCTCACGGCACTTGAACTGTGTGAATATGTCCCCAAGCGGCGCGAAAAACAAATTAGATCCCAGTCACACGGCCGCCTGGATCGGGGGCGCGCGGCGGTGTCCCGCCGCGCGCGCCCGATCCAGGCGGCCGTGCCAGTCATCATCTCTCAAGCAGGTGCGTAGCCAGGGGCAGGAGGGGTCAACGACTCCCCGGTCCTGGCTACAAGGGTGGAGATGAAACGCCCTTCGACAACAGGCTCCGATTGATAGCCATGGTTAACTGCTTCCAACAGCGCACGCAAACGGACTCTTCCGCAGACAAGCAACTGAAACGTTAAATGTTTTTAAGTGTGAACAGCGAGGCAACGTCTGCAGTCGAAATCGCTTGATAATGAAACCAGACGCCGTGAAAAGAAAATCTTTTTTTTTGTCTTTTTGGCTTATTTCTTGCGAGCTAGGACTGCCTGTGCGCTTTTGCATCATTCTGCTATGCGGACCACTTTGGACTCTCAAAGTAATTAACAAAGCTACGATATATTAGATGTCGCCTTCGTCCATGTCTTCGAAACTCGCACGCTGCCTGCTCCTTAACGCGCACCGCCACAGAAACCACAGGCACGCGCGTGAAAGATGAGTGATAAACGCCGCCGAGGGGGTCTGCGCGGTTTGCGCACAACCACTACTGACACAGCTGTGTTGACTACGCGTGAGCGTGGCCGGCGTGGCGTCGGTGGCGTTTCGGGCCGCCACGTGCTAGTCATGTGCTAGTAGCATCGTCCGTCGTCACCCGCTAGATGTCGCTACTATGTCGCGTCGTGCGTGCAGCCTTTTCCGGTCCGCGCTCACGACGTCGTGCGTGCAGCATTACTCTTCAGAAAATGATGTCAATTATTCTTAAGGGTTGTAATGGCGCCCTTTGTTACTTGGATGACATTTTAGTGTGGGGACGTACTCGCGAAGAGCATGATGCTAATTTGCATACTGTTCTCAACCGCATCAGTGAATGTGGTATGAAACTTAATAACAAGTGCATTTTTTCTGTGAATGAGTTACAATTTCTAGGACATAATGTCAGTTCCCGCGGCTTGACACCTGTTGAATCTAAAGTTCAGGCCATTGTCAATGCCCCACGGCCTACTGATGTTAAAACCTTGCAATCTTTTTTAGGTCTTGTGGGTTATTATGCCAAGTTTGTTCCTCACTATGCTGATGTTGTTGAACCACTGCGTACTCTACTTCGTCAAGCACAGCCTTTTAACTGGTCAGCTGAAGCTGAGCAGAGCTTCATTCAAGTTAAGTCAATACTGGCCTCAAAGCCAGCTGTTAGTATTTTCAATGAGAAGCTTCCCATCGTCATCACGACGGATGCGTCCGATGTTGGACTGGGAGCAGTGTTTCAACAACTTAGAGGTGATCAGCTGATCACTATTGTTTTTGCATCTCGTACATTGACCCCTGCTGAACGCAGATATTCAGTAGGAGAGCGTGAAGCTCTCGCTTGTCTTTTTGCCTGTGAGAAATGGCATGTTTACTTGTGGGGCCGGCACTTCACATTACGTACAGATCACCAAGCACTAGTTGCTCTTCTTTCTGCAGGATCCGAAGGCCGCCGCCCCATTCGCATTTCCCGTTGGTGTGCCAAACTCATGTATTATAATTTCAGTGTTCAATATTGTAAGGGTTCTAATAACGTGGTTGCTGATGCACTGTCGCGCCTTCCTCTTCAGATACCGGTTACTGAAGAGCGGGATGAGGAAGTTGTTTCATTAGTTACTTCCTGCATTACTAAAGCTGAGCTTCAGGCAGCTACAGCTGCAGATTCAACTTTGTCTCAAGTTCTCAAATATTTACGTGAAGGATGGCCTTCCAAAGGTGCTCTTGCTTCTGAACTCTTGCCTTACTTCGCAGTTCGACAGGAACTGTCTTGTGTCGAGGACTTGCTTTTCCGCGATGAACGCGTGATTCCCCCTGCTTCTTTCCGTAACAAGCTGATACAGCTTGCCCATGAGACCCATCCAGGCATTGTCCGCACCAAACAGAATCTCAGAGACAGGTACTGGTGGCCAGCCTTAGATAAGCAGGTCGAGCATGCAGTTTACAACTGCCATATATGTCAGGCAGCTGACAAGTCTGCCAAACCTGCATTTTCTCCGTTGCAGCCAGTCCAGTGGCCTGATCGGCCTTGGCAGAAACTCGGCATGGACATCATCGGTCCTTTGCATAATGTTCCGCAAAATGCCCGGTTCATTGTTTCTCTTATCGACTACCATTCCAAATGGCCAGAAATTTGTTTCACACATACGGTTACTTCTGAGGTCATCATTGAGTTCCTGTCTTCAATCTTTAGCCGGGAAGGTTTTCCTGATGCCATAGTTACGGACAATGGTCCACAGTTTCAGTCCCAACATTTCGAGGCTTTTCTTTCACAACGAGGAATTCAGCACTTAAGGTCATCAGTTTTCTATCGCCAATCAAATGGGCAAATCGAGCGCTTTAATCGCGATCTGAAGGAACATATCCAGATCGCCCAATTAGAGCACCGTCCCCTCAAGCAAGTCTTGACGGAATGTTTAGCTTCGTACGGGTTCACACCACAAGGCACCACTGGAGTGTCTCCTGCTCAACTTCTCCACGGTAGGCAACCGCGAGTTGCTCTCGACATAGTCTCTTTGCCTCGTAACATAGCAGTGTCTTCTCCTGATCAAATCCGCACCAGGATTTTTTCTCGTCAACAAGCAATGAAAAAGTATGTCGACACCCGTCGAGGTGCAAAGCAGTCCAAAGTTCGCACTGGCGATCTATTCAAGGTTCGTGTGCCAGGCAAGCGCCCCAAGTATCGGGGTCCTTCAAAGTCTTGGGCCAGGTTAGCCCCACTTCTTTCCGCTTAAGTGATGGTAACATCTGGAATGCTTCGCGCCTTGTTATTTTTCATACGTATTCGCCTTCAACACCTAAAAGTCTTCCTCATCACGTTCCGTCCACGCCTTTCAACTACGCCTCAGATTATTACCTGTGGCCTCCATGTACAGGCATTTCTTCTTCAAGGGGGGAGGAGTTACCAGTCGGTGTCGCTGGTTCAAGTACACTGTCATACGGTTCACTTCGAACCTTCAAATTCGGCTGAGACCGTTGAACCGGACTCCGGTCCGCAAAATTCTTTCGAAGCTCATGCTGCAAGCTCTGATGAGACCGCGAATTTTAACGCTCGTTCAGAGCCTTCACAATCTTCTTCTGCTCTTGCACCTGATTCTACACCCAAAAGGGCCCGCCCTAAGCGGAAGCGGCAGAAGCCGCGTCGGTTCGAAGACTACGTGACGTAGAACTACAAATCTATATTGTACTGAGTTGTATAGATTTTTAGTGAATTTTCAGTACTTCCAATGTACATATTTTCAGTGCATTTTCAGTGCAGTTCAGTGTGCCGTGCTCTGAATTTTAATATGTTCTAATGTACATACCTTGTATATACTTTTGTATCGATTATGTATAAATATAAACAGTGTATAGGTGTGCTTTTTTCGAGGAGGGGATGGTTGTTGTGTTCAGTTTCGGTTTCGAATTGACATGTGAGGATGCCAGGGGGCGCCGCTCTGGCATCCGGGATTTCAAGGCGACTGTAAAATAAAACCAGTGTATGTTAGGTAACCGTGGAGTGCGGTTGTGTGCTTTTCTTTCGGCGCTACGCGCCAACCCGCGTGTTCGGGCTGGTCGATGTCCCCGCCGGCCGCGTACGTCTCCGTCGGCCGTCTTCTTCTTCTTCTGCTTCGTCGGGACCAGCCAGTCCCCAACACAGCAACAGACCCATTATTCTCTATGCACGCACCCGAGTGTGGGGTACAGAATAGAAAAGTTATCGACAGAGAAAAAAAAAATGTCCTACAGAGCTATTGCCCTCAAGAAACGCAATTGGATAACATGAATTTTTCAAAGCGAACGGGTCATCTAACCCAAGAGTGTTAAATTGTTTCAGCAGGCAACGACTGACCTTACCTGCCACGTACTATTTTCGCTCACAATGATCCTAAAAGGCATCTCCGGTTTGTGAGTTTCAGCGTTAAAAATGCAGACCGCTTATCTCTCTTGCACTCACGAATGCTCTTTGCCAGCCTACTCAGTCCGTACTCATTACACAAGGCAACCGCCTTAGACTTTACCTTGAGAGCGGAAAGCCTCACTTCCTTGAAGTTCTTCCGTATGGCATCAGTGGTCTTGACTTCGAAGATACCTTTCTTCATGAGTACAAATCCACCTTCTTTGTCCAAGCACGCACAAATAATTCTTCCTGAGAAAGCACACCACTCCCTCCGTGGGGTCACGCCCATTACGACGTCCTTTCAGAACCATTCTTAGCAAGTCGTACAGCCAGGGGCGGCGCCAGGATGTTTTTACTGGGGGGGCAACCACGAAAAGTGAGTTCCTCCGGGGGGGGGGGGGGGGGCAAGCTAGCTCTGCTCCTACTAGGTTTTCAATATATGCTTCCGGGCACTTGGGTGGGCATAGGGGGGGCAGGCGAGAATTTTGGGGGGGCTCCAGCCCACCCTTGCCCCCCCTTGGCGCCGCCCCTGCGTACAGCCTAGAACCGTCCTTGGCAAGCAGTACAGCAAGCCGTACAGCTTAGGTACAGCCATATCAATCTATCCATCCCTCCATTTAAGCGGGCGTTTCAAGCTGACGCAAAGTTGTTCTGTATCAACGCCACTAGCATTAATTATACGATGCGTCAGATAATTTACGATATGATTTCGGTATTACCAGTCGCAAAGCTACAAATTACTGTAAAAGACTCGCAAACAAAACTTTCGCTGTCAGGGGTCCTTTAACTGGAAACAAATTCTAATTTATAAGAAACCCTCTTTGTCGATGATGCCAGGTATCACGGTGGGGATAACTTCGCTATGTCGGTCGTTGACGAGGAAGGTAACCTGGTGACCTGGTTAATGCAGCCTCTGTTTATACAAAAAATGTCCATTTGGCAGAGGAAGCGGCGATCACTCAAGCTTTTCACAGCGCAAACGCCCCCACTGCTGTCTTCTCGGACTCACGTATGGCAGTCAGATCTTTCTCGAATACCTTTGTGTCTGAACAGGCAAACAGTATAGTGGCAAAAGCACTTCAACAAGCCCAGGAGTGCAACGAAGGAGGGTACCACATCGCGCGGTTTCCAGCCCATCTAGATGGTTCAGTTAACCCGCTCGATTGTAACCGTAACGGCCAGGAACATCGGGTAGCGCACGATTTCAAGTGCCCCGCTGTCGCGAATAGCATGCTCGTAACGAGGTCGACATTTACAAAGATCGTTGTCTACTTTTCCTGAAGTTGTTTCCTACTACAGTTTGGCCAGAAAAAAAAAATCTGCCCCCTACCCCGATTTGACCAAGCCTTAGGCGAGCACATTCAGACAACTTCAAACCCGTTCGTCTAAGCGGATAGAACCCGACCATTCGCAGTCGTGCCCCAAATATGGCCACGACTCATGTTCTTTTAATAACTTGCTCTGGATGTACTTAGCCCTTAACGCTTCTTCACCCATCACGAAGGAACAATCAGATGCAACTCTGAAGACATATACAACGCCAGGCCGTCCAGAGGGCCCACGACATCACGACGGAACTTCAACTTCCTGTCCCATTGTGGGCGAGGTAACCGACTTGATATGGCGGGAGGCTTGTGGGTCCCCAAAATATCTGTCCCTCAGGACCTAAATAATGTTGTCAAGTCATGTCATTTAATTGACGCGCCAAGAGCACACGTCGGCGGTGGCGGCGGCCGCGCGCCGACCAATTGGCGGTGGCGGCGTAGCAAAAACTGTTGGCGGCGACGCGCCGCCAACAGTTCGACGCACACCTCTAATTGTGCCCCACAGAATCTTGGCTCCATAGAGTTTCATGTATGAAACTCTATGCTTGCCGCATCCCCCTTTGTGGGTGAGCGCAAGTTATCTATCATCAAAAAACAGTGCGAAGCAAGCGCCACTAGCGCCGCTAGTAAGATAATTTGCACAGTGTCGCGGCTAAATGCAGAGCAGGGTCCCCAAGATTTTCCTTTCGGTTTCTGACGATTAGAAATTAAATTCGATGGGATTGACCCGTGTCATGAGCGTTCAGCCTGCCGATGGTTAAGATACACCCTCCGCAGGGCAATGGAGGATCGGCACTGGACAGTGGCTACTTGGCGGCCGACAACATGCGACCGCCGGACTCCATGCGGCCCGAAAAGAGCAAAAGCCCCGAGAGCAACCCGGACTTTGCCACCATCCGCATCGTCAGCCGCGTTGTGCTCTTTGTGCTCAAGAAGTGCTGGATGGTGTGCGGGGTCTCGTTCGTCTCCATATTCGTCATCTACTGGTACTGCAGCAGCATCCTAGCGCTGCTCCTGTTAGTCTTCGCAATTACAGGTACGAACGCGGCCGCGCGCTGACAGCGACGGTGTTGTGTCGCTGTTCTCGTCAACTAATTAGACCGTCATTTTTAAAGTGGTTATCGGGTCGAAGGGCGGGAACTCGAGACATGAGGCAGAGTACTCACCGTGCACGTTGCTCAGGCGTGGAGGAAGGAGACGCGCTGCCGATCGGCGTGTCCTTGTCGCGGTGGAGAGGGCGAACCTGTCTTGGAAATGCTTTCCGCCTACTTTCCTCACCGCCTGCGCATCGCGATGTGTGTGTGTGAATCGCGTACTCAAAATGCCCCACCTCCCTTCCACCCTCCCTGTCGCCTAGGATCAAGTGAACGCCGTAGACAATATTATCCGCTGTGCAAGATAAGAGTGAAGATATTTATAACTGAAGCCACCCTGCTGCTGTAGAGATAGTGGGTCATTCTCCCACACGATGTCAGCAACGCTCGCATTCAACGGTAAAACCTGAAAACTGGCCGCTCAAAGCTGTTAAATTGCAGCGAACTGGATGTGAATCGAAGGACTGAGAGACGCCCCGCGGGGGTCGCTCACGTTGAGGTCGTATAAGCAAGTTTTGAGGTTGTGGGTAGCTCTGGGAAAAAATGATGCTTGAAGTGAGGCTAAGGAATTTGAAAAAGAGTTGATAGGCAGAGAAAGTGTTTTGGTATTTGTATGAGAAGAACATTGACACAAAACGAGAAAAAAAGTAACTAGGAGATTCAACAGCAAGTATTCGGCTAGCAGTGTAAGCGATGTGGCAGCAAAAAGTGTTAAGTGAAAAGCCATAGAGTCGCACAGGAATAATTGGATGGCAGCGACAGATAAAGAACTGCCCTAAGTAACAAGCGAAAGGGAAAAACAGGAAATGAGGCATTTTATGATAATTCAAGGCAAGGGCTTTACTGTTTAAAGAGAGGGCAAGGGCTTTACTGTTTAAAGAGAGGTCAAGGTGCCTTATAACACATAGTTATAAACTAAGGCAAAAAGTTCCCCTTCGTGGCTTGCAATAAAAGCTTGTAGAGAGAAATTCATGAACATGGGGTGTGTGCCAATGTTTCACCGCCAAGTGGACTTCACTTGACAAGGACACATGTCGAAACTTCGAGCTCCAGCACACACACACCTGTTTACGAATACCTTGTAGTTACAAAGCAGGATTCAGTAAAGCAGAACGCACATGTCGTGGAAAAGCTCGGAAAATAATGTGACATGTTCTGATTAATTGTGGAGGTATCCACCCGGGTGAACGTTTCGGCATGAGCCAACACAAAGCATTGGATTGAATGTACAACAATGGAAGGCTATACACGTCACCAATTGAAATAAGCAGGAAATGATTAGGTGTATTGGTGGCAGCAAAGTAAAGAGGCAGGACAAAAATCACTAGTTGGATAAATAAGAATGTTCTGCCATAAGAGGCATAGAGTAGGGCTAAGAATTTGTGTTTAGATGTGAAGCTTCTTAGGGTGGAGCTCAATTCGGTGGTTAGTGTGATCACGTTTACTGTGCATGCATGCCCCCTCCCCTCTCTCGCCTCGCAATGCCAACACAGGCAGCGTCTGCTAGCGAGTTTCTTGATTAAAAAACCCGGCTGCTCGCACTGCACAACCGTTCACAGGTCACCAAGTGTATATAGGCTCTGGATTTTGACCTCCAAGGTAGGGCAGTGGAAGATTTCTATTCTGCATTGCTGAACGAAATGTGGACTGCTGCTCTCTGTATCTAGTCGGTCTGTCTCTTATTGCCCATTAGCAGCGATTGCAATGTTCCAGTAGGAAACATTGATCCACCACTGCGTGCTTCGCGCCTCCCCAGGTTTCTCTCTTGTGCAACGCCATGATGAGCGCCAGCGCCAGTGTAAGCGTTAGCACCCGCTGCTTCGCATATGCACATAGTTCTCTTTAGTGGAGGTGGTGTTATTTTTAATATCCTTATTTCTTATGGTAAGGCTGATTTTAATAAAGTAGATTAGGTGGTGGGTCTATTAAAACTTCTTGAAAATTTATCCTTGTGAGTGGTCGAATACATTTTACTGCCCCATTATAACAAAGAGGGTGCTCATGCCATCCATTCATCGATGTAATGCATGTGTAACACTACTTTGGGGCATTCAAGTTATGTTGAAGCACATTGCCTAACGATTAGGTGCTGTCCTGCCAACACTAGGAAAAGTATAGCTGCTCAAGAAAGGACGACACATTTATTCGTTTTAGTGAGGAAACGGAGTGAAGTGGTTCATAGAATTGTTGTATTCAGTACTTGAGTGGTCGTTTCAGAGTGCTTTTCCTGTGCTGTGAAGGTAATCAAAAGCTGCCTTACCTCTTTGTTATGCCAGTAAAAGAAGTAATAATACAGTATTCTTACCATCTGGGTATCTCCTTTATCCTAGCAGTACGGCTTAGATGCTGCTTCAGTGAGAAATTTGTATTAATGTCATGGACAGCGTTTTATATCAAGCACTTGAACACTTATGTTATTTGATGCCTTACATGTCCAAATCAGACTTTAATGCTAGCTGCACATGTCACAGTGTAGTCAGGTTTCAATCAACTTTACGCCTGATCCTTGGATTCGTTGAATGGCATTGATCCTTTCACTGCCGGGTTTTTTTAGCACTGGTGCACACTCTTTGCTGTTTATTTTTTTTTCCTGTACGTTGTGCAGGAATTTTCGGTGAGCCACTCAGTAGAATGCTGCTTAGGACATCCAAACATTTTATAGGGGATTGTCTTTTCAAAATAAATGTAGCACTCATTTCAAAACAATATAATAATGAATGAAATAATCTTTTTAAATAATATTTATCCATTAAATTGAGGGTCCCTGAGACACTGATTATCCATTTAATTCGGAGTGCAAATTAGTCAAGAGTCTTCTGTCAAATAGCGCCTCCACATGTGGACTCGCCATGGCAGTGCTGCTGGTCTAGAGATGTGAGCTGATGTACAAGTGTGTGCATCCTGTGTTGTAACAAGTTGTATTTATTTATGTTCTCTTAGAGGGAGACACCTACATTATTTTGTACAGAAGTGGCCTCGAGAGTGGCAAAGAGTGTTTTAAAGGGGTAAAACAAGCATAGGGCGAGTTCGCAGGGCTTCTCATCGCCCATGTGTGATTGTGGCATTGGCAGTGAAGGAGTCCGTTTGTCTCCTATGACGTATTTCACTGTTACTGTTGTAGCTCTTTTGTGGCTCAGAACATTGTATGTAATAAGAATATGCGTGATAATCGTATTCAGGTCTCGCACCACAGAGACAACAAAATTGGTCCATGTTTCTAGTGTGTCATACACATACCTGCCAGCTATTCTGAGCTTTCCGTAATGTTTATCACTTGAGTTATACTGAAATATTGTGAACAGTTTGTCAAATTTGGTGCAACATAAAGTCTACTCTGTGAGAAACTTTTCAGACTATGATGCCAATCAGAGGTGTGCAAAACCTTTGACCTCTCGGTGAGTATTGATGAGCACCAGAGTGATAGCTAGTTGAAAGGAATTTATTCAGCAAAGCTGCTACAGTCGGTAAATATGCCGAGTAAACATTGTCTAAAGACAAAGATAAATATGAAGTCATCTTTAATAATGTGCATATGTATCCCTCAAAAGATGCTTGTCGAGAACAGATATCTAAAAGAAAAATTTCGTGCGTTTCCTTCTTTGTTACATCTTTACTGTCATGATTTGGGAAGTTTTACAATTTTTACGAAAGTTCGCACGTTGGGGACAGGTATGTGCACCCTTGCACAGCTGCACCAACTGCTCGGAAAATCCTGCGTGAAAGATAAAGCAAATAGCGAGCTGTTCTTTCTTCTTGCCTGTGTCATAACACTTCATTTATGTCTACTAGACTTGGAAGAGAACATTGTGATTTTAGGAGACAGGCCTCTTTTGCAGTCCTAATTTTTTGCTGATTGTATGCAAGTTGTCTAGGGATGCTGCTGTGTAACACTGTATTTCTGCAAGACATGAATACAATAATGACACCAGGCAGGAGAATGAAATCGAACAGAACAAAATTTGTCGTCTATGCTCGGTAAATTCCTTTTCTTAGATGCCTTATTTAGCTATTTACTCATTCTTGTACCCGCAGTGCCATTCAAACATCACATTGTGGGAGTATACAGAGCAATTTGAAGAACCTATGGTACTCCAGGATAAACAGTGCACTATGACAAGAGTTACGAAAAATATGCCATACATGAGAACAAGCGTTGGTAGACTGAAAAAACACGATCAAGAGCTCTAAGGAGCAAAAGTGGGCACATGAGTGTACATCACCAACGTACGAGGAAACGTTCTTGTACCGAGAGAGAAAATGGTATTGACACCGTACTAATATAAAACAAAGCCATGTAAAAAGAAATTAACTCTGTATAATATACAAAGTGACCTCAGAACAAGACTTCAAAGAGCAGCCGTAAATGCTTCATTATTCCATATGTTGACTTTGGTAGCAGTACGAGCAGGTAGTCATTTTTATTCTGAAACTGTTTTGAGGAAATAAGAACATCAGTTATGCAACTATTCACCGAGAGATCAGGCTACAGCTAGTAGCACCGTCACTTCAGTAGTGTGGATAGGCTGCGCACATACAAATGTACGCGGTGATGCTTATTCGTGAGCGGTGCGAGTCGATTGCTGTTGCTGGCGAATAAAATGCATTGACTGCAGCCTACTCGTAATATGTTGTCCATTGCCAAATGGGTGTACTAAACTCACAGGATGTTACTATCGCTTATGAGAGAGATGCAGTCTGGCATTGAAAGCGATGTTCACACTTGGGAACTACCTGTTTTTTAACACTTCGTCAGAGTTGTCGTATTTCTTTTTCTAAGTGTTGACCTTGTGCTTGCAAACTACGCACTGCTGTAGTGCGACTGCACTCATTACACTCAAAATTCGGTATAACAAACTCGGAACAGAATTAAATATTGGCTATAAAGAAGCAATTGAAGAATAGTTTTGTGTAAGAGACAGTGTTAGAAATAAACCTTCATAATTAACTTTTAGATATGACTTACTTATTTTCGTACGAGATGCAACTTTGTTATAAGGAGGTCTGAATGTATTTTCTTCATGCATGCTGGTCTTAGATACTAAAAAAAAAGAAAGATACTATATTATTGGGCGATGAGCTAAACGAACCGAAAATACACATTCATAGTTTTTTAGGAGGGAACAGCACAAAAACGGGATGAGGAAAGAACGACCACGCAACGCAAGCGCTGTTATGGTCATTTTTTCTTTGTTTCGTTCTCACGCTGTTTCCCCCTCAGTAGTATCATGTACCAACTGGCCCTCCATGACACCCTTCTGCAGTCATAATTATTCCTATTCAGTTCTTCATAAAATAGATGTGGGACAGTTGATTTGCTTATTCAGGAAGGCTACATGGCTGACAGTGCTTGTTCTTACTCCAATAGCAGTACAAAAAGGTAACAGTGCAGCACATGGCTTTCTTCGATTGATTATGTGCTAGACAGTAATGCAACAAAGGTTAGGTTATTGGAAGGGACAAAGGTATATTCTTTCAAGCGAATAATATCCACTCAAGATAGGGTGAAAAAAAACAAGGAAGTTTTGTGTGAAATTATATGACATAACACTGAGGCACGTCAGTTGAAATAATTTCAAATGTATAGATTCTTTAAAGGGAACTCAAATCGAAGCACAGGGGTGTGCCTGTATTATTTTTGCCCAAAGTTAAAATTGAGCATCATCATCATCAGCCTAGCCACGTCCACTGCAGGACAAAGGCCTCTCCCATGTTCTACCAGTTAACTAGGTCCTGTGCTTGCTGCTGCCAATTTATACCTGCAAACTTCTTAATCTCACCTGCCCATCTCACCTTCTGTCCCCACCTCACCTTCTGTCTCCACCTAACCCACTTTCGTTCTTTGGGAATCCAGTTAGTTACCCTTAATGACCAGCGGCTATCCTGTCTACGCGCTACATGCCTGGCCCATGTTTATTTCTTCTTCTTGATTTCAACTATGATATTCTTAACCCCCGTTTGTTCCCTAGTCCACTCTGCCCTCTTCTTGTCTCTTAAGGTTACACCTACTATATTTCTTTCCATTGCTCGCTGCGTCGTCCTCAATTTAAGCTGAACCCTCTTTGTAAGCCTCCAGGTTTCTGTTCCGTAGCTAAGTACAGGAAAGATACAGCTGTTCTATACCTTCCTCTTGAGGGATAGTGGCAATCTATCTGTCATAATTTGACTGTGCTTGCTAAATGTGCTCCACCCCATTCTTATTCTAGTTACTTCAATCATGGGTTAGGCTCCGCTGTTATTACCTGACCTATGTAGACATGGTCTTTTACAACTTGAAGTGCACTATTACCTATCTCGAAGTGCTGCTCCCTTCCAAGGTTGTTGTACATTTCGTTCGTTTTCTGCAGGTTAATTTTGAGACCCACCTTTCTGCTCTCCTTGTCTAACTCTGTAATCATGAGTTCCAATTCGTCCCCTGAGTTACTTCGCACTGCAATGTCATCGGCGAAGCGCAGGTTACTAAGGTACTCTCCATTAACTCTTATTTCTAACTGTTCCCATTCTAGGCCTCCGAAAACCTCCTGTAAGCACGCGGTAAATAGCATTGGGGAGATTGTATCCCCCTGCCTTACGCCCTTCTTGATTGGTATTCTGTTGCTTTCTTTCTGAAGTACTATGGTAGCAGTTGATCCCCTGTAGATTTTTTCCAGGATGTTTATATATGCTTCATCGACGCCCTGATTTCGCAGTGTTTGCGTGACTGCTGATATTTCTACTGAATCAAGCGCCTTCTCGTGATCAATGAAGGCTATCGATAGTGGTTGGCTGTATTCTGAGCATTTCTCTATTACCTGATTGATGGTATGAATGTGGTCGATTTTTGAGTAGCCTGTTGGAAATCCTGCTTGTTCCTTTTGTTGATTGAATTAGAATGTTTCATTAACTCTGCTAGCAATTACATTTATAAGTAGCTTGTATACTATGGAGAGCAAGCTGATCGGCCTGTAATTCTTCAAGTCTTTGTCGTCTCCTTTCTTATGTATTAAGATGATGTTAGCATTCTTCCAAGACTCAGGTATTCTTCCCGTCAGGAGACACCTCGTAAACAGGGTGGCTAGTTTTTCTAACACAATCTGTCCTCCATCTTTCAGCAAATCTGATGTTACCTGAGCCTCACCAGCAGCTTTGCCACGCGGCTCTAAATTAATTAGAAGATCAATGTGTAGAGACTAAACTTACGTCTGCCCTGTTGAGTCCCTGGCATCATTCCTATGCCTGGCATCATTCCAATGCAGTTTCACAAGAGTTTCACTTTTGCCGAGGTTTTCATCGGATGTTAACAAAGTCGTAATTGTAACTTGAGTGACACGTTAGATTTTTGGCAGCTCCTTTGAAAGCATAATGATGCACACAAAAAGGTATTCTATGTCCACTTCAACCTTGCATGTTTCCAGCAGCTCGTGTTTCATTTCGGATAATATCTACGCGTGATCACGCAACGTGGTCACTGATACGAATGTCGATTTTGTTCTTTCGACAGCTCGCTTGGTCTTCGTAATATTATACAATACCCACTAGGATCGAGCATGTTTTTAGTTACGCTGAGGTTTGCCCCTGATAACCGCGGCAGACTTCGCAAAATCATAGAAAATTTTATCGCTGCCTTGGTTCTTTTTTCAACTCGTTTTTATAGCGGCAGCTGTATATCGGGTGCATGCAAGGGTGTCATATTTTAAGTGTTAAAACCATCATATTGCCACAAGGCAGTAGTGGGATTGGGGCATAAAGCGGTAGAGGGTCCCTGCTTGGAAGAAAAGACTACGAAGTGGATAGGGACTGGTCCCAGCCCGCCAGTGTGTCAGCCATTGCCATCACAAATAAACATCGTAAATATCCACAATTATACGTTTCCTTGTAAGATTATTGGTGCAGGTGCGGGGTAAGTTTACCTGGCTCTCCCGGCACACCAACACAGAACTTTGGAGTGGTCGCCACCTTCATTTTCCTGCAATGGCTTGACAGGCCTACCCACAAGAGCAACAGCAGCCGCAAGCAGCAGCTGCCTCCTCTGGTTCTCCTGCCTCCACGAGACCCCGGAACCTTCTCGGGCACAGGAAAGGACAAGGTGAATGTCGAAGATTGGGTCGCATTGTACGAGTGCGTGAGCGAACACTATAGGTGGAACACCTGTGCGTTCCACGTTGATGCTGGCCAACGTTGTATTTTACTTGCGGGAGACAGCACTCACCTTGTATGAGAAGCATGAGTAGGAGTTGACCAGCTGGGACATTTGCAAAATGAAGCTTGTTGAGTTGTTCAGCAGACCATTTGGGCGACAGCAGGCCGCGAGGAAAGACCTTGAAGGTCGCGTACAGACATCGACGGAATCGTATGTATCTTATATACAGGACGTATTGGGCCTCTGTCGAAAGGTGGACAAAAACATAAGCGAAACTGATGAAATCGCCCACATATTAAAAGGAATTGCCGACGACACCTTTAACCTGTTGATCGCTAAAGATTGCGCCACCATTGACGTGGTGGTGAAGGAATGTCAGCGCTTCGAGCATGCCAAGAACCATTGTAAAACCCACCAGTTTGCGCGCTTGCCCGAAACTGCAGCCACTTCGACCTGTGAAGACTGCCCCAGGTTCACGCAAGCGACATCATTTGAAAATGTCACCCGGATCGTTCGCCGCGAACTTGAAGCAATGGCTCCTGCAGCCATCGCTTCCAACGGCCCTCAAGATAAGGCATCCACCGTCTTCTTCATCCAAGCCGTCGTTCGCCAAGAAATAACAAATCTCGGCATCGCACCTGTTTGTGCTGTTCGCACTACCGAGAGTTCAGCTTTGGTTAACCAGATCCCGGTGTACCCTTCACGCTACTCTTCCCCCTATCGGAACCCTGCTGAATGGAGGGCGTCGGACGATCGACCGATCTGCTTTCACTGCTCTCGCACCGGACACATTGCGCGCTACTGTCGCAATGGTTGGACGTCCAATTCATCCGGGAACACTGGGACATGTCGCCCCTTTGAAGACAACTCTCGTTGGTTTTCTACTCGGTACGATCCCCAGCCTACTGCTACTAACGCTCAGGGCCGAAGGTTCAGCTGGTCATCATCACCCCAAGGCCACCAATCGCTCTCGCCGATGATTCCTCGATCCAGATTCCTTGCACGACCTGGGCCCTCAATCTCGGGAAACTAGACCATGCAGCTCCCGGAGGTGACGCTGCATTAACGACCTGGTCTGCAAATTCTCTGTTGACAATTCCTACACGCCACAATATTTTGGACCTTTTGGTGGATGACATAACCGTTACAGCCCTCGTAGACACTGGCGCACAAATTTCAGTCATGAGCGCAGCTCTCTATGAAACTGTGAAAAGTGATCACGCTTGCTCTTAAGTGTGCAGTAATGCTTGCCGATAGGAGCACATCTACCGTTCTCGGCATGTGCACCTCTCGCGTGTGTATTGCTGGCCGTCAGACCGTCGTATTGTTCACCGTGCTTGAGCAGTGCCCACACAACCTGATTCTCAATCTCGACTTTCTCTCTGCACACTCCGCTGTTATCGACTGCTCGACGGGTCTTCTTCAGTTGGAACTGCCTTTTGACGCCGCTGTTGCCCGTGATGCTCAAAGTGGCCTTAGTGCCACCGAGTTCATGCATCTTCCGCCGCAAGCCGCGACTTACGTGCAGCTCGTGTGGTATCCACCTGTGCGCGATGGTGAATATGTCGTTCCACCCATTGCCGACGTTGTGCTAAAGCATTCCATTGGTGTCCCGCACACCGTTGTGAGAGTACGCCACAACCAGACCTATTTGTCTCTTTGGAACTTTGGTTTCTCTGCCCATGTGCTGTCTGCTGGTATTAAACTAGGCGTCGTGTCGTCGTTGAAAGAGTGTGATATCTCTGAACTGTCAGCTGAGCAACCTACTCCTCACGTCAATTTGCTCACTGCGCCTAAACTTTGAAGCATTGACATTGCCAAAATGATAGCACCAGATCTTTCGCCCTCCGAAGCATAAGACCTCCGCCGTCTCTTGACATCCTATACGAACATATTTGATCTAGACAACCGCCCTTTAGGCCAGACATCAGTTGTGACCCATCACATCAACACTGGCGATGCCAACCCAATACATCGCCGCCCTTACCCTGTCTCCGCTGCTGAATGCTCTGTCATCCAGAAAGAGTTCGAGAAAATGCTTGCCAAAGGCGTCGTCGAACAGTTATCTAGTCCTTGGGCATCCCCGGCCGAGCTTGTCAAGAAGAAAGAAAACACATGGCCGTTTTGAGTCAATTATAGACATCTCAACAAGGTCACTAAAAAGGACGTTTATCCCTTACCAAGAATAGATGACCCCCTTGACTGCCTTCATGGCGCAAAGTTTTTCTCGTCCATTGACCTTCGATCTGGTTGTTGGCAGATCGCTGTTGACCCATGAGACCGAGAAAAAACAGCATTTGTAACCATCAATGGGTTGTATCAATTTGAAGTAATACCGTTTGGGCTTTGCAATGCGCCGGCCACATTTGAGCGCATGATGGATTCCCTTCTGCGCGGCTTCAAATGGTCTACTTGCTTGTGCTACTTGGATGATATAATTGTTTTTTCACCGACATTCGTGAGCCATCTTGTCGACTGTCCAGTATTTTCCAAGAATTCCGCAACGCTAGTCTCCAGCTGAACTCTTCCAAATGCTGTTTTGGCCGTTGCAAAATAACTGTACTTGGTCACCTCGTTAACGCATCTGGGGTACAGCCTCTAGCTGAACTCTTCCAAATGCTGTTTTGGCCGTTGCGAAATAACTGTACTTGGTCCTCTCGTTAACGCATCTGGGGTACAGCCCGACCCGGACAAAATTCGCGCTGACTCGATTTTCCGTACCCTCTTCTGCTAAGGATGTCCGGAGCTTCCTTGGTTTGTGCTCCTATTTTCCCCGCCTCATCTGAAATTTTGCCGATATTGCGCGGCCTCTCACCGAGCTTCTTAAAAAAGACGTCCCATTTACTTGGAATTTGCCTCAACGTGCTGCATTTTTGGCGCTCATTACAGCCCTCACGACTACGCCAATATTAGCCCACTTTGATCAGACCGCACCGACACAAGTTCGTACTGACGCGAGTAGCCACGGAACCGGTGCTGTTTTAGCTCAGCGTCAGCATGGACGTGACTGCGTCATCGCCTACGCCAGCCGCCTTTTGTCCCCTGCCGAGAACTATTCCATCACCGAAAGAGAGTGTCTTGCTCTTGTTTGGTCTGTCACTAAATTTCTCCCGTACCTGTTCGGCCGCAGTTTTACTGATGTAACCGATCATCATGTGCTCTGCTGGCTTTTGTCGTTCAAGGACCCCACGGGACATCTCGGTCATTGGTCTCTCCGCCTCCAAGAATACACCTTCTCGGTCATGTATAACTCTGGTCACATCCATCAGGACGCTGACTGCCTGTCACGGTATCCAGTGGATCCACCAGACGCCACAGAGAGAGCTACTGAGGCTTGCATCTTATCATTATCAGACTTTCTTGATATCACTTCTGAGCAACGCCGCGACCCGGATTTACTTTCCATCATAGACGGCCTGACTTCCGCTACTCCATCCACTTCTTTGAACTTGTATTTCCTTCATGAAGGGGTTCTCTACTGCCACAACATGCGCCCTAATGGTCCTGACCGCCTTCTCGTCGTGCCTTCCCATTTGCGTGTAGATGTTCTCCGACAGCTTCACGATGAACCTGCCGGTAGTCACCTGGGAGTCACCCGCACTTATGATCGCGTCCGGCGCCGTTTTTTCTGGCCACGTCTATATCGCTCTGTGCAAAAGTATGTCGCCAGCTGCGACCTTTGTCAACGTCGAAAACGACCAACATCGCTTCCAACTGGCCTCCTTCACCCTATTGAGGTCCCTGCTGAACCATTCTACCACTTAGTGCTCGACCTTCTCGGGCCATTTCCCACTGCTGCATCCGGGAACAAATGGGTTGCTGTGGCGACAGACTACGCGGCACGTTACGCGATCACCCGCGCTCTCCCAACCAGCTGCGCTACCGATGTTGCCGACTTCCTACTGCACGACATCATTTTGCATCACGGTGCTCCTCGACAGCTTGTTACTGACCAAGGCCGATACTTTTTATTTCGCGTTGTCCAGGATCTTGTACGTTCCTGTTTCACGAATCACAAGTTCACAACAGCATACCATCCACAAGCTAATGGACTTAGAGCGCCTGAATCGCACTATCACCGACATGTTGTTGATGTATTTTCCTCCAGATCACCGCGACTGGGACGCAATGTTACCCTACGTCACCTTTGCTTACAACTCCTCCAGACATGACACCGCAGGCTATTCCCCGTTCTACCTTCATTATAGGCGTAAACCCTCTCTGCCTCTCGATACACTCCTTCCCGCTGGTTCAAGCTCCCCTGTCTCATACGTCCGCGATGCCATAGAACGAGCCGACGCAGCACGACAGATTGCTCGAGAACGACTCACACTTTCTCAAGTCTCTCAGAAAGATCGGTACGATCGTCGCCACCGTGAAGATTCGTATGCACCCGGTTCACTAGCCTACTTGTGGACCCTCTGTCGTCACATCGGCCTCTCAGCAAAGCTCTTATTTTGCTATGACGGACCATACACAGTCCTACGTAAGGTCACTAACCTCACCTATGAGATACAGCGAGTCGTCGATGAAGCGCACTCAACGCCACCACCATCTACTGTTGTGCACGTCGTAAGACTGAAGCCTTATATGTCGCCCAACATTCCGCTTTCGTGACAAGCGCCGGGTCGGCGCTTTAACGCCGCGGGGTAGTGCCACAAGGCAGTAGTGAAATTGGGGCATAAAGTTGTAGAGGGTCTCTGCTTGGAAGAAAAGACTACGAAGTGGATAGAGACTGGTCCCAGCCCACCAGTGTGTCAGCCATTGCCATCGCAAGTAAACATTGTAAATATCCGCAATTATACGTTTCCTTGTAAGAATATTATTAGGAGGCGCGCTGTGTTTTGAGACTCCAGATTGATTCGGGCCACCTATTTGAAGTGTAAGGCGCGAGGACAACGGACAGAGGGTGAACACATGCCGAGTGCCACTTCTGTTTACATTGAGAATAATATCACCGTATCTTAAAATATGCAATACCAACTTGGCCTGTCTGCCATCTGTTGACACTGGGCAGCAATGAGAAGTCTACAGCCATCAGCTGAATAAAACACTTGCAGGGCTCACGGTGTGGTATTTTAACAGTTGTGTATTAAGCTAGCAAGCTCAGCCGCTTTCGCATTACATATGGTTGTCTTGGGAAGCTCGTGCCAAATCTCGAAATGTAGAGCGTTTATCTATTTGCTGTAGCTTCAGTTGTTAAATGCACTTCCTTCTCATATGAGTCTGGCCATCGCGTTTGTCCATAATAATAGTTGGTAATACGGTCCACAACAGAAAATTCCACAAACTATCAAGACCGCGGAATTATCAACGAACTGCCATAATCTACTCTTGACACCTTTGCTCCTGTCACTGCTTGCATTGGAAACGGTAGAACTTCACGGATATCTTTCAGCTCTGTGACATTTTTAAACTTATTTAGCAGCTCAGCATGCAGCAGAAGTGTGTGCCTGCTTTTTAGGCGCACAAAGGAGCGATGCCCATAGAGCGCAAAATGCGAGGTAAAAGCTCCAAGGAACAGATTTTCTGTGCGCCCAACGAGAAAACCAAGCAAGTGCGGCCCGTCCGAGCAACCAGAGCTTTGCCTGCTCTCCGCTAGGGCGGCAAATGGCGCTGCGAAAACTTGAGCTTGTCTTTTATATTCTGTGTTCTTAAAACCTGTGTGCGTGAGTGGTGCAAACAGAGGAAGATCTTCAGCTAAACTTTGACCAGGAAAAGCATCTACGAGCCAGAAATATGAGAACATTCAGATCACATGCAGGCGTTCTCAAGCAGCATCGTATAGGCAGAGCTTGTGAAGGTGACTGCACATGATTGAGACATATCTAGAAACATCTTGAAGTCAGCAAAAGTGGGTTGCCAAAAGAAAGGAACTGCCCGCAGAATAGATTTCACTTTCTGTGATGATGCATTAGGCTGGCCTCCTTTTTTCTTCTGATCGTCAGCATAGTGGCATGCTGTAGTTTCAAAATATAATAATAATTGCTGAGGTTTAACGTCTCGATACCACGGTATGGTTATGAGGGACGCTGTAGTCGACGGCCCCAGAAATATCAACCACGTGAGGTTTTGTAACATGCACCTAAATCGAAGCAGACAAGCCTCAAAGGCTTAGAAGGTTTTGTAGCATTGTGCACACAATACATCTGAGTTACTGCAGTGTAAACAGATGCTGGATTCTTTCTAGCCTTTGTGCAGTGATCGATCTACCCTGTATAATATAGTGCCATTCTATGGTGGCAGCCCTTAATCTTTCGATGAAAGTCGAAGTTCGTGAGAAGGATCAGGTTGACTTACATGATTTAGAAGTTCTGTGATTTCTTATAAAGTGAATGAAATTATTACAATTTTGTTTTCTGTTATTCAAAAGACATTAAATAGTGAAATTATGATGGGAATCGAATCCAGTAGGAAACTTTATATTTGAAATATACTCAGAAATCTGAATATATTTGTGCACCACTACTTTTTATATTGAAAAAGTGACTAGCTCTTTTAGTCGTGGGTATCTTGATACACTAAGTTGTCTGCTTTTGTGTGCCTCATGAGCCAGTGAATAGTGGTGACTAGGCTTCAATAATAACTACGCATTGTATTGATTTTTAGCTTTAGTCTGCATACCAACAGCATTTCACGAGCAGGAAATACCTGACATGTTGAAGGGCTGTTTGCCCAACTGGAATGAAGCAGTCTTGATCGAGCTTCTGCAAAACCATAACTTCTGATCACTGAATTTCTCTTTGTACCAACAAATTTTCAAAAGCCTTATAGTGATAAAAACATTGCAAGCCATAAACTTTTTAAAGCCATGCTATTGTGATTTCTTTGACATGGTAATTTTCGTGCATTTGAACCTTTAGAAAAGCAATCTGCAAGCATCAGGGTTTCCCGAAAATTGTATTGTTATATGTGTTCTTGTGAACGACATTCACTTGCCTTACTTAGGTGGTAAATGCATCACGGCTGACTAGTTGACTTCATTCTTGAAATTACTTTGCAGCGGCGATGGCGTAGTGGTTAGAGCATACAAAAGGTCCGGGGTTCGAATCCTGGTGCCGTGCAGTTCCCTACCGGAAAAGAAAAAAAAATCCACGTGGTGATGGAGCTGCACTAAGAGGCCTGGGGTGCTACCTCACCGGTGACTACCTCCAGTAACGCACTCCCTCACTAGAGGAGGATTGGCCACTCTCTTGCAGTATCTGGCCACCACCTCCCACATGCATACGTCATTTAAAATTGAGCATGGCGACTCAAGTTGAATTACCTTCATGTCCATCTCCTGTTCTTTTTAACTTGAGTACCAAAGCGTCAAAGTTTACTTGACACATATATCTAGCTTAAACCTTATCACACAACCAATAAGCGCCAGTGCAGCAGGTAGGCTCCTAACAATAAGCGAGATTTCGTTTGTCACTGAGTTGCTGAAACGTTTCGCTTGCAGAGTATCTAATGTTCCTAATGTTCGTGACGCCGCCGGGGACACAGTATGAAGTGGTTCAGCAAGAAAGCGGCAGCAACACTGAAATGATCCTGGCAAATGAAGGTTTTGCTGACGATACACAGTACTCTCAGCAAGTGCACGAATGGAACTTGTTGCAGTGTAAGTACAGGCGAGCAGGCCCTATATTTGTGAAGATAGTGCTAGGCAAACGTACAAGAAGTTAAACTTGCGCTAACAAAGTGGGACAAATTATCCTTTGTGGATGAACAATACATATGCACACATGCTAGCCTTAGGTGTCTGCCATACAATGCAGGCAGCAATCTACACTAGGCGTTCTTTAGCTAGCGACCACCAGGTGACAACACCACTCGATCTCTGAGAGTATTCTCTAGTGCGAGTTCATAGTCTATTCATCTGGATATATAAAAAGGCTTAAAAAATGGCAGCATATCCACTGGGTGAATGATGGAGAGTGGGGCGAAGAATTCGTCCGTCCATTCGTTCTTGCTTCCGTCCGTCCATGCGTCCGTCAGTGTGACCGTCCATGCGTCCATCAGCCCGTCCGTGCGTGTCTGTTCGTGCGTCCGTCCCAGCGTTCGTCCATGCAGTCGCCCCTGCGTCCGTTCATGTGTCCATCCATGCATTTGTCTATGTGTCCGTTCGTCCATCTATTGAACACTCCAACTACCACCATCTCGCATCTTTCCATCATATATTCCCCATATAGAAGCACCGCCATCCAGCCGACATTCCAAGGACTAAACGAGAGGTGGCACACGCACACTTTCTTACGGCTTGCGCTTCGGGTCCACTTCCCATCTTTAACCACCTCGAGTTCATGGTATATACTAGTTCACTGTATTCATGGCACTGCGGCCGAACGCTCGCTAAACCTTTCGAAAACCAAGGAGGTTACGCCCAGCGAGTATGACGTAGCAAACTTTTTCAGTCAGATAGTGCTCAATGTACATGCCAATTTATTTATTTATTTATTTATTTATTTATTTATTTGAGTACCTACAGCGCCCAATTTGGGCATTACAGTAGGGGGAGGAGACATAAAACTTGAAATTGATACAGGGTATGAATACCGATAACAAAACAAGTAAGCATGCTCAGCTTATACAGTGTGTACACATTCTCGGGAACACGAGGCAATCAATTAAAAGTAAAACACAAACAGAAATGCAGACAGAAATTGGCATCTTTCATTTCAACAAAAATTGTGACAGAGCATTTTGAAATGGGGGTGGCGGGGTGGATACAATATATTCTGGCAGGTTGTTCCATTCGTGAGTGGTTTTCGGGAAGGAGTTTTTGTAAGTATTTATGCGACATCGGTATTCGCGAACTTTGCGGGAGTGATCTAGGCGAGAGGATACATGAGTGGGATCTTTAATGTACACGTCTTTATTTAAACCAGTGCTACCAATATAAATATTATGAAATAGATTTAATCTTAAGAATTTGCGCCTGTCCTGCAGGAGAGGCCAACCCAAATGTTTACGAATGCACGAAGAGCGGTTAGTGAAATCATAGTTACCAGACACAAAACGCGCTGCTCGTTTCTGAACCCTTTCTAGCGCATTAGTACATATTTTAGTGTCTGGATCCCAAGCCACACAACCGTACTCTAAAATTGAGCGAACGTTAGAAAGATAGAGCGTTTCCTTTAGTTTAGGTGGGGCCTGTTTAAAGTTACGCTTCAGGAAGTTCAATACACGGCTCGCTTTAGCACCGACATATTCAATGTGGTCGTTCCAGGATAGGTTGCTCGTAAAGAAAATGCCTAGGTACTTATATTTAGACACAACTTCCAAATGATTGTCTCCAAGAAAGTAATCTGTATTTAGAATGTTCTTTTTATTTGTGAAGCGAACGGTATTACATTTTGAAAAGTTAAGTGTCATGTTCCATGTGGTGCACCATGATAACACAGCATTTAGATCACTTTGTAGTTGAGCAGAATCTTGAGCAGACGTGACGTCACGATATATGCAGCAGTCATCTGCATACATGCGCATGCGGCTGGATACTTGTTGGGTTATATCATTTATAAATATCAAAAAAAGAAGGGGTCCCAGAACAGATCCCTGGGGGACCCCTGATAGGACATCGACTTCAGATGAATTCACTCCCTCGAGAACAACCCGCTGTTTTCTATGCCAATGGCTGCTAATGGGAAATGAGAGGCGGAGAATTCGGCTTTTACTTTCTTACGGCTTGCGCTTCGTATCTACTTCCCATTTTTAACCACTTCGAGTTCATTCATGGTATATACAAGTTCATTGTATTCATGGCACTGCGGCTTAACGCTCGCTAAACCTTTCTAAAGCTAAGGAGGTTACACCCAGCGAGTATAACGTAGCAACCCTTTCTTGTCAGATAGTGCTCAATGTACATGCCAATGGCTGCTAATGGCGATCGCAGCCTGCACGTTAACTAAAAGCCGAATGCTCCTGTCTGTCATTCCCCATTAGCAGCCATTGACATGTACATTGAGCATTATTTTTTATTGTTCAACAACGCACAGAAGAAGTCTCTCACCGGCACCACCTTGGAGGTCAAAATGTTATACTTGTTATAGACTACGAGGGACGAACGGGTGCCGCTATAAGAAGCTTCGCCCCTAAAATGCACTGATTGTGACCTGTTCCTGTAAGCCATAAAATATATTATAAACAGCTTAAAGGGCAAAACCTGTCTTATTTTTTCTAAAGGCTCCCATTTTAATGTTTCTTTTATAGCAGTAATGCTAAGATTTCTTTGATAGTAAACCTTGCTGCTATGTTCTGAACTCTCTGAAGTTCATCATGATACGTACCTATGGGAAGGTCCCATACCATGGATTCGTTCTTCAAAATTGATCTAACATAGCTCTCGCAGAGGAGAATGCGGGCGTGTTGAAGAAACAGCTTCAAGTTATGCCATGGGAATCTCGACACCTTGCATGTTTTTGCTGTAATGAAATTCATGTGCCTGTGCTAACACATCGGTGGTGTGCAAAATATCCCCAAGTACTTACACTTGCAAACAGTCTGCATCGAAGAACCAGATGGAGTATAAGCTGTGGCTGGAATACTTTTTTGTAAAATGTACGTAGACAGATTTTTGTGCATTTGTTTGCACACGGGTTTACTGCCCTAGTTTCCTATTCTAGGCAAACCATTTTGTAAGATAACGGCATCAGATACCCTTGTAATTTACCTCTATATTATTAGATCTAGATCATCATCGAACAATGTAATGAAAAAAGAGATGGTGTCGGTAATGTCACTTGTAAAGAACAAGGGGCCCTACACGGAGCCCTGAGGGACAACGGATGTTACCCAAGCCACACCAGAATCTGTGTCATTGATCGGGACACAATTAACTCTTGAAGAACCAATATTCTTGCATCCATTTAATTATCTGTTCATTGATATTAAACTAACCTAGCCTGCATACAAGAAATTTGTTAAGGTCAAATGGCTTCCGAAAATCAACGAATACCTAATTAACACAGGATCCAGTGCACCACAAACTTCATAAATGAATTCATTTAGTTATACAAAAAAGGTTTTGTATGAAGCCCTGGTGTCTTGGATTGGGAATGATAAACAATGGACACACACACATGGACAAATGAGTGCTCGTTTGCATCTAATTTTTTGCACTGTTAATTTTGCAATCATAAATAATCAACTAGTCTAATTCTATCCTATTGTGGATGTGCAATGTTTTGATTGGTTGTGTGTGTCGTAATTTTACTGCTCAAGATGAGCTCTAATATTTTTCAGACTATACTTTTAGCGATATCGATCTATAATTCTTCACCAGTTTGCAAGACCCTGATCTATACACAGGTACATGTGCCACCTTCCAATCACGCGACAGGCCAAAAAAGTCTTGAAGCAGTTGGCCTTATCTAAGTTAAGCTCTTTATTTTCCATTATGCACAAATGAGAGAATGCACTGTCTGTCTTCTTCATCACATTCGACCAGATTCCAGAACAACTTTTTGTAGTTTTGTATTAAAGTGGAAGATCGTTGCAAAATTTTTTCTTTATCTGACAGATTTTTGTTTGCAAAAGCTTTGTGATGGTTTCAAATTTAGTGCAAGATGTGGAGGGGGGCTTCTTTTCGAATTTTCGGTATAATTTCTTATCTTTTACCAGTAAGGCACCGCAGCTCACCATTAAACTATGGTTTAGTACAGCATGTGGTCTGCACTCACAAAGTACATTAGACTCTTGTTGAACGAAACCTGAAGGAATCAGGAAAATGTGTTCTGTTTTAACAGGACTTCTTTTTATGGAGAAATGAACAGGGCTCGACAATCAAAGTACGAAAGCAATTCTGTGGGAGTTAGCTGTTCCATTTAGACAGCAGTTCCGTTGAACAGATTACTGTTTACTGAGTCTATTGTCCTCTTCTTGTAGCTCAAGTATGCTTGCCTTAAAAAGGACCCCCAACTCATGTAAGGCCTGTTTGATTTACATTTGCTGGGCTGTAATTGTAACTCTTTATTGTCTATGTTTGCATCTTTTCGTTTAGGCACGACTGAGCTTGATGGTCACTAATACCAGATACCACCAAAGCAGTCTTTTCCCAATTTGGCCAATTCGTTAAAGTTAAGTCCAAGACATTATTAACACAAAAGTGTTCTATGCAGGGAACCACCAAGACTTCAGTGAATATTTCAGTCACAGAAATGGCGTCGCAAAAATGTGCACAATGAGAAGACAAAGAAAGGAGTTCCATCAAGGGGAGTTAAACCCATGACCTCTGGGTCCACGACAACACATGCCGGGCACGCTATCCACTGCACCATGACCACATAGTTTATATGGTTTAAAAATATGCTTTTTATATGTACCACTGTTTACTCTCAGTGTTCTTGGTAAAGCGCAGTAATGTGTCAAGACTGTGACATCCATGTTCAGTTCCTTCAACGCGTCATTTCTAGGTGTAAATGCTATTCGTCACACACACACAGATGGTGATCTCACCCCCTAGTGTCAGCGTCGCTCATAATATTCATTGATACCAAAAATAGTCCTGCAACGCCCACCGTCTTTGTATGCAAGTGAAGTCTGCTATCGTGGCGAAGTGAGAAACGCGAAGATAAAGCCATGGTTTTAACTCCATGTTCCCCGCTTACGTGCCGTGCACCTAATTGCGTCTGGCCAAAAAGAGGTAACGCCACTCATTGAGTGTCCCTTTGGTTGGGTAATGTCCCATAACTCAAACATGTCGCGAGTAGGTGACCTTACCTAGCCCGAGTTCAGCGTCAAATCAGTCACTCTTCTGGCTGTCCCATTCCTTTTTCTGGTTTTGCTCTCACCGTTAACTAGTACAGCTACCACAAGCATCTAAGACCACAAGGGTTTGTTTAATTGTTAATGATGGATGTTAGTCGTCGAGATGGACATGTATGACTAAGCGTTGACGTGGATACATCCATTATAAGCACTGCTATAGCTGTGAAGCCCTAACGGGTATTGTGCGGGCTCTCTTATATCAGTGTACAGTTGGCATTAAACTAATTCTCTAAGAACTCGTTTATCGATTTGTATGATGGAGGCATCAACAATGTTTTATTTTGTTTTGCTAATGCGAACTAACAGACAATAATGCCAGAGTGTCAGAGAAAGTATCATCAGCCTGGTCACGCCCACTGCAGGGCAAGGCCTCTCCCATGATCCGCCAATCAACCTGGTCTTGTGCTTTCTGCTGCCATGTTATACCTGTGAACTTTTTCATCACATTGACCCACCTAACTTTCTGTCTCCCTGTCGTGCGTTTGTCTTCACTGGGAATCCATTCAGTTACCATGTTCATTTCTTCTTTTTGGTTTCAACTATGTTATCTTTTATCCCAGTTTTTTCTCTGATCAACTCTCCTCTCTTCTTGTCTCTTATTAAAGTTACGCCTATTATTTTTCTTTCTATTGCTTGCTGCATCATCTTCAATTTAACCTGAACCCTCCGTGTAAGCCTCCAGGTTTCTGCTCCGTAGGTAAGTACCGGCAAGATGCAGCTGTTACATACCTTCCTATTGAGGGATAGCGGCAATCTACCTGTCATGATTTGAGAGTGCTTGCCCAGTATGTCTGTTGAAGCTATGAGCTGTGAGCGCTTGAACAGATTCATAGCAAAAAGTGAGTGTGAGTAAAAAGGCACACAGTGCCTTTGGACTGCCTTAGGTGTTACCCAATAATTTCCTCTGCACAGCTGACCCAGGACAAACCCTTTGGCTTCTCATAAAAATTAAACATAAGCATGGAGCACATACATAGGGCTTGTCCTAGGGTTCACAGACTACTTGCTCTCAGAAAAACTGGTTTTCAGCCACAAAGTGTGCTGATTAAGAAAAGCACAAATCTGCAAAGTATACGCAAAGAGACACCCTTCCCAAATTGCAGGGAAAAAAAGGTGATTTTGCCATACTTTGTGCACTTGACAAATCTAAGGCCTCCCAACTGCCCTTCATGGTAAATGAGAACTGGTTTTATATTAGTATTGCACATTGCTTGAAGTGAGAACATTTTTATTAAGTGAACTGCAATATATTGCATTAGTAATTGTAGAATGACTAGCTTATTTCATGCCCACTTATTAGTACCCTCCTTGCAATCCTAATTAACTGCTTCTCACACATCCTCCAATGCCTACCCTGCTAGATCATTCTTTGTCAGCCTTGGCTGGCTAGTTATTGGCTTTTTGGCTACTAAAGCTATTTACCTGCAATGATCATGGTATTGTTGATTTCATATTTATTTTTTAAAGTTTTTGCATTGATTGAAGGCTCATGCCTTCAAAACTGTACAAAATACTAGAAATCATCAAACCGACTTCAGTAATATTGTTACGGCATCGTGACAATATTACTGAAGTCACGGGGAAGTAATATTGTCACAGGGTCGTGGCTTGACGGGGGTGTCCGATACATGAACGAAGCAGCACCTCCACCAGATGTCATGGGGTCGTGACGTGGCCGAAGACAGGATACATTGTGTTCGGATTTAACAGTTTACTTGGGGGAACCTGTGCCCGGCAAATGGAAAGTCCGATTACAGTAGCAGTCTTGCACAGATAGCAGTGATGGAGCGTCGGCTGTCGATCAACTACTGACAAGCGGCAAAGTGCTTCGGCATTTATACTCTTGCCATCGAATGTTCTAGCGTTATCGCTGGCGGTGGCGTATGTTCCAGAATAATCTGTACAGTTCGCAGAGTGGGCGTGATCTTATCGAAATGATCTACTAAAGTTCGGAAGCTTCTCGAAAACTGCACGCGCGTTTAGCACTGAGAATTGTGTAGTGGTTTGGGGCGATAACAAAACTTGAAAAATGGAACGTCGGCCCAGAAATCGGCGCACCGCTTTCTCGTCAGTGGGCGGCGGGAAGTTGGCGATGGCGGCTGTTTTCCGTGGATCGGGACGAACTCCAGAATTCGTAATAACGTGCCCCATGAACAAGAGCTCTTCGTACGCAAATTTGCACTTTACTGGCTTCAGTGTGAGTCCAGACGTCTTGATGGCTTGAAGTACAGCTTCAAGGCGCCGAAAATGCTTGTCGAACCTCGAGGAAAACACGACGACGTCGTCCAAGTACACAAGGCAAGTCTGCCACTTCAATCCTGCCAGTACTGTATCCATAACGCATTGAAAAGTTGCAGGCGTTGAGCAAAGGCCGAAGGGCATCACCTTAAACTCGAAGAAGCCGCCCGGTGTTATAAACGCCGTCTTCTCTCGGTCTCTTTCGTCGACTTCGATTTGCCGATAGCCAGTCTTGAGGTCCATTGACGAAAAGTACTTGGCGTTATGGAGCCGATCAAGTGCGTCGTCTATTCGTGGGAGAGGATACACGTCCTTTCTTGTGATTTTGTTCAGGCGGCGATAATCGACGCAGAAACGTAGGGTCCCATTCTTTTTCTTCACTAACACCGCGGGGGACGCCCATCGACTCTTGGACGACTGGATGATGTCATCCCGCAGCATTTCATCAACTTGTCTTTTCATGGCCTCACGTTCTCGCGTCGAAACCCTGTACGGACTCTGACGGAATAGTTTGGCATTCTCTTCGGTTATGATGCGATGTTTCGTGATAGGGGTCTGCCGAATTTTTGATGACGATGAAAAGCAATCTTCGTATTGCAGGAGCAGGGCCTTGAGCTGTTCTTGCTTATGGTTCGGAAGTCTGGGATTGACGTCGAAAGCTGTGGGAGAGGCTTGGTTCCTCTGAGGAGGTTCCGCAGAATCAGCGAGGGCGAAAGCACTGGTGGCGTCCACAATTTCTTCGATGGATGCAACCGTTGTACCTTTGTTCACATGTTTGTACTCATTGCTGAAATTCGTGAGCATAACCGTTGCTTTGCCTCCTCGCTCGACAATTCCTCTTGCGACGCAAATATTTTGGGTGACCAACAGATGCTGACGGCATTCAACGACGCCTTCCAAGTCAGGTGATTTAGGAGCGCCGGCTGAAATAATGACTCTGAAACGAGGCGGAATGGTGTCTTGTTCTTCCAGCACATTCAAGGCATGGTTTCCTGACGGCGTGCGCAGTGGTAGTGTTTCTTCTGTGGATAACGTTATCGACTTTGTTCTTAGGTTGATGACAGCACCATGGAGGCATAAGAAGTCCATACCAAGGATGACATCTCTCGAGCAACGCTGTAGGACTACGAAGTCTGTAGGATAAATATGGTCGTTCATAGTGACTCTCGCTGTGCAGATTTCTGCAGGCGTTACGAGATGACCTCCGGCTGTGCGGATTTCAGGGCCTTCCCAAGCTGTCATAACTTTCTTTAACTTCGCGGCGAACGACCCACTGATGACAGAATAGTCGGCTCCAGTATCGACGAGAGCGGTCACACTGTGGCCGTCGATAAGAACGTCGAGGTCGCTAGTTCGCCGTCTCGCATTACAGTTAGGGCGTGGCGTCGGGTCACGGCTGCGTCGGCTTGTTCCGCTGCTTCCATGATGCATCGTCAGGCCACCTTCGGTAAGTGAGCTTTCGCCGTCAGGGCTTTGCCTAGTTGGCGTTGTGTTCGAAAAGCTCCGTCGCAGCGTGACATGCGGCTGCTGGGCGACGGCGAACGGGAAGGACTTCGTGGTGTCCATTGAGTTCCTGTCAGGTAGTCGGCGATGTCACGTGGCCGTTCTCCTGGCTGCGGACGCGGTGCATTGATGGCGAAGCCACGCAGTCCCATCTGTCGGTACTGGCAACGGGGGTATGTGTGCCCGGCCTCGCCGCAGTGGTAGCAGAGCGGGCGGTTGTCATGTGCACGCCAAACGTCCGTTTTGCTCGGCGCACTGCGCTGGCCCGCTGGCGAACGTTAGGACGTCGGTGGGGGTGGTGGCGGCGGTGGCGTCTGGCGACGGAAGTGAGACGGGGCGGTGTTTTGGCGTGGGGCGGTGTTTTGGCGTGGACGGGAAGGAGCGTTGTGGCGCACTGCAGCGGTGTAGCTCATAGTTTTTGGCTCGGGCAGCAGTGCTTGGGGTATTCGAAGTGATTGCCGAACTTCTCACAAAATGTCGGCGATCGAATTCACTTGAGGCTGCGCCGAAGGCAACAGCTTGCGCAGCTCTTCCCACACGATCGCTCGGATCGTTTCACGCAGGTCTTCGGAGTCATTGGCTTGAGCAGCAGCACATTCTGGAGTCAGGCGACGATTATACTGTCTGGTGCCCATGTCCAGGGTTTTTTCGTTAGTGGTCGCCTCAGATACAAATTCTTGGACGGTGTTCAGTGGATTCTTCATTAGTCCCGCGAAGAGCTCCTGTTTGACCCCTCGCATGAGGAAACGAACTTTCTTCTCCTCAGGCATGTCTGGGTCAGCGTGACGGAGTGGGCGGGTCATCTCCTCTGTGAAAATTGCAACCTTTTCCTTTGGTAGCTGAACCCGGGTCTCTAATAGAGCAGCGGCCCTCTCTTTGCGGGCGACGCTCGCGAACGTTTGCAGGAATGCGCCGCAGAAGACATCCCACATTCAAAGCGTGGACTCCCGATTCTCAAGCCAGGTCCTTGTGGTGTCTTCCAGGTTGAAGTACACACGGCGGAGCTTTTCTTCGTTGTCCCAGTAGTTGAGGGCGGCCACACGCCCTCAACTACTGGGACAACCAGGTTTCTAGCCAGGTTTCCGGGTCTTCAAACGATGACCCATGGAACGTTGGTGGTTCCCTGGATTGATGAATGACGATCGCAGGCTGGGACGCTCCGGTTGTCATTGTCGCTGCAGTCGAGGTCATGGCCTTGGTCTTCCACGTCTTGTCTTGTAGAAGCCTGTACACCGGTAGGAGACCTTGCTGTTGGCGGCTTGTTCGCTGCTCTTGGTTGGCGTCGGTGTCTTCTCCACGACGTGGGCTGGGTTTACGGCTTGATGGGGGCGTCCGATACATGAACGAAGTAGCACCTCCACTAGATGTCATGGGGTCGTGACGTGGCCGAAGACAGGATACTTTGTGTTCGGATTTAACAGTTTACTTGGGGGAACCTGTGCCCGGCAAATGGAAAGTCCGATTACAGTAGCAGTCTTGCACAGATAGCAGTGATGGAGCGTCGGCTGTCGATCAACTACTGACAAGCGGCAAAGTGCTTCGGAATTTATACTCTTGCCATCGAATGTTCTAGCGTTATCGCTGGCGGTGGCGTATGTTCCAGAATAATCTGTACAGTTCGCAGAGTGGGCTTGATCTTATCGAAATGATCTACTAAAGTCCGGAAGCTTCTCGAAAACTGCACGCGCGTTTTGCACTGAGAATTGTGAAGTGTTTTGGGGCGATAACAAAACTTGAGAAATAGAACGTGGCAATATATTCTTTTTAAATTATGCCTGCTTGAAATGGCCCCCTTAAAGTTTCCTAGCCTCCCCTCCACCACCACCCCCTTTTTTTTTCATACTGAAAGCAGATGCAGGAACTAGAAATAAGGTATGGCACCTTACATTGAGAGAGATAGAAATCTTGATAATTCATAGAACCATGGTAAAAATAGAGAACAGTGCTTTTTTTAAACACGAGACAAAGGAAATATGAGACACACATGGTGCTCAAAGCATGTCCTAGAGTAGCACAGTAATACTAATAACCGTAATCGGAAGTTTGCAGTAATGCCCTACACGTATTCTTCCTCCTGCAAGTTTCAGAAAGTAGGGGCCAGGCATGGAAATGCTAATTTGCTGTTTGCTGCTCCAAGAAACCAAGGTTGGAGCTGCAGTTTAAAGGAAGATGGAGGCTTTGGAAAGAAGTAGAGGCTGCCTAATAAAACATGTTAACAACTTCGTTGGAGTTGTGTACCTGATTGGAGTTGTGTACCTGATTGAGTTGTGTACCTCACTGCAAATAAAACTCAATATTGCCAACCTGAATATAATGAAATACCAGTTATAATGAAGTAAATGAAGAAAGAACAAACCTTTATAATGAGTTTTTATATATAACAAACTTATTTTTGTGTAAGATGCATGTTCTTTATGATGAGATTCTAGTGTATATTCATAGGAAATGAAGATGTGCGTATCTGATTGGCAGGGCTGGTGTACCAGGTGGGTGATTGGCTGCTGTACCACCCTGAGCAGCCAGCTCATTCCCGGCTGTATGTGCCCTCTCCGAGCATGCTGGGACTGCCGGCGGAAAGCCTGCAGCTCAAGACTCATGACGGGGTCACGCTGCATGGCTGGCTCATCAAGCAGCCGCCTGAGGTGTTCAGCCAGGCACCCACACTGCTCTATTTGCACGGCAATGCGGGCAACATAGGACATAGGTCAGTGTTGCTTGCTTGGCGAGACCCATTTTTTATCTCAGGAAAGGCCATATGTACAACTAATTCTTAGCAGACTATGCTAATGGGAAAGCATCTTTATAACACAGGGATTTAAGCAATTCATAGTAACGATAAAAGCTGGGCGCATGCTAATGCCACACAATAGTTTGGCAAACTGTGGCTACATGCAGGCCGAGAGGTGTTTTGCTAATGAGCGCATGCTGCAAGGTATTTTTTTGTAATAACTTTCTGCCTATCCTTGGCCCTTTCAGACCTCAACTTTGAAGAAATTTTGTAAACCTGCAAAATAAATACATTATGTCAAGGCATTCAGTATTCTTCAATAAGAATACAGTATTTCTCATTAGGTCTGTTGTAGTAACTTATCCTAATTAAGTTTAAGTTGAATATCATCTATTTGTATCTCAATATCATTAATCCTCTGTTTTGGCATAAATAAAATCTCAGGCTAGAGATATAGTACAAATTCAGGCATTTTGAGCAAAGAAAAATTACGCTTTTCACATGGGGCTCACAGGAAGTGGCATGTTGAATGATCCACTGAATGTGGTAATGGCCACATGCACACCACAAAATGAATTTAAATGAAAACACATTCATCTGATGCTAGATATCTTGCTCTTTCTTAACCCCTAGTTGGTCGGCTCAGACCTGGCCGTTGCATCTTCATTGATCAAACAGTGTTTCCTTGTCGATAGCGGTTCCAACGCTGCTACCCACAAAGTAACCTTCAAGGTCCTCGCCCGCCTACATCTTTCGAGCTCAGTGCGATGAACCGGTCCACAATCAAAACACATGGCTCGCTGCACCTGCACATCTAGCTCAGGAGCCTACGCTGTGATCTTCATTGGAATTTTGTCATTCCCGACGTCGCTGAACCAATAGTCTGCACAGACTTTTTGGCACATTATAACCTCCTTCCGAACAGCCTCCACGATCGTCTTATCGATGCGACTACGACACACTTTTTGCCAGGCCAGCAAACGACGATGTACTTAGCAAATCAAATTGCTTAGTGTTGAAAGTCATTCCCCTTACCACGCCATCCTCACTGAATTTTCCAGTTTAACGCGTCCCAGCGGCTGCCACGCAAAGTATAGCACACCACTCTTCACTATATCTGGGCCAGTTTTAACCCTCCACTGCCATGCCCTTCACCCTGCCCTAGACCGCATGCGCATAGCCAATACTCGAACTCTGCCAAGGCAGAGTTCGAAGCCATGCTTTGAGAAGGCATCGCCCTTCGTTCCCATGGCCCATGGGCCTCGCCACTTTGCCTTTTCCTGATGAATAAATACCGATGGCTGGCGACCATGTGGGGACTACCGTGCCCTCAACGCACGCACTCATTCCGGAAAGGTACCCCGTCCACCACATACAGGACTTTACCCATCGCATTCATGGCATTCATGGCATTCATGGCTGCCGTGTGTTCTCCGTGCTCAACTTAGTGAAGGCTTACACGCAGATACCCGTCAATCCGGACGACGTCACGAAAACTGCAATTATCACCCCGTTTGACATGTTCAAGTTTTCCTTCATGAGCTTTGGCCTAAAGAATGCAGGGCAAACCGTCCAGCACTTTATCAACGAAGTCATCTGTGGCCTCAACTGCTGCTTCATCTATCTTAACGACATATTGGTCTTTTCACGTGACGCTGAAGAACACCATGGGCACCTTCGTTTGTTGCTCCAATGCCTCGACGACCACGGCCTGCTTGTCAACGTCTAGGAGACCATGCTCGGTGCTTTCACAGTCTATTTTCTCGTCCACGAAATTTTGTCAGAGGGAACCCGAAGTTTCCTGAATGCATCTCTAACTTGCAGGAGTACCCTCAACCCACCCTTGCTAAAGAACTTCGCAGTTTCCTCTGCATGCTGAATTTTTATAGACGCTTCTTACTGCAAGCCGCCGACTACCAGGCTCCCCTTCATGATGCCTTGGCTGGTGTCAGAGGAAACCAACCTGTCTCGTGGACACCGACATTGGTGCAAATTTTTGAAGAATGTAAGGCTGCTCTCTGCACTGCCACGCTCCTCACCCATCCTGTGCCAGATGCTCCCTTGGGACTCTTCACGGATGCATCTAGCTTAGCCATCAGTGCCGCCTTTGTGCAACGCGTGGACAACACCTGGCATTCCTTTTCCTTCTTCTCCAAAAACGACGCCTTCAGCCGCCAGTTCCACTGATGAAACCACCATGACCGCCCCAACAAATTTCTCAGCCTACTACAAAAAACTTCTGTCAATATATGAGACAGAGTAACACTTTCGCAATATTCTCGAAGTACATAACTGCACCATCTATACTGACCGCAAGCCTTTTACCTACGCCTTTTCTCAACGTCGTGACAAACTCCCGCCTGTTCAGCTGAACCAACTCTTGTTCATTGCACAGTTCACCTCTGACATTTAACATGTCAGCAGGAACGTGGTCGCCGATGCGCTTTTACGTGCAGCCACCATCAGATTGGTGCATATAACAGGAAACGTTCTCGGTGGGGCTGAGACCGCTGACACCAAACTGAAGGAACTTCTCAAGGGCATGTCCTCACTATAGGTACAAGAAGTCCCCATTCCAGGAATAGCAACCACAATATGCTAGGACGTGTCAACAGGACGAAGCAGGTCCCATGTACCCCTGTCTCATCGTTGTGGTTTTTTCAAACAGTTCTACAATCTCAGCCATCCCAGCACACGCGTCTCTACGAGCCTCGTGGCTGACCACTATTCGCAATGCCCACGGGCTATAAGTGATGCCACGTGCAATACAAGATGGCTGCGGTAGGATGATCAACCCGTGAATTTTCATAGGAAAAGACAAGACGCACGGATGTACGTCCCGTGCTGCTTTCTCCAGGTGAACTCTTGACCATCAAATAAATGTATATTGGACCAGAGCACTTTCCGAAACGATCATCATCATCGTTATCATCATCAGCCTGACTACGTCCACTGCAGGACAAAGGCCTCTCCCATGTTCCGCCAGTCAACTCGGTCCTGTGCTTGCTGCTGCCAATTTATGCCTGCAAACTTCCTAACCACATCTGCCGACCTAACCTTCTGTCTCCCCTTGACCTGCTTGTCTTCTCTAGGAATCCAGTTAGTTACCCTTAATGACCAGCGGTTATCCTGTCTACGTGCTACATGCCCGGCCCATGTCCATTTTCTCTTCTTGATTTCAACTATGATACCCTTAACCACGGTTTGTTCCCTAATCCACTCTGCTCTCTTCTTGTCTCTTGAGGTTACACCTACCGTTTCCTTTTCATTGCTTGCTGCGTCGTCCTCAATTTAAGCTGAATCCTCTTTGTAAGTCTCCAGGTTTCTGCTCCCTAGCTAAGTACCGGCAAGATGCAGCTGTTATATACCTTCCTCTTGAGGGATAGTGGCAATCTACCTGTCACGATTTGAGAGTGCTTGCCAAATGATATCCACCCCATTCTTATTCTTCTAGTTACTTCTATCTCGTGGTTCGGCTCCGCGGTTATTACCTTCCCTAAGTAGACATAGTCTTTTACAACTTCAAGTGTACTATTACCTATCTCGAAGCGCTCTCTCTTCCGAGGTTATTGTACATTACTTTCGTTTTCTGCAGATTAACTTTAAGACCCACCTTTCTGCTCTTCTTGTCTAACTCCGTAATCATGAGTTGCAATTCGACCCCTGAGTTACTCAGCAATGCAATGTCATCGGCGAAGCGCAGGTTACTAAGGTACTCTTCATTAACTCTTATTCCTAACTGTTTCCATTCTAGGCCTCTGAAAACCTCCTGTAAGCACGCGGTAAATAGCATTGAGGAGATTGTATCCCCCTGCCTCACACCCTTCTTGATTGGTATTCTGTTGCTTTCTTTATGAAGGACTACGGAAACAGTTGATCCCCTGTAGATTTTTTGCAGGATGTTTATATATGGTTCGTCAACACCTTCTCGTAATCTATGAAGGCTGTGTATAGTGGTTGGCTGTATTCTGAGCATTTCTCGATTACCTGATTGATGGTATGAATGTGGTCGATTGTTGAGTTGCCTGTTCGAAATCCTGCTTGTTCCTTTGTTGATATAATTCTAGTGTTGCCGGAATTCTGTTAGCAATTACCTTTGTAAATAGTTTGTATACTATGAAGAGCAAGCTGATCAGACTGTAATTCTTCAAGACTTTGTCACCTTCTTTCTTATGTATTAGGATGATGTTAGCATTCTTCCAAGACTCAAAGATTCTCTAACAATACGAATCGCTAAATGTTCGTTACCTCATTTCTTGCCGCATTGTGAGGAGTGGTGTAAGCTGATCGACTGTGCATCGACGCCTTGCATAATCCTGCGCGTGCTACAGAAAACTGTGTGAACTCAAATTCACATATAAACTTAACGGCACTCTTAGAGAATTTGTGCAGAGTCTGTATGACGAATTTGTCGCAGCAGTGGGCCACTAGCGAGTAACATGTCATTGAGGCTGCACGGGACCGAATTTTTAACGTACCGATGGTTGGCAAATATATTACACCGTCGTCATTACTTGCACTATGAGCATCATGGAGTTGCTCCTTCAACTGAACACAAGCATTTAACATCCCATTAAGTAGCGCTAGTGTCACAGCCATGATCAGACAGTGCGCAATTCACTGCACTCGGATGTTGTAGGTTTTATCAGTGCGATCACAATATGGATATCGAAATGAATACACACATACGCTTTTTGCAATGTCGAAATTGTGAAAATTCGTTGAACAACAAACAATGTCTTTTGAACAGCACCGGTGAAGTGCAGCATAAATTAGCAGAGCGGCGTGTACTGTAGGCGTAACTGCAATGTTTCATAGCTCTAACCATTTCGCTCTAATGGTTGAGCTTGAGTGTGTAGGCAGCATGCGGCGCTCCATAATATTCACTGTAGTTGGGCTACATGCAATGCACAAGAAAAATATTGCTTTTATTTTGAACTTACTGAAGGATATTATACAATGAATACAATCGAAGTGACTTACGAACGTGAAAAAACATTAACGCACGAGAAGACGAGTTAATTTCCTCCTCCTCGACTAGCTTCTACACTAGCTAAGGAGGGAAGATGTTTGAGGTTCGGAATGGGTCCCCTCGATCACTTGAGTGCACGGCTGCAGCGCAAAGAAAGAGCCGTAGTCCGGTAAAGAGACGCTTTATTGCAGCCTCAGGCATCTGCCCGATTCCAAGCCCGAACCTCCACTCTCATTTCAGATTCAAACATTCTTTTTTCAACCCTCGGTTGAACAAAGGGTCCGCACACAAGTTAATCACATGTTTGGCTCGCATCACCACAACCAATCGTGAGAACACTTTCATAACAGGCACTGCATTGGTAAATATCATGTTATGAAGTACAACACAAGAGGGGAAAGGTTGCCCGCGTGTCACACTCTCTCTTAGAACAGGCCGACCTCCGTCGGTAGCCATTCTCATGCTCGAGCCCCGTCAGTTATCTCATTAAATGTTGCTTTGTAGAAGCTTCCTTAAGAGCGGTGAGTACCCTGTCAAGCTCTGTGCACTTACCAGGTGTGCATGCGACAGCGAGGCACCCTGCCATCTTAACAACACTCGGTAATGACGTATAGCAGGGGAGGATAAGCTCGTCTTCGTGTGGCAACCATGCTCAGCCCAGTGGTTGCGTCCCCGCGGCATTCTCAACACACGTGCATGCCAACAATGACTTAAACTCTGACGGTGGCACCTGGGCTGCTTCTAGAAAGACGCTCTTCCGAGTAAGCCTTCCCCTTCTAGTCCCAAACGGGGGTGACCTTGACGACTCCGCTCGTGAACCGTGTGAACGAAGGAGTCCCCTTTATTTCCCGTGCGCAGGTCTTCCGGGTTCGCCTTCGCGGAACCGATCAGCTTCATTAGTTAACAGGTCGGGAACTGGCTCCACACTCTGCATCAGCCGCATTAATTGCGCTACACATAACACGTCTCATACTAAATCCTCCCCCCTCGAGAGTGTTACTGGATACTCTATGTCCAGTAATGGGATAAAAAAAATCGCTCAAAATAAATTCACTCTCGGTGCGTGCACATGCAAGAACGGATTTTCACTTCAATCTCAATGAACTTTCACGTACTTCTGTGTAATAGACACAGCGACACATATACATAATGCTCAAATGGTCCTCCAAAAGAAAACTCTCTCCTAATATTCATCAATGAAGAACGCACTCAGAATGAAGTCCTCAGCGCCAGTCAGTTCGCATTAACTTGAAACAGAGCACGCGCACCAATCATAGTCCCCTGGCTAATGTCTTTTAAGTTAACCACACCACACGGTCATTGTCCCAACATGTGAGACTCACTCCATGCACTCTCCAGGCCCCGCATAACACACTCAAAGAGAACGACAAAACCAGCGCTATAGGTATACTTTAGTCTCAATGGATCGCACCAAGAGAAAAAGTTATTACGAACGCACTTAAAAAATGCCACCTTACTTCATCTACAAAATTATTCCTACACAACACATCTGATGCACCTAAAAGCAGTTCTATCACGTGGAGGCGAGCTCATATCTCTACAACTACAACTCAACAAAAAATGCCTGGTACAACAAACGAGACATTTTCACTTCACGTTGGAACTATTAGTCTCTTCCACCCGCTTAACATCATGCATAACACTGAAACGTGCGATACAAATCCTGTACAGTCATTGAATTCAGAGACTACCTGAGTGGCAATGCAACAACGAAAAAAAAAAAAAAACTCAACCATATGAAAGAGACAAAACGTCACCTTGCCACAAAGAGTTACAATCACACAACCCTGTGATCATCCGAGACACGAAAGAGCACAAGCAGCCTCGTTCAGCGTGCTTTCAATACGAACAATTTCTTTTTCACATTCGCCTCTCATTCAACTGTGGACACCTCCCGTTGTGACTGTTTCAGCCTCTTACTGAAGAATGTGACCGATCCTCCACATTCACCTATCGTTTGGGTGAGGCAACCTCTCATTGCAGTTTTCGATGCGTTCATATAACCAAACAGAAAGCTTCACTGGGGTTGGTTGCCGTCAACTCAGAAATCAACCCGAAGGCCTCTCTCAACCAAATGCTACCTGTGTCTCTACGTTTCACGGCTGCATGTTCGGCACTCCTGAACCGCCGTTACCGATAAATAACTGGCTTTTCACTAAAAGCCTCTAACAATATTCGGCAACACTGTTCGGTAACACTGTTCGGTAACACTGTTCGGTAACACGACATACCTGAACACTAAAAAAATGAAAAACTGCTTACAAAAATAACTTCTCGCCGTGGTGATCGTGTGAAAACAAAGACTGTTTCAAAACATAAGATGAACAACTCAACAACATTACCTTCAAAAAAATTCGGTAGTTCAATTCTCCAAAGAACTTACAGCTCATTGTCACACTTAAGCTGCACATGCGATGGTCCTGACCTAACGACTTCTCCTTTTAAATAGGGAATACGTAAGACGTAGAACCCACTCGTTCCACCACTGTTCCGCAATGCTAGCAGCTTTTTAACGCGCTTTCTTGTTTTCTTTTCTGAGAAATTACCACCGCAAGAGTTGTCGTGCGCTAACATTTCGTCTCGGCGCAACTCTGGCACCACTGCCTGCCGTGACTGCTTCCCGTCAAACTGCTCCCTCCCAGTTACATTGACGTGCGACTTTTTTTTCACCTTACACCGCACACCGTCAAGTGGCTCATCGCCTTTCTGCTTTCCATGGAGAACATTTCTATCGAATGGACCAAGCCGCTCGCTGTCCACGTTGGTACAATCCGCAGCCAAAGTGCGACTTTCCAACTGCCCATGTTCAATAACTAACACGGCATCAGTAGTTTGCTGCTGCCTTGCTCAGCCATCCTGTTTTTCCATTGTGCGCTGCACAGCGTTAGCGCTAGGGCTAGAACCTCGAGAAACATGTTATGGCTGCCGCATCGGTGGATACTGCTCCTGTGTAATCTCCTGTCTTACACAGTTCACTCTCGCATCACACTCGTTTAGACGATTCAGTTGCTTTTGCCCGTGATGACGGAGACATTTATAATCCTCTCGCAGGTCGCGGGTTCATATGCTGGCTGCGGCGGCTGCATTTCCGATGGAAGCGGAAATGTTGTAGGCCTGTGTGCTCAGATTTTGGTGCACGTTAAAAAAACCCAGATGGTCGAAATTTTCAGAGCCCTCCACTACGGCGTCTTTCATAATCATATGGTGGTTTTGGGATGTTAAACTCCACGTATCAATCTATCAATCAATCATTCATAATGTTTCAGTGTGAGCGAAACCGATGCGCTCGTAGTCAACTGATCTGTCACTGCGCATCGCTATTTCACCGGCTGAGCAACGCTTCCTGGGGAGGCTGGAAGTCCGAGAGGTACCCACACTAGACTCATGGTCACACCTTGCCGAAAAGCGTAGGTTAGCCTTATTGTGCCACTGCTCTCAGTCAAAGTCTCAGTGGGTATCTCGTTCTCCCATACCACCGTTATATCCGCACCCGAATCAATTTGCGCGAAACAGGGCTTGTTTTTCATGAAAATCTGTATCTGCGGATCCCTCATCAGCGAGTTTTCTATAACCGTTGAGTGTTGCGACGGTGTGGCTCGGCTCTCAAATGAGCGCTTATTCTGGAAAGCCATGCACAAAACTTTGGCTGTATTTGCAGTAGTGTCACGGGAGAACTCGCGATCTCTTTGAAAGTGGCCCCGTTTTCCGCAGCCAAAACACGCTCCTGAATTACGGTTAAAGCTTGCACCAGCGAACTGTTTGGCTTCCGCCCTATAATTCGAAATTCTTGGTGCCGTACCGAGGTAACTGCCCTGTCTGCCGCTATTGAGGCTTTCCTCCAAATCAGCGGCGAACTCCGTAATATTCTTGGCTTCTACCAGCCCTTCACTTCCTGTTGATTGACCAGTGAGCGGAGATCACTTGGCATTAACTGCTTTAGCCTATCAGCTATTAGCAACTCCCGAAGACCTTCAAATGTCTCCACTTCTCTACTTCTAATGTAGTAAGCAAACATAGTCTAGGCGAGCCGTTACTTGGCTGCAAGACTCATTTGACTCTCTTTTGATTTCCACGAACATTCGTCAGTACTCGGTTGGAGTCATCCGCAGCTCCTTCAGCACTCTAGACTTTAAATATGCATAAGGCATTACCCCAGCTTCTGCCTGATTGGCAACAAACGTACGCATCTTATCAGTTAGGAATGGCAGCAGAAGCGTGCCCTGAATTTCCTCCGGTATGCTTAATGCCACAAAAAGAGTGTTCACATTCTTGAACCAGGCTGGAATCATCGGCTCATTAGTGGGCATAGGTGCTAGGACTGCCTTAAGCTCTTTTGCGTACCGTCCGATACTGCTTTGCTGGTTCCGGTTGTCCGAATCCTCTGACAAAGCGTGCGGTAAGCTCATTTTCTCCAGCTCGAGCTTGAGCTTCAACACTTCTATCTCAAGCATCAACTCGCGGGTGCGATCCAATTCATTCACACTGTCACCTTCCATCACATCGTGCGCAACGTGCGCCTCCATTGGCAACAAACAAATATATGCAATGACACCATTGCATATATTTACTGAAAGTGCATCCCGCAGAGGTGCCTGCGCAAGTAGGCGTTTGGTGTGTAGCGACACCACGGAACCGAGCTAACGGGGGAGTTTCGACTCTTTCCCACGCTTAGCCGTGCGTGTCTGAGTCGTGTCCGGGGAAAAGGGGATCCTGTGGCTTAAACCAATGCTGGGTGATTGGACCTTTAAGGCCCCCCCAGTGGCGGCAACACACCCCTTTGGCCCCGGCTTCACCTAGACGGCACCTCTGGGCTGACCCATTGAGGGGAAACCGGCAGTCGCCTTTTCCTGTCTCTCCCTCTCTTCATCTTCATCTTGCCCTCTCACTTTCAATCTTTCCTGTTCTCTTCTCTCTTCAATTTACTTCTGTTTTTTCTGGCGGCAAGGTTTAACCTTGTGTGGCTATCCAAACTAGGGTAAACCTTATTGGGTTATAGTAACTGTGTACTGCTGACGTTGCGCAGACATGTCCACATGCTTTGCCATGTCCCCTTGTTGGACTCCGTGGTGGGTGGTAGGCCCCGCTACCAAAAAAATCCACATTTTCCCATGGGATCCTCGACCCCCCCTCTAACTAATCGTACCTCGAAAAGGGTACGCACCGACACAACTTCACTACTTTGGCCCTAAAACAGAGAAACGTTCCCTAAATACCATGTCCTCCACTGCGAACAATCATCTACAGAAGCTAGAGCAATCTCACCGTTCCTTGTGGCCAAGTGCTTAAGAGAGACCATTGGAACCGGTGATAAGGCCACGAAGATGGCAAGTGGAGATTCGCTTCTCGGATTAAAAGACAAGGAACAGTACAATAAACTCTCACACCCTGTAGCCTTTGGTAAGATCCCCGTCTCTGTGAGCGCACACCGTACCATGAATACAGTGAAGGGCGTGGTATCGGACGAAGATTTGATGACACTGAGTGAAGAAGAGCTCTTTGATGGATGGAAGGACCAAGGTGTAATACATGTCCAGCACATCAAAATCAGACGCAACAACATTGAAAGAGCAACAAAGCACTTGATACTCACGTTCAGCCGAATCACTTCACCTGAGACTCTCGAAACTGGATATATAAAACTCCATGTCCGAGCCTTCATTCCAAACCCGAGGCATTGTTTCAAATGCCAGCGATTTGGTCATGCATCCCAGAGCTGCCGAGGGCAGCTGATGTGTGCTAAGTGTGGCACAACCAGCCACAGTGCTGATGAATGTAGTGATGACGAGGTCCTCTGTGCTAACTGCGAAGGTAGTTACCCCACATACTCCAGAGCGTGCCCAGCCTGGAAAAAAGAAAAAGAAATCATAACTATAAAAGTTAAGGAAAATATCACATTCAGGGAAGCAAGACAACGGATCTCGTCATTATTGGCACTAAAAACACCTTTCGCCGAAGTGGTGCAACGAGAGGCGGCACCACAAAGGCCCTTGGCAGTTGCCCGGACTGCGCCTAGCGTGTCCAGGCCACCGCCACAAGCCCCTACGGCGGGAGCAGCCAGCCCTGCCCTGCCCACATTCAGCCTGTCCACACCAGTGACCTCTACAAGCTCTGGCAGCAGCCAGGGCAATCACGAGGCCAAGGGGGCCTCATCGACCCCCAGCTCTGCGGGGACAAAGACATCGTTGATCGAGCGTCCAGTGCCTCGCAAGAGGCTATGGACACCAGTTCAAGCCAAACGGCACAGGAAGTGCCGAAGGAGGGGCGAGCTTCTCTCGACCGCCCCAAATAAGACAAAACGCCGATTATAGGGCCTGACAAAGGCCCTGTAAAATGAGCTAATCTCCGTCTTCTCTGCACACAGCACTTTTTCTTTTTTTTTTCCACTATGAACAAAATCATACAGTGGAACGTAAAGGGAATACTTAGAAATTTAGAGGACGTCCGAGAACTTCTGAGGAAGTTTAACGCGAAAGTGCTATGTGTGCAAGAAACGCACTTAACTCCTAAGAACAAGGATTTCTTACGGCAATATATTATTTTCCGAAAAGACAGGGAGGATTCTGTCGTACCATCTGGCGGTTTGACCATTATAGCTGATCGAAGTATAGCATGCCAGCATTTGAAGCTCCAAACGGTTCTTGAGGCAGTAGCCATTCGAGCTGTACCTACTTTTTAATAAACCCATTACCATATGTTCTGTGTACATACCACCGCATCAACAGCTACACAGACGTGATCTTGAATCATTAATAGATGAACTCGCAGAGCCGTTCCTGGTTCTAGGTGATTTCAATGCACACAATGTCCTGTGGGGCGATGCGCGAGGACGCCTCATTGAACAGCTTCTTTTTTCTTCTAGTTTATGTTTTTTAAATATAAAGGAGCCTACGTATTTTAGCGTTGCAAACAACACGTACTCCTTCATAAATCTTAGCATTTCATCTTTGTCCCTTTTACCTGTTTTTAAGTGGAACGTTCCTAAGAACCCTTTTGGAGTGGAGTGACCACTTTCCAATCATTCTGAGTGCGCCGAACAAAGATCAACTACCCCCGCAGGTTCCTCGATGGAAGATTGACTCAGCTGATTGGGAAAGGTTTAGATCTCTTACACACATGACATGGATCGAGCTTTCTGCGCTGACCATAGATGACGCTGTCACGTATTTTACAGCTTTTATACTTGATGCCGCATCTAAATGTATTGCCAAAACGAGCGGCATGTCTTCTAAACGGCGAGTCCCATGGTGGAACGACGCATGCAGGAAAGCACGGACCACTCTGAACAAAGCATGGGCGTTGCTTCGCGATTCCCCAACAGTAGAAAACCTGGAAAATTTCAAGCGGGTGAAATCGCAGGCAAGGAGAACGCGTCGACAAGCTAGACGGAAGAGCTGGACAAAGTTTATATCGAGTATCAACTAATACACAGATGAGGGAAAAGTGTGGAATAAGGTAAAGAAAATTAAGGGCCAACAAACGTATTCTCTTTCACTAGTAAATAGCCTTGGGGAAAGCTTGGAGGATCAAGCCAACTTTCTTGGCACACATTTCGAACACATATCAAGCTCCTCACACTACTCCGAAACCTTCCAGAATTATAAAGCACGAATAGAAAAACAAAAGTTAGAAAGAAAATCCACAAGAAATGAGGCATATAATGAACCATTCTGCTTAGCAGAACTGCGAACAGCATTCAGCTGCTGTAATACATCTACCCCAGGTTCTGACAGCTTAATGTACGCGATGCTGAAGGAACTACCCTCCGAAACTAAAAAAAAACCCTCCTCTTTCTTTATAATCGCATATGGTTTTCAGGTGTGATCCTCTCCTCCTGGAAGGAGGCTGTTATAATTCCAATTTTGAAGCAGGGAAAGGATCCCTCTACTGTATCAAGTTACAGACCTATAGCGTTAACAAGCTGCCTCTGCAAACTATTTGAAAAAATTATTGATTGCTGCTTACTCCACTACTTAGAAACAAACAAATTGCTCGACCCATACCAGTGCGGGTTTAGAGAGGGCCGATCTACCACCGACCATCTTAAACGTATCGAGGCACACATACGTGAGGCTTTTGTTTATAATCAGTTTTTGTTATCTGTGTTCCTCGATATGGAGAAGGCCTACGATACTACGTGGAGGTTTGCAATATTGAGAGCCCTCTCACACATAGGTATACAGGGTAGTATGTTCAGTGTCATTGAAAGCTACGTCTGATAGTACATTACGTGTTAGAGTGAGCAACGTTCTGTCCCGAACATTTGTACAGAAAACCAGAGTGCCACAGGGTGGGGTGCTCAGCTGTACGCTCTTTATTATAAAAATAAATTCTCTCCGTCTGTACATCCCACGTAATATCTTTTATTCAACATATGTCGACAATGTGCAGATAGGTCTTCAATCGTGTTCTCTTTTGTGAGCGACAGGTTCAGCTTGCCCTTAACAAAGTATCCAAATGAGCTGATGAAAACGTGTTCAAAGTGAACCCATAGAAAAGCACATGTGTCATTTTTTTATGGAAAAGAGACTTGCACCCTGATACTGAAGTGGTCGTCAAGGGTGAGCGTGTACCCGTAAACACAGAACATAAGTTCCCAGGTATAATTTTAGATGGGAAGTTAACCTTTGTACCGCACATAAAACATCTTAAAAATAAATACTTGAAAACAATGAATATCTAAAAGTGCTGTCACAAACTATGTGGGGCAGCGACAGAAAGTGCCTCATGAATCTGTATAGAAGCCTTATACGCTCATGCCTTGAGTATGGGGCAATAGTCTATCACTCTGCCATGCCAAGTGCTCTGAAAATGTTGGACCCTGTTCATCATCAAGGCATCCTGTCCACAGGCGCCTTTAGAACAAGCCCAGTTGAAAGCCTTTATGTGGAATCTGACGAGTGGTCACTCCATCTGCAGAGAACATATTCTTCCTTCATATATTTCCTTAAAGTAAATGCAAACAGTGAGCAACCTGCATATTCCACCATCAACGACCTGTCCAGCTCTCAACTTTTTTGCAATCGACCCGCAATGGCACGCCCTTTCTCGCTGCGTGTTAGAGACCTAGCTGAAAACAGATGTCCCACTGCTTGAATACCACCTCAGCCCCCCCCCGCTCTGCGGCTCCCGCCATGGCAGTGGCAGGTTATAGACTGTGACACATCTTTCGTAGCTGTCACAAAGCATGCCTCGCCCATACACATTCGGATGTATTTTTTAGGGCTGCAACATAAATATGACTGTCCAGAATATTATACTGATGCATCCAAGTCCCATACTGGAGTGTCCCATGCAGCGGTCGGCCCAACCTTCTCGGATGCCGGCGTTCTGTCCACCAGCATAAGCATTTTCACAGCCGAGGCTTACGCGTTATTCGTAGCCATTAAACGCATCAAAGAATTGAATACGCCAAAGGTAGTTATATACACAGACTCCCTGAGTGTCGTAAAAGCATTGAAAAATCTAAAAAACACAGACACCCTGTAATTATATTCCTCTATTCAATACTCTGCGCGGCCTATGCTTCAAAGCAACATATTGTCGCGAGCAAAAACAAGACCTGCAGCCAGGAGTTCACCCGAACCAGAGCAACGAAAATGTTCTCTTCTTCTTCGTAGCCCAAAACGGGTATGAGCCACAGCGGCTCGTTCATCAATGGTGGCATTACCCCCTCTCCCAAGAAGCATCGTCTCGATGCTGTACATGAAGGCAAAAAAAAAAAAAGAAAATGAGATGAAATTACCATGCAAGCAAAATGAATGGCGTAAAGCGGAATAACATAGTTGGTTATGGAGCCAAGAGTTAAATGAGAAATTAGAAAATTAGGAAAGAATGTAAAGGAGAGACGAATAAAGTCAGTCACTCACTGGCGATTCACAGCGCGAAAAGTATGGTTTCAGCCGTGAAACGTGAACGACTTCAGTTCGCGGGGTGAAACGGGAACGTCTCGAACTGCCTTCTGGAAGAACCTCGTATGTGACGTCACTGAGACGTCGTACGACCTTGTAAGGGCCGAAGTAGCGGCGAAGAAGCTTTTCTGAACGGCCACGTTGTCGGATAGGGGTTCACACCCAGACTTCATCACCGGGCTTGAAAATAACTTCACAGTGACGAAGATTGTAGCGGCGTGCGTCTGTGGTTTGGTGATGTTGAATACGGTGACGAGCAATTTGACGGGCTTCTTCTGCACACTGTGCGAATCTGGCGGCATCGGTGTGGTATATTTCTAAGTTGTCGGGCAGGAGCATGGCGTCGAGCATCGTCGTGACCTCGCGACCGTGGACTAAGCGAAAAAGGTGTGAAACCGGTACTTTCTTGAACAGCAGTATTATACGCAAAAGTTACGTAGGGAAGTATGGCGTCCCAGTTCTTGTGATTGATGTCCACATACATTGACAGCATGTCTGCAATTGTCTTATTGAGTCGTTCAGTCAGCCCGTTTGCTTGAGGGTGGTAAGCCGTTGTTTTACAATGTTCCGTGCCACTTAATCGCAAGACTTCCTGCAGCATCTCTGCGGTGAAAGCTGTCCCACGATCAGTTACGACGACAGCTGGAGCACCGTGACGTAAGACGATGCTGTTCACGAAAAATTGGGCGACATCTGCTGCGGTTGCTTTTGGAAGCGCCTTGGTTTCACAGTAGCGTGTTAAGTAGTCGGTAGCGACCACAATCCACCGGTTTCCAGACGAAGACGTGGGGAATGACCCCAGCAAGTCCATGCCAATCTGATGAAAGGGCGCCTTTGGTGGGCCTATTGGTTGCAGTAGTCCCGCTGGTCGTAAAGGTGGAACCTTACGTTGCTGACAGTCGCGACATGTGCGAACGTAGTGCTTCACAGTCTTTGCGAGACGTGGCCAATAGTAGGAGCGTTGAATTCGTTGCAGCGTGCGCGTATAGCCGAGGTGTCCGGACGATGGCTCATCATGACACGCACGTAAAATGTCACCACGAAGCGTAGTTGGCGCAACAAGCAGATACATAGCTTGTGTAGGATGAAAGTTCTTTTTGTAAAGCACTCCATCGCGGAAACAAAAGGAGGATAGCGAGCGTGCAAAGCTTCGAGGAGGGTGGGAATTGCGTCCTTCCAGGTAGTCAATGAGCGGAATGAGCTCCGAGTCGTGACGCTGTTGCTCAGCCAAGCGGGTTGCTGATACGGCAGAAAGAAAAGTGTCGTCGTCTTCAAGGTCAGTGTTGGCATTTTCGACCGGTGCACGTGAGAGACAGTCGGCGTCGGTGTGTTTCCGCCCAGATTTGTGGACGATGGTGACATCGAAATCTTGTAGCCGAAGGCTCCATCGTGCTAGACGACCTGAGGGATCTTTGAGATTTGCGAGCCAACAAAGGGAATGGTGTTCGCTAACTACCCTGAATGGGCGGCCATACAAGTATGGGCGGAACTTTGTTATGGCCCAGTCAACAGCGAGGCATTCCTTCTCGGTTGCAGAATAGTTTTTCTCCGCTGGGGATAACGTTCTGCTCGCATAAGCGATCACGCGCTCTACGCCATTATGCCAATGAACTAATACCGCTCCTAGTCCAACGTTGCTGGCGTCAGTGTGTAATTCCGTGTCAGCGCTTTCGTCAAAATGACCTAGTACAGGCGGAGCCTGGAGGAGGTTTCGGAGGGTGTCGAACGCATGGCACTGATCGGTACCCCAAACAAACGAGACACCGTCTTTTGTAAGCTTGTTGAGGGGTTCAGCAATCTTCGAAAAGTTTTTGACGAAGCGCCTGTAATACGCACAGAGCCCCAGAAATCGGCGTAGGTCGCGCTTATTTGTGGGCACGGGAAAGGCGGCAACAGCACGGGTTTTCTCCGGATCTGGGCGAATGCCGGCATGGCTCACAACGTGACCAAGGAACTTCAGTTCTTCATATCCAAAATGACATTTCTTGGGTTTGAGAGAAAGCCCCGCTGTTCTGATTGCCTGAAGTACTGCATGAAGGCATTGGACGTGTTGTTCAAACGTGTCTGCAAAGACCACGACGTCATCGAGGTAAACAAGACATGATTGCCATTTGAGCCCTGTAAAAACCGTATCCATCATTCTTTGGAAAGTAGCTGGCGCTGAGCATAGACTGAAAGGCAACACTTTAAACTCGTACAGGCCGTCGGGAGTAATAAACGCCGTCTTTTCGCGGTCGCGCTCATCCACTGCGATTTGCCAGTAGATCCATGGAAGAAAAATATTTAGCGTTGCGTATACGGTCCAACAAGTCATCTATCCGAGGTAGAGGATAAACGTCCTTTTTGGTGACCTTGTTCAGTTTACGGTAATCAACGCAAAAACGCAATATACCGTCCTTCTTCTTTACTAGCACAACTGGCGAAGCCCAGGGACTGGTTGATGGCTGGATGACGTCGTCCTGAAGCATCTGCTCGACTTGGTCACGTATAGCGTCTTGCTCTTTTTGTGACACCCCATAGGCGTGTTGTCGAATGAGTCTCTCGGTGGGTTCCGTGATGATACGGTGCTGAGCAAGGGGTGTCTGTTTAACCTTTGACGTAGTGGCAAAGCAGTCTTGAAATGAGCCGAGTAAACGCAAAAGGCTTTCTCGTTGAGCCGAAGGTAGTCTCTTGTTTACGTCGAGTGTGCTCACGAAGGCCTCGTCAGGGTGGCCATTCGATGAAAATAAAGCTAACGTGGGCGAACCATCGGCATCGGCAAGTTCTTCACAATATGCAATGGCAGTGTGTCTCGTCAGGTGGCGATATTCATCGCTGAAGTTCGTGACCAGCAGGTGAACATGCCTATTGCTAGGCTGAATGATTCCTCGGGCAACACAGATTTGTCGTGAAATAAGGAGAGACAAATTGGCCTCTGCAATTACCGCGTCAGACATGTCCTGTCCCAATTCTACTTCGACAAAGAGGCTGCTTTGAGGTGGGAGAGTCAGAGAACCGTCGGTAACACGAAGCGCTCTTTTCTGGAATTGTGTACTGTCAGTTGCAGCGCAAAAAGGATCTTCGAACGACACAAGTAATTCACGGAGGTCGATGACGGCACCGTATTCACGAAGGAAGTCCATTCCTAGAATAACTGGCCGAGAGCACACGCGCAATACGAGAAAAGAGCCCGCAAATGTCGACCTACGTATACGACTGCGTGCCATGCACATACCGGTAGGCATCACCAGATGGCCCCCTGCCGTGCGCAACTGGGGTCTTTGCCATGGTGTGGTAACCTGCCTCAGTTCAGATGCCAGTGCGGCGCTCATTACGGAATAGTCGGTGCCGGTGTCGACGAGGGCGTTGACAGCATGATTGTCGACGAAGATGGCGATTTCGGCAGAAACGATCTTTCTGCTGTCAGAGAACAATGCAAAACCGGAATGGTCCCCGTCTGGTCCTTGCGTCGAATGAGCGTCTTTTACAGTTCGCCGGGCCGCGACTTCACCCCCAGAAGTCGCCGTTCCTAGTTTCCCCTGCGGGGACTTGGTGACCGGCTCCTGAAAAGAGCGGAAGACGATGAGGGCAAACTGGGTGACGTAGACCGGCGAGGCGACGGTGATCTCGACTGGTGGTGCTGAACAGTCGAAGGTGTTCGCTGGCCCGTGAGATAGGCTTCGATTTCACGGGGGCGCTCACCGTAGCGCGGGCATGGAGCATCAGGATGGAAGCCGCGGAGACCTAGTTGCCGGTATTGACAGTTCCTGCATACGTGACCCGCTTCGCCGCAGTGATAGCAGAGCGGACGGTTATCCGAGGTGCGCCACGTGCTTGCCTTGCTACCACTTTGTCTTGAGGTAGACGGCAGATAGGTGGGTGTGCTCGGGAACCTTGAGCCGAGAGATGGGCTCGAAGCAGTGGCGTGGAATGACTGCATAGCCTGGTACCTGGGCCGCATAGCAGGATCTGTAGCCGGTGGCGTAGGGGATCGCAATGCCGCTGCGTATGTCAGGACTGGGGCCTCGGGAATCGGGTGTGCGATTGGGGTCAGGGGTGTGACGGCCTGCCGGACTTCTTGTCTGATTACATCCGCGAGGGCTGACACAGGTTGATGGGATCCCACTGCCTGAAGCTGTCGCAGTTCGTCCCGAACAATACTTCGAATGAAGTCTGCGAGGGCCTGTCTCTCGCTGTCAGAGCCAATAGAGCATGCGGTGGCCGGGATCTGGCGTTCGTATTGTGACGACCGCTGCTGCACCGTACGTTCCTTAGTGGTTGCCTCGCTGATAAACTGGGCGACTGTCATCGGTGGATTACGCACGAGCCCAGCGAAAAGCTGTTCTTTTACTCCGCGCATCAAATGCCGCACCTTCTTTTCCTCGGGCATGGTAGGGTCCGCGCGCTTGAAGAGCCGAAGCATATCCCGACAAACATGGATACTCGTTCGTTTGGCCGCTGGTTTCTGCAGGATATGGCTTGTTCCGCCCTCTCCTTCCTCTAGGTGTTCCGAAAGGCGTCACGGAGCTGAGGGCTAAACTCTTGCCAGGTTGCAAAGGAGCCCTCGTGGTTCTCGTACCACGTCTTCGCAGAATCCTCCAAGTAGAAGTAAACTCGGCGCTGCTTGCGAACATCGTCCCATTCGTTGATACTGGCAACCCGATCAAAGTGGTCGAGCCAGTCATCAAATTGTCGAAGATGTCTCCATGGAACGGCTTTAGTGTCTGTGGCGCATGAAAAACATGGGCGAGAAGAGAACCATGGGCATCGCTGGTTTGGACCGCCTGGCTTGTCATCGGAGTTGCGTCTTTCTGGGTGTCGATGTGTAGGGACTAAATTCAGGGGGTAACCCACGCAGGCGGCGGCTGCTTCTTGCTCTGGGAGATGTAGCTGTCTCCACGGTGGCCGTCACAGCCGAAGTGCACGTACCCAGCACCTCCACCAGTAATGTCGCGAGCAAAAACAAGACCTGCAGCCAGGAGTTCACCCGAATCAGAGCTACCAGAGCAACGAAAATGTTCCTTCTTATTCGCAGCCCAAAACGGGTATGAGCCACAGCAACTTGTTCATCAATGGTGGCAATATCGTCGTGTGCTGGGTGCCAGGACACTGCGAGATCGAAGGAAATGTGTAGGCTGACCAGTTCGCCATGCCAATCAACGGAAGCACTGCCAACTCTTCAGTTGCTGTCCCTATAATGGACCTAAAACCAAACATACGGGAAAAGCTCAGGGCTTACTGGCAGAAGGTATGGGATCTACAAACTCATAACAAGTTGCACTTGATCAAACCATACCTCGGTAACTGGCCACTCACATCGAAAACACGCCGTACAGAGGTCAGTCTCTGTCGGCTTAGAATAGGACACACACACAGCATGCGCACACACCTTTTGTCCAGTGGTGACCCACCCAGCTGTCACAGATGTGGTCTTCTGCTTACCGTACTCCACATACTCCTTGAATGCTCTGAGCGGCTTACAGGAAAAAACATTTTCCACTAGCGTTCAAGGAACACATACCCCTTCATCCAGCTATGTTTATTGGTCGCGAACCTCTTTTTAAATATAATGCATTGAATGCATTCTTAAAGGAAGTAAATACTTTTCATGTTATCTGCTCAAGTGATCGGTAGCACGGCCTCTGAAAGGAGGCTGCTGCTGCGAATGCTACATCCAAAGAGAGCACCTGTCTCCCGGCCCTTGGGATCAAGGGTGCTGGCGAGGCATTGGTGCTAATATAACACTCTTATTCTTTGGTGTCATGATTACTTAAAACTCATTCTCGCCAGGCATGCTTCACTTCACTTTCATGATTTTAATAAATATATTAAATTAAAAAAATAAAGGGAGTTGTACTGGGCAACGATCTGGCAAAGTTGCCCAGCTTGAAGCATGTCCTTCTTGGTTGCATTGACAGCAGTGTTCCAGGAGTGAGACATTATGGGGCTTCTCAGCCTTCTTCGATGTGCCTGAATGGGTTTATTTATTTTAACGATTGAGCCGAACTGTGACATGGCGACATTATCCGTCAGCATATGAACCACCTAAACATGGGCTGTGCCTATAATGTTTGAGTCAAACCTCAAGCCAAGGCTACTCAATAACAAGTTAACGACCACATTTTCATTCACTTGCCTGTACTGTATCTCTTTTCAATGACTCCTCTGGAGCTCTATTTATCCCACTCATGTGATCTTAGGCCACATCACTGATTGGCAACAAGCACTAAAAATTTGCTGAGTGCATAAATTCCTCACCCTTGGCTCTGGCAAATGCTAATAGTTAATAGGACTTGTTCACTGAAAATGCAATAGATGACTGTGCATGTTCCAATACTATTTATATTTCTATGACCCGAACGCTTCAATTGCTAATGTGCCTTAACGCACAAATTCGAATGAAAGCAACTACCAAGTAGTATAGTGTTTGATCGAATGCACATACTATACAGAATGTTAATGTGTACGTGCACGGAATTTTATTCTGTGTATGCTGACGCAGTGTTTTCATGAAACACTTAGCTTCAAGTACAGCACCCACATTCTGCACTGTTATGACCGCCATCGGTAGGCGCCATGCTGTTGCTGAGAAGCGTAGCCGGGCCGCGTTCCCACGCCTGGAACCCAAGTTTTCTTGGAACCAGCGTCGAGAGCTGACGGGGGAGCGGCGCTCTTTTAATCCTCAAAGAGGTAGCCGACTGGTCGGCTGCCTATGCCCGCCAGGTATTGTCCCTGCTAGCCGGAGGATGAGACATCGTGTCGCCACGAAGCTGTAAGCCGTTCCAGAGAGGACAACAAAGACAGCGTCTTCCTTTGAAGAAACGGCGACCGCCGCCACAAAGTGCCCTGCTAATTGAGCGGACAGATTGGCGGACCGTTTGATGTCTGCTGTCCAAAGCTTGGGACCCCTCGACCAGTGACACACACGACGAGCAAGAGCCCCTCTGGTGCCACCTTTCAGTGCAGTGATCTTGACTCAAAATTGGATGTTCACGTGCGCCGTGCATGCTCGTACCCCTCACCTGTTGTGTGTGTGTGTGATTGGTGTTCCACTGAAGAAGGAGGAGCCCGACAGGGCTTATAACGGCGCCGCAGAGTGCAGGACGTCGCTCTGAACCATGTGACGGTTCAACCACCACGTTCGTGGTTTGTGAACTCCTAACCTTTCATGCTGTAAATAATTGTAAATAGTGCCATAAACTTGTTTGTTTTTCGTATCCCCCATTTTGTCAGCGTTCGTTTCCTCAACCCGAAGCTACACCACGCTACCACAAGAGACCGGGTTTTGTTTTCGTATCCTCCAGCGACCTTCCTTCCGACCCGCAACAACTGGTCGTCAGCGGTGGGATGCGACTCAGCACCCCGAGTCACAACAACTGGGTGGCAGCGGTGGGATGCCATCAGCGATCTTCCTTCCCATCCCTTACAACTGGTGGCAGCGGTGGGATCACAACAACTGGTGATCAGCGGAGGGATTCGAAGCTACAAGGAACAACAACAGTCGGCCCAGGAGAAGCAGCTGGCTCGAGACATGGATCACGTATGGGTGAGTGCTTGGCTTTTCCTTTGAGTGAACCAGGTTCTAAAAGAGGGTTAAATTTTAGAACTGGTAGTTAACTTTGCCGAAAGACTCAGTTTCGCCGTTTCGGAAAGTTGTTTTGGATGTAGGGAGCACTCAGTACGATCATGGACTTACGGGAGCTGCAGAAGTCAGACTTGTTGCTGTTGTGTGAGGAATTGGGGATCGATACAAAGGGTTTGGCACGAAAACCCATAATCATTCAAGCGATTAATGATTTGGGGGCTGATGATGAGGAACTAAGCGAAGAATGGGACCTCATCATCGAAAGAAAACTAAGAGCAGCTCAGATAGAAGGAAAGAGTGAACACGAAAGAGAAGGCCTCAAGAGAAAGTTTTTCAAACAAGACTATGAGTTGAGTATGAGGTTGGGACTCCAGCAAGGAGTACTTCTCGAAAATGAGGCAGTGTTCGAAATGTCTAGGTACATGCAGCCATATGAGGTATCATGGGATATTGGCCTGTATCTTAGACTCTTTGAACGAAAGTGTAGTGAACTGAAGTGTGAGCGAGACACCTGGTCTCAGAGGCTACGCACGGTTCTGCCCTGCGAGGCAGCGGATGTTGTTGCGCGACTAAGTGAGCAGCACGCGAACAACTACGAAGTTGTTAAATCAGAGCTAATCAGAAGATTTGGAAATTCTGTTAGCAAAAAGAAAGAAAGACTCAGACCAGAGTCTGAAAGCGAGGCGCGTCGCAAAGAGCCGGAAGTTCAGGCGCGTCGGAAAGCGCTAGACGTTGAAGCGCGTCATGAAAGGCCAGAACCAGAAATCGCGCTAGAAAAGGGCCCGCATATTCTGGAATGCATCAATGTAAATGATGTAGAGAACGAGGCCTTGGCCGGTCTCGAGGTAGAGACAGTATTAAAAGACGGTCCTTGCGAGGATGAGGTGTGTGCCAGCAGCCCTAATGGGCTCAGTAAGGAGCTGGAAACCATCCTCATGCCTCGAGAGGACGTCTCGAGATCGTCACATGCAGATAGGATTAGCACAGTGGCTAAACACAGCGAGAACGCGACGCTTCAGGAGTGCAGCGATGCCATCGGAGAGGGCCCAGTTAATGGTTTCATCAGCATTAACAAAGATAATTTGGCCCGGCAGTCCGTCGTGACACCGAGTACAAAATGTTTGAGCGTCGGGGAAAATGTAGCACAAGCTCCAACGAGCTTCCCGACCCCTCAGTTCCCGACGCGACATGATGATGGCATCGAGAGAAAGGAGGCAAGAAAACATCGCCAAAAAAGAAAGAAGCAGAAGCGTTCGTCACTGCGCAAGGTCAGGCCCCACTCATTCGCAAGAAAGACGAGAGGGTAGGCCGTTAATCCGTTCCAGGAAACGTCCATGGTGGCGTTCCGAGAGGCACAAGCGGCAAGCCAGGTGTAGAGGGGGGAAACGAGGTGCGTTACCCCAACGAAAAGCGCGGTTGCGCTCGACGACTTCGAGAAAGCGGCCTTGCCCGAAGGATCAAAGTCGAAAGCGCAGAGTGGTTAAAAACCGCGTCGGGGCGAGCATAAAGAGACAATGTCCCCTGTCTCAACCCTGTTTCTGGCGTCCCTTTCAAATTCCTGAGGGGAACAGGCCCAAGTGTAAAGTGAGGTATGACGGCAGTGCACTGCTTAGAGTTTGTGCATTTTGTAGCTTCTGGCGTGCTCGAAAACTGCCGGGACCACGACCCCATCGTGTGCGATTCAAGCGAATCTAGTTGAGAAAAGGGGGTGGTCAGATTGAGTAACACATGCTTGTTCAGTGTGGTTACTTACTTTTACTTTGTAGATGTAATTTCAGTCCTTTTAATTTTGTAAGTTACGTGACGCGGAGTAAATTTTTCAAAAAGAAAACCGTCGAACTAAAGGCTGAAAATCGAAGTTAGTTTAATCATGAGTGCGAATATTTGCATAGGGTACAAACGGAGAAAATATGTTATTTTTCTCGTTTTTTTCAAAGGCTTAGTGTACAATCGTATGCCTTCACTGCCATTGGGATGTGGCGTGAATGAGCATTTCAGAAAGATGTTCACCTATACTCAATGGTTACAGAACCGATGTAAGTAGTCAGCGACAAAAAGAAGGAGGCTGCCGTTCTATGTCTCGACGACAGTGGCAACGAGTATGATGCACTCTACTTGAGCCAGAATTGAGGCTCTCGTGAGATAACGTACTGTGCTTCAGGAAATGAATGCACTTGCCTTGAGTAGGCCATTGATCAGTTGCAGCGTAATCTCGGAGGTGCTAAATTTAAAGTAGAGACAGACCAGTGTCTCCTTACTTGGCTGCAAACCGTGACATCAAAGAACAGTCGCCTTGTGAGGCGGAGCTTGATTCTTCAAAAATATCATTTTGACATTAGGAAAAAAAAGGGCAAATTGAATGGAAACGATGACGCGCTCAGCCGCTCTTTCTAAGCCATTCTGGGGTGCTCTTGATGTCACAAAATTGATATTTTAGTTTTTTTCGTGCATCTTATGTAAATTTGTAAGGTAGCACGTCTGGTTTTCAGCTCAAGTGAGTCCTGAGAGGTCTGAGTGTGAGCTTTTGTTAAAGCTAGTAATTAAAATTGGTTTGCTATCCCTCTTTTGGCTTGGTTTGTTCGAAGGGGGCCGAGTGCCAGCTTGTACAGGTGGTCGAGTATCAGAGATGCTGTCGAAGATTCGGCAATCACCCGGACCATGCCACTAGCGAAGCCCAGTTGCTGGCATTCAACTACTGACCCTTTCGTCGTCCCTGCGAGCAGCAGTGTTGACTGCTGCCCTCCGTGACTCATCTGGCGAGGGGGAAGCTGTTATGACCGCCATCGGTAGGCGCCATGCTGTCGCTGAGAAGCGTAGCCGGGCCGCGTTCCCACGCCTGGAACCCAAGTTTTCTTGGAACCAGCGTCGAGAGCTGACGGGGGAGCGGCGCTCTTTTAATCCTCAAAGAGGTAGCCGACTGTCGGGTGCCTGTGCCCGCCAGGTATTGTCCCTGCTAGCCGAAGGATGAGACATCGTGTCGCCACGAAGCTGTAAGCCGTTTCAGAGAGGACAACAAAGACAGCGTCTTCCTTTGAAGAAACGGCGACCGCCGCCACAAAGTGCCCTGCTAATTGAGCGGACAGATTGGCGGACCGTTTGATGTCTGCTGTCCGATGCTTGGGACCCCTCGACCAGTGACACACACGACGAGCAAGAGCCCCTCTGGCGCCACCTTTCAGTGCAGTGATCTTAACTCAAAATTGGATGTTCACGTGCGCCGTGCATGCTCGTACCCCTCACCTGTTGTGTGTGTGTGTGATTGGTGTTCCACTGAAGAAGGAGGAGCCCGACAGGGCTTATAACGGCGCCGCAGAGTGCAGGACGTCGCTCTGAACCATGTGACGGTTCAACCACCACGTTCGTAGTTTGTGAACTCCTAACCTTTCATGCTGTAAATAATTGTAAATAGTGCCATAAACCTGTTTGTTTTTCGTATCCCCCATTTTGTCAGCGTTCGTTTCCTCAACCCGAAGCTACACCACGCTACCACAAGAGACCGGGTTTTGTTTTCGTATCCTCCAGCGACCTTCCTTCCGACCCGCAACAACTGGTCGTCAGCGGTGGGATGCGACTCAGCACGCCGAGTCACAACAACTGGGTGGCAGCGGTGGGATGCCATCAGCGATCTTCCTTCCCATCCCTTACAGCACCTCTTCCATTTTACCAATCGTTTTTTTTTTTAATAGAGCTCTGCTAACAAGTGACCCCCAACCTTGCTGCAGGCTCCCGAACGTGGGTGGCCTCTTCCACCGCTGTGGATGCAACATTCTCCTGCTCGAGTACCGGGGCTACGGTCGCAGTGAGGGAACACCCAGTGAGGAAGGTCAGTGCTGCACAGTGCCCACCGTTACTCAAACCAGATAGCCAGTCATCTATTCATGCATGCTCTCTTTGGCCATCACTAGCTCTTGTGTCATTAACCGGTGCCATATATGTATCGTTACCACAATTGTTCCTAGTCTCTGTAGGATCACGGCCAAAGAAGTGCGATGGGTTTTCGGAAGGGGTGATGGGCTACATATTGCTGCCGAGCTCGTGTGTGGCAATAAATTTGTATGCCTTTCAATGTTTAGCGTATTGAAGTCTTTTGAATGTTTAGCGTATTCGAGAACCATCGAATGTTTAGCGTATTCGAGAACCATTTTTCGTGTATTAGTTAACTAGAATTTCACAATCCCAAAAACACCACTCTTAGCGCAACACAATGCTTAAAGAGACCCTGAAATGGTTTTGACGATTTTTTACAAACACATTCGGCCGGTAGACCAAGTTTCAAGGGTAATTTAGCGACTGATTTGAGCTCTCTGCGTAAACTGTGTAATTCGCCCTCGCCACTGCATCTTCGTCCTCGCCACTGCGCTTGTAAACCTGCAGCGTCGGCGTTTCAACAAAAAGAAAGAAAAAAAAGTCACCTTTTTTTTTTTATCCCATCTGCATTGTCGCACGTCTTTGGAGAAGCAAGGCGTTCATTTGCTTTGTTGTCTGCTTGCGTACCACTCCAATGGTCATGATGGATTTCAGAAGATGGAGTTCGTAGTACTGAGGCGGTCATATAACACAGAACTAAATTAACGCTGGTTATTCTGAAAAGTTCGGTATTCTGCAGTACGTAGTAGTGAAATAATTTTATATTAGAACTATCAGCAGTCAGTGTGGGATTTTTTAAAAGTTTGTTAATCTGGAAATTTCGTTAATGTGGGGTTTGTTCTACTGAGATTTCACTGTACCGAGGTTCGTTATGAGCGGATTTAACTGTATAAGGCCTGGTCAGTTAAGCACATGGCATCATTTGTAGAAAGAAGACTGAACAATTTCTAGTTGACTTCAGGAATTCATTCTAAATCTAGGCAGAGTGCTGCCCTATGATGTTGGGCTCGTGTGTCCTCAGGAGCTTCAGCTACCGTTCGACTGTATTTTCTGATTATGCTGAAAAAGTGTTATAGGACCCCTTTAAGGTTGTTTTCTTAAATTTCCAGAAAATCTTTTGCCTTTTTTAAATGAAATTTTTTCTTTCTCTGGGGTCCATTTGTATATTCCTGCTTTTTTTTCCTTGAGAAAAAGCATGCCCAACAGGAGGTGAGACCTTTTGCAGGGCTTTACCTGGATGCACAAGCGGGCCTTGAGTACCTGCTGTCGCATCCCGGTGTGGATCAGACACGGCTGCTGGTGTTTGGTCGCTCGCTGGGGGGAGCCGTGGCGTTGGACTTGGCCTCCCGGCCCGAACAGGCCCAGCACCTGCTCGGGGTCATTGTGGAGAACACCTTCTCCTCCATCCCTGAAATGGCACGCATTCTCTTTGGATGGCGCCTGCTGCGGTGGCTGCCAGACTTCTGCTACAAGAACCAGGTGGGTCTACACATGGTGCCTCCGCTTGGCCAGAAGAGGAATTACTCTTGACTCTAATGGCTGTCCGTGTGTCAACAGGTTAATATACAATGTCGCGTGTCAATAGTACATGTTTAAGGGCCTGTGAACTGCCTCCGATATTTTTTCAAACATTTCAAGTAAGCACGCACATCGTGTGCAGAATGCCGTCACGCTCAACGATTCTACACGAAGGGTGCGTACAGGTCCTTGAAAACTCTTGAAATTGAAAAATTTATTTTAAAGACCCTTGAAAGTCCTGGAATTTTTTGCCACTCTTGAAAATTCTTGAATTTTGTGAGCAGTGCACTTTCATATCGACATTGTAACCTCCTAAATGGGGTATGTCAGTGTTTCAACCTGTCAAACTCCCCATTTACGAAGCAGTAATATGGCCCGAGGGCACATTGTCCTATTTTGCAAAAATGCATGTGATTAAAAAAAAAGTTTGGTGGCAAGGGCAAAGCAGTAAATGCTATAGCAAGTAATTAGAATTTCACACAAAGAAGGGCAAGTAACTCGATACGCGCAATGCACCGCTCAAGCGCAAAGAACGCACGAAGAAAGCTCACACAGGACGAGTGCTAATGAATGACTGTCAGCTCGACACAGCAAGCATACTGCTGAAACACTAAAAAGGATGCCAAAAAAAAAAACACACACACACACACATGTATCCACTGGATGATTGTGAATCAAACTAATCACTGTCACAGTTTTAACTCCTTGGTGTTTGAGCAACATGCTGCAAGTGTCAACTGTGGACAAGCCAATGCTCATATCAAATTTTAAGGCTATAAAAAGTGTCGTGTGGGTTTTCTCTGGATGCAAGGACACTCCACACGTATGGTTGGACTCGAGAAACATTTAAAATATATTTCAAGTCACTTACAAAGTGTACCTAAATGCTCATTCTTCCTATCGAGGCTTATAGTGAGCGCATCCAACACCAACGTAGCTCTATAAAAAGGGTAACACAAGTTTTAGCAACATCACACCAGATATGTAGTGAGGTCAGTGATCTGCGAACTTCTACCATGTGCGTACCGGCAAAGCATCGCTGCTGCTGCAGCTAGCGGCATGTTTGCTTTGCAGGTGCTTGTGTGGCACGTGTGCGAGAGTGTACTCAGCACGACTCATGCAAAGCTTTGTGCGATCACGTGACTAAGTCACCTACACTGCTACGTACCTGACCAACTCGGTGCCCACAAACAGAAACTGGCAATTGTCAACATCTATCAGGTGATATTAACGTATTTGGTGACAGTAAATGAATGTTGGTGCGTCTATCGTGCTTGTTGGAGCTATAAGAAACGCTTGCAACAAAAAATGCGCGAGCCACAAATATTGTGGCACCACTCCTTTAAGGCCTGACTACACATATGCCTTGAAGCCCATCAGCCTGTAGCTTTTTGACATGGCATCGGGCCCTCTCCATATGGAAAGCTAAGGAGAGGGTGTAGTTCCATGTCAGAAAGCTACATGTTGAAATGCTGAACTTCTTACGTGGGGTCAGGCCTTTATAGGTCGGCAATTTCCCTGGTGGGCATGGCCAACTTTTTCTAACCCTGCACTGTTTGCGACCCAAGCATCGCCAAGGGCTTTACACACGCTGGGGAAGTCGCAGCACTTTTTGTGCGGCTTCCCCCTGTGCAGGGTAGCATACTGGTTATGTCTAACTAATAAACATCTCTGCCTTCCCTCTCTCTCATTTTGCTAACCGAAAATTTATTTTGTGCTACTGGTGTGCGGCTCACTTGGAAGTGGTAGGTCATTGTGTACAGCTGTAATTATTGTGCTAGAAACTGCGAGAAAACACAAATTTATTTATCTTTATGTAAGTGAAATGTCGTTATGCTGATTGTTTTGAATCTCTTCAGTAAACTTCACAGAGGTCAAAATGGAGTAACCTCAATCTCTGTTGTAAGACTTCATTCTGTGTTTGCGAGTTTTCTTTTTTACTGTTTAGTACTTGCAGAGTGATCCAGGCTAGTCAATATTAACATTATTACGATATACATTTACTCGTCTTTACATTATTTAAATAGCACGACAATGGACGATACTCGCTGATGCTATTTCAGAGCTCTGCGTAGTTGTAGCACGCAAAAAGCTTGCTGCACGTGCTGCTTCTGAGATCCATACGACAACGTGGATGTCTACAGACCTACGGAACAACTCCTGCATGCCGAAGCCTAGGCAGCGAGACCGCTCGTATTAACAGATCTTCAAAATAATACGGGGATGGTATTGCCCCCCTAGTAGATCAAGGCTCTGTGCAATCCCCCTATACTAAAAAAATCTCAACCGCTTTTTGTAAACTTTGTGTTCTTATCTTGAGACAATATTAGGACTAGATGTTTTTGTTATAATCGCTATATTCATGTATTTATTGTAAGTGCATTATTGCTCGTTTCTGACAATTCTTGAGTGAAACAATTCAAACTTTGCATGCTGCTTTGAGTCCTTAAATATCCTTTAATTTTCGCATTGGAAACCTGTACGAACCCTTTACGTGGTAGCGCTACGAGGCGCTGGCGCATCACAAATTCTAAGAAACAATCCCTTCTTCCTTCCGGGCCTCTCGGGTTTTCGCGTGATGCGCCGTTCCAATATCTTTGACACGCCGATCCAAATATGCTGTGATTGGTCAAGCAAGAGCCTACGACTTCTGGTCAGTCTGCAAGTAGCTGTCTGCTCTGCTTGTTGTTCGTCGTGTTCCCTGTGTGCGTGCGCCCGCTCACGAGTTAGCTACTGCAACCTGTAATGCTACTGCGCGAACTAAATACGAGTGTTTTGCGATAGGGCAAACATTACAGAACGTACGTACCAACGCATATCATTGCCATGATCGGGGGAAGGCGGTGGTGACGGCTCCTCATATCGTGCAGAGGTTGTCAAGCACGGTGTGTTTTTATATGGGTCCATCCCATTGTCAATCCTTTGAAAGCATGTGCGCAGCGCAGGGGTCATAGCGGCATGATTCGTATAGGTATGGCAGTCGCGGTTTGCCAACAAGCTTGCAGCTACAACACAACTGATGGAGTTGCGACAACTGGAAGTAGATGGTGTTTCAAGCAGCACATCGGCAATGATGTATGCGACGCGAGCTCGGGAGTGGCATGGGAGGGGCACTCGGCGAGAGGGCAAGGCTTTGGGGGAGGATACCAACCGAGGGTAGCGCAGGAGAGAGCGAAAGGAGTGATCATCATGGTTTCGATAATCAAACGCATCTAACTACGCTAGTGCTGCACCGTTTTGAAAAATTCTCACAGCTCGGTGTTCGTTGTACACTCATGCACAATTTGCCCATCGGAACTGAATTTCGACCTCTGGGTGGTTTACGGAGCCTTTAAAGAACTTATGAAACGTGAAGCCTTGTGCAAGTGTAGAGAACTATGTACATTTTCGACATATGACCTATTAATTATTAAATTCTGTGTGTGATTAGCAACTGCCCGTCTGTTTTATTAACAAGCCTCATAAGTCAGTTCATTAAGCATGGCGTGAAGTACAAAGTAAGCAATGAGTGCTCATGCTGTACTAAAAAGCTTGAAGGTCATTGGAAATATTTTGAACAGAATGGGTAAAAAATTTATGCATTTCCAGCACCTTAAATAATGAAGCAGCAGGGAGAGCTTTATTGAATTACAATATATTTCACAAGGAAATGTTAGATGCCCTGAGATAGCAGAGCTAAAGAAGCCCATGTCTTGGCTCAGGAAGACAATGAACAGAAAGCTGATTTTTATCTTTTAGGGCATTTTAAATAAGTTGCATGCATGTGTCCATATATTGATTTTGTAAAATGTGGCAGAGCTGATCCAGCTTGGAGACTAAAATACTTGTGTTTCAAAATGTTGGACTGGTAACTTCTCTGAAAGGCCGATCATGATCCGCTGCTTAAGAGTAACATTTTAGTGGCCTCAGGAGCTGCACCAAGACATATTTGATCAATCGCATCACTGTGCCTGCCAAGATGGCTTGAGACGGTTTGGCTATTTTCTTGTAAAGAATCCTCAACATGCAGCATCAAATAAAGCAGCGAGTCTAGTGACTTGGCGGGCTTCCCTGACAGCTTTCAAATAACATTTCAACAACGTGTCATAACATGTTAGAATTGTAAAGTACTAGCCAAGGACTTGCAACGAAGTTTGTGATGTTTGCAGGGCACGAAACACATTCTTCATTTTGAGTGTGGCGATTTCGAGCATGTGTGGGGTGTTGATTATGGTCTGTACAGAATATATACCGTGCAATCACCTTGCAGTTTCGGTCTATTGACAAGGTACCCAAGGTGACTGTGCCCATACTGTTTGTTTGCGGCCTGTCAGATGCCCTCATTCCACCTTCGATGACACAGCGGCTTTACCAGGTAGGTTGCACTTGTTACTTCTGGCATTGGCCTGGCAAGACCTTCTAAATATGTGTGAATCACCTGAAAGGTTTCAAGAAGACTACCCCCTTTGTAAGGGGAGAAATTCTTGTCATTTAGATGAGTTGTCTCTTATAAGCTGGGTACCTTGTATGCAATTTCTTACGGAGCCTTATTTTAATGCACGCACTTTCCTGTCACTTGTACCTGTTGGTTCGTTACATCAGTGTCTTGTACATAGGGATTCAGCTGTATCCAAAAGTGTTTAAACTGCAAAACCTTGTTTATTGACTTTTTTTGATTAGGAAAATCAAGTACAGTTAAACCTGGATATAACGAAATTGACCAATTTCTTTAAAAAATTGTTATAAAGAGGATTTTGTTATATTTTAGGTTCGGTATGAAAATTCAAAAAATAGTTGCACAAAATAAACATAATGAGAACTGAAGGCAGATCTAACCCAAAACACATTCCCCATCGCGGCGGTCTAGTTGCTAAGGTCGTAGCACTGCTGGCTGCTGACCCGCAGGTTGCGGGATCGAATCCTGGCTGCGGCGACTGCATTTCCGATGGAGGCGGAAATGTTGTAGGCCCGTGTGCTCAGATTTGGGTGCACGTTAAAAAACCCCAAGTGGTCAAAATTTCCGAAGCCCTTCACTACGGTGTGTCTCATACTGTATTTTTGCACAAATAACCCGCCCCTGTATATAATGTGCACCCCCACTTTTAGCTCACCAAGAAAGAAAAAAAAAATCCTCGCGTATTGCCCGCACATTTAATATACAGGAAAGGCTGCACAAAAGCTACTGCTCAAGCAACATAGCACATATGTAGACAGAAAAAGTTTTATTTAGCAGGCAGAATACGCTGTCTGCAAGGCCAGTCACAATTCACTCACTGGCGCTGCTCTCTCTAGAGCTATCACTTAAGCCGCAGTCCTCACTATTATGCACAAGGTCAGCTTCAGTTCCATTCATGTTGTTTGTGATGCAGGATTTCTTGAAACTTTTTCGCACCATCTCATCTGGAATGGCCTTCCATGCCTCGACAATCCACTTGCAGAATAGGGCAATATCAGGCCTTAGGACTCGTCCTGTCGGCGTCAAGTCGTAGCAGCCTTCGGCCATTCACTCGGCGTAATAGCGCTTGACATGCGCTTTGAAGGGCTTGTTAAGCGACACATCTAGAGGCTGCAACATTGACGTCATTCCACCGGGTATAACAAAGTCGGTGCCGTTGCGTGTAAGGCGGTCCTTCACTTCCTCAGTTGTGTGGCCGCGGAACGAATCAAGAACGAGCATGGACCTCTTTGCGAGCGTAGCACCGGGCCTCTTCTCCCATACCGTCTTGATCCAGTCTGCAAACAAGTCACTGTTCATCCACGTGTTCTCGTGTGTGCGCACCACCACACTGGCAGGCAAATGAACCTTTGGTAGAGTTTTCCTTTTAGAGATGACGTACGGTTGCACTTGCGTGCCGTCAGCGAGGGCACAAAGGAAGACTGTGATGCGCAGTTTCGTGTTCTCGCTGGTCAGCACGCTCACCGAACTGCTGCCTGTCTTCTCAATCGTTGTGTCTGACGGCATTTCAAAATAAACAGGAGTTTCATCCGCATTGCCGATTTGCGAGAAAATGTAATTCTGCTGCTTTCGCAGGCCAATTACATATCTCTGGTACTTGAGCAGCTTCTCCTCATAAGAAGCCGGCAAGCGTTTACACATTGTAGTCCGCTGTCTCATTGAGAGCCCTTGCCGCTTCATAAAGCGGTGCAGCGATGCGCGGCTCGCACGGAACTCGTGAGGTAGGCCTAGCTCCCTCGAAAGTCGCCGCGCTTCCACTTGGGCTATCTCGGTTGATACGGCGTGACCCCTGCTTCTCAGATCTTCGATGAACTTTACTAGCTCCGCCTTCAGCTCAGGGTAGGCACCGGTCTTGGAGCCATGAAATGACCTACGGTCGCGGTGCGCGGCTTGTAGGCCCTTTTTCTTCTTTCTCCACAGTCGCACGCAGGACTCGTCCACATCGTGCCGTCTTCCCGCTTCGGGATTTCCGAATTCCTCGGCGAGGGCGATGATTGTAAGCTTTTGCTGTGCCGTGAAGGCCTGCCACCGTACGCTACTTATGGTGACAGAACAGATCGACTTAGGCTTGGCGAACGGGTCGAGATGTGGAGAACTAGTGGTATCAGCGAGGTAAACAGCGCTCACACTCGGCTACAACTTGACAGCACTACCCCTTCTAGTACACTTTAACAGCACCCTGGAAACAACAAAACCAAAATGCATGCCTGCTACCGCGTCAAAAAGTAGTACATTAATTTACTGTGTGGGGATCTGAGGCGCGCCCGCGATCATTTTGCGGGCATTCCGCCACACGGTGACACCCTTTTGCTTTTCTGCTCTGTTAACACCACGTGGCGATAGATGGCGCCACGTGCGGGCACGGCACGCGGTACGCGCGCGCCGAGGGAGCGCTCTCTTTTCCGTGGTCGGCGCCGGGTAAGCAGGTGTTTTCCTTCGTCCGCGTCCGCTTTGGGAATCGCCGGACTGTAGCCTGCCTGGGGTGGCCTTGGGCACCTCGGCAGACGTGTTTACTTGAGTGCTAGCTTCGGTAGCGTACGCTAAGCCCACAACGGTGCCTAGTGCTTGAAGTGGTCGTACCACAACGAGCCGCACTTGCCGTAAGCCTACGCGTACGAGGTTTGCCCTAACACTCGCGACCAGGCCCATTGGCCATCGTGAGAGTGCGCAGCATAGCCGCGAGGGACCTTTTCTCGACCGGCGTGTCAAAGCTCGCCATTTCCAGCTGCGACGTGCTCGCGGTTTTCCCCTTATTGTGAACGTCCACGTGCGGGTGCCTTTGCTACCCGCGTCCCGGGAGCGGACGTTGTACTGTTGTTTGGGGTGCCGCCAGAGGCAATAAAGTGTTGTGTATTTTGCATTAGAACACTGTCTGTTTACCGCGCCGCGCTAAACGCCTTATTAGTTGAGCGTGCGCGGAGCGGTGCGCTACACGCTAGTAAACGGAGTAGCGGCCCTGTGGCTCGCTAAGCGTGAACCCGCGGTGATCGTCCGCTGCAGTTAGTAGCGGGGTCACCATAACTGATAATATCTCTATAGGCACTATAACACCTCATTTGCCTTGCTGAAATAAATACTGCTTTATTTATTATGGAACTTTCTTAGACAGCACCACCTTTTCGGCAAGCCCTTTCCAAAAGTAAACATGGCGTCCATGACGTAGGGACATATGGAGGGTCACTGAGCGGCCGCGAACCTCCAAAAAATATACTTGTGGTGTGACAGTGAGACTTTACACTGAACAATCGAATTGTCTCTCCCCAAATGTTTTTCTAAACGCTTCAACGATGCAAGCAAGCGAAACCAAAATCAGCCGCAAGCTGCCGTGCTACTTGCGGAGCAACACGAATTTGCGGAAACCGCCTCCGTAGCCTTCGCTACACTGTTAAGGGGCTTCACAGCACAACACGCATCACTGTGAAGCAGCACTACAGGAACCACCCCCCCCCCCCCGTATTATTCGCACCTCCACTTTGACACTGAAATTTTTGGGTTTTTGGTGCGGGTTATACATGCAAAATTACGGTAATCATATGGTGGTATTAGTATGTTAAACCCCACAAATCAATCATTAACCCAAAACACTTTATTAGTGGTAAAAATAATTACCACACATTAATGAACATACAAAAAAGGATACACAAAATAATTGATATTTTAAGCGTAACCATGATTACCAGCACTATATAGTGCACAGCATTTCTATGCATTCATTTCTGAGCCGTCTCTAGGTATGTGTCTTGTGCTAATATGACTGAGATCAAGTGAAACGTCAGATGTGTGTACAAACATTGAAATAGTGGAATTTTCAAGCTTTATGAAATGAAAATGTTAGTGAAAAAGAACCATCAAGTATAGATTGAAATGAAGTAAAATGAACAGTTCAATAGTCTGCATAACAAAATCTTTTATATGACATCGTGCAACTACATCTGGTGTGCTATCATGTTGAAGTAATGACGAATTCTAGGACAGTGCCTCTTAGAGGCCTGTAGTGTGGAGTGCTTGTAAGGTTTAGAGGCTAATATCTTGTCTTGTGTTTTCTTTGGTTTCTGGCAGGGACTAAAAACTGTCAATTGCTAGCTTGAGTGTTCTGCAACGTTAATTTTTAAGGGCTTCTGGGCTATTAAGGCATCGAGTTCGTACTTCTTTTTTTTTTTTGCAGAGCTGCTCTAGTCCGATGAAACGACTGGTGACGTTCGAGTCTGGCACCCACAACGAGACGTGGGAGTGTCGAGGCTACTACCAGAGCCTCTCCCTCTTCATCAATGAGGTGAGTGGAATATTGTACCGAACTTTAAATGGTTGCAGGCCAACGCATTTTATCTAAGCTCGAAGTCCGAAGTTGTGATGTTGACTTACAATCCAAACTAAAACTAGTAGAGCTAGTAACAGTGCGATAAATGAGAAAGTGGGGACGTTGTAGCGTGGTTTTATCATTGCACTGTCTACTCGAACGCTGCCACGTTAGCAGTTTTTCTTTGAAATTTAGCGGGTTTTTCACATGCCTAGCGGGAAAAATTGTTGTAGTGCGGAAGGCAGGATTTCTGGCTGTATTAAAGCCTTCCTAGCCTTTTCGTGGCGGTGTTCGCGGGTCTTTAACTAACAACACCCAGAAGAGCATGCAGAAACAAACAAGGGGTGTGCCACAAGCAAAGACAATGTCCATTGTGTCTATTCTTTACTGTGAAGGTGTATTAGACGCTCTCTTTTGAAACCTTGAGTCGCCTTGGCATAGAAACCGTTTTTAAGGGGGGAAGTAAGTCTTTAAGACCGAAAATAGCGAAAAAAATCGATTTTTTGAAAATGTTATTTTTGGATTCTGCCGCTACTGATGCATAACCTCGCCAATTTTCATGCGTCCCAGATCAGTATTTTAGCCGTGACAGTGTTTTATGTGACATCAGCGAGCTAAATTTTTACCGAAGGACGTGTGAAAAACGGGCTTTTTCAACGCCGCGCAGTTGCCGTTCTACGTTCCGTACGGCAGCCATCTTGGTGTCATTCGAACGAGCCGCGCTTTTTCTTGAATATCCCGCCGCGCTTGTTTCCATCCACTCGGAATTCGTGCAGAAAATCCGCGCCGAAAAAAGGTCCCACCACGTGGGCCTATTGGCGCAGTGAGCGCACGTGACCAACTCGCGCCTTCTGATTCGCCGCGCCTCTCGCGCTGTCTGCTGCGCGCAGCGGCGCAGCACACTCGAAGCGTCAAGTTCACCTCGCTGTCGTATCTGTGTTGTTCTCGTCGGTTTACCCAACCTGCGCAAGCTGGCAAGAAATTAGAGCAAGCATTTTTGATCTTCCTCGACAAAAACTGCACGTTGCGGCGGCGTACTGGCACGGTGCCAAGCGAGCTAGCCGAAGTACGTGGCAGCCACCGAGAGTGAGTTAGGCCTACGCTCTCGGACACGTTTTGAACCTTTGATCATGGCGAAGCCATATCAAAAGTTCCGCACTGCTCATAAATTCGGAAAGAAGCGCAAAAAGACTAGGGCAAAGCGAGATTATGGCGCGGCTGCACCAGAAGCGCAACCAGCGCAGGACGGCGTGGCGACTTCATCGGTCGAAATGTCGATTTCTCCACCTGTCTCGGCGGCCGCCTTGGACGACGTCAGTGATAGACAGCGTGGCACAAGGCTCGACACGACGTTCTTGACGAGCGCCGATTGTGCGCGACAGCAGAAGCAGACCGAAGATAAGATCTCCAGCTTATCTGCAACTTCCGCGAGCGAGCGCAAGCTGCGAACGCTCGCAACAGCGCGCGAGGACTCTGACCCGTCGGCGGCTACCTACGGGATCGTCGATTTCTCCGCAATAAACAAGCTGCTTGAAAGGACTACTAAGTGCCGGACGTGCAATGGGACCGTTTCGATTGAAAAAGGTGCGTGTGACTATGGACTTGCGATGAAACTGACTTTAGAGTGCACCAACTGTGGACCTACTGGCAGTGAGTGGAGCTCTCGGCGGGCACCCAGTCAGGCTAAATGCGCCCCATTTGAAGTGAATCTCCTGGTGGCTCGTGCCATGCAAAGCACAGGGAATGGCCAGGCAGCCCTCAACGACGTCTTCTCTGTTATGGGAATTTCCCACAGGGGACTTCATCACAAAAGCTACCAGAGCCATCTGAAAAACAAACTGAATCCTGCTGCAACAAGAGCTGCAGAGAAGGTCCTCTCTAACTGTGCCACGACCGTGAAAAACTTGTACCAAGAGCTGTACTTTGACAATCCAGGAAATGTGGCCATCTGTTATGATGGCACATGGATGACCAGAGGCCACCTGTCGCACATTGGTGTGGGTGTAGTTATAGAGCTGTTTACAGGCTATGTATTGGACTATGTTGTCCTCTCAAACTTTTGTGCCGGCTGCCAGCGCGCACCACCAAAAGAGGACCCAAATTACTTGGCCTGGGAGTCGACGCACACCTGCCAAAAGAACACACAGTGCAAATCGGGCCATATGGAGGTAGAGGCAGCAGTCACCCTCTTTGAGCGCTCAATTTCCCGTCACGGTTTGCGATACACAGTGATGCTGTGTGATGGAGATAGTAGATCCTTTCGTGCTTTGGAAGACGCAAAAGTTTATGGTTTTATACAGGTCCAAAAAGAGGACTGTATAAACCATGTCCAGAAACGAATGGGTACCGCATCACGCAACCTTGTGCAAAAGCATAAAGGTTCTGGGGATACACTAAGTGGAAGAGGCCGCTTGACAGGTGATGTCATAGAGAAATTGTCTAGATATTATGGTTGGGCGTTAAAGTCCAATGTCGGTGATGTGAATGCGATGCACCGGGCAGCCATGGCCACATATTATCATGTCACATCAACTGATGAACAATTGAACCACACCTTGTGCCAAAGTGGGAGTGAGTCGTGGTGCAAGCAGAATGCTGCTGCTGCAAAAGGAGAGCCGCTGCCAAAACACACATACAACTTTCCTAAAAATGTCCGTGATGCACTGCTTCCAGTCTACGAGCGACTTTCTGACATGGAGCTGCTGAAACGCTGCCAGAGAGGAAAGACACAAAATGCAAACGAGGCACTCCATTCGGTTATATGGTCTCTAATGCGGAAGGACAAGCATGCTTCACTGATAGCTGTTGAGACCGCAGTTGCTGAGGCAGTGATGCGCTTTAATTACGGTGTGAAGGAAGCGTACGCTCGTATCCTTGGAGAACTTCAGCTGGAACCAAACTCCATGAGTGAGAAACGGGCAGAAGAAAAAGATTCTCTTCGAATAATGAGTGCTGAGCGGAAGCGTTCAGCATCGGCCAGGTTCTTGCAACAAGCAAAGCGGCGGCAACGACAAAAATGTGATAAGGACTACTCTCCTGGTGCCTTCTGAGGCATTTGTTTGCAAATTAAAGAGTTTTTATTTGTGTGGCACTACTTAAATACACGGAGTTTTGTTTTTTGCGATTTTCTCAGTTTCAATTTTTTGGCCACCTTTCGTTCTTCCGTCAAGCGTTTCTCAGCTTTGGTACATTCGATTTTGATAATTTTTGTCTTGCTGAAAAGCTGGATGTCTAGTGAGTGCAATAAAGTGCCATATGTTACTGTAGGAAGCTATAAATTTTTAGAAAAGATAAAATAAGAAAAATATGTGTTCACAGTAATTGAATGGTGAACTTTGAAGCTTCATAACTTTTGTTGTAGGAAGGCTAGAACCATAAAATTATGCTTCTTGCACTCTTTGATATCTATAGAATGCAATGACATTTCATTCAGCATAATCCGTGTAGCCAGTTCATTAAAAAAGTGACCAAATGAAAATTTAATTAATGACTCATTAAAAATTAATCGTAAGGGGTACATAAAAATTGAGTTCATATTTGATATATGCACATGTAACTACATAATCACCTAAGTTTTCATCGTCCTAACTTAAATAAAAAGATGCTTTATGTCAAAGCGCCTCTTCCCCCCTTAAGCCTCCTTTCACCTTGGGACACGTGGTAGCGAAGCCTGCACACCTGCTAACGATTAAAGTGGGGTTGTTTGCAAAGTATAGTGGCAGGATCTCGATGCTAATTTGAATTCGAAGAACAAGCAAAATATGCAAGAAACGAAAAAGCGTGGTTTTTCTAAAGAAGCTGAATGCACTTTCAAAGAGCGGTGTGTCAGATTTCTGTCTGTTCTGCTGAAACAGCTCCACTTGAGCCTACCTGACAATGTGCGAGTGCTGAAACAAGTTTCACTGCTCTCAATCGAAATGCTCTGCGAGTTAAAGGCTCTTTAGTGTCTTTGCCGCAATCTCTAAATGTGCGAGATGAAAAAATTTCTGCCATTGAAGCACAATCGGGAAAGCTGACTCCTTCAGCTCGAACCACCACAGGAGCACAACTGCATTCTGGGATGCAGTCCACAAGTACAAGGATGCTTTAGACAAGAATTCATTCTGCGAACTGAGCGAGTTTGCAATATCTGTGCTGGTGCTGCCCTAGCGGTACGCAGAAATAGAGCACATGATCAGTCAAATGAACATCATCAAATGCAAGAATCGCAATACAGTGTCCACAGAGATGACGAACGCCATATTAACTGTTCGAGCCGGACTCCGAAGGTTGGGCAAATGCTTCTCAAGCAACGAACTGCCCGAAAATTTGGTGCAAAACATTGCAACGCTGGAGACTTACGTCGGCAGCAGCGCTGACAGCCCACCTCGAACCACCAGCGCAATTGGTATCAATGGGCCATCTCCTGCTGAGTGCTCTTACGAAGCAGAAGACATCTTTTTTTTCTTTTGTACTATAAATGTACTTCTACTACAATTGCTGCGTTCTTTTGTCGCACGTAGGAAGGAAGGAATCTCCATTGGTAACGTCGTCAAGTGGACTCCAAAGTTATCATTGTTTTTTTTCCTATTCATGGTGGCTCATGGTAGCATGAGGGATTTACAGAGCAACGCGTGCTTTAACATATAGTTTATTAGAATAATTCTAGTGTACCATATCTTGCTCGAGTAAACTTGTATAAAACTATCAGACAAGCTAGGTTACTCTTCTTTCTTGTCTTCATTCTGCTTTTGGGCCGTATCACCGTTCAAGTTAAAAGAAATCACTCTGTTTCGTATGCGACCATATGGACTGTAGAACAATTATTTTCTACGCATTTAGGGCACAAATATTGAATTTAGCGGGTTTTTAGGGCTCCTCCTGCGGGTTTTTCGTTTCCGACTTGGCAACGACGCTCTACTTGTATATGGCTCTACTCATAGCATATAATTAGGCTTGTGTGAATACTGAATTTTAAGTTTAAAGCGAATTTGAAGTGAATAGAGTCAAACTCTGCTACAACGAAAAATTCACGATTCCCCGTCAGCAGTCCATAGCAGTCAATGCATAAATATTGTCGCCACAATGAACACTTTTTCTTCAATCGTCCCGTTTCAACGAAATTTAAAGATGCCATTCCAGGCTTAGATACTTAGTAAACCGAATATTTAACATTTTGATGCATTTTCAGAGCCTGAAAATGCGTCAACGAAGTCTGAAACACGTGTTGGCACCACCAGAAACCACTGCTATACCACTGCTGTTCAGCAAGCATGGGCGCCGCCATTGCTTGATAGTGATGGCAACGAGACTACCCTGGTTTTGTTTTGCCTCTGGCTTGCTTTTGAGCCGCAGACGATCCGAAGCTGAAGCCCAGTCTCTCAGTTTATGGTTTTCTTCTCGCAGCTGCTGGGTTCAACGGGGGCACGGTGCCTTTTCCGATGCTTATCATCATGCTCGCGCTTGGCCAGTGTGGTAACTAATCAGAGCGGCTGTTTGTTCGCATTATCAAGAAAATCAGCTAGCCGTGAGTGATGGATGGTAAGAATGGCATAGAATAATGCAAAGGTCGCCGCTCCACGATACCCAGCCTCCATCTCGGCGTTGTCGAATACTTTTGATAGCGGACAGCTGCTGGTGTTAACGTGTTAAGGCAACTGTTTGATTCGTTCACGAAAGCGGTTTTAGGTGTTTCAGCGTGCTTTTCACCATGGCCTCGCTATGCGTTGGTGAGAATCACGTTGTGACGCTGCTGGGAAAGAATAGGAAGCAGTGGACATGTTTTGAATTTTGAGGATAAACGTTCCTTTTTTTGCTAGCTTAGCTCGGATATATTTTTTTTCTGTTTCACTACAAAGAACTTTTCGCTTCAACAAAATTTTTTCCGTGCCTCGTCAATTTCGTTGTAGCGCGGTTTGACTGCAGTTATTTTGGTCGAACAACTTCGAATCGAATTCGAATAGCATATATGTGTAATGACCTAAATAACCTGCACAATATTCTTTCAAAATTGAAGTAAGGCCTTTGTGCAAATGTCTTTTTTTTCCCAAAGGAAGCTAAACAGCTTTGTATTGTAACAGGTTTTGGATTTCGATAGAATGCAAGTGGCTACCTAACATTTTAAAATTTACCACACTTAGACCATATAAGCCGCCATAACAAGCTCTATAACTTAAAAGAATTATGAATCGATTTGAGGGCAATATGTACATTAAAAGGAGCCCTGCAACACTTTTTTTAGTTGCTATGAAAAGAATTCACTAAAAAATCTTATTGCCTCATAAATTTGCCGCTTTTCAGGATTTGTCGCATGCTGCAATTGCATTTTATTTTCTCGTCTTGATAAAAGCACTGAAAGCTAAGTATGTGAAAAGAAAATACGTCATGCACGCCTCGTAACCTTCTCTCTTTCTCTCTCTTTTTTTTTCTTTCAATATGTGGATTTTCAGTGCAATCCCGCACGCACGCATGGCTATGTCGCAGCCTCCCACGGCGGCCCCAATAACGAAAGAGCGTGCCATGCTCAAATAGGCCAATGGCTGATACAATAGCTGTGGTCAGGGTTGCCACTGGTGGCTACTTTTCACCAAATTGGCAAACTTGAGAGGCCTGTGGCGACCTATAATTATGATTGGTGACATAGCGCCTTTTCTGTGCGATTTTTGGCTTAGATCTTGGCTGAGTTATGCATTCTATTCTCAGCGTCTTCAAAACGACCGGGCGACAACACTTTCTTATCTTTTTTTTTTTTTTAGTTTTAGACTCGCCAGTAGGAGGTGAAATTCATGCACAATTGAGTACGTCTATCCTGTTCCTCGTGGGTATCTCCTCAATTCACCAAGTTCCTTGAGGCACTGGTGCACAGATGCATCCACCAGCAACCTCCAAGCACAATTTAGGTCAGCAGACTTTTCGCGTGCCGCGAGGTAATGGTGTGTGATAAGTTCTTGAGGGCTTCAAGAGCTTTAGGATTCTTTAAAGCTTGGCTTCTAAAGTGGCTAGGTGACGGTTAGGTCGCTTGTTCCGACCACAGCTCCAGCTGTTGTAAATAGCTTGTCAACTTCTTCCCTGCTGTAGTACCCCCTAATTTTTATGTTGAGTTTTAATTTTTAATAACATTCTTTGTGGGCCGACCAAGAAGTCTGCTTCTTTGGACAGCCTTCAAAAACTGCACTGATGCGAATGTTTAGCGTAAGCATGACAGCACAGAAAACGTTGCGCGTGCATTGCAATAGTTGCGCACTATATACTTTTAAATTTCTTACCTTTGTTGTGTAATTAAGTTGTTCTATTATCAAACACGTGATTGCACTCAGTGAAATTCTCGAAATTCGCAAGAAGGCCATACGTATGCCATCCCTTTCTTGTTGTAGCAACTGCTTCATTCTGCATGCGCCACAACTAAAACCATCGCAAACTTCTCTTATGGGGCGCTAGCATTCAGGGATGCTGATGGTGCATGCATGCCCTTTCTGAGTGCGACCATGGTTGAAGGGGGTGATGCAACTGGCATTAAGGGGGGACGTGCCTTTGAGAGTGAACTTTCTTGTTTCTGGTCGAATGATGATGAAAATCGGCACAGACACTAAGAATGGCCTCACCGTGCATCCACAAAAATTTCGAGGCGATAACACAAATACTTAATGAGAGACAAATTATTTTTCAATTGAACCTAGTGGAGGGGCTGGAGGATTTATAAAATGACAAAAATGGTTGGTAATTGCTGTATCCACAGCCAAATGTATGTTGAAGGGGGCTGTGTTCTCAAAATAACTTATTTGCAACACTAAAACATGTAGTAGTTTACGTTTTCTCCAGCGACCCTGCAATGAGCACGCTTGTACTACAAAGAAGAAACTGTATAAAAAATTTTTTAAGGAGTACAATGAAAAACTAAGATTGCAGCCCCCTGAAGCACAGTTCAAGGAGCATTACAAAATAAACGGAATCAAAATCCGTACAGTGGTTGCCCAGATATCTGCTCCACGAGCTGAGTATAATGCCAAAAAAACAGCATTGAGAAAACTGCGTTTAAAGTTTCAACTTCTTTTTACGCTTCTAAAACACCTAAAGACTGTGATCTTAGGTTTGCCTTGTGATATTTGACTTTTCAGGTATCTGGGTCTGACCAGTGTGCCTTGGTTGCCCTTTTTTTCCCCCCCATAATTTCCTTTTCATGTTTTACAAAGAACAAGTATGGATTTCAAACCAAGTTCTTTGTATGAAGGAGTGGTGTGATAGGCATGACAGAAACGACTGTAATTGAATGAGACCATATACTGCATTGATTACACATATTTCTTGTGCGAAGTTGCAATTAGCGTAATTACGTTCTTGATTATAAGTATTCACTGAACATTTCTTTATTTAGAGAGAGGTTTATTGCATCAGAAAAATGGATCACACCATGACAGCCTATGCCTTCTTTCCAAATAACAAAGTTATGGGCAGAAAACTGGTGGCACAGGAATTTTTAGCAGTATATTTAATGACGTAAAACGGGCATATAAAAATTCTTGCCCCTGATTCATACGTGCTCTTTTGCCGCTCTAGCCGTCAAATGTATCATCATACAGCCAGTCGCGGAAACGCTAATTTACGAGGCTTTCATTGCCTCAGAACATTCATAGACGTTCATGGCGATACCAAGCACGGCTCAAAGCATGTATAAATCACATCACACATGTCTAAATCGCATCACAAAAGCTTATTAACAGCACTCCATATGACCGTGAAGTGCACGGCCGCGTGGACAGTGCAACCGACGTGTAATGCACTTGCCAGCGGCGTTCGGTGACGATGCGCGAAATCTGTAATTATGATGAGAAAAAAATCGGCGTGCACTGCACTTGGCATCACATTTTTTAGTGACGACGCGTGAAACTGCTAGCCGCTGTTCCGAGCGATCCTTGGGAGTGAAGGGGGGGGGGGGTGACGAGCTTGACTGTGTTGTCCGCTGCCCATGCGTAAAATGCCCGTACAAGATTTAGAGGAGCTAGCGAGTGATGTGGTACATTCCTCGCGAAGAAGCGCGTCGCCAAGAGTGCGCTTGCACGTCGTTCCTGCCCGCAGTCTCGCTGTCAGCGGAGTTAGGCCTAAAGCCGACTCCGATGACGCGCACTTGTAGACCGCCGCGCGCCTGCTCGTAGTAATCTGATCGTAGGTTAAACTCCCGTTGGTTTCAACATTCAGTGACGTGCACTGCAGCATAACAAGTGAGTAGGGCTTGGCAGCCATTTTTCAAAATTCCTTGACTAGCGCTCCTATTGGTCCACGGTGACCGATTCGGTGGCAGACGCCGCAAAAATCGGGCCGAGAGCGATCGGCGCGGAAAGGGCCCTTTCGGCGGATCTCGCCGCCGCCGAACCGGATTCGGAGCACTTTCGGCGGCCGGAATGCTCAGTGTGAACGTGGCCTTAGGGCTTAGACGACTCCGATGACGCGCGGCGCTCGTAGACCGCGCTCCCGCTCGTAGTAACCTGATTGCGCATCCGCTTACTGCTCGTAATATATCCTAAGTGATTATCAAGCCGTGAACACGTCACAAAGTGGCGATTTTCGAGAGCCATGTCTTCGCGACGCACAAGCAGCAGACGACGATCTCCTGGAGCGAGCATCGGGCCAATGGCGAGGCGAGCTCAGGCAACATGGCGGCCACGGCCAATCAAGGGTCTCAAAACGACCTTCAAACATTTGCTTTTTGCTGGCTTGTTGTTAAAGGGAGGAGCCAGCTGAGGCGGGGAAGTTAAACACGGAGAAATGCTCTTTCCAATGAGCCCAAGAAACCGGCTCCCGGCCCAAGCATCGCGAAGCTATAATTTTTTGAAAATCGCCGTTTTCTCGCCATTTCCAGAAAAAGTTTTGCTACCTAGGTGGGTGAAACGAATTTTCCGAAGCACTTCTGTGCGGTTTTCAGTGTAGATATTTTTGAACCAGATAGAAAAAGGGTTCCAGAAACTGAAAACTTGAGTTTCAGAAAATCGATTTTTTTGCCATTTTTCGCGATCCCAAAGCCGCGTCCCCCCTTAAAAAACGTCAATATAATTAAGGGGCTACGTACGGTATTGTTTTCCACTGGGCTATACATAACTAGGTATCTTTATTACTAGGCGCACCACACATATGTACAGTGGCGACATTTTTGGCGAAATTTGAAGGAAAATGGTGACTTTCGGCGACTTTTTGCTCATCATTTGGCGAATTCTACTCGAAAGTCAGTGGCAACCCTGGCAGTAACAGGCGATTTTTAAGCTTGTTGCGTCATTTGTCGAAAGAAGAGAGAGCACGTTTTGGCTGACTTTAAGAATTTATTGTGCATTGAATAATTGGCCCGCGCTGTCTGTAGCCTTGACTACCGATCAACTGCATTTCCTGACCATGCTCAAAACGTGTTGCAGGGCCCCTTCAACTTTGAAGTGGGGCTTCGTGGCAGTGGGGATTTCTTTTGGGTAGGTGCTTTCGCGGCTTAGCAGCTGTACAATGCAGCGAAGCCACCTTTACTGAAGGTTACACGCGGATTATTCTAAACCTGTTCATTCATTGGGAATACTTCGAAATCTCCAATCATTCAAATTCGAATTAAAACGAATTTGAATACTCTATTATTCGTTTGACTATTTGAAGCATTCTAATGTTAGCAACAGCTGATGTGTAATTAGTCAGGACACTGAGCTTGAAGAATAGAGAACGCTTTTTATAAATGTTTTTCTTCGAATTAGTCGCTGTTTACCACTGCCGAATAGAGTGCAGCTGAACCTCTTCATACGAAACATGTGCCGGGGAGATTTTGTATGAGGTGTCGTTTATAAGCAGGGTACCACGTATACATTTTCTTATCATTCACTGCAGGCACACTGGTATCTCCTACTACGGATAGTCTGTTATATAGTTATGAGGCAGTGGGCATGAGCTCGTCGTTGCAGACTCAGACCTGTTGTTGTCTACTTTTCGACAAAGAGCCACCACATCCTGAATATATGAAAAATACGGCTCTGTCGATGTTTGAGCACTGATAGACAGCTCTTTATATGCGGCCGCCTTTCATCCCATGGGCTTCCCAAATAAGTTGTGCAGCTTTTGCTTGAAAGTGTCCCAACTGCCAATCTCCTTATAGTGATTCTCGTAGAACACCTTTGCTATGCTTTTCAGGTAGAACAGCACATTGCCCTGCATGAGAGTCTGGTCGTATCGAGTGAGCCCACTGGTAGCTCATAGTCAGCTTGTCCAATCTTCGACGTCAACTTCATTCGTACCGCCAAGCTTCCCGGGGTATTTCGGATGCGTCAGCGCGTACGTGGGTGGTGTTGTGGCTGGTGCAAGCATCGCCTTGGTCAATGGAGTAGTGGTCGTGGAATCAGTCTCGTGCTCATGTTTCATCGTGGAAACTCTAGTTCAATGACCACTGGGAAGCCCCGTTGTATAGCGCTCCTTCTACTACCTAGCAGCTCCACCGAATTTTCATGGGATCACTAGTACAAGATAGACAAAAGCGAGTATATTTCCAATATTTGCTAGTAACTTATTTGTGGGAAGGTGGCCAGCATCTCACGCCGCGAGTCATCTTCTTTGTCGATTGGTCTGCAGTGACGGGCTCATGTCTCACTGCCTCATTACAATATCAGTGTCCTTATAAAAGGTTTTGACTGTACTGACTTTTCTACCGATCAATGATCAACACTGTCATAATAATCATGCATGCCATTTTTTAACTGCCCGTTGTTGTTGAGAGAGCTCCAATGGGCAGTGGGACTCCTTATGCTGAACAATGGCAATTCGTTTAGAGGGCACTGATAGTCAATGAAAAACATTCCCCAGCCCTTCACTTTCTTGTCTTCAACGGTCATTGCACGGCAGGCTTCAGGTGCCAGTGTTTGCTGGAGGCACCAGCCAAGTTATCTACTGTGCAGAAGTGAGCATTGGCTGCTGAGCTATGCAGTGCATAGAGCCAGTGGTGGCACTAAGCCAGCACCCAGGCCATGCGACATGCCACTTTTGAGCTTGATCATTGCCATGAATTCTCTGTGGAAAAAAAAAAAAGAATGGCTGATCCCTTTGACACAGGAATCAGTGTAACATGAAAATAAAGCGAGTATTCACAGAAGTTATTATAATGGTTTCTACAACATCTATTGGTGTTACAGCATCTTTTGATGTCGATGCACCCACGCTGGCACCTGGCGGCACATCTCCATCACGACGACTAAAACCCAAAATTGTGATTTAATCGATGTGGTAGTTGAACTTTTTGAACCTATACCTGGACACAGCATATCATGAATCGCTCGCAAAGACAACATCAACAAGCATGTAATAAACACTAATACCGAGCACTTCTTCAAAGCATAGTCAATGAAAGTCAGAAATAGCGCAGCGTGCGCTCCCTGGGGATGCAGTAAACTGTGCCTGTACTCATGCATACACAACCACACTGCACTTCAGCAAAGTGGGAGGCAGAAGTCATAGTTTGCCCCCAATAGCCGATATTTCCTAAGTGATTCGCAGACAGTGATAAGAAATTATGCACAAGCCAGAATTTCGCCAGACGCTGTGGCTATCCTTAAAGACAACGCAAAGTATATATGTATATATCGTATTTATTCACGTAAATGAACTATTTTTTTGCTAGAAAAATCTGAGCAGAGTTGGGGGTGCCTTTATTATCCAGAGTAAATTTTATGAAAGCTTTTTCGGGAAGAGCAAAAATTGCAGTAATGCAAAAAAAGTTAGGTTACTCAGCTTTTCGCAATTCACATACTCGTATGTACACTGTTTGGAAACAGCTTCTTTGTTGCACTTTACTCATCTTCGGCGGTTGATGGCGCTATCTTCTGCAAGTTGTCCCCGGGTCGCTCGCGCACTCCATAAAAGCGTTTTGCGGCGATCTTTTCTCACAATCGTTTAACCGCAACATCTGCTTTTATTTCGAGGGGTGCCTGGAAGCGAGCACTACAACGCTATGACAGATTTTGCTGTCTTCGTGGCATCCTTGCCGATGACAGTGACGACGTCGTTGACTTTGTAGCAAGTAACCATCGTTACAGCAAGCTACCCCTCAAGCATCAAAACAAATCGTCGATAACAAGACTAACGACAAAATACGGCCACCACCTCGCTTCTACATGAGAAGTTTTTCAACGCGAAGATAACAGGTGAAGCGAAAATCTGGGTGCTACTAAGTTGCAGAAATCGTCGCAAACTTTTCTGGACAACAAGCTATTTTTTTCTGGTTTTGCAGAAACCTGCAACGCAATAGCGATGAATGACCCTTCGCAGCAGCAAATGCTGCTGTTGTCACTCGAAAATCGCGTGCGCATGGTTGCCTTTTTCGTATTCACAGGAAGCAATTGCGGGTTGGCACGGGCAGCTTCGTGAACTTCGCTCGCTGCGTGCTTATCAGCAGCGATGTCTACACTGGCACCATTCGTGAACCTTGCTGTGGCGCACAGATAAGAGGGGGGACGTTTCGCGCACAGATAGAAAGACATTACGGCGTGGCAATGGGCGAAGCAAGAAAGTGAGGGAGCCGAGGTGGCCGGGGGGGGGGGGGGGGCGGCAAAGTAAAAAAAGACGGAAGAGATCCAACGGGTGAGGAGGCGCCAGTGTCGGTTAGCGGGACTGCAGTGGATGAATGTAGGGGTTGCGTTTATTACGTGGGGAAAAGAAAAATCCAAATTTTGATGACTGAAGTTGGGGGTGCGTTTATTATGCGAGTGCGTTCATTACGTGAGCAAATACGATAACCTCCGAAGAGATGGAAGAACGACATATTATATGGCTCCAGGCTCACACGTCCCTCCACACCCCTCGTGCCTAACCTTAATAGGGAGGTCGATCGTGTTGCACGAAGTCTCGCATTCCCTATCTTTCTGATATTTTTTCTTCTCTCTCTCTCTGTGACATTCCAAGCCCGCTTGAAAAGGTCCTCTTCAGGGGACGGGCATCCCGTGGAGGGCTAGGCAGAGGGGGATAAAATGACCCGATATTGCGAAATTATGAACTTTTATGAAAAACCTAGGCGTATTTATCTGCCACCAAGCCCCAAACTTGACAGATCTGAAGAAGTAGGTTGGAGGCAATTGCAAACCCAGACCTTTTCCAAACCCATACATATTAAGAGCATATAGCCAGATGTCTATCCAAATGATACTTGCAAATTGTGTGGCTGGACTCTCGCATCGCTTAGGGAGAATCTCTGGGAATGTGCAGTTTTAGCAGAAGAAAATGCAGTCTCCCCAGATGAGGCTGTGGCACAGTAGACAGCTTCGCTGCGCAGCTCCAACCTCTAGGATCAACTGTGGGCCATCCAGCAAGCCCGCGAGGCGGCGAGAAGACAGGTGTTTGGTCTTCCTCAGGGGCTGCGTAGGCCCAAGCCACGAATTTGTCGGACTTAATATTGAAGTTGTTACCACCACCAACTTTGTAGCTTGAGCCATGAACGTGCACAAGTGTTCCACATTCTGACCTTCGGCTCACTCCACCAGGGCACCACATTCGCTTGTTGACATCATTGCCTTTCTGCACCGCTTACTGCAGCAGTTTTATTAGTCAGTGCTATGGCACTCAAAGTATTCAGTGGAGAAACACCGTTAGTGCATGTGGAAGCTGCACTACTCCAAGAACAAGCCGTCACAAGCTAACACGAAGCAAAAGGCAAAGAGCACAACAATAGCAATACATAACTGTGTCTAGGGCGACTCCCCGATGCTAGCACAGAAAGTGCTTGTTGCTGCTATTGATAAGCTTGAACCATGGCCTCTGAGATTGCACGTTAGCTGCGCCATCGAGGAATCATTTTTGTCAGTGCCAGTAAGTTTAATGCTGCATTACTTCACTGCTGACAGATAGTGGCACCCCCCCCCCCCCCCACTGATAGAGAGCACCAAACGAGGAGCAATGTGCGAGGGATATAAGGCGCGTTTTTGAGTGTCCTTTGTCTGCTTTGATGGCTCAGTCGGTACAGCGTCGGGCACATACCACCGCGAGCCAAGGAATGGGAGGCTCAGAGGTTTGATTTCGGGCGAGGGAACATTTTACCAAGTTCTTTTTATTTCTCCTAGGCTCTTTTTATTTGTTTGGTGGTGCCCATTTTATTGTCATATTCATTACGGAACTACGGCGCTAAAGTCTTAGTGGACCCTGCCATAGAACACTGTCATGTCAAAATGTTTTTGGTGCTCATTCACAGCATCCAAAAGGGCTGCTGATGCCATTTGCCATATTCAATAAAACAAGTGGAAGGTGCTGCTCTGCCGGGCACTGCCAGTACCGTATTTACTCGCGTATTCCTCGCACTCGCATAATTCTCGCACCCCCCACATCGTCCAACAAAAATACGATTGCTTTTTTTCCTCGAGTAATTATCGCACCCCCGAAAACTGCTGCAATAATGTCGTCTGCTCTTTCCAGCCACTGATGATGATAGCGCACGCCATCTGGCGCCATCTGGCACGCATCAAGCGTACTATTGCACAGAGATTCAATCCAATTCAAGCCAAGCTGAAGTGGTCAGTGCGCGTAGCGGCGTGTTTTGTATGTTGCGTCGGTAACCTTGTCAAGTTATGAGGCGATACTGAAGCTGTACGGCTGCTTTCAAGTTGCAAGTGATAGATCATGCACTAAAGAACGGCAACAGGGCCGCCGGTAGGCCCTTCAGAGTCTACGAGTTTTGTGTTCGCTACTGGTGATGGCTGCTGAAAGCCACCAATACGCATTGGGCCTGCCGTGTGCCTAAAACTGGGATTGATGGTAAACTTTATTTCTTCAGAAGGAAACTGCGCGGACAATTCTGTTAAATAGCCATCAGCCCAATACTGACGTTCCACGCTTACTTTTTGAGGGCTCCTGTTCCAAACGCTATCGCTACGCCCGCAACGTCTGCAAGCTTTGCGTATGGTATTCTAATTCTCTACTATTTGCTTCCACTTTTTGTGTCTCAAATAAATCTTGTCTTTTGTTGAACCTCTGATTTTATTGTTGAGGTAAGTTTTAATTAGTACTTCTTAAAGCTTGCTGTTAGTTGCTGGTGTAAGAATACCGATTTGCGGCCACTTTGTTTTCTTTTTCGCTCTGTACGTTTTGGTAGAAAGTTTTCCCCACGTAATTCTCACACCCCCCAACTTTTCATCGGTTTTCCGCCAAAAAAAGTGCGAGGATTATGCGAGTAAATACGGTAAATATTGGGAAAAAACTCGTTACTTCTTTGCTGTCCCCTTCAACCTGCCTTGAACACCTGTTGCTTTGCTTGTACGCTACACATGTTCTGCATGGGCTTTTGAGAGTTTCACATTGTATGTGGTTTTACATCGTATGTTTAAGAAAATCACTGCAATTTAAGATTTTTTTCGTGACAGCATACTGGTGAAAGGTCAGCGTCTGCTCAGCCATGTAGGAGATATGGAACAAGTGATAGCAGACAAAGCCAGAACCAAAATCTATAAAAACTTGTGCGATGGCACAATGCCTCATTAAAAAAACTAGCGATTGTGACCCTCTGATGTGCACAGAAATATTTCTTACGAGAACTGCACGTATGAAAATTTATTTATCAAACATTTTGCATAGTGTTGAATCATTATTACTTTCAATGAAAGTTACCCAAAGAGTTTGTTGTACTTGCTGTTTGGCTAGTTGGCGCATAGGTCAATCTGGCGCCAATATCACTACCACACTTCAAACGAAGAAAACACAGGAGGGGTGCTTGTTACATAGACAAATGTAACCGTGTTCCAATCATACTCTTGAAACGGGGTGGTGTGAAGGCATCACATTTGATAAATACTATTCTATTCGAGCTTTATGGGATGATGGCGCATGTGTGTAACAAATTTTAGCTGAGCGTGAATTCAGGAATCAATATGAAAGTAGCTCAGTTGAGCCATTTTTGCAGCTTCCCACAAAATGTCTGCTACAAATTATTGTCGAAGCTTTAGGCTAACACACACTTCAATCATTGCTGCATGGATATGAAAACTATTTACTCGCATAATCCTCGCACTTTTTTTGCCGGAAAACTGATGCGAAGTTGGGGGGTGCGAGAATTACGCGGGGAAAACTTTCCATGAAAACGTACAGAGCGAAAAAGAAAACGAAGTGGCCTCAAATCGGGGTTCTCACACCAGCAACTCATAGCAAGCTTTAAGAAGTACTAATTAGAACTTAGCTCAACAATAAAAGCAGAGGTTCAACACAAGGCAAGATTTATTTGAGACACAAAAAGTACAAGCAATTAGTCGAGAATTAGAATACCATACGCAAAGCTTGCAGGCGTTGCAGGCGCAGCAATAGCGTTCGTCGCTCAACAGGAGGCCTCAAAAGGTAAGCGTAGGACGTCAGTATTGGGCTGATGGCTATTTAATGGAATCGTCCGCAGTTTCGTTCTGAAGAAGTAAAGTTTACCATCAATCCCAGTTTTAGGCACACGGCAGGCCCAACGCGTCTTGGTGGCTTTCAGCTGCCGTCACCAGTAGCCAACACAAAACTTGTAGACTCCGAAGGGCCTACCGGCGGCCCTGTTGTCGTCGTTTAGTGTATGATCCATCACTTGCAACTTGAAGCAGCCGTGTAGCTTCGGTATCACCCCATAACGTGCCAAGGTTACCGACACAGCATACAAAACACGCCGCAAAGTGCACTGGCCACTTCGGCTTGGCTTGGATTGAATTGAATCTGCATGCAATAGTACGCTTGATGCTTAAGAGTTGGCGCCACATGGCCCGCTGTCATCATCAATGGCTCGAACAAGCAGACGAGATTGTTGCGACAGTTTTCGGGGGTGCGATAATTACTCGAGGAAAAAAGAAATCATACTTTTCTTCGGCGATGTGGGGGGTGCGAGAATCATGCGAGTGCGAGGATTACGCGAGTAAATACAGTAACCACACATTGCAAATACCACAAAGGCACACAACTTCAACTACAGTTGACTCTCGTTAAACGGAACATGAAGGAACCAAGAAAATGTGTTTCATTTAACAGAAGTTTCGTTTGCTGAGAAGTGAGCAAGGGTGAAGAATCTAGGTATGAAGCCAATTGTGCTAGAGAAAGCCGTGTTCCATACACAACCATCTTGTTCTCAAGAACCGACGCAGCTACAAGACTTCGTTGGCTTGTACGTGATCTGACACTGGTACAGTGGAAGTCAACAGACTTCACAAGTGTGCGCCTGCATAACTTGGATTCCGATCTCCAGCTTCGTCTTCCCTCAGGATTATTTCAAGCTGAGGAGACTGTTCTATACCGCCTGTGGCTTGGAGCGGCCTTCATGAACGCATACTCCTATCCTATTGGAATGGCCAGCCCTTCTACATGAACTTACTGCAGCTGCGAAGAAACCATCGCGCACCTTTTATGTGAGTGCACCCATTTCAACATGCCAAGAGAAGAAGTTACTGCAGCTCTGAATAGACTGGATGATCAGCCTTTGTTTGAACAAAGAATTGTGGGTCATTGGCTGAGCCTATCCTCAGCCCAGAAGGCTTTGAAAGCTTTGCTACGCTTCTTGCGGACAACTGGCCTCAGAGACAGACTTCAGTGTCTTAGAATTTTTGATGTTGCCTTTTCCCTGTCGCTATTTTTTCGTATTCTCTCTCTCTCTCTCTTTGCAACATTTCTTTTTATCATCCTCGATTCCCCTCACCTCACAAGTGTTCTCTTATTTTTTTATTTGGCCAGATCTGTAGTATTTCCAAGAATTGGGCTGCACTCACGCTCCCTGCAGTGCATAGAAAGGTTGCCTGTGATCGCTGTCTGCTGGCATGCATAGCAGTGCTCTTTGAGCTGCTCGTTGATGCATCTTCCAGATTGCCCAATGTATTCCTTGCCACATGTTAGTGGGGTAGGGTATACGATGGTTACGGTACATGAGCACATTGTAAAAAATAAAAGCTCTACATTCCTGTGTTTACAGTTTACAAAAGCTAAGAAGCACATTGTAAAATTAAAAGCTCTGTGTTGCTGTGTTCACAGTTTATAAAAGCTAAGCTCACTATGCTGCCGTGTAACACACATAGATACTTGAAATTGGAAATGACGAAGCTTTCGCAAGGTAATGTCCATGTGCAGAATTACCACAGGCTGACCTTTAGGGTCTATAGCCTAACTTTTTAACTCTGTGCTTTCAACCACATTCTGTTCATTTTAGACGTGTAACTTTCACAACTTTATGTTGCATAGACAATATTGCACGAGCGAAAGTGTGTCGCACTTTACTTGGTGGCACCTTCACAAATCATGACACGCTTTACTTTGACTGCTTAGATAAACTACGCTTGCACGGTGGTGCAATGAATTTATTGATGAAGGCAGCTCATAGGGTAGACTTGATTAAACAAGACGAAGCCGTGCTTCTCCAATCTAGAGAAAATAAGCACATGTGTTCACAAGCAAAGGTTTGTTGGGCTTTATTAGGTTTATTCGGATCGTGACAAATGCAACATGAACAAAATATTCAAAAACGTGCCAATTTGAAGAAGCACTAACTCCCATTGAGTTCATACATAATTATAATTGCTTTCTCAATGCGTATGTATAAAAACTTCACTTTGTCGTGCCACTAATTTACGGCAAACTAAGCAAGATTGTTACAAATAAAAAGAAGAAGAAATACTGGAAAATAATCTCCCCAAGTAGAATTAGAGTTAACTAGGAAGTGTTTGCTAAGCTTTTTCTAGCATAAAAAAGGTCTGTGCGAAACCCCTAAATGAAGGCAGCAAGCTATGGAAGAAACAAAAAAAAAAACATCTAACTGAAATAGGTTTTAAAAAAAGGCATCATTTTCTGTTAACATTGGTCTATGAAAATAGAAAAAGAAAATTTTGAATGACTGCCAGTTGGGCATGTTGGTATAACTTCATCATGAAACAAGTTCTAAAATGTACAAACACGAAGAAAAGTTTAACAACCACAAATGATAAAAGAATGCAGAGCACCTAATAAACGGGCTAGAACCTAAAAATACTAGCAGGCTGAGAAAGAAACAGCTTTGGCTGGCAACTTTTCTTTTCCCATTACAAAGGACATTTTTCTTTTTTCACTACGAAGTCGTCAGTTCAAATAAAATCGGTGGCATCGAAATCTTTCTCAGACACTAATGTTTTCATAATTGAAGGTAAATTCACCAGCTGCCTGTCGCAGTAGTGTCCCAAAGACACGGCAACTAGTGCAACACTTGTGTCTTTTCTCGTTCGTGTATTTGTCCTAACGCTGCCCCATACAATTCATTATGAACCCTAACCAACTAGCCTACTTTTCCGCCACCCAGCTTCCCGAGCCCATGGGAGTGGTCGAGAGATCTGGTGTAGTGGGGCGGGGTCTTGTAAAATTGTAAGCAAGCATGCCTTCCCCCTACACGCTCCCCCCCCCCCATCAAAGCGGGAATGGGGGGTGAGGCTCTTTTGCAGAGAGAGCACGAGGATAAAACTGACAACAAGAATTGGTCAAGTGAGTGTATAGGGGCAAGGAGGGGTCAGGGGAGAAGAAGACAATAAACACTTAGGACACTCTAAGTGGTCAAAAGTTCTTACGTTTCAGGGGCCGTTATACGGCTCAGTTCCTGGCACTAAGATTCTTGACAGTATTAACAAAAGTTCTCCCTTAAAAAAAAAAAAAGACTTAAACAGACCACAATTGTGTTTGCTGTGAGGCTGTTGATAGTGTAGCTCATTGTGACAGCTAACAAACTCTAGAAACATTGAAATGTGAACAAACAGCATTCGGACACAGGACGATGAAAGAACGAGAGACAGGGATGCTGATCTGATAGTTTATTGCTGTTTATTCACATCTTAATCACGTACCAACCCAGGAACACCTGCGAAAAACACAGTGACAGTGCAACCGGACCACGGGAAGCATGGTGCGGAAGCATCTTTGATCTTAGCAAATGCAACAGGTATGCGTTTCAAACGTGGATCTCAGAAGCCTTACTTCTGCTCATTGTACGGTCTTGGGTACCATTTTGTAATAGAGATTTCAAAAGCCATGCTCGTACTCACGAGACCCTCAAAGTCGACAGGGGTGTCTTGTGCCAAGGACAGGATAATAACGATGTTTGGTACGGGGAGTTAAAAGTGCAGTATTGATGACTAATTGTAGGGGCACGGGCTTGGAGATTGTGCGGCTAAACAAGATTGGACGAGATTCAAGCAGGCCTGTGTTGGACCTTGTGCTTTAGTGGTGTGCTGGGACTGAAGAGGGGGGAGGAGGCATCTTCTTGGAATTTTATGGTAATCTAATGAGCCTGTGGGCCCACATAGTCTATCATCAGAGGGTAAAAACGTGTGTACATTTGTGAGTTGGGGAGGAAGCTTGTAATTAGGTGACGTGTCTTGGTGAATTTTGGTGGTTTAATATGTGCATTTCCTGCCTTTGATGCAGCTGGTTGCCAACAGTCATCTGCAGCGAGGTGCCTCGGAGTGGCCAGTGGGACACACATGCATACACGTGCCTGCCGAAATCATCTGAAGTTTCACTGCTCCGCACGTCTGGTAGGTACGGTTGATTGCTGCGCTGCTAATGTCCTACACGATGTGGCCTTGAGACTGACATTTACGTTTACTCTCCCACGATTCACCTACTCACTAATGTCGCCTGTTCAGTTTTAGTGAGGGTTGCACAGGAAATGAAGCGTTGAAAGCGTCATGTGACCAAGGGTTAAAACCAGCCGCCTTCTATGAATGAATAGGTTTCAGCTAATCGCCTTTATCAACATCTGTACTTACTGTACATCTGCCTGGCAATAGCCTTGCTCCTGTGATTTCCGTCATTTGCACTTTGCCTTTCATTATGCTTCATCAGCATGCTCCGATTCGCTCTATTGTAAATTTCAGAGCTTGTCTCATTCAAAGTACACGTGAATATGAGCAATAACCTGAATGCCTACTATTTTTATTATAGATAATAAAAATATGTATAATCGATAAATGTCACTCATAATGCAAAAAAGAACTTGAGAGTTGCACGTTGTCTGCATGCGGACCTTGTTTGCATAATGAAATAATTGTGCGAGGTCTGTATCAAGTGTTTGTTTAGCAGAAATACATTTTTGATTAGGATGTTCAAAAACACGAATCCTCTTTAATGTACTGTCTTTCGGAATGCACACAATTTTCCAAACCCTCGTCTATGTTAGAAAGACTTGTAGAGCGTGTGTGCAGGAACAATCAAGAGCTACATCTGGTTAGGAACTGTTTACTGTTTCCCAAAAACGCGTGCAGGCACGCATGGTGATGCAAAAGAGATAGAACAAGAATAGGAGAAAAGATCAGAATGGTCCTCTGTCTTATCCACGCCGCCCGGCCAATGGTGGAGGCGTAGCACGAAAGTTTTTATTTTGTTTCTTTGTGGTGCCATAGGTGCCAGCTTCAAGGCGCGACATGAGAGGATGTGCTACAGACTATTTGATGGCATCTTTAGGAATAGAGATCATTTGAGTCACCACATTCTACCTGATGTCACCTCTTGACTGAGTTCTGTTTCTTTCAGCTGCATATTGTGGGAATTCGTTATGCGCTTCTTCTCATACATGCATTATCATAATCATCATCATCCGTCGGGGTCCCTGTCCTCATCTTCACTGGGTGTCACCACAATCATCATCGGGTGGGTGTGCGCTCGGTCTCAGACTGCCCATTCGCTGCTGAGTCCTTGGCTGAATAAACGCTGTCTCAACTCAGAGGTCATACGTGGTGAGGGTGGATTTCCAGTCCTCGGTCCTCGGATTTCCAGGCTGCCGATTGCCCCCCCCCCCCCCCCCCGTCTGGCAGCATGTCACAGAACGAGCCTGCCGGCGCTGATGCCATCACTGCTGCCATCTCTCCCCCGCCGTCTTCAGCCGCGCCTCCTGTTCACGTACACAGCCACCAGCGTGATCCCGCTCTCTTCGCCGGTCGTTGCGGGTAAGAGGTGGAGGACTGGCTCGATGAGTACAGCCGCGTGAGTATTGCTAATCGCTGGGACGATAGTGCCAAGCTCCGTTACGTCTCTTTCTACTTGACCGGTGTGGCGAAGACGTGGTACTTTAACCACATCATCGACACACCCAACTGGGTGACCTTCGAGCAGCAGCTCAGTCACGTTTTTAGCACACTGGCCATTCAATTTGCAGTTGCGAAGAGAACCCTCAACACTCGCAAACAACATTCCGGTGAGTCATACACGTCGTACATCGAGGACGTTCTTGCGCTCTAGCGGGCCAATTCATCTATGCCGGAGTCCGACAAAGTACGCCACATTTTGAAGGGTATAGGCCCTGTTGCCTTCAATGCCCTGGTTGCTCATTGCTCAGAACCCGGCTACCATAGCCAACGTCGTCACGACATGTCAGCGCATTGATACTCTGGACTTGGTTCGTCTACAACCAGACATAGGCGAACAATATAATTGACCTCTCCGTGACCTCATAGGAGACATAATACGTGAAGAGTTGCAGAACATGGGTTTCCCACCTTCTCCACAGTGTTTTCCACAATCTCCTGTAGCGGCATTACGTGGCATTGTCAAGGAGGAACTGACATCTCTGAACTCTCCGGCTCACGTCCAGTTACCCTCGTCTCGGCTCATGCGAACCTTTGCGCAGGTTGCTGCTATGCCTCCCAGCGAGGTAAACACGACGTTGCTGCTGCCATCGTACGCGTTGGTCGCCGCCGCTTCTCCCCTCAACTTTCGTTTGATCCCGCCTGACCCTTCCTCTGCATACCTAACCGCACTCTCTTCAGGTACTCCGCATGATTTCTACCCTTCCCTTAGCGCTCATCTCGCCCAGTTTGCTATTACTGTGGGTATCGAGGCCACATTTCTTGTTTCTGCTGCAAGGGCCAGCAAGACGAGCGCCGCAGTTACGACATGCGTGAACGAGATACTTTTTACCATGAAGGTCAATGCCATTCATCACCTACACACCGGTCTTACTCTCCACCCGCATCGAGTGCACCTCGGAACAACCGGAACTCCAGACAACGTTCATCATCACCCTTTCGCCGCTCCTCCTCCCCACTTTGGCCTGCCTCATTCGTCACTGCCAGTCATTCGGAAAACTAATTGATGCAGTTTCTGGGGGGGGGGGGGGGACTGCATTTCGAATTAGGACTGATGTTCCTCCACCAGGCTCGTGCAACATGATTTCGGTGGTAGTGGAAGGACTGTACGTCTTGATATAGGCCGTCTCAAAAAAGTGATGACCCCTTACGTTGGATCCACGTTGGTTGCTGCCCAGGAGGTACACCATTCGCCCTTTCGCTTTCCGTACAACCCGCGTTTTTATTGATGGTATCCGACACCACATTCAGTTCGCCGTCCTGACTGCTCTCACCAATTATATTAGGGTGGGATTTTCTTTCTTCTGCCTCCGGGGCTATTTGTTGTGGCCAACGCGCGTCGTCCACCTCACCGACACGGACTGTACGCTCAACGACGACCTCCAGAGGCCACTTCGTTTGACAGCTGCGGAAGATACTGAATTACCACCAGGTTAAGAGCGAATTGTAACTATTACCTCCTAGGGCATCGACCATGGCGACTTCTTGGTCTCACCATCATTTAGTTGTGTCGATAAAGGCATCATTCTCACTTCCAATGTAGTTCGGTTTCTCAATGGTTCCGAAATTGTCACCGCTGTGAATACAACATCCGAAAAAATTCTACTTCCTTAGAACACCACGGTGGCCTGCGTGACGAATCCTGAGCCTGCCTGCGTCAAGCCACTTCATGCCGTCTCCTCGAACGACAACCCTAGGGGTGAGCCTGCTTCTTCTTCCGCCTTTACTGCTGCAGTCATTAGTGACGACTTGACACCTTCACAGACGCAACATACTTGCTTTGTTAAAGAAACATGCAAGTTCCTTCTATGTTTACTCCTCGACATTGGACCGCACTACTACTACAACGCATAGAATCCACACAGTCGGAACATCTTTTGTACGCCGCCGGCCCTACCGCGGGTCTCCTGCTGAGAGAAAAATTATCGAAGAAAATGTAGCTGACATGCTCAAACGAGAGGTAATTCGCCCCTCATCTTGCCCTTGGTCGTCGCCTGTGGTTCTGGTTTGTAAGAAAGATGGCTCCGTGCGCCTTTGCGTCGATTACAGGACGCTCAACAAGATCACTCGCAAGGATCTGTACCCAATGCCTCGCATTGACGACGCCCTTGATTCTCTACAAGGCGCGAAATACTTTTCCAGCCTCGACCTGCGTTCGGGATACTGGCAAATTCCTATGCACGAAGAAGATAAAGAGAAAATGGCATTTGCAACCCCCGACGGACTATACGAACTCAATGTTATGCCTTTCGGGCCATGCAACGCGCCTCCTAAATTTGAGCGCATGATCGATTCCATGCTGCGCGGCCTCAAATAGAAGACCTGTCTCTGCTACTAGGACGACATCGTCATTTTTTCGTCAACGTTTCCTCGGCACCTGCAACGTTTGGATGACGTTCTGACGTGCCTTGCCGTCGGTGGTTTCCAACTCAACACAAAAAAATGCCGTTTCGCCACAAAAGCTATCAAGGTTTTGGGCCACGTCGTGACCAAAGACGGAATTCGGCCAGATCCGGACAAAATTGCTGCGGTGCTTCGCTTTCTGCGCCCTGAAAGGCCAAAGGAGTTGCGAAGTTTTCTTGGTCTCGCCTCCTATATTTGCCGTTTTATATGAAACTTCGCATCAATAGCGGCTCCACTGCACCAGCTTCTTGCTTCTGACGTGCCCTTTCTGTGGTCGGAAGAATGTCAAATGGTATTTGACCTGTTAAAGTGTGCCTTCATGTCCAGACCTGTACTCCGCCACTTTGATGAGGCCGCTCCGACCATCCTACATATGGACGCTAGCGGCCCCGGTGTAGGTGCCGTTCTGCTCCAACGCGACACCTCTGCATAAGAGAGAGTAGTTGCATATGCCAGTAGGGTACTGACCGCGACCGAGAAGAACTATACCATAACTGAGCAGGAGTGGTTGACTGTGGTCTGGTCAGTGCAAATGTTTCGTTCCTATCTCCACGGCCGTCATTTCAGGATCGTTACGGATCACCACGCCCTTTGCTGGCTTTCCACGTTGAAGAGCTTGTCTGGACGCTTGGGTCGGTGGATTTTACGTTTACAAGAGTAGGACTTCGATATCATTTAAATGTCAGGTCGAAAACACCAAGACGCCGACACCCTTTCGCGCTGCCCGCTACCAAATACCCAGATCAGCATCGGTCAAAGTTCGACCATCGCTTTTACTGCAGCGCCCGCACTCCCCTCAATAGACCAGCTATTATCGGACGACAAGCGCACACTTCACTCCTGCCAGTTGTCTGATCCGTACTGTAGGCGTATTATGGACCAGCTCTAAGGAGCTTCCCATCCACCTAACGCACGGCATCGTCCACAACTCCTGAGATTTAAGCTGGAGAATGGAGTGCTGTACCGTCACATCTGCCACCCTTATGGTCAACGCTGGGTTACTGTGTTACCACACTCTCTTCGACTTGATGTGCTTAAAGCCTTCCACGATGACTTGACTGCCGGACATCTTGGTATTAAAAAAACTCGCGACCACATTCGAAGTCGCTTCTACTGGCCTGGTATTTCTACTAGTATCACGCGCTATGTCGGTTCCTCTGTCCCGTGCCAGCATCGTGAAATTCATACAACTGCACCAGCCGAGCAGCTGCAGCCGATTCCGTGCCCCACAACGCCATTTGAGATTGTAGGTATCGACCTTTATGGCCCTCTTCCCGTCGCATCTACTGGCAAATGATGGATAGTGACGGCCGTAGACCACTTGACACGCTACGCGGAGACAATGTCTGTATCAACTGCCTCTGCTTTGGAAGTTGGCGACTTCGTTTTGCACGCCATCATTCTGCACCATGGTGCCCCATGTGTATTTCTGAGTGTCCGTGGAAGGGTGCTCTTGTCAGAAGGGCTAAATGAAGTATTGCGCACCTCTGTAATGACACACAAGACAGCTTCAAGCTACCACCCTCAGACCAATGGTCTCACTGAAAGGTTTCACCGTACTCTTGCTGATATGATAGCTGTCTACATCAGTACAGATCACAAAAACTGGGATACTCTCCTATCATTCCTCACCTTTGCCTACAACACGGCCGTTCAGCGCACCATCGGTTATTTGCTGTTCTACCTCGTTTATGGACGTTCCCCTACTTTCTTCCTCGACATTTCCTTTTTCAACAGTGACATAAACTTGTCTCCGTCTTCCAGCGATGAATACATTTCTAGCCAAGTGTCGCAATCGGGCTCGCATCAACACAGAAGCGCGACAGCAAGATCGAAAAGTCATTTATGACGCATCCCATCGCCATGTATTCTTCCGACCTGGAGTTGAGGTGCTCCTGTTCACACCTATTCATACACCTGGTCTGTGTGACAAGTTTCAGCCACACTTCATTGGCCTCACATAGTTATCGAACAGACTTCACCCGTTAATTATTGTGTAACCCCACTTGTCGTCCCAACATACCGCCGTCACCACACCACAGAGATCGTGCACGTGTCTCGCTTAAGGGGAGATGCTACTCGAAAAAGGTTTTTTTTTTATTTCATAACCCAGCTTCTTGAAATTTTAGGTGTTAGTAAAGCTTGCAGTGCTGATTTCATAACTGCAATTATTTTTTTGATAGCTATAGTAGTTCCGGAGTTACTACAACTTTGATATCAAAATATAGTGTTTTTTGTGCACATAATAAAGCTTACTAAAAATTTTCACACAGAATTGCAAAATGGCTCATTCTGCTGCACTTGAGCAGTACAATACAGAAAAGTACCTCAAACAGAAAATTTATTTGCTACATATATAAAAAAAATTATAAGTACTAAATGCATATTTTACATCTCTCTATCAGTGTATCAAGTTGTGTAACAAAAAATCTGTGATGTATATTGCAACCTAAAGTAAATACTTGTATTCTAGAGTGGCTGATTAAGCTCTGTGCAAAATTTCATCAAGATAGGACTATTTTATGCCTAAAAAAGATTGTGCACAAGATGAGAGAATTACCTCAAAATGGAAATCGAGAAAAATGCATTTGAAAGTTGTAAATATGTTTACTCATGATTACACAGTGCGATTTGCACAAAACTTGGTGATATCATAGAAGGGACACAGCTAGAGCACCTAAAATTGTCCTGCTCCATATGTGGATCCTTCTCGCCGCTTGAGGAGGGAGTCATCAAGGCGCGCTTTCTTTGCCACGTTCCCCCGATGGGCCCTTGCCTCGGCTGTTTCACACGCAGACATTCTTTCGATTCTCCTCTGGTCGCGGGATTGGCCCAGGGTGATCAGTTGATCTGGTGGGACTACACCAAGCTCCTCTAGCACGTGTTCAAAGCTTGAATGTCCTTTATTGAACCACAACACGGCCATAGCAGCTGCAGTTTCCACTGTTGTCCGGGAGGCAAACTTAGTCTTCAGACACAACAACCAGATTTTGCTGTTCAAAGATTCTGCAGCGTTTTGGGTCTTCCCTTGGATACAACGCACCAGCAACTTTTCATCTGTGAGCCGCTTGTAAATGGGAAGCACAGCCAATCCTTGAGCCTTGGTCAAGATTGGTGTGTGGTCGGGTGGGGCCTCCCCAAGCGCTTCGGCTCGCCTATGCTTGCACCAGGAAGTCGCCCCTTCTGGACAGTATCGGTGGCTGCCTGCTGTGTTGCTCGATGATGAATGGAAATATGAGGCCCAGATGGCACGATGCATTTTCAGAATATCACCTCTGTTGTTTGTGATTGCAATACGGTAATAGTTCTGCAGCTTCTGAATTGTGCCATCTGTCAGCTTTTCCCCTTGTGGAAGTCGTGTTGGCAGTTTCCAAAGTGCAGTGCCTAGACGCTTGGCCACATGGTTTGTGCACTCCTCCTTGTCCACAACAGCTTCACCATATACCTTGGCCTCAGCGACAGCGGTATAAGCTTTGCTGTCCCCATCACTGAGGAACTTGGTGAAGCGCAATGGTGTTGTGTATGAGGATGTCCTGCCCCATATGCGCAAAGCTGCCTCAGTCTCCATGGCATGAGAGGAGCACTCTGTATTTTTTTCCCAGAGAGGTGTGCGGAATGCTTGCCATATTTCTTCCTCATCACCCAAGTCCTGGTGCCGGCTACAGGCAAGGCAGTAATTCGATAGCACTTCAAAATCTAGGCACAAACCAGTGTCCACAGACACAGCAGTGCCGATGCCATTGTGGCTCTTGTGCCCTCTTTTTTGCCATGTGCCATCATACATGACAGCAACATCAGCCCCATCCACTTTCTCTTTAGTTATCATCCGCGCTTTCGCCAGGTTTTCTTGCACAGCTTTGGTAGCTCCAGCATAAACTTTTTTGCCGATCGCAATAAAAGTCTTATGATGCATAGGTATTGGCAGTCCAAGAATAGCGCAAAAACGCGACAGCTGTTCATGCCCAATGCCTATTGCACGCGCAGCCACAACTACCTTCACATTGACAGCGAAGCTGTCGCGCGAGCTGCCGCTTCGGTAGCTCCAGTCATCACCGGCATCGGTGGGCTGTCTTTCCGGCAGAACACGCCGCGAACTATGCGCGGCAGAAACCACTGACTCAGGACACTCACTGTTATCACAGTGCAGCTCGAGGAACGAAGAGAGGCCCTTACGTTTACTTGCGGTGTCGCGAACGACGAGTCCAGCGGTGTGGCATGTTGGACAAACAGCACGGCTTACCATCGATGTCAGTGCGCCGATGTCACAAAATACTCCGCTCACAGAGCCACAAACACTCTTCGTTCTTTCGCTTTCGAACTGTTCAATCTTTTTTTCTGATGCGCTGATGAACTTGATCGCGGCGTCGATTTCGTCAAAGTTCCCGCAAGCCGCCGTATCCCCGCTGCCTTGATTAGGCCTAGTGGCCCGCGGCTCGCATTCTTCTACCGCTGCTTTGCGCTTCGGTTTACGTCGACGCCCTTGGTACTTGTTCTTGCTTGCAAACTTTCGTGCTCGGAAGTCTCGCTTCTTCGAGTTATCCATGGTGAACTCGGAAAAACATAGAAACGCACGGCAAGTGCCGATCGTCGCAAGCACTCAGCGAGCGAGGCCGATCAGATGTAGCCAATGGCGGCCTCGGTAGCGTACCATGTGACCGGTAGAGATGCGCAAAGCGGCTGCAGCTTGGCTGTAAACCGACTTGGAAACGACTGTTTTGTGAAATTCCTCACTAAAATACGAAACTAGGGGGACGCCTGTACACTAGAAGGAGCCTTGATCTACACCACCGAACAAACCCCGATGGCGGACGTCATCGTGTTGCCGAGTGGCGGATTTTCAAAAATAGCCGTCGGATGTGTGAATTCGCGACTTCGGCAGCTACCTTCACTAGCGCAGATCGACTTTTTACCACTTTCTTGTTTGAATTCAGCTATGACCTTTGGGGAAATGATAGTTGAATGATCAAAAGTGATTTTAGAAGCAATATCTCAAAAGTGGAAATTTTCGCAAAAAACGCGATTTTTCGACCCGCATCTCCCCTTAAAGCCCTTCAGGTGACCTTCTCTGCCACATTGACTTGCTACGGCCAGGTTGGCCGCTTCAATGTGGGGGGAATTAGTGTGGGCATTCGTTATGCGCTTCTCATATACCGTATTTACTCGATTCTACCGCGCCCTCGATTGTAACGCGCACCCAATTTCCACGGCGAAAAAAAAAATTAAGACATCGACTGCAACGCGCACCATTTTTCTCGCCGGAATGCACGATCACATCACTCGAAAAAAGGGCTCCTTTCAGGAGCGTCTTTCATTTAAATATGAGGTAAGGGGGGAAGCTTGTGCCCATCTGACGTGTAACAAAGCATTGCCGTCACTGTAGTTTTACCGTGGACCGACGTCAGCACGGTGCCAGGCATATGGAAGTAAAGAGGCGCCTGATCGGCATTCCCGGTTTGCCCAACCAGGTAGCCGTTGTTGTGCTGCAAGTTTAGGACAAACCTGTGAAAATTGTGAAGCTTGATTGATATGTGGGGTCTAACGCCCCAAAACCACCATATGATTATGAGAGACGCCGTAGTGGAGGGCTCCGGAAATTTCGACCACCTGGGGTTCTTTAACGTGCACCCAAATCTGAGCACCAGGCCTACAACATTTCCGCCTCCATCGGAAATGCAGCCGCCGCAGCCTGGATTCGAACCCGCGACCTGCGGGTCAGCAGCCGAGTACCTTAGCCACTAGACCACCACGGCGGGGCAAACTGAAGCTTTTCATCGTACTCCTCCGCAGAACTTTTTGCATATGCCCGTTCACTTTCGGAGGGAAAAGCCTTTCCTCTTCATAAAGTTAGTTAGCCAGCACCTGCTCGCTTTAAACTGGCTCCGCATTAGACCTTTTTCTAAGGCTGACTGCATATCCCGGACTTGGAGCAGTTCTGTCGTCACGGGCCGCTGTGCCGCTCGCTGCTCAAGCACATACTCGCCAAGCAGCTCTTCAATTTGCGGAAACCGACCCTGCTGTGGTCCACTGAAGCCTTTGCGTGAAGCTTTGCTGTCAACAATCTTCTGCTTTTGTTTCCGCCAGTCTCGTACGCACGTTTCAAAAACTCCGAACGACAGCGATGCGGTCCGATTTCTGTCCGTTTTTGCACACGCTATGACTTCTCTTTTAAAAGCGGCATCGTGGTGCACTCAGGTTTTTGGAGTCGGCCCTTCCATTTCGTCGATGCTAATGCACTACAAGATGACGAACTCCTCAGAACACGTACGAAGTGCCGCACATGGAAACACATAGGCGAATATGGCCGACGCGCTTAGGGGGCGACCATTTTAAAAATGCCGATGGCAATAGAATGACCGTATTTATTTTTTTTCGTACTCGATTCTAACGTGCATGCGATTTATGAACTCGCTTAACCAGAAAAAAGGTGCGTGTTAGATTCGAGTAATTACGGTATGCACTATCATAATCATCATCATCCGTCTGGGTCCCTGTCCTCATTTTCACTGGGTGTTGCCACAATGATCATCGGGTGTGTGCGCGCTCTGTCTCAGACTGCCCATTCACTGCTGAGCCCTTGGCTGAATAAACGCTGTTTCAACCAAGACGTCATAATATTTAAATTTGCGAACAGCCAAAGGTTGCATGTCGAGAGTTGAAGAGAGCCTGACAAATGACGGGAACATTTTCCAAATTTTGCGTTACCTCCGCTGCAGTGGAGCAGTTCTTGTACAAATCTTGAGTATACTACTCGCATCACGCCCCTATCATTGGTCAAAATTGAGTGTCCTCGTCTAGTGCTTACCTATGTCTTGCTTGCTAGTCATCAAGTCACTATAATGCAGTGGTTTTCCGTTATCAGAGTCTGCACTTCCTAAATCGCCTTATAATATTGGCTTTTCGAAGGTCTGTTTGAGAGCAGCTCACTTACAAGTCATTTGTGGCCATATTTGAAATGACTGTACTATTTCTTCGCCTAAAGATGCTCATGGCATTGTTGCCAAAAACCTGTCGAACCTTGTGAATGGTTTGCATTCGGATATTGCCAAGCTTTTGGCAAAATTTGATGCAATCTCAGTGATCATTTTACTGCCAGAAATTGAACCAGCAAGTCATTCTGACCACCAGCAAGTTACGTGGGCAGATGAAAATTCATGGATGCACATGTATGTCTCCTTTATATGTCAAGTGAACAAAGCCTCCACATGGGTTGGGAAAAAGGTGCGGTAATTTTTTATATCTGAAATTGGCCTTTTAATGTCTGGATAGCATGTAAAAGCTTTCATTTTTAATACTAAATATGACTGTTTTCTTTAAGTGAGCATGATGATTAATATGAGTTTATTTTCTCATTTCAGCGTTGAAAATCTGTTCAAGAACATGCCTTGCCTGCTTCATGGTTGTCAATAAAGAAGTGCACTTTTACTTGCAATTTTCTTTACGATACCTTGTTATGTCTCCATTATAGCCATACGTGTGCCTTAAATATTGTTATATAGTTGAAAAATAAAAGACAGCACATGCTCCTCAAACACATCTCCTCAAGCCCATATTCCTGCCATCATTAACTGGAGCGGCAACCTGTTTGGCACCCCTCTCCCTCCGCTTGTGGCTTCTCTGAAGGCCCGGTTTGTACCTCAAATAAGATTTTTACTTCTAACCCATGGAAGCAAATTTGAATGTTGTCATCATTTAACCATATGGTGTAGTAGCGCAAATTTGACGGGGACGAAGAGGACAAGAAAACACGACACGCGCCACGACATTTGAATGTTGTCAGATAGTTGCCGATTTCTATTCGAGCTGAATTTTCTTTGTTGGCTTGCAAAGCCTCCTCACTTTCATTTCGCCATGCGGCCTCCGCAGCGTCATCTTCTTTTAATTTTGGTCTTCGCCTTAAAAGGTTCCCAACTCCTGAACATGCTTCTGCACGTTTAGTTACATGCAAATAATTGTTTGTCAAAAGAATCAAGGTTCTTTTGAAAATCAATGTTTACTGAGTTGCACTTCAATTACCTGCATAAAAACTCGCTGCATTGACAGTTTGAGCTGTAACGCGCTTCACACCATTGAGAATACATGATGTCCACATTGGGGGTAGGGTTTATAGACTTAGCTATGTTATGCTAGATTGACTACTTTTAAAAAGCTGCTGTGGCAAAAAATTACGTTTGCTACTTGGCTACTCTCTGGCTATTCAGGTGCTGGCAGTAATAGCTAATACAGTGTAAACCACTTATAATGTAACCGTTTATAGTGCAGAACCACTTACAATGCAGTCTTTTTCAACTCCCGTTTACTTTCCCATAGAACTCTCTATTGTGCAGTCCTCCAAAATGAAAAGACTGGTCATGATGCGGTTGCCGCAAATTGTGACAAACGCAGTAGCGAGTGCGCTTTCATAAGGAGATGCACTGGGTGTGCCGCTGGAGAGCGAACGACGAGGTCATTACAGAGGAGGAGGGGACACAGAGTGAACGAACAAAAGGCAGGGGGAAGAAAAAGAAAAAAAATTGCCCCGTATCTGCATGTAATCTGCAAATGTCGTCGAAAGACGATAGTCTTGCGTGTGGAGAAAGTGAACAAAACATTTATTAGATGTTGAGCAACATTGGTAGGCGCTGCGGGTGGGGTCGGCTATTTGGGGTATCTGCTTGTGCTGTTTAGAGAACCCGTTATCATTAAGAGCTGACGAACAGACTAGCCGGGCTTTTAATCGCTGGATTCCGCACCACCAGAACCTCAAGTCCCTCAAGCAAGTGCCCGCGCGAGGGCGGCACGCGGGTAGTCGCCATGCAGCCACCGAAGGAACATATTTTTAATGTTCGCACTCCGCTGGGGACGTCTGTGGACGAAGTTGTAGGATAACATAACTTTAATGTTTCCGCACTCAAGGTTTTACTACAACTGTCCCTCAATCGGGGCACACGCACAGTTTTCTTGCTTCTTTCGGGCGAGAGTGTTCTTATCGCCGGCGCCCGTGTTTCGAGGCATTTCCGGGACGCGCAGGCGTAGAAGCGACGCCGAACCATTTCGCCACCCCCCCCCCCCACGCAGATAGGAGCCGTCAGGGTTGAAGAGGTTTGGGGACCCGCACCTGGCGTCCAAGGCAGGTGGTGTAGGGTGCGAGCCTAGGCATTGCGGGCTTTTGTCGGCGAATTACGGGAGGTGTGCGGGGGTTGGTAGGCTCCTGGGAAAGGATGTATGATGGCTTTAGGCGGTCGATGGAAACGCGTACATCTTTTTCACTGAATTGCAGGGTGAATGTTTTGTCGTCCCGACAGATGACTTTGTAAGGTCCGGAGTAAGGCGGCTGGAAAGGTGCGCGTACGGTGCCGTCGCTGAGGAAGGCATGCGAGCATGTTGCCAGGTCCTTAAACACGAATGGGGTTGGCTTGGTGTGGCGAGCCTCTGGTGAGGGGCGCAGCGCGCCCATTGTGCGATGGAGTCGAACGACGAAGTCTGCAGGGTCCGAGCTGGTTACATCAAAGGTTGAAGCAGAGAGGAGTTCCCCAGGTAGGCGAAGCGGCTCCCCGTAGATGAATTCCGCGGGTGTGGCTTGAATATCTGGCTTGAAAGTTGCGCGCAGACCAAGAGTGACGGCAGGGAGAGCTTCGAGCCAGGTTGAGTGAGGGTGGCACATGATGGCTGCCTTGAACTGCCAGTGACTGTTCAATCATCCCGTTGGCGCAAGGAATGTAGCTAGATGTCCGTGAACGCTCGACCCTGGTAGAGAGCCCGAGGAGCCTGGAGAGTTTAGATTCGAATTGCCTTCCTTGATCGGTTGTGACTTTACGAGGAGTGCCGAAGCGTGAAACCCAGCCGGAGAAAAAGGCATATGCGACGTCTTCTGCGATGATCCTTTCGAGCGGCCACACCTCGGACCAACGAGTGCAACGATCGATGGCGGTGAGGCAATAGCGGTAAGAGCCGGCTGATGGGAGGGGGCCAATGATGTCAATGTGGACGTGCTGGAACCGTTCCGTCGGGAGGGGGAATTCTCCGAGTGGCGACGTGACTTGCCGGGTGATTTTGGCGCGCTGGCATCGAATGCATGTGTGTGCCCAGGTGCGGCAGTCCCGTTGCATTGAGGGCCACGCGTACCGGTCAGTCACGAGGCGTGTAGAAGCTCGGAAGCCGGGATGACTGAATTAAGTTGTGTAACTGGTTTAAGAGGCTTTGGCGATGCAAAGAAGGAACGTACGGTCTCTCTCGTCCTGTTGATATGTCACAGTAGAGAGCGTTCGTTTATCCAGGGATGGTAACTTTTTGCAGTTGAAGAGAAGAGCCCTTCTCGAAGAGCTGCTGGAGTTCGGTGTCCGTTTTCTGAGCTTCGGCGAGGGCGTCGGTTGTAACGGTTGGTAGCTCGACAGCCGAGACGCGAGAAAGTGCGTCGGCGACCACGTTTTCCTTTCCGCTGATGTGGTGGATATCTGTGGTGAATTGAGCGATGAAGGACAGCTGATTCTGTTGGACCGGTGGAAGTTTTTCACAGCATTGGGAGAAGGCGTGATAGGTTTATGGTCGGTGTGTATGGTGCAGTGCTGTGCCTCTAGGATGTGGCGAAAGTGTTGGACTGTTTCGTAGATGGCAAGGAGCTCTCTCTAGTAGGCTGGCCAGGTCGTCTCCGCAGGGGGTGAGGTTGCATCGCCGATGCTGCCGGAAGGCGGGGGCTGCTTCGGGGAAGAGAGTTTCTTTGAGAAGAACACCAACGGGCGCCAGTTGTTGCCCACACGCTGCATGAGAGGCTCCGACGGCGGTGCTAGAGGCATTTGTGGAAAGACCCCGGGCCGCCTCTCGTTTGGGATGGGAGAGCAGTGTAGAGTTGCCGAGGGCAGTTTTGCAGTCTTCGAACGCTTGCGTTAAGGCTGGGGTTTAAGTGACAGGATGGTTGCCGCCTTGGCCGGCCAACTCATCATGGAGAGGGGCCTGATATGTGGCCGCTTTAGGCAGGAAGCGCCTGTAAAAGTTGAACATGCCCTGGAAACGGTGGAGGCCTTTTGCTTGGCAGGCAGCGCGTAACTTTGAAGTGCCAGAATGCGGTCAGGCAAGGGTCTAGTTCCTTCTGAAGAGATTTCATGGCCAAGAAACGTGATGACGGGAGCGCCGAGCATGCTCTTCTGAACGTTTATGAGTAAGCCGTGTTCGTTGAGACGCTGGAACAGTTGACGAAGGTGTTAGCGAATGTCCGTTTTGTTGCGGGAGAAGATCAAGATGTCGTCTAGGTAGACGAAACAGAAGTCCAGGCCGCGTACGTCGTCGTCGATGAAGCGTTGAAAGGTTTGCCCCGCGTTGCAGAGACCAAAACTCATGAAAGGGAATTCGAATAGGCTAAAAGACGTGATAATTGCGGTCTTTGAAACGTCATCTGCGTTTACAGGAATTTGTATGTAGGCCTTTACGAGGTCCACCACTGAGAAGATAGTGCTGCCGTCTAAGCGGTGAGCAAAGTCCTGTATATGACGGATGGGGTAGCTGTCGGGGACGGTGTGAGCGTTGAGGGCGCGATAATCTCCGCAGGGGTGCCATCCATCGGTCTTCTTTGGTACCAGATGAAGCGGTGAGGCGCAAGGTCCCTCCGAGTGGCGGGCAGTACTTTCGCAGAGCATGGCTTCGAATTCGGCCTGTGCGATTCGTAGGCGGTCCGGGGCTAGCCGACGGGCGCGGCATGAGACCGGGGGGCTGGGAGTAGTACGAATGTAGTGCACGGTTGAGTGGCGCACCTCTCGCAGACGCCCGGTAGGTCGAGTCAGGTCAGGAAATTCTACGAGGATGTCATGGCGACTGGTTCCCAATGGTGAGTGCCTTGATGTTAGACTGTTAGGTGGTCGCACGTTGGCCCGGTGTGGAGAGGCCTGTTATAGCGTCGATAAGTCGGTCATATCGGCAGTCAGGTAGAAGATTGTAGTACGGCAAGAAGTCGGACCCGATGATCGACTCTGCGACGTCGGCGATGACGAAATTCCATGGAAAATCTCGACACAGGTTTTTGAAGTTGATGTTAAGGCGGAGCCAGCGGTAGGTCTTGATGGTCGAATGGTTCGCCGCGCTGAGCTCAAAGGACGTGCAAGGACACTTGTCACGCAGGAAGGTTCGGGGAAAGCAACAGATGTCCGAGCCACAGTCGACGAGGCACCGCCGCTTTGTGACTTGGTCGGTGACAAATATGCGATGACCTCTAAGTTGGCAGCTCGCAGCCGTCTCTACAGGCTGCCGTTGAAGTTTCCCTGACGTCCAGCTGAGCAAGGTGGTTGACATTTCCGGGCTTTGTCCCCGAAGCGGCGATGGTAGTAACAGGGTTCGTTATCATTGCCGTGCGATGAAACGGCGTTGTTGTCTTGGCTTTGGGAGCGTTTTTGTGGACGCAGCTTCGGGCTTTGATCCAGGCACCTTTGAATTGAGTCCAGCTAGCTGGCGGATGATTTCGTCGACACGGCGCGCGAGCTCGCTGCTGGACTGTCGGGTGTCAATGGCATTGACGGTGAGGGGCGATGCTGGCAACCGAATCTTTGCGACTTGATTGGCGATGTGAGAGAACTGGTTCAGCGGCAGATTCGGCTGCACCTGAAGGATGGCGTGCGTGTGTGAGGGTAGACGCGGAAGCCAAATGATACGGAGGAGGGAGTCGTTGACCGGGGTGCTGCCCAAGAGGTCACGCATATAACGCAGGAGCTGCGATGGCTTGCGGTCCACCGAGTTCTTCATGCTGGAGTAGGTGACGCACCTTCTCGTCTTGTGAAGGTGAAAGCCGGCGGGTCAGTTCCCTCTTCAGGTGTTGGTAACGGTCATCAGCCGGGGGATTTGCAAGTATATCGCGAACCTCAGCCGCATAGTGAGAGTCTATATGGGTGACGACGTAGTCATAGCGTATCCGGTCCTGGGTGATGCGTGTTAGAAAACTGCGTTTCGACTTGAGCGAACCACACTTCAGGCGCCCCTACCCAAAACGGTGGAAGTTTGACGGCGACGCGACAGACGTCCGTGTCGGTGGCAGCTGCAGCAATGGAGGCATCCGAGATGGCAGGGACCACTGGAGCGAAGTTTTGGGGTGTCTGGCCCAAGTGGGGCTATGCATGGTTGTCGGATGAGAGCGCTTCATTTTCATTGCGCTGCTGCTGGGCCTGCAGTTGTTCTTGCAGTTGTTGTACTTGTTGTTGAAGGGCAGCAAGGGTTTCCTCGTCGGCCATGGTGGTGCAGTACGTTCGTTTTCCGGGTCACCAGATGTGGGATAACATAACTTTAATGTTTCTGCACTGAAGGTTCTACTACAACTGACCCCCAATCGGGGCATAGGTACAGTTTTCTTGCTTCTTTCGGGTGAGAGTGTTCTTATCTCCGGCGCCCATGTTTGGAGGCATTGCCGCGACGCGCAGGCGCAGAAGCGGCGCTGAACCGTTTCGCCACAAAGTCATTGATGCAATGGAAGCACTGCTCAGCATCTAAAAAATCTACAGTGTTCAGCACCACGGAGGATTCGACTTCCAGGTCGACGCCAACTCGACGCGAGCAGTTGAAGTGATTTTGGAAACTGGTGGTCTCCGCCTTGGAACCAAAAAAGTCCCCCTTGTCCTGGCAACACGACAGGTAGCCAGCGTCACGTGCCTGTACCTGCCTTGTTATGTGCCTGACAATGAGGTCGCAATCGGCCTGAAGTCCTACGGAACCATATTAAAAATTGAAACGGCGCGGTATAAAACCGCCCAAGTATCCCCACGGGAAGCAGGTATCTCAAGATGGACATACGGCTGGAGAACCTGCTCCCAAACTTTGCGCGAGTGGGAGTAAAGCCCAAACCACATAAGCGCGAAAATGCACGCGACAGCGACGAGCTTCGCGCGACAGCGACGAGCGTCGCGCAATGAGGTTTGCCTGCGCTAGCGACTGATCAACTTCGTGCGATCAGTCGCTAGCGCAGGCAAACCTCATTGCGCGACGGCTTCGGCGAGCGAATTCCACTGTTGCTGGCATGAGGCCGTCTACTCGCACCAAGAAAACCGCGTAGCGAGCGGTATGCAATTTAAAAATAAGATATATTGTTGTGTAATGAAGCGGAAAGTGTTTATTATTGCCTTGCAGCACTTTTTTGTATGCACATGCGTAATAAACATTGCGTTATTTCTTGTTGTGCATACGTGACTCGGGCAGGGTCACGTGCACCTATGTAGTCTTTGTCTTTTCCGGCATTTCGCTATTGGCTGCTTGAGCCCAGCACTTCTGGGCGATGAGCGACGGTTTCCAAATCTGGAGAACCGAGCGATCGCGCGAAAACGAGCATGCGACACGTCGCGCGAACGCCCTGTTTCGTCGCTCATAGCGTCGCTCGTCGCTGTCGCGTGCATTTTCGCGCTTATGGGTTTGGGCTTAAAGCGACCTTCGAGTACCGCGGCGTGAAGCGTCTCTGCTGCCATTGCAACCAAGAAGGCCAATTGAGGGCCCAACGAGACACCCCACATTGCGCCAGGTGTGGAGTTTTCGGGCACCGCACAGACACCTGCACCGAACCGTGCCGACGCTTTGGCGGAGCTCACGCCAGCGTCGACTGCACCGCGAGGAAATCATATAGTATGGCAGCAGCGATGGATATCGACGAGTTCCTGGTAGTTGGCACGGCACACGCCACGGGCCAGACAGAAAGGTGAATGACCACCCTGCGCTCAGCGAAGCAACTGAAGCCGAGCGACGCGGAAGAATGGCCAGAACCACCTGGTATCCCAGAAAAAGCGCCGGCGCAGGCCTTTACGGCACCGCAGGCGCAATAAGCAGGCAGCCGAGCGACGTACAGACGCCAGTGAGCATGCGCTGCGACGAGAAAATGGAGAAGAACGGCAGCCATGCTGAACCTAGCCAAGCTAGCAGAGAGGGCTTCAGACAGCGGCGAGGGAGGGAAGCATGGTGAAAACTGTGCACGAAGCGCGAGTGGTGATGACGAAGCGGATGATGACGCCGCTAGTGCAGTGAGTTGGGCGACCGTGGAAGACACGGGTGGAAGACACGGTCGCTGCGGAGAGCGGCACTGAGGGAGTGTCAGGTGACGGGAAGTATGACCGCCCGCCACTGGTAGGTGTTCTGTGGCCCCACGGATAGAGTGTCTAAAAGGGGAGGTGTGAAAGCGCCCACAGAAACTGGTCCCCGAAGTGCACCGATGCCGCAAGGGGTGCTGTACGCAGGGGCACGACCCGGCTGGTCGTGCAAGGTCAAGCATCGGTCGTGCAAGGTCGTGCGCCGAGTGCAGGTCGTGCAAGGTCGAGCAGGTCGGTTGGTGCAGAGGCAGCGCGTAACGAGAGATAAGTTTTCCTTTATTTCTTTGTGAACAACATTATTATTTTTTCTCTCCTAATCAATAACTTGCGTTCCGAGTACTGTAGGTGTGAAAATCGGGCAACGTTGCAGTGACGTTGACCACGTGAACGGGGTCGGCGGCTGTTTTGAAAAAGTTCGGGGCGCCCGGTTAGTTGTTAAACAGCTAGAGCCGAACACGAAGGGGACCTAATGAGAGTCTACTAGCGAAATTGAACATTTGTGTGTGTGGTGTAGGCGGCAGCTGTGGTGTAGGCGGCAGTTTTTGTTGAGGCAGGATAGTTAGCGGAGGCGGCTGGATAGCGGGGTTAAGGCTGTCGGGTGCTCGGTCCGATGGTCGGGTGGGCGATGGCTAAGGAGGCTAGGAAAACCACGGGTGAGAGTGAGCCGGTGCAGTGCGAAGAATGCAAGCGCTGGTGGTACTTGGACGAGACAGAATTCTTGAGTTTGCCCGACGCGCAGAAGGCGACCTTCGTGTGCAGGCTGTGCGAGGCACTGAAGGCGGCCGTGCAGCGCATGGAGGCTAGCATCGAGGGGCTTTAGGGGGAGCTTAGGGCGGAACGGGAACAGAGGATAGAACTTCGAAAGAGCTTGGAGCGTCGCCTGAGCGGGAGGAGGCTACCGCCAGTCTATTAGAGCAAATGAAGGGCGACCTTCGAAAAGAACGGGAAGGGCGGATCGAGCTCCAGCAGCGGGTAAAGGAGAATGGCAGCAGCGGGTAAAGGAGAATGGCACTTTGCCCCGGCCCCGAGCGATGCGAGACGGAAGGCGTGGGTAGCGGAGAAGGCGACAGGCGGGAAGTAACAGGCAAGAAGGGAGGTCAGGGGGCCGCAGTGTCTGGCCACAGCACGGAGTCTCCGAGAACATACAGCTCGGTGGCGCGGCAGTCTTCGTGCAGGGCAGAAACACAGGACAGACGGCGGAGAGAGAAACAGGTGAAACAAACAGGGGTGCCATCACAAACAGGAAGCCAGCGATTGGAGCGTAGAAGGGTCCTAGTGGCGGGGGACTCTAACGTGGCCATGGTTAGGGATCGCGTCTTCACGACAATGAAGGCCTAGTCAGGGAAGAGCATGGTGGATGCCTGGCCAAAGCTCAGGAGGGTGTAAAGGACAGCATGGAGGGTGAAAATCGCGTCAAGATTTATGTTGGGCTCAATGATGTGTTGAAGGGCAAGGATCAGAACCTTCAGAGCCAGTTAGAGGATGGGATGCGTAAGCTCCGAGAAGCCTCTGGGAGTGTGCATGTGACCATATGCACAGTCCCAGAGATCTGGGGGCAGTCTCGTGGGATTGAAAGGAGAGTAGTGGAGGTCACCTGTGTGATCAAGGGTATGAGCCGGCAACTTGGATACAGCGCGATGGAAGTGAACCAAGACGTGTACGAGCCCGGCGCTTTCCTTTGCACAGGATGGATTTCACTACAGTGGTGCGACGGGCAGGAGGGTCGGTAATAGAATGTGTCATCAAGCCACAGCTTTTTTAGAGGGACCCAGAGCCCTGAGGCCAACAGTGTAGCCAAAGACGATTCTAAAGGGGCTCAAATATTCAAGCCACACGGAGTCCGTGGGAGAAGAAATCGACGTAAGCACCATGGCCGAGATAAGTCAGACGTAGGCTATATTAACATGCAGGGTGGCAGGAGTAGGTTAAAGTGGAAAGAGATAGGAGAGCAGTTGAGGAAGGAGAAGCCGATGGTATATGGGGTTGTGGAGACACATATTAGGGGCATGGAGCAGCAGCCACCTTGATATCCGGACTACCTGTGGGATAATTGCAATAGAACAGAAGGCAGAAAAAACGGGGGTGGAATTGGTGCATTCATACATAAAAGTATGGGTTGGCAAAGAGTCAAGCAGGGATGCATGGAACATTTATGGTTGAGAGGGAAAGTAGCTACGCAGATGACACTCGTTGGTTTGATTGAAAGGCCAGAGAGGAAAACCAGGCAATGATGGAGTGTATATCAAAGGACATTGAGGAATTAGGAGGAGAGAGCGAGATAATTATACTAGGAGATATAAATGCGCACATAGAAGGTATAGATGGGTATACTGACCCAACAGGCAAATTGATCATGGCTATGTGTGAAAGGCATTATTTGATCATTTGCAACAGTACTGAGAAGTGTGAAGGGCAAATAAAATGGGAGGTAAGAAGGCTGCAGTCAACGATGGATTACGCACTGAAGTCACATAGGGGGTATGATAAGCTCAGGGGAATGCACATAGATGAAGGTGGCTCCAGAAGTCTGGGTAGTGATCACAGACATATCAAACTAAGTTTTGGAAGAGCAGTGAAAGTGGGAAGGAGATAAGATGAGGAACCACAAGAAAATTCTTATTCAGAAAGCCAAATAGAAATAGCTACTAAACAAGAAGTGTGGCAGCTTAGGCTAGTTGGTATGGCATGACGATAGTTATAGCGCGAGAACAAAACGACGAAAAAGACAAAAGTGTCCTTCTTGTCTCCGTGTCATTGTTTTGTTCTCGTGCTATAACTATCGACTACTAAACAAATTGATAAATTAATCACTGAGGATAGTAAAACAAAGGTGAACATACACGAATCTAATAAGACTGTCTGAGCTAGAGCTTGCTAAGGCATGTGACAAGTCACCCCAGAAAAGAAGACACAAACCCAAGACTTGGTGGGATGAGAAAGTTAAGGGAGCCATAGTAAAACGTCAGAAAGCCTTTAGCGAACACAGACATGCTAAGCAGCGGGGTGATCCTACAGATGATGTTTTAAGAAAATGGGACTTCTAAGCTGTAGAAGGGAAGCATGCCTTCTGATCAATGAAAAGATTAGAACGGGGGCTCAGTGGCTGCAGAAGTACATAAAAAGTATAAAAAGGCAGCTGCGAAATTTTGGAGCTGTATAAACTCTCTAAGAAATGAGACAAGCCTAGAACAGATGTTTATAACTACAGCTCAAGGTGCTAGGCTAGAAGTGGACGAAACTATTGAATATATAAGAACAAGGGTTTCAATTGGAACAAATAAGTGCCTTGTGCACTACATTAGACAAGGATGAATCAAGTGGCACAATGGCTCCATTTTCACAACGAGAGTGGGAAAGGGCTGAGATTAGGGTTCTTAGTAGTACATCAACAGGCCCAGATGGCATTCCAATTATGCTGATAAAGACATTGGCTCTGAAGTCTAAACAGACTTTGAGAGAGGTGGTGAGCAAAACAATAATCGATGGTGAAGTCTCCGATAAATGGAAGCTTAGCAGGATGAGCATGACCTACAAAGGAAAGGCAGACAAAGCTGACATAAACAACTACCTCCCTATAACAGTGACACCAGTGGTCTACAGGCTGGCGATGAAGATTATAAAGACTGCAGGCATGTATAGAGAATGAGGAGGTGCTGGGGGAACTGCAGAATGGGTTTCGGAAACATGGGAGGTTGGAAGACAATCTGTTCTTACTGAAGCAGTGTATCCAAATAGCATAAAAGGAACAGAGGCTCCTGTGGCTAGCATTTTCGGATATCAAGAAAGCGTACGATAGCGTGACTCAAGAGGACTTGTGGGGAATACTGGACACATTAGATGTGGAAGACGTGGTCGCTAATATTTTAAAGGAAATCTATAAAAGTAACAAGGTAGTTATAAAGTGGGAAAAACAGGTATCTGAGCCCACAGAGGTAAAATGGGGGATTAGGCATGGGTGTCCTCTGTCACCCTTGTTGTTCATGATATACCTACAAGGATTAGAGGCCAAATTAGAGGGAAGTGGATTTGGCTTCAACCTCTCTTTCATAAAACCAGGAAAACTCGTTGAACAGGCACTACCAGCATTGATGTACGCAAATGATATAGTGGTAAATGGCCGACAACAAAGGAGATTTGCAGAGATTGATGGACATCTGCGGTAATGAGGGAGATAGGTTGAATTTCAGATTCAGTAAGAAAAAATCAGCAGTCTTGATTTTTAATGACAATGAAGGTAGTGAGCTTAGACTACAGGAGGTCACGCTAGAGATAACAGATAAATACAAATATATGGGCGTATGGAAAAGCAATGGGCCCGAGTACCTAAGGGAACACAAAATATGCGTAATGACTATAGGTAACAGTAATGCAGCAGTGATGAATAATAGGGCACTGTGGAATTACTGTAGGTATGATGATGTGAGAGGAATATGGAAAGGGGTCATGGTTCCTGGTCTGACGTTCGGCAATGCGGTCTTGTGCATGAAATCAGAAGATCAAGCAAGATTAGAAATTAAGCAACGTGGAATAGGTAGACTTGCTTTAGGAGCTCACGGGAATACACCAAATCAGGAAGTACAAGGTGATATTAGATGGGCATAATTTGAGGGCACAGAAGATAGCAGCAAGATGAAATTTGAGAAGCGATTAGAGAAATGGGGAAGAAGCGTTGGGCTAGGAAGGTTTTGAGCTACTTGTACATGAAGAATGTCGATACAAAACGGAGGAAGCGAACGAGAAAATTGACAGGTAAATACTTAGAAAACAGCAAAGGCCAAACCAAAATGAACTATCGGTTAAGAAGAAGGTGAAGGAAATGGAGACTGACATGTAGAGAGCTGGCATGATTAAGAAGTCGGCACTAGAGATCTATCGAACTTTTAAGCAGGAAATTGCCAAGGAAAGGATGTCTGATAATACTCGGGGTAGTTCTCTACTGTTTGAGGCCAGGACAGGAGTATTGCGAACCAAGACATATCGGGCCAAATACGAAGAGGTATGACACGGTATGCAGTGCATGCGGAGAGGAGGAGGAGGAAACTTGACATTGTTCTGTAAAGGGCTTTACCCTATAGTTCAGGATGATGGCGCAGAGTTTTTCAAAGCTCTGGGGTTTAGAGACAGGGAGGGCAAAATAGACATTAAGCAGGTAGAATTAACTTGAAGGAGGTTATCTGATTGGTGGCTAAAGTCGAGGCACGAGTGAAAATTAAACCATTCACTGCAAAGTACCAGTCCTCAACTTCACTATTTAAAGGGAAAAAAAAGATAAATCTAGCTGTTGGTTCACTAAGTATTACGGCTAGGTGGCGTTAGCAGTCGCCCGATCTGAAGGGTACAGTCACATCAATCTCTTCATTCATCCAGCCGTCCAAGAGTATTCCAATTCTCGGACAGCGTGGGCTCGGTGCTGTTTTCTAAGCAGCCTATGTAGTCTGTCTACGTGCTGTCTAAGAATTAGAACACAGCCATAGCGCCTAGAGGCACTGTAGTGCAGTGCACGGAGGAAGGAATTCCTCCGTGCATGCCAGCCGGCGCTACTTGTAAAGTGCAGCCATGTCCCTCTCTCTTTTCTCTCTTTCCTCTTTTTTCTGGTTAAAGCAGTTGAGAGCTGCCTATTCGTATCAAAGGGCAAGACCACAATCTATCATCATCATCAGCAGCAGCATCATCACCATCGTAGAGGAATTGACATCATGACAGCCATATTCACAAGGCAGAATGACGGCGTTGCTATGGTTACGTGTTGCTAGTGTTGTGCAGTGTAGCTGGTCTAGCCCAAGGAGGTGCTATGCATGTCTAGAGTAACATAGTAAACTATGTTACTCTATAGTCTTGCAGTGAGCGGCCGCGGCTGGTGGCGGCATGTGTGCCTCTGCAGGTCTCGTGCTGAGCCGTGGCAGACAATATCCGTGCTCTGCGACGCATTATTGGTTATGCAGTGTTCTCCTAGCAGTTACTGTACTCTTGCGTTTATGAAGCCTTTCGTCCACTACGGGGCCTGAACAGTGCGTAGAACGAGCGTATATCCATATTGTGTGTGGCGGATGACGAGGATGAAGCATTTGAAGTGTTCAGCGAAATTGCGTTGGGCACCATGACGAAGAGGAATGACGACGACCGCCTTGCAGGTCAGTGACGGTTGGGCAGTGCTCCTGTTTGTGGCAAATGATGAAACTGTTGTGCCCAGCAAGACGCAATGAGGACCATGTGCACATATAGTTTTGTGTTCAGTATGTGTATAGTAACAACTTGCATGTGCGTAATAAAACACCTTTTCTGTTCCCCTTGTTATACTCGCCCCCAGTATTGTGATCTCAACGTTAGAACAACCACGTTCAAGTGTCACTTGCACCGGGCTCAATGTCACCACGGTCGCAGAATGCTGACGCCGCTGCGACCGTGGTGACGCCGCTGCGACCACTGTGCACGCGGAACACGTGCACAGTGGCCGGGCGCTGCGTCAGCCTCGTGTCGGAATGCAACCGCAGGAGAAGGCGCACGACTGATCGTGATGTCTGTACAGTGCGTGAATTAATGACGTGAGAACACTCGCCATTTTCAGTGCATCGAGCGCGTTCTCTTGTACTTGCTTCGTTGTCGGCGAGCTGTTACTCGCTGTTAATACCGGGCGAAATGATTTCGCCGAAGGCGTTGTGCTGGCCCAGAGTGTTGAGCGCCGTTTCATTACTAGTTTCGGATCCTCATGACATGTGCGCTGTGCAGCCCGCGTGCTTGGGGAATACTGGACACACTAGGTGTGGAAGATGGAGTCACTAATCTTTTAAAGGAAATCTATAAAAGTAACAAGGTAGTTATAAAGTGGAAGAAACAGGTATACAAGCCCACAGAGGTGAAACGGGGGCTTAGGCAGGATTGTCCGCTGTCACCATCCATCCATCCATCCGTCCGTCCATCCGACCGGTCGCCGCGACGTAATGAATCCTGTTCACAGTGTTAAACGGAGTTCTTGCGGTTAATTTGGCGTTGCGGGAGTTATTTTTTGTGATAGTGCACTAAGGTTATTACGAGTGGGCAATTAAAGCACCAGTTATGAGGCTAATCTGGTGCCACATGGCGGAGATGAGAGTGCGATGCCTGAATCTTGCGGGCTTTGCGTTAATTTAACCGTATTACATTCTTGTTCTTCAAAATTGAACCGTATGTATTAAAAAACCGTTGCAGTGGGCTTAAGGGTAAATGCTGGAGGACTATGCACTTGAATTCAGGTGCATGTTAAAGAAACCACACGTGGCCAAATTTTTCAAAGCTCTTCAACCCGACGTACCCCGTAGTCGTATAACCTTAGTTATTGTTATATGATCAGGCACACAGCACATTCATCTGATGCAGCCGGAGATGTTGGAAGTGTAAAGCCTAGAACAACTTGTTCGTTCTGACCCACCGCGGTGGTCTAGTGGCTAAGGTACTCGGCTGCTGACCCACAGGTCGCGGGATCGAATCCCGGCTGTGGCGGCTGCATTTCTGATGGAGGCGGAAATGTTGAAGGCCCGTGTGCTCAAATTTAGGTGCACGTTAAAGAACCCCAGGTGGTCGAAATTTCCGGAGCCCTCGACTATGGCGTTTCTCATAATCATATGGTGGTTTGGGTCGTTAAACCCCACATATGAAATCAACTTGTTCGTTTCAGATAACCCAACTTTACGATCGGAACGTTTTTTTTCCAAGGAAAGATAGCACACGAATGCAATAAAAGCGTGTCGCTAACAAGGCTATAAATTGCAAAATACAATGAGTTCAGCAAAGTCTTATTGAACACAATTTATTAACGCTACAACAAACAAACTGGAAGTCACTTTTGTTCAAGGGCAAGAGCAAGAGTTACAGGAAGCATGCCTTTTTGTTTGCTACAGCCACCTTTTCCTTGCTTTCTAAACGGTGGTTGAAATCCTTCGTGAAGAAATGCAGCATTTTCACAATAACAAAGTTCAATTTTTGGCAAGTGAATGATGATACATGGGCTGGACAGCCATATGGAACAATGCTCCACTTTTCAAGTTTTTTTGAAGTTCGCAGATTTATTTGAGTCGTAGCCGTTTCGACAACCAGTGACAAAGCAGCGAGGCATGCTTTGTAACATCTAAAAACCGTCGCACGACGCATAAGAGCTATGCAGCTAACACCCGGCACGATAACACAACAGAGCTGAGAGCAAGTGAGACACAACGTCAATTGTCACCATAACATCGCAGTAAGCAGCAGTGGGAGCACAAACTGCGCGAGTGTCGTCGATCTCGCTGCGACACACAATGATAGCGATTGCCACAGAACACATTTCTACTATACCTGGACGCTACGAAGAAGCACCTGCTCTTTTGCTTCGCCGGCGCGGTCTGTGGCGTGCGCCTAACCTTGACCCTCATTAGACTGGTAAAAAAACTACGAGCGCGCCCCCTTGTGGTGTTGCATAGAAGGTTGACACATGCGGGCCGCAGCAGCGCAGTTTGCAAACTGAAAGAAGAATCTAGTAACGTTGGCCAGCTGGGCATGCCCTCTTCTATCTTTCTTTCCTCCATGTGATAGGGCCTCTCCTTTTTTTTTTCTTCCATGTTCCTCCATGCCCCCATAAATAGTGAACTAGAATATTGCCACGTTCCATTTCCCAAGTTTTTGTTATCGTCCCAAAACACTACACGATTCTCAGCGCAAACCGCGCTTGCAGTTTTCGAGAAGGATCCGGACTGTAGTAGATCATTTCGATAAGATCACGCCCACTGCGCGAATGGTACAGATTGTTCTGGAACCTACGCCACCGCCAGCGATAACGCTAGAACATTCGACGGCAAGAGTATAAATGCCGACGCGCTTCGCCGCTTGTCAGTTGTTGATCGTAGGCCGACGCTCCGTTCGCCGCTATCAGTCCGAGACTGCTATCTGTGCGAGACTGCTGCTGTATTTGGACTTTCAGTTTACCGGGCACAGGTTCGCCCAAATAAACAGTTAAATTCCAACACGAAGTCTCCTGTCTTCAGCCACGTCACGACCCCGTGACATCTGGTGGAGGTGCTGCTTCGTTCATGTACCGGACGCCCCCGTCAAGCCGTGAACCCAGCCCACGTCGCGGAGAAGACACCGACGCCAACCAGGAGCAGCGAACAAGCCGCCGACAGCAAGGGCTACCACCGGAGTACGGGCTTCTACCAGACAAGGCGCGGAAGACGAAGGCCATGACCGCGACTGCAGCGACAATGACAACCGCAGCGTCCCAGCCCACGATGGTCATGCATCAACCCAGGGAACCACCAATTTTCCATGGGTCATCGTTCGAAGACCCGGAGTCCTGGCTGGAGACATACGACCGTGTGGCCGCCCTCAACCACTGGGACCATGACGAAAAGCTGCGTCGTGTGTTCTTCTATTTGGAAGACACCGCAAGGACTTGGCTTGAAAATCGGGAGTCCACGCTCCGAACGTGGGATGTTTTTTGCGGCGCATTCCTGCAAACGTTCGCGAGCGTCGCTCGCAAAGAGAGGGCCGCTGCTTTATTAGAGACTAGGGTTCAACTACCAAATGAAAATGTCACCATTTTCACAGAAGAAATGACCCGACTATTCCGTCACGCTGAACAGACATGACTGAGGAGAAAAAAGTTCGTTTCCTTATGCGAGGGATCAAACAGGAGCTCTTCGCGGGACTGATGAGAAACCCGCCGAAAACCGTCCAAGAATTTGTAGCCGAAGCGATCACGATCGAAAAGACACTGGACATGCGCACTAGACAGTATAATCGTCGCCTGACTGCAGACTGCGCTGCTGCTAAAGCCAGTAACTCCGGAGACCTGCGTGAAACGATCCGAGCGATCGTGCGGGAAGAGCTGCGCAAGCTGTTGCCTTCGGCGCAGCCTCAAGTGGATTCAATCGCCGACATTGTGCGAGAAGAAGTTCGGCAATCGCTTCAACTTTCCCACGCACCGCTGCCCGAGCCGGAAGCTATGAGCTACGCCGCTGCACTGCGCCACAACGCTCCTCCCCGTCCACGCCAAAACGCCGCCCCGTCGCACTTCCGTCGACAGACGCCACCGCCGCCACCACCCCCACCGACGTCATACCGTTCGCCAGCAGCCCAGCGCAGTGCACCGAGGAAGACTGACGTCTGGCGCACCCCTGACCATCGCCCGCTCTGCTACCACTGCGGCGAGGCCGGACACACATACCGCCGTTGCCATTACCGACAGATGGGACTGCGTGGCTTCGCCGTCAATGCACCGCGTCCACAGCCAGGAGAACGACCACGTGACATCGCCGACTACCTGACAGGAACTCGGTGGACACCACGAAGCCCTTCGCGTTCCCCGTCGCCCAGCCGCCGCACGTCACCACACCACCGGCAGTACTCTGGCCCAACGCGGGGCCGGTCTCCTAGCCCGTATCCGGGAAACTAAGGGCAGCAACCGGTGGAGGTGCGGTTGCTGTGCGACGAACTACCGAAGATCCTCCGACGACGACGACGTCGCGACGGAGCTTTCCGAACACAACGCCTACCAGGCAAAGCCCTGACGGCGAAAGCTCACTTACCGAAGGTGGCCTGACGACGCAACATGGAAGCAGCAGAACAAGCCGATGCAGCCGTGACCCGACGCCACGCCCTAACTGTAATGCGAGACGGCGAACTAGCGACCTCGACGTTCTTATCGACGGCCACAGTGTGACCGCTCTCGTCGATACTGGAGCCGACTATTCTGTCATCAGTGGGCCGTTCGCCGCGAAGTTAAAGAAAGTTAGGACAGCTTGGAAAGGCCCTGAAATCCGCACAGCCGGAGGTCATCTCGTAACGCCTGCAGGAATCTGCACAGCGAGAGTCACCATTAACGGCCGTATTTATCCTACAGACTTCGTAGTCCTACAGCGTTGCTCGAGAGATGTCATCCTTGGCATGGACTTCTTATGCCTCCATGGTGCTGTCATCAACTTAAAAACAAAGTCGATAACGTTATCCACAGAAGAAGCACTACCGCCGCGCACGCCGTCAGGACACCATGCCTTGAATGTGCTGGAAGAACAAGTCACCATTCCGCCTCGCTCAAGCGTCATTATTTCAGTCGGCGCTCCTAAATCACCTGACTTGGAAGGCGTCGTTGAAGGCAGTCAGCATCTGTTGGTTACCCGAAATATTTGCGTCGCAAGAGGAATTGCAGAGCTGCGGGGAGGCAAAGCAACGGTTTTGCTCACGAATTTCAGCAATGAGTACAAACATGTGAACAAAGGAACAACGGTCGCATACATCGAAGAAATTGTCGAAGCCACCAGTGCTTTCGCCCTCGCCGATTCTGCGGAACCTGCTCAGAGGAACCAAGCCCCTCCCATAGTTTTCGACGTCAATCCCAGACTTCCGAATGATAAGCAAGAACAGCTCAAGGCCCTGCTCCTGCAATACGAAGATTGCTTTTCGTCATCATCGAAAATTCGGCAGACCCCAATCACGAAACATCGCATCATAACCGAAGAAAATGCCAGACCACTCCGTCAGAGTCCGTACAGGGTTTCGACGCGAGAACGTGAGGCCATGAAGAGACAAATTGATGAAATGCTGCGGGATGACATTATCCAGCCGTCCAAGAGTCCATGGGCATCCCCCGTGGTGTTAGTGAAGAAAAAGGATGGGACCCTACGTTTCTGCGTCGATTATCGCCGCCTGAACAAAATCACAAGAAAGGACGTGTATCCCCTCCCACGAATAGACGACGCACTTGATCGGCTCCATAACGCCAAGTACTTTTCGTCAATGGACCTCAAGACTGGCTATTGGCAAATCGAAGTCGACGAAAGAGACCGAGAGAAGACGGCGTTTATAACACCGGACGGCCTCTTCGAGTTTAAGGTGATGCCCTTCGGCCTTTGCTCAGCGCCTGCAACGTTTCAACGCGTTATGGATACAGTACTGGCAGGATTGAAGTGGCAGACTTGCCTTGTGTACTTGGACGACGTCGTCGTGTTTTCCTCGAGTTTCGACGAGCATCTTCGGCGCCTTGAAGCTGTACTTCAAGCCATCAAGACTTCCGGACTCACACTGAAGCCAGAAAAGTGCAGATTTGCGTATGAGGAGCTCTTGTTTCTGGGGCACGTTATCAGCAAGTCTGGAGTTCGTCCTGATCCACGGAAAACAGCCGCCATTGCCGACTTCCCGCCGCCCACTGACAAGAAAGCCGTGCGCCGATTTCTGGGCCTGTGTGCCTATTATAGGCGGTTCGTGAAAAACTTCGCCCGCATCGCCGATCCTCTCACTAACCTTACCAAGGCCGACGTGGAGTTTAAGTGGGAAACGCCGCAGGAACACGCTTTCCAGGAGCTTAAACATCGCCTCCAGACGCCTCCGTTACTTGCCCATTTCGACGAATTCGCCGAGACAGAAATACATACTGACGCAAGCAGCGTAGGTCTTGGCGCCGTTCTTGTGCAGAGGGCTGACGGACTTGAAAGGGTTATTAGTTACGCCAGCCGATCGCTATCCAAAGCAGAAGCAAATTATTCCGCAACAGAAAAGGAGTGCCTCGCCATCATCTGGGCTACGTCGAAATTTCGCCCCTACCTCTACGGCAGGCCCTTCAAAGTTGTGAGCGACCACCACGCATTGTGTTGGCTAGCCACCTTGAAGGACCCCTCAGGTCGCCTCGCACGATGGAGCCTGAGACTTCAAGAATATGACATTACTGTCATTTACAAGTCCGGCAAAAAACACTCCCACGCCGACTGTCTCTCTCGTGCGCCTGTCGACCAACCACTACCCGACGACCCGGATGACGACTACTTCTTAGGAACGATAACTACCGACGGCTTCGCTCAACGACAGAGGGCCGACCCGGAACTTAAGGCCCTAATAGAATACCTCGAAGGCAGGATCACCGAAGTCCCGAAGGTATTCAAGCGCGCACTTGCGTCGTTCTTTCTACGAAACGGTCTTCTACAAAAGAAAAACTTTTCACCGCTTCGAGCTAAGTACCTTCTTGTGGTGCCTTCAGCTCTGCGACCAGAACTCCTGCAGGCCCTTCACGACGATCCGACGGCAGGGCACCTCGGTGTTTCTCGCACGCTCGCGAGGATACAAGAAAGGTACTACTGGCCACGTCTTACCACCGACGTCACTCGTTATGTGAGAACATGCCGGGACTGTCAGCGACGCAAGACCCCGCCGACAAGGCCAGCGGGACTTCTGCAGCCAATTGATCCACCTTGCCGGCCTTTCCAGCAGATTGGTATGGACCTACTGGGGCCGTTCCCGACGTCGGCTTTCGGAAACAAGTGGATCGTGGTAGCTACCGACTACCTCACCCGCTACGCCGAGACAAAAGCCCTGCCAAAAGGCAGTGCATCCGAGGTAGCTAAATTCTTCGTCGAAAATATCGTCCTACGTCATGGCGCTCCAGAGGTCCTTATCACCGACAGAGGAACGGCATTCACTGCCGACTTAACTCAAGCAATCTTGGCATACAGCCAAACAAACCACCGCCGGACGACAGCGTACCACCCACAGACCAACGGCCTCACCGAGCGGCTTAACAAGACGATCGCCGACATGCTGTCAATGTACGTCGATGTCGAACACAAGACGTGGGACGCCATTCTTCCGTATGTGACCTTCGCATACAACACGGCGGTGCAGGAGACGACGCAGATATCTCCATACAAATTGGTCTACGGAAGAAGCCCGGCAACGATGCTCGATGCCATGTTACCCAACGTCACCGACGAAGAAAACCTCGATGTGAGCGAGTACCTTCAACGCGCCGAAGAAGCCCGACAACTTGCGCGTCTCCGTATCAAGAATCAACAGACGACCGACAGCCACCGTTACAACCTTCGACGACGCTTCGTGGAATACCAGCCCGGTGAACGTGTTTGGGTGTGGACGCCGATACGCCGACGTGGACTAAGTGAAAAGCTTCTGCGACGGTACTTCGGACCGTACAGGGTGGTTCGACGTCTCGGCCCACTTGATTACGAGGTTGTCCCCGACGGCATCACGAACTCTCAACGACGCCGATCTCGACCTGAAGTCGTACATGTCGCGCGCCTCAAGCCGTTTCATGCGCGTTAACAAACTGAACCAGTGTTTTTTTGTATTATTGTTGTATCGTAATTTATTCATTGTACTTTCTTGCATTATTATTGTACTTTCATCTTTAGTTAAAGCATCGGGACGATGCCTTTTCTTCAGAGGGGGGCAATGCCACGTTCCATTTCCCAAGTTTTTGTTATCGTCCCAAAACACCACACGATTCTCAGCGCAAACCGCGCTTGCAGTTTTCGAGAAGGATCCGGACTGTAGTAGATCATTTCGATAAGATCACGCCCACTGCGCGAATGGTACAGATTGTTCTGGAACCTACGCCACCGCCAGCGATAACGCTAGAACATTCGACGGCAAGAGTATAAATGCCGACGCGCTTCGCCGCTTGTCATTTGTTGATCGTAGGCCGACGCTCCGTTCGCCGCTATCAGTCCGAGACTGCTATCTGTGCGAGACTGCTGCTGTAATTGGACTTTCAGTTTACCGGGCACAGGTTCGCCCAAATAAACAGTTAAATTCCAACACGAAGTCTCCTGTCTTCAGCCACGTCACGACCCCGTGACAATATGATCTAGTGGCGCGAACGGCAGGCGGTGGCTACTGTCTCGATGGCCCAAAACGACATGGACGGCCGCTACGATCTCTTTCGGGGCCACAGCGCCTTTTCAAGTCATGAGCGCGAGGAGAGTGCGTGCCGGTGGCATGGAAAAAGGAACACTATAGGAGAGGCCATGACGTCATATTTGTGAAACCGCGACTTCGCAACCACCCGCACTACCTCCTAGCGGAGAAGCAGATAAGCACTTCCTGATTTCCGGCGACCAGCTGCCGCAGCAGCCCTGGAAGTGGCGTTTTCAGCCGGCAGCGAGTTGATCCACGAGTGTTGCTTCTTTTGTGTGTTTTTTTATAAAAACTGTGCGATGCCCAGCTGTAGTGTGTACTCGGTGCAAATCACGTGCATCGCCGGATGTACCTGGTGGCACTTTTCACGTATGTATGCTTCACTCTTGATGGCATTTGCATGCGGAGCTCTCAGCTGTACGCTCCGTTGGTTCTTACTCATTGTGTCAACTGGGAACACACGCGAACTTACGTTTTTACTGTTCTAGGCATCGTGTCGCGTTTTTAGAAGTTGTGTCGTTCATACGGAAGGACAACAAACTTTTCTTGTTACCGAACTAAGTGTGTATGCATTTTACAGTGTGCGCTCGCTGCGCGTTAATTGTATGCACACTGGAAATAATAACTTTACGTGCACGATCACGTATACAATATAGCTGTGCCTTTTTATCGACGTGAAGTACGTCAAGTACTAGACTGGCGTTGCACGGAATAGCTACGAAGCAAGCTCTCAAAGTCGTGCATTGCCACACTTACACTATATACGAGCAAATAACTGCTAATCGTCCCATAGATCAGGAAGTATGGCTAAGAGACAGAGAAAAAGGCCTTGCGGTGAGCAGACTGTGTAAGTCACTACCGGGTGAGTGTGAATACGATGATGCAGGGGCTCAATGATTATCATTCTGACACGTACCGGTGTTTTCTGTGCCGTTGCACAAAAACACTCCACGAAGTATTTCAGCACGCCACGCTCGGGCCTGCCACGCAGGAACAGTCTGGGAAAGGTGTGCTCGCAACATTTTACTGCATGCAAACCATACGATACGCGTTAATGAAACAGCGCTGAGAGCACACCGCGGAACGTCTGCTGTTTTGTTTGCCTTATACCGGGTTGTTTGCCCTATAAGTTTGACGTCACTTCCGCCACACTTCTCGCAACGCATTGCGATAGGGCCTCTCCTTAGTTCTTCCTTCCTCCATAGCCGGTGGCGTCTTCTCTAGATAGTGCAGGAGTCAATCAGTGAGTGTGCGTGAGTGTGTGTGTGAGTTTGGCGCGTTGAGCCACCGTCCCCTAAGAAAATTCGTCAAGGCCTGGAAGCTCTACCGTATATGTCAACGGGCTGACGACGCTGGTTGCGTTGTGTGCTGTGGTCAACATCTTTATATACTGTCAGTCAAGTAAGCGCACGTAGAGTATACTAGAAGCGTTGAGTGGCGTGACCGCACCTCACCGCCTGATCCCTTCCGCGTAGCGCGCAGCGGCGGCGCTGCTGCCGAATAATACTTAAAGAGCCGCGCGCAGGATGATGATGATGATGATGATGATGATGATGATGATTTCACAGCCGTGGCTCGTACCCACTCAGGGGGATCGGCCAAGAATCGATGACTTAATTCAGTAAGATTTTTTTAAATATCGAAACCACCCACCAGAAAAAAAAAGAAAAAAGAACTGACACCCTAGGCAGAATGAAAGAAGCGCAATAGTTGTTTGTCACTCGTTCAGATAAGACAATTATTCATTACATTGAAAAGGAATCAGCATGGTTAAATAATGCTCTTGTGTATGTTGGAATTTTTTTTGCACAAATAATAATCACGCAATTAAAAGCGCAGGAACTGCTGTGCGCTTCGCCTTCTCCGTCGCACTTTCTTGATGCAGATTTCTTCTTACCTGCCCGTAATTTATGTCTAGCACATGATACCCAGCCCTTGAAGTAAGACGCGCCAGTCTACTGAATTTGACCTTCAAAAAAGCCCTTGTGAGAGATCGAAAGTATTTAAAAAGCGCGTGTCTTATTTTGATTTCTTCTGTTTTAACTCTTTCTTCGTTGGTTAGGTGTCCACAAAATTCAGAATAACTGAGCCGATTTATTGGAACATAGCCGTGGTCAGAAAGCTGTGAGATTAAAAAACAAATACTGTCTCACACGCACGCAGAACCAGAAATTCATGACTAATGAGGGGAGAGAAAGGGAATCTGAACCCCCTACACCACGAACTGTTCTCGTAATTTAACTTTTGAGGGCATACTAACATAATTACACGCATTCACAGGGAGCACCAATTGTCAAAGTTAGTCGTTATGCAGCTCTCCCCCCTCACCACCATCAAAAAAAAATTATGGGTATCCCAGCGCCAATAGTTTACAGTTGGCGAAGCTGAATATAGGGTGTCTGTACAAATGCGCACTGCAGATTTCCGCTTTTCGACAGTATGAGGCCTGAAAACTAGTTCAAATCTAACGTAGTCAGACGAGAAATGCACCGCTTAACACACACACACACACACACACACACACACACACACACACACACACACACATATATATATATATATATATATATATATATATATATATATATATATATATATATATACTGTTTACATATGCAAGGAAGGTCAATTTGTCAAAACAAGATGCACCACTGCCTGCCTACACTTTTCGCACAATAATAGAACTGCGCTTATGAAACAAAACATCTTCATAAATTTGCTCGCTTGCAATGGCATTACGCCAATAGAATATTTGGAAAGCAGCACAATTGAAGCTGTCGATACAAAATGAGAACTGGTGACAATGAATTTACGTAGATTAAAAGACGGGCTATGTATACAATTGGCACTTTTTAATATGTTTTTGTGTTGTTTTAATATGTTCAATATGTAATAAGCCTTTCAGAAAGCAATAACTATTATCTTCTGCTAAACTGGCATGATAAAACAGAGTTGTCACCGATTAACGTTGTGACAATGTCACTTATACTCGGGTTTCTCGTGAAACAATCGAGCTCATGTAGGCTCATGTGAGGAACACTGCTCTGGATATCGTAGAGGCTGCCGACAAAACGAGCGTATCATTTATTCACGGTTTTGATACTTCTCCTCTCCGTGTAGATCTACAGTAGCCACTTATAATGTAACACAACTCGAAGCGCTGATTGAGCAAGAAGCTAGGCGGACCCGTGCAAATTCCGATTCACATAGTTTTTTTTTTTTGGTCAGCAGGCTCTTCAGTGAATGTGTTGATGCAATTTCAGCGTGCCTGCATATTCACTAATGCACCGTGGCGCATAGCAAGTGCGTTCACTGATAAAGGCTGAGAAATGCATTAAACGTGCTAAAAACGATCAATTACACGCTTTCGCAAGCTCGGGCGCGTGCGCTCCCAATGTAGAAGCTTTTGAGATCTTCAGTATCATCCGACAACAGCGCTGCCACTACTGTCACCCGATGGAGAATCAGCCGAGATGCGGCGTGGCCGCCTCGTTCACTTCACTGCCCTCTTCTAGTACACTGTAACGCGCGTGGTCGCAGCCAACGTTTCTAGAACTATGTAAGTTGCAAAACTCCTCATTTCAGACGACCCAGCACACGGCGCCAGGAGAGCTTCCGGTTTGGTGGCGCTGGTGGCGCAACAAGCTTTCGCTAGCAGACAAAAACGTGTAGCCACCGTGGCAAGACGTCGTGGCGGCTGTTCTGAAAGAGCTTTGCCAAAGGTACATTATCTGGATTTTTTGTTGTGCTGCCACAGAAACTTATTACTGCATAATATTTAGCGGTGTGGGGCAAATACAGTATAACTATGGCTCCCGGAACTGCCCATGATAAACAATGCTATACGAGTCTCTCCGTTAGTTGGTAGTTGATGTACGTTCGCAATTGATTTTTAGGCGCGAAGAACCCAATCACAATGTCCTGTATCTTCTCTTGTGACTGAGGTTTTCGAGCTTTAAAATAAATTACAACTACGTGGCTCAATCCCGTGGCTGTTGTCTGGTTGTGTAGTCATGCAGCTTTTTTTTCATGTCAATCCCATTCTTTAGCAATATACACCGTCGAAAACCTGCACGTGCAGCCCTTTTCTCGTGCATGTCCTTTTTCTGCTTCTTCTTGAGTTCTTCTAATGAAACCTGTTAACGCAGCTGAAGCCAAAGCGTCGAACATGGTACCGCACTTTGAGGTATCGGTGAGCATTTCGTAGTTATTACTCACAAGGCAGCCTCCCGAGGTATCGGAATATACACACTTCCAGCTTTTCTATAGTTCCAGAAGTTCGGCCAATCTGGTGATGGTATCTGCATTGCCAGGTGACTTGGCTAATTGATGGTGACGGTTGCTAATGGTGACTGTCATGCCTTTTGCGACGACTACGCATTTGTCCTCAAATAGCGCTCTTTTTTTTTCTTTCAGCACTATAAACACCACAAGACATCCCGTCTCGGTATTCTCAAGAACTTTCCACCAGTATGCAGCAGGCAAACAAACGTTTTCTATGTCTTGAAGCCAAATGACGTCACTCGCTCATGGCATGTCGGGACTTATTTCACTGTCTTCGAGCTCAGTTTTCGGAGATAGTCTATTCTTTTTCGCTGATGATATTCTGGAAGGTACCCAACTCCTATCAGGCAGCTTTCGCTTCTTTGTCACGGGTTTTTAAAGGTAAGTGGGCAAATTCAGGAACATCCATGGAACGCATCCTTCGACAAGGAACCAAATTCCTCGGGTGATTTGTACTTTCTTACCAGTGATGACGTGAGTGAAAGTCTTCAGGATGTATTCCTCATGAAAAGTGCAGATCACACACATACGATGTGTTGGGCAGTTTTTTAACAGCACGAGCAATAGCGTGGTCCCATGCCTCTCGCTGCTCAAATACACGTGAGGCACAGAAGAAATGTAGTGGTGTCTCTCATTTCCTGTAGCCACTCGTACAGTCGGGAACGCAACATGTGGGCATGATAAAAACAGGCAACACATACAAAGCAGAGCAGGGCACGCTGAAGCACAAAACTGTTCACGCAGAAAGAAGCCTCCACGGATAGCGACCCACTGCAAGACGCAGAGCCGGCGGAGGTTACGGGAGTGGAAATTTCGACCACCTGGGGTTATTTAGCGTGCACCCAAATCTGAGCACACGGGCCTACAACATTTCCGCCTTCATCGGAAATGCAGCTGCCGCAGCCGGGATTCGATCCCACGACCTGCGCGGGTCAGCAGCCGAGTACCTTAGCCACTAGACCACCGCGGCGGGGCATGTGTGTGCGTGTGTTTACTGTGTATATATAAAGCAAGGTAAATTTTTCAAAACAAGATGCACCACTGCCTGCCTACATTTTGGACACCTAATTATAGAACGACGGTTAAAATAAATATATCGTCATAAATTTGATCGCTTGCAATGGCGTTACGCCAATAAAATATTTGGAAATCAGCGCAATTTATGCTATCAATTCAAAATAAGAACTGGTTACGATGAACTTACGCAGATTAATAGGCAGGCTATTTATACAAATGGCACTTCTTAATCTGTTTGTGTGTTGTTTAATGAGTAATGTAATAAGCCTTTCGGAAAGCAATTATCTTCCGCTAAACTGGCATGATAAAACAGAGTTGTCACCGATTAACGTTGTGACAACGTTACTTATACTCGGGTTTCTTGTGAAACAATCGAGCTCATGTAGGCTCATATGAGGAACACTGCCCTGGATGTCGTAGAGGCTGCCGAGAAAGCGAGCGTATCATTTAATCACGGTTTTGATACTTCTCCTCTCTTTGTAGTTCACCAGTAGCCACTTATGGTGTAACGCAGCTTAAAGCGCTGATTGAGTAAGAAGCTAGGCGGATCCGTTCAAATTCCGATTGACGTTTATTTTTTTGTGTGAGTCGGCAGGGTTTTGAAACGGTGACTGTATCGACGCAATTTCGGCCTGCCCGCATTTTCACTCGTTCACCATGACGTATAGCAGGTGCGTCTACTGATAAAGGTACAGAAACGCATTAAACGCGCTAAAAACAAGGAATTAAACGCTTTCGCAGGCTCAGGCGCACGCACTCCCGATGCAGACGCTTCTGAGATCTTCAGTGGATGGATGGATTGATATGGCTGTACCCTTTAGATCGGGCGGTGGCTAGCGCCACCAAGCCGTAATACTTAAAGAACCAAAAACTAGATTTTTTCCCTTAAATAGTGAGGTTGAGGATTAGTACTTTGCAGTGAAGGGTTTAATTTTCACTCGTGCCTTGACTTTAGCCACCAATAAGATAACCTCCATCTAGTTAATTCTACCCGCCTAATTTCTATTTTGCCCTCCCCGTCCCTGCACCCCAATGCTTTGAAAAACTCTGCGCCATCATCCTGAACTATAGGGTGGAGCCCTTTACAAAGCATGATCAGGTGTTCGGCAGTTTCTTCCTCTCCACTTCGTCTACCCCTTCGTATTTGGCTCGATATGTCTTAGTTGGCAAAACTCCCATCCTGGCCTCAAACAGTAGAGAACTACCCCGAGTATTATCATAGATCCTTTCCTTGGCAATTTCCTGCTTAAAAGTTCGATAGTTCTCTAGTGCGGACTTTTTAATCGTGCCGATTCTCCACATATCGGTCTCAGCTTCCTTCACCATTTTCTTAACCGATAATTCTTTTTGGTTTGGCCCCCTGCTGTTTTCCAAGTATTTATCAGTCAATTTTCTATTTCGTTTCCTCCATTTTGTATCGACATTTTTCATGTACAAGTAGCTGAATACCTTCCTAGCCCAACGCTCCTCCCCTATTTCTCTCAATCGCTTCTCAAATTTTATCTTGCTGCTAGCTTCCCTGCCGTCAAATGATATCCATCCCATATCACCTTGTACTCGCCGATTTGGTGTATTCCCGTGAGCTCCTAAGGCAAGCCTATTTATTCCACGTTGCTTAATTTCTGATCTTGCTTGAACTTCTGATCTCATGCACAAGACCGCATTGCCGAACGTCAGACTAGGAACCATGACCCCTTTCTATATTCCTCTCACATCATACCTGTTGTAATTCCACAGTGCCCTGTTTTTCATTACCGCTGCATTCCTGTTACCTTCAGTCGTCACGCATGTTTTGTGTTCCCTTAGGTTCTCGGCCCCATTACTTATGCATACGCCCAAATATTTGTATTTATCTGTTATCTCTAGCGTGACCTCCTGTAGTCTAAACTCACTACCTTCATTGTCATTAAAAATCAAGACTGCTGATTTTTTCTTACTGAATCTGAAATTCAACCTACCTCCCTCATTACCGCAGATGTCCACCAATCTCTGCAAATCTTCCTTTCTGTCGGCCATTAGCACTATTTCATCTGCGTAGATCAATGCTGGTATTGCCTGTTTAATGAGTTTCCCTTGTTTGACGAAAGAGAGGTTGAAGCCCAGTTAACTTCCCTCTAATTTGGCCTCTAATCCTTGTAGGTACATCATGAATAATAAGGGTGACAGAGGACACCCCTGCCTAAGCCCCCGTTTTACCTCTGCAGGCTTGGATACCTGTTTTCCCACTTTATAATTACCTTATTACCTTTATAACTATTCTTTAAAAGATTAGTGACTACATCTTCCACGCCTAGTGTGTCCAGTATTCTCTACAATTCCACTTGAATCACGCTATCGTAGATTTCCTTGATATCCAAAAATGCTAGCCACAGGGGCCTGTGTTCCTTTTCTGCTATTTCGATGCACTGCGTCAGTGAGAACATATTGTCTTCCAACCTCCTGTGTTTCCGAAACCCATTCTGAAGTTCCCCCAGCACCCCCTCATCCTCTATCCATGTCTGCAGTCTTTCCTTTATAATCTGCATGGCCAGCCTGTAGACCACTGATGTCACTGTTATAGGACGGCAATTGTTTATGTCAGCTTTGTCCCCCTTTCCTTTCTAGATCATGCTCATCCTGCTAAATTTCCATCCATCGGGAACTTCTCGATCGATTATTATTTTGCTCACTGCCTCTCTCAAAGCCTGCTTAGACTTCGAACCTAATGTCTCTATTAGCATAATTGGAATGCCATCTGGGCCTGTTGATGTACTACTAAAAACCCTTTTCTCAGTCCGTTCCCACTCTTGTTTTGAAAATGGAGCCATTGCGCCACTTGATTGATCGTTGTCTATAGTGGTGTATAAAGCTCTTTGTTGAAATTTTTCGGTCACCCTTGTTCTTATATATTCAATAGCTTCCTCCCCTTCTAGCCAGCACCTTGAGCTGTATTTATAAACCTCTGCTCTAGGTTTGTTTCATTTCTTAGGGAGTTTAGATGGTTCCGAAACTTCGCAGCTGCCTTTCTGTCCTTTTTATGTACTTCTGCTAGCCACTGAGCACGCTTTCTTCTAATCTTTTCATTGATCAGAAGGGACGTATTCCTTCTACAGCTTAGAAAGATTTCCCATTTTCTTTCAACATCGTCTGTCGGTTCACTCCGCTGCTTAGCATGTTTATGTTGCCTAGAGGCTTCCTGATGTGTTGCTATGGCTCTCTTAACTTCCTCATCCCACCAGCTTTTGGGTTTGCGTCTTTTTTTCCGGGGTGACTTGTACGTGCCTTAGCAAGCTCTAGCTCAAACAGCCTAATTAGATTTGTGTATGTCCACACAGTTTTATTATCTTCAGTGATTACTTTCTCAATTTGTTTAGTAGCAATTTCTATTTGCCTTTCTGAATGAAAATTTTCCTGTAGTTGCTCATCTTGTCTCCTTCCCACTTTCGTTGCTCTTCCAAAACTTAGCTTGATACGTTTGTGATCACTACCCAGACTTCTGGAGCCACCTTCATCTATGTGCATTCCCCTGAGCTTATTATACATCCTGTGTGACATCAGTGCGTAATCTATCGTCGACTGCAGCCTTCCTACCACCCATGTTATTTGCCCTTCACACTTCTCGGTACTGTTGCAAATGATCAAATCAAGCCTTTCACACATATTCATGATCATTTTGCTTGTTGGGTCGGTATGCCCATTTATATCATCTATGTGCGCATTCATATCTCCTAGTATAATTATCTCGCACTCTCCTCCAAACTCCTGGATGTCATTTGATATACACTCTGCCATTCCCTGGTTTTACTCTCTGGCCTTTGCTCCCGTCCACAAGTACACGAAACGAAGGAGTGCCATTTGCCTGCCACTTTCCCTTTTAGCCATAAATGTTCCTTGCACTCCTGCTTGACCCTTTGCCAGTCTGTACTTTTATGAATGAATGCCCCAATACCACCCCCTTTCTGCTACCTTCTGTTATATTACGAAATTCCCATGCGTAGTCCACATTGTTAGGAGGTTGTTCCATGTCCCTGAGATGTGTTTTTACAAAACCGTATACCACCGGCCTCTCCTCCCTTAGCTATTCTTCTATCTCTTCCCACTTCAGCTTGTTCCTACCACCCTACATGTTAATATACCCTATGTCTGAATTTCTCGGCGCTCGTGGCTACGTCTATTTCTGTCCCGGACTGTACCTATGTTAGATACTGGTGCCACTTTGGAATCGTATCTGTCCATACCACCTGTCAGAGAGTCTCCCTGGTTGTTTTCCTCGTTAATTGCTATCATGCACCTCGAAGGACCCGCTTGCCCCCCCAAAAAGCTACTGCGCGTCCTGCAAATCGCCAACCCACCTCATGACCTAGCCGTCCATAGAAGTGAATTCTGTCTCGTTGAAAACCACCCCACCTATGCACCTCTCTGTTTATTTCCACCACCTCAAAGCTTTTCTCTCGACTCATCCGCCATATCTCTTGGTTTGCGTTGACAACCGCTCTTTGCAGGTTGCTATCACGCACCGGTATCTCCGGTATCGTGCATATCACTACCTGTACCTGAGGAGAAGTGGCGCGCATGTCATCGACACCTTTCGCCAGTGTGGTTGCTAGTCCTGCTGTATCTTCATTTAAGACATAGTTTAAACCGCCTGAAATTATCACGAGGTTTCGTCTATCAGCTTTAGTTTTGAGTTTTGCGCTCGCTTGCCTCATGACTGCTTCCAGCTTGCGTCCTGGAAACGCCCATACGGCAACTCTCTTGTCACCTCTTACCCTCTCTTTGATGGCTTCTGTGCATCGATTTAAATTCGAGTCCCCGGCGATTATCACATGCTGTGACTTTTCAGCGGGGGCGTCCTGCATCTGGGGGTTACTTGCACCTGCGACGCCGGCTGCTTTGTTCCCTCCCAGCCCCACCACTACCTCGCTGAAGCTGGACCTTGCGACAGTTGAACCGGCTAAACCTGTTTTTTTCCAAACTTGCTTGCTCTTCCTTCTCCACCGTTCTGGTTGCCGGTTCCCTACTGTTCTCTCCGTAGGCCGCTTCTTTGTTTAGCTTCGCTAGTGCTTCCTCGGCAGACTTCAGTCTTTCTCCCATTGTCCTCGTTTTCTCTTGCTCTGTCGCCAACGCAGCCTCGAGCTCGGCGATTCTCATCAGCAGGTCACTCTGGGTAACCATCATTTTCTCCATTTTTTTCCTCGAGCTCACATTGCCTACACTTCGCGTCAGCCTCTTATCTTTCTGCTTCTACACTTGGGTCCACTTTCAAACCAACCCCACATCCTGAACACTTTACAGTCTTTTTAACCTTGTCTTTCCGACACCAATTGTCCCTATGACTTGTCTCACTCGATAATTATAAAACTTGAGCCCTGCCTTACGAAAAAGAGGAAGTCTAAGCTCTATTATAAAATTTTGCGTGTTCTATGTACGTGCACCTCCACCACGGTGTGGCGAAAGAAAAAAACAAAAAAAAACAAAAAAATAAACACATACACACGCACAAACTAATAAATACCTGGTGACTGACGCCCGAAAAAGACGTACAATAAAATAAGTGCCAGAGGTATTTTAACTGCTGCCTTATAATTACAAAGACAAGCTCAAAACATGCAAAACAACTTATCTGCACAGTCGATTGGGAGCGCTCAAAAACAGGTCTATCCACCGTGACAGTCCGAACCGTACCATGGGACTACAGCGCCGCCGCTACTGTCACCCGCCGGAGAATCAGCCGAGATGCGCCGTGGCCGCCTCAGTCACTGCACTGCCCCTTCTAGTACACTGTAACAGCAGTGCCACGTTTGTCGCTGGCAGCGGCGGCGCCACGCAACATCGCTCAGTTTTGCAGCTTACCTAGTTCTAAAACGTTGGTCGCAGCCATGAAGGAAGGAAAGGTAGGAGATGCCCTGACGTCACTCGTTGTGAAGCCGGGTTGAAGCCGGAAGTCGACCATATTGACTTGGTGAATTCTCCTCGCTTGTTTACATCCGAATGTAAAGCAGAAGGCACGACTCTCTCTCCGGCTCGGAAAGCACGTGGGCAGCACAGCGCGTGTGTCGTGACGATCCGAAACTAATGGAACGGGGCTCATCACTCTGAGCTTGCGGGGCACCTTCAGCGAAATCGCTTCGTCCGAGTAATAATAGGAAGTAACAGCTCGCCGACAACGAAGCCACTATGAGAGAACGCGTGCTAGATGCACTGACAACGGCGAGTGCTTTCACGTCATTAATTCAGCAACTGTACAGACAACATGATCGGTCGTGCGCCTTCTACGGTTGCATTCGGCCACGTGGCCGACGCAGCGTCCTGTCACTGTGTCCGTGTTCCGCGTGAAACTCACCGGCGTCGGCATTCTGCGACCGTGGTGACTTTGAGCACGGTGCTAGTGACAGTTGAACGCGGTTGCTGTTACGTTGAGATTACATGCAATGCTGGTGGAGAGTGTACCAAGCGGAACAGAAAAGGTGTTTTAATACGCACATGCAAGTTGGTACTGTACACACACAACACAAAACTGCGTATGTGCACATGGTCCTCATGGCGTCTTGCTGGGCTCAACAGCGTCGTTCGTTGTCACAAGCAGGAGCAGTGCTCAACCGTCACTGACCTGCAAGGCGTTCGTCGTCATTGAGCTTCGTCATGGTGCCCAATGCAATTTCGCTGAACACTAACTGCTTCATCCGCGTCATCCGCCGCACGACACATGTATATGCACTTGTTCTATGCACTGTTGAAACCCCGTGGTGGACAAAGGGATTTGTAAACGTTGCTAAGAGAAATGTAACTGCCAGGAGAACACTGCGTAACCAATAACGCGGCGCAGAGCACAGATATTGTCCGCCACGGCTCAGCACGAGACCTGGGGAGGCACACATTCCGCCGCGATTTGTAGACATTGCTAAGAGTAATGTAACTGCCAGGAGAACACTGCGTAACCAATAACGCGGCGCAGAGCACTGATATTGTCCGCCACGGCTCAGCACGAGACCTCGGAAGGCACACATTCCGCCGCCAGCCGCGGCCGCTCACTGCTAGACCAGCCCCACCGCGCAACACGTAACCATAACAACGCCGCCATTGTGCCTAGTGAATATGGCCGCCATGATGTCATTTCCGCCACACTTTTCACGCCCCGCGCCGGCAGGGCATGCCCTCTCCTACCTTTACTTCCTCCGTGGTCGCAGCTGCGAGATGCGGCCCCCTCCCGTATCCCGCGCTGCTGCAGCTTTGGGATTGGCGAAGGTGCATCGTCTGCTACCTCTGCATGCTAAACAGCAGAAAATTGGTTTCCAAATACGCGGATTTCATCTAAAGCAGCTAGATGAGGGCTGAATGAATACTACGAGGATCATCGCTCTCCTGCGGGCAGCGATGGATCCAGGCCCCACCGTACGCAATCCGGACTTGGCGTCACCTTCGACGTCAACCTCAAGGAAGCGCAACAGCCGGGAGGACGACAGCACCAGTGACAGCACTGAACTGTACACGGCGAGTAGTGGAGACAGCGACGATGATTTCATCCCTGCAGTGAAGCGCAAAGCTAAAAGAAGAATGGTCGGCGCGTCTTCGCCAGCTAGCGTCTCTACCGTGAAGGCGGCGTGCAGTTCTGAACGCCATACCATACTTTTTGTTCCTGTCGACTCTTCGATCAACCTGAAGAACATGAACAGGCAAGTGATATCAGCGCGTCTCGAAGCTATCGTGCCTAATGAGATAAAGGATATTAGACTCAACCCACGGAAGAATATCTTGGCCATAGACGTTGAGCACCCGGCTGCGCTACATACCCTGCGAACTGTCACTGAGCTTGGAGGCATCTATCTCAGAACTTACATTCCGCAGGATAGTGACACGACAGGCGTCATTTATGCCGTTGACGTTTCCATACCGAACGCAGACCTTCCTGTTCTGATAAAGCCAGCTACTGGGGCAACGAACATATTGCAAGTATGCCGGCTTGGCAAATGCCGTTGCATCAAGGTGACCTTCAGAGGTGATTGCATCCCATCACATGTAAAGGTTGGTCATTTTCGTCACGTTGTCCGACCATACATCCCAAGACCACTACAGTGCCACAATTGTCTAAAACTGGGTCATGTTAGTGCTGTGTGCAACAACAAGCAAGCATGCCCACGTTGTGCCGGACCCCACAAAGCAGAGGCTTGCCAAGCAACTCTCCTAAAATGCAGCAACTGCAACGGGAACCATGAGACCTCGTCCAAAGACTGCCCAGTACTGAAGAAAGAGAGGAGCATTCTGAGACAAATGGTTAAAGACGGATCCTCCCGAAAGGAAGCGGTAACGGTTGTTCAACGACGGCGTTCCCGTCGACGGCGGTGCTCAAAGAAAAGAAAAAGCAGTCCTGTGCCGAAGGTGCCTTCACTAACGCCGCCACCGCCACCACCACCGCCGCCACGACCACAGAGACCTCCCCCGCCTCCGCCACCAGGTGGGGTACGTCCAGAGGTGCCGGAAAAAACGGTGGCGCTACAGAAAACATCCAGCTCTGACTGGCCCACTTTACCGCGGGTACACGTGTCTACGGAACCACAATATCGACAGTCAACAACGAATATGCCCCCAGCAGGCAGTCTGTCCGCCCAAGAGGTACAAGTCTTTTCTGTATTGAGGTCGTTCATGAGTGTTATTCGCACTCTATTGGATAGTCTACAGATCCCTGCCGCTAAATGTGCACTGCAAATCTTTGACACACTGGAACCAGGTCTTGCCGGATTTCAGTAACAAGGTGGTGCGCCATAGGCCGCATCAGCCTTTCCGAGAAAAAGTCAAGCGTGCTTCCATAATTCAGTGGAACGCAAGAGGTCTACAGTCAAGAATTCCTGAGTTCAGACAATTCATTTTCGAAAATAAGTTTCCCATCATCATCATTTGTGAACCGAATTTTTCAAAAATACCTCGTCTGTCGGGCTATGAATCGTTCGTTTCCTCATCGTGCATTGAGCGAAGTCAAGTTGCTGTGTACATACGTAAAGAACTCACTTACGTTCTCCAAAGAGTAGAGTCTCACAATGGAAATCACTACGTGTGTCTATATGTTCAAAAGAAGAATTTGTCGTTTACGCTGATAGGCGCACATATAGCGCCGTCAGGTCCGTTAGATCAACAGATATTGAATGGTATATTTGCAATGACTCCAGCACCTTGGATATTGATGGGTGACTTCAACGCCCATCATACATTGTGGGGAAGCATCAGGACAAATCGGAAAGGCACGGGCCTAGCTGATCTCGCATCAGAGCACGGGCTTCAAGTGCTGAACGACGGCAGCCCTACTTATCTCCGAGGAGTAACTTACAGCAGTTGCCTGGACTTGACATTAGTGTCGCATAGCATTGTCACGAAAGTACAATGGTTCACAGATATTGAAACACATGGCAGCGACCATATCTCCACGTACGTGACAGTCAGAGGTTTGGACGATTCTCCTTCCCCTGGACATTCAAAACTTATTGACTGGGAAGAGTTTCAGATATCAGTGGAGAGCAAGTGCATGCACGAACCACCGGAATCCATTGAAGAAGTGATTAGTTGTGCAATGGAGACTTCCACGAAGATATGTTCGAAAGAATTGAGACGCACGGCACTCGACCAAAAGTTGGAACAACTTCGAGCGGTCCGCCGACGTGCCGAAAGACGATACAGACGCACGAAATCTATCTCTGACCTCAGAGAATCCAGACGCATTCAGAAAAAAATCCAGCGTCGAATGCACAAACTTTATGAACGACGGTGGAAGAATTTTTGTGACTCGCTAGACCCTCGAAAGCCCTTGTCTCCCGTATGGAGGACTTTTCGAGGTATTCACTCGCATCCGCAACAGCGTCATCCCTTCGCCGCTCTGGCGCTTCATCAACGTCGCTCACAGCTTGATGTTTCTGGGGATTTTTGTGCAAAGATCGCCGGCGACATCTCTATACCGATCGATCTAATGCCACAGGATGTTCCAGTCACACGAGATCAGCAAATGGTGGTTACATTCACCATGGAAGAACTTCATGCGGCATTGAACACATGCAGACGCTCATCGTCCCCAGGTCCGGATGGAGTGACCTATACTGCCCTACGTCACCTAGGCCCTAAGGCACAGCACTGTCTCCTGGACATTTTCAATAAGTCTTGGCATGATGGAATGGTGCCTGATGAGTGGAAGTGTAGTCGCCTGTTGCCTTTGCTGAAGCCCGGAAAGTCTCCATTCGATTTGGCATCATACCGGCCTATAGCACTAGCAAGCTGCGTTGGCAAGGTCATGGAGAGGACGCTGCTTACACGCATGGAATGGTACCTGGAACATTATAACATCTATCCTGATGCTATGGCTGGTTTTCGACGAGGTAGGTCCTCAGTTGATAGCGTTATTGACTTAGTGACCTCTGTTCAGCATAAGAAAGCTCAGAAGCGGCTGTCGGTAGCTCTGTTCTTAGACGTGAAGGGTGCCTATGACAACGTGACCCACGAGGCTGTTCTCAATGCTCTTGAAGCAGCTGAACTTGGAGGTCGTGTCTTTCGATGGGTAAGAAGCTACCTCACAAAGAGATCCATGTTCGTTTTAACTGAAGATGGGTCTACGAATAAGTATTTCACAAGACGTGGGGGGCCACAAGGCGGTGTTTTGAGTCCAACACTTTTCAACCTGGTTCTCGTGAGACTCACCGAAATACTGCCACAGACGACTTGTATATCTCTTTACGCTGACGATATCTGCATTTGGGCGTCTGGCGTGACACGGCCTCAAGTGCGCGCAAGAATACAGAAAGTGGCAACAATGACATCGACATACCTTCGCCAGCAAGGTTTGACTATCGCCACATAAAAATGCGCAGTGGTGGCGTTTACACGCAAACCGATGTCTTTCTACTCATTGTGCATCGATGGCAGATCAATCCCATATAAGAGCACTCATAGATTCTTAGGCGTCATCGTAGATCGTGAGCTAACCGGGAGCCCGCATGTCACATACCCGAAGAAAAAGCTCATTGGCATTGAGAATGTATTCAAGTTCGTCGCCGGAAAATCATGGGGCCCATCCGTGCACTCCATGTTGCAGCTTCACACAGCCCTCTTTCTCGGAACTCTCCGGTACAGCCTTCCTGTCCTGTCCAACACGTGCAAGACTAACATCCGTGCACTGCAAAGCGTAGAAGCCCAAGCACTTCGGACATGCCTTGGCCTTCCAAGATGCTTATCGACGGTGTCAACTATTGTTATTGCACAAGAGCAACCGGTCGCAACGCACATCATTGTCGAGACGCTGAGAGCGCACATTCGGCATTTATCACGGCTACCGTCACATCATTTAGCGTGTTTGACAGCTCGGAGGCCCCATTCTTCGTACTGCGGTATCGTGACAAAACATCAGGACATACTACCGCCTGGCTTCAAACTTGCGATGCATCCAGCAACTGCGCCATGAAGTCTTCGTCAACCTGACGTGCGCTTATCAGTTCCTGGAATCTTTAAGAAGGCACGCATGTCAACGCCAGCCCTGAAGCAATTGACTTTGCGTCTGTTGGACGAAAGGTACTTCGATAGCATACATGTTTACACCGATGGCTCCACTAATTCCAACAGCTCCACAGGAGCAGTGGTTGTTCCATCTGAAAATGTGTTTCTTCAGTACAAGTTTTCTCACACCACGACGTCGACAGCAGCAGAGCTCGCAGCACTTCAAGGTGCAGTAAAGTACATTCTTCGCCAGCAACCTAACCAATGGGCCATCTTTTGCGACTCCAGGTCAGCCTTACAGTCACTACGGTTTGTTATGCAGCACGGGCTACATGAACAATCAGTATATCAGATAAGGCACGACTACCACGAAGCGCTCGCGGAAGGTCACGATATTGTATTTCAGTGGTTGCCGAGTCATTGTGGAATCGTCGGCAATGACCGCGCGGATGAAGCTGCTCGATCGGCTCATGACCAAGACCAGCGCACGCCCATACCACTCTTGAGAACGGACGCTGCAAGGCTACTACAATCACTTGCTCGCCGTATATCTCTCCTACAATGGAATACGCAGGGTTTCTCCAACACGCACCTGTATTCGATCGACCCAAACTTGCAACTTCGTTTGCCATCCGGGTTCCCACGGTGCGCTGAAACTTTACTGTGTCGCATGAGTTTGGGCGTGGCATTTACGAATTCGTACTCTCGTCTCCTTAAAATGGTGAGCACTTCGGCATGCAACATCTGCGCCTGCGAGGAAACGCTTGAGCACATTCTATGCCATTGCCCAGCATACCAGACCGAACGACGTATTATGGAAGCCAAGCTCTGTCAGCTGGATTCACGGCCGCTACAGAAGAGAAGATCCTGGGACCTTGGCCGACGGCTTCCCATACGCGCAAAGCCACGAAAGCCCTCTTGTACTTTTTAAGGACCACCAAACTTCACGACCGCTTGTGAAAGAACTGTGCGAGGCCGTGCTGTGTAGTCTCGAGCAGACTATTTATGCTTCTCTTTCTTACTCCTCTTCTTTTCTGTCTCCGTTCTATTATTCCCCTTTTCCCCCACCCCAAGTGTAGGGTTGCCAACCGAGCCAAGCTTGGTTAACCTCCCTGCCTTTCCTCTCTCTCTCTCTACTTAGTAATAAATGAGGGCCACACATGTGCCCAAAAGTGTATGATTATGTTTTTTTTGCCTGCAGTGAGAAACAGTGGGTGGCACACCGGGCTTGTGCCCTTCTCCCCCCCTCCCATCAAAAAAATCTTTCCGCTATTGTTTACAGAGCAAAACGTGACACTCGACCACGCTTGTCTGTCCGGCACCCTCTTCAGATCAAGGTGGTACCCCTACCTCCCAAAAAAGCTCTGCTTCCACCTTTGCAATAAATGAGGTAAATGGGCACATTCAGGTTGTGAACAATTCTAAGCTAACGAGCCAGTTGTAATTTTATATCCTATAAGCGTGTAAGAATGTACTTATAAACGGTTGTGCTTTTTTTAAATTAAGAAAAAAAAGACAGGCCACACGGGCAGTCTTGCGCGAATGAGTGTCTCAATCAGCTGTGCTTTATGTTGGTGAGCTTGCAAGCCTCACAGCTGGTACATCTGACGTAAAGGATATAATTTTTATGTGACGATGCATTTCATACACAAACGCCTTGGATTCCAGCTAATATTATCCGAGGAGTTAGGAGAAGGGATTTGAGAGTGATGAAAGAATAATTCATGAAAAAATATAACGCAGTGCAATTGATGATGTACAGCCAGTATTTAAATACCTTTTATTTGGAAAAGCCCTTCCGGAATTCGTATTTCACACGTGACACGACGATCACGGTTGCTTGAGTGAATTAGCAGTACGATAGTAAACATGCTGACCTGTAGTGCGCCGGGCTGTAGATGTGGCTACGCCACCGAGGAAAAAACTTGCGATCGGTGGCACTTCTTCTAACTCTAAATAATCCTGCAGTTCTCAAGGCATGGACAGCTGCCATTCCACGAGAAGCCGTCCAGGTAACAGTCAAGACCTACATTTCAAATCTGAGGACCTAATCCCATGCTGCGAGCACATAGTAGGCGGAAACGAAGTCAAAATTTCACGTGGTAGGTTGGCACTCAAGCCCGAAGCTGTTCCTCGAATATTTCTGCACAATTGTCTAAATCCGCAACATTATAGCGCAAAACGGAACCGCGAAGACTAGAAGAAACCGCGAATTTCAAGGTCCACGTGTCGGCAGTTGGTGGCGATGTATCTGACGTTAACATGGAGTAAAGCTATGTTGATGAAGCTATAGACGTCCCCTCCGATCGAAAGTTATGTCCAGAGGTAGCAACTTGGTTGCCTGCAGTACAAAACAGAAGAAAGTTTTAGTCCAGGAATGTAGAGCTTATCTAGAAAGAAGTTCTTCTTCACAGTTGTTCAAAAGAAAGGTATGGTCGAAATCGGCAAGGTAGTGGTTTTAACAAAGACTTCACCTTTGTCCTTAGTTGTCGGGGGAAGCTCGTTCCCTCATGCGCGTACAGCGAACATCGTTTAAGAAGCCAGTTGAAACTCACGAGCTTGCAGATGGTATCAACTTTTCTGTTAGGTTGATCACATGAACATATGCACGGGCTGTCATAGCAGCTTATTCAATTTTGAGTGCAACATCAGCCCTGAGGATCCGGGATGTGTGAAGGAGCACTTTCGGGCTGTCCCGGAAAGACGTATGCCCACCATGCAAGAGCACTAGGAAGAATCAGTAAGCTTGGTAGAATAAAAAAGCGTAGAAATCTACAAAGCCATCGAAGTTTTCATCTACAAAACCATCCATCGTTACCGTTCATGAAACTTTAATGATATCATAATGCACAGATCATTACATTATATTTGTGTATGCCACAAATTACGGTGGCAACAACTCGGTGCTCTTGTCGCAGAGCGAAAATCGCGGAGCATTTGCAGTCCAAGTGAAACGAAACCACCATTATGGTGGTTGCGAACAGAGTGAACGGTCAGCTAACGGAACAATTTATTTCGCAGCAATCGCGGCATGTGAAACAGCCTTAACAGAGCGAAGCCAGCCCCTGCCAGCAAAGTTTGCTTGGGCCCAGCATGACAAATCATCAGGGGCCAAGCTCTCCATGCTTGGAAAGTTATTGGAGGCCAAAGGAAGTTTGTGCTTGGGAAGTGTGACAAGCCTACCATTGGCCAAGCAAAGGAAAGCCGTGCTTGGAAAATCATTGGTAACACCCCTTTACATGGTTGGCACCGCGTTGGAATACCATGCAATAGCCAAGCATGTTCTTGTCATGGGAGCCAAGCATTTTGGCCAATGCAATTTCTTGCTCATTTCTTTTAGTTTTTTGTCTTTGCTACAATTTAATGCCCGGCAACGTTTTTCTCGATTTTTGCATGCCCTCTTTCCCTTTTCCCTACGATAAATAACAAGACAAATATTTTTGGTGCTTCAGGTTTATTTTGCACATAATATATGGAAGGCAATATGCTATTTTTAAATTTCCCGAACTCTTGTGATTCTGAAGTGCTGCTTGGGCTTCCCCTGAAGTCATCTATCGTAGTGGCATGCCTTCTCACATAGGTGCACCTTCTTGATCTGAAGCAAACACGAGTCATCCTTTTGTTACGCCCGAAACAGCTGCATCAGCTTTGTTGAACAGGGTATGTCTCATCTGAAAAATGGGAGAAAGAAAAACATCTTGAGGTTTTCTTCTTTAATAAGTCATCCCTTAGGCAACCGCTTTCAAAATTTTCAACACAATTTACAATAGGAACATTTGTTAGGAAGCTAATTGGTTATGCATAATTTTGAGGATGACAGCACCTGTACTGACGGGAAAATAATACTCGTTGGACTGCATGATGCATTTTTATTACTAAAGTAGTGTGCAGTCATGAGAGATCCCCATCAACACGAAAACACAAAGACAAAGAATTAAAAATTTCTTTATCCTCGCACGTTCTAGAACATATATTGTCTCAATTGAAAAAAGGTATTTTTTTTACTGATAGCATCATTCTGGAAGCAGCATTGGCGTATAAGCACTGTTTAGTGTTCTTGTGTTTTTCTTTTATGTACGTAAATTTATATTTATAAATATTACTGAGGTAGTCAACGCACCTTTATTTAGGAAGGTTATTTTAGTCGTGTAGCTTCTGTTGTGAATGCTTTATTTTATTTCAATGCTCATTATTGAGCAGTCCTGCCGCTTAGTCGTGCAGCTGACTGTTTAAACGATGAAATTGGTTATGTGCTATGGCTCCAAGCTCCCACAAATCGGCAAGCTGATATAACAGGAAATAAGATTATACAACATTTAAGTGGTAAATATGGTGGCAGTGAAACTATTACAATGATCAATCTTGCTCCAGATGGCATAAGTTGGCTTTTTTCAGGAAGACAGCATATATGAACTAAAAAAAGTATTAGTAGGTGCAGTTTTTAAACAAACATCAGTGATGCAGTATGTGCAATGTTCTGGTCCTAGTGAAAAATTTTCTAAATAACAACAACCAAAATATCACAGCATCGAGAAGTCTACATAACAAAAGGTCTTAAGGATGTTGCCAATAAAAGGTGAAGCAAAACCAATTTATTTGTTTTCTATCGATGCTCACCAAGCAGAAGCAGCAGCGCATTTGCAGGCTTTTAAATTGAAAATTGTTCTTAGTGATCCAGCAGTACTTCTTTGTAACGGAGCCAGACGCTGAGGTGAATTGCGAGGAGTTAGGGGCCGTGGCCCATCGCATAGCTAAGGACGCCAAGGTGCATGATAAAGCGCTATAAATGGAGCCGCTGCGCAGCGCACGCGATCAGGATGAATCGCGTCAACGAGAGCATGAGGCCCACTTTGAAGGCCAGAGAATACGGGCTATCCACGACTGCGATAGACCCCCACCGATCGAAAGCACTGTAGGCGCGTTTGTTAGCCTTAAAGTCATCGGGACTCCCGTTCTGTCACCGGCAGAGACAGCTAGCAACGGGCCCGAGGAAACACTAGCTAACAAATCGGAAGCTTCAACTCTACACAAAGAAGACAGCACACTTGTAGGTAAGTGTGTGGAGGCTGCCAGTATTGCGAGAAGTTCCGACAGAAAGAGGCACCGGCGTAAGCGTACCACGGTAAAGGCGACTGGCGCCAAGCGCGCTAAAGCCGCTGTTAAGTGTTGCGACGTCCTCAGTCGAGACGCCAGGCTCAGGGCTAAGCATGAGGTCACGAAAGGGCCCTATATGATTTCTTTGAAGCTCAGACTGTCACTGAGTTAAAGACTAGGCGGGAAGCGCGTCGAGAAAGATTTGATTTGTGGGGTTTAACGTCCCAAAACCACCATTTGATTATGAGAGACGCACGAAAAAGACCGAATTTCAGAAAATTTCGGACGCCGAGATCACCGCCTGGTCTCATTATATTCACTGCGGCGTAGTTGCAAGCAAGTGGGGAAAAGTTGCACGCGCTTGAGCTGTAACACAGCCACCATGGCGAAAGGGTCACTGGTCGAACGGTTGGGGTAAACGATGCAGTGCAGATACCCCTTTCTTCGAGTTCAGCGGCTTTGGGTCAAAAGTTGCTGCTACTGAGTTCGACGAACAAGTTGGTTTGTCATCCCTTTGTCCAGGCCGCAACTCTCGAAAGCTGTGGAGTGCGCGACTTCCCAGAGTTCGTCTGAGAGAGAGTCACCTTGCCAATACCAAGAGTGTATTTAGTGCTTACTTTTGAGAGTGAGTGAAACAACTTTATTTGCTTACTTTTGAGAATAACTTTTTCTAATTTTGTCGCCCGCCGATGAGCATGGAACGCGTATAAATTTTTGTAAGTTTTACTTTCCTTGTCATCGGAGAAGCTAACATTGATATGTTTGTTTGATTAATTTTGTTCGTCTAATATTTTGAAAGCTTTATTTTAACAGAGAAGGCTGAACAAAAGCCCCTGTTTAAGATACTTTCTGTGTTTTGCATTACGTGTTAGTATGCACATCAGTGTAGGTGAACTTTTACATTTGTTTTGTCTAATGCGCGCAAGTTTGGTTATCAGTGTTATTTTCTTACTTTTTCAAGCGTGTTTTATCTTGTTGGGATGCTCATTGGCTGAGCGCCTTGAGCGAGAGCTTATCGACTCACTTTGTTATGTTTAACAGTTTGACGCTTGCAAGCGACGCCGATGTGCTGATTCAGAAGTGCTTGCTGTTCTAAATTGTAGTTTAGGGGCCGAATTGAGTTAAACTCAGCAGCTTTGATCATCCACAATCTTCCTAAATCACAATTGAGAATCGCTCGAAAAAAAATTGTGTTTGGTTTAGTGGTGTCATGCACTGACACTTAGCTAAAGGTGTGTCCGCATTGCGTATTCCTCTTGAGGTACGTTGATCGTGATGCTATTTATTAGCTCAGCGTAATCTCAAGGAAACATTTGGTTTCTCCTGATCTGGCGATTTGATCAGCATTTGGAGGGTGCTTGCATTGGCCAGAGTGGTATGGCTTTGTGTTCGACCCCGTCGTTCCAGTGAACCTCTACAGGGCTATGAAAGTCTCCACAGGTGAGGAGAGCGGAATGGTCCGACGGTCAACCAGCATCCCTCCTTCCGAGCGGCGCTAGACGGCTCAAAACTCCGGATGCATTGTCTGGCGGTGGGGGTGCTGTTATGCCACAGACATGGTCCTCGTTCGAGAGCGCTTCTTCTCACGAGATCGAGTGCTGTTCCAGCGAACTGTCTCTCCCCTCCAAGCGCCACCTTCCACGCAGAAGGTGGCACCATGCAGTTCCGGGCGAAGAGTCGCCTCCTCCACCAAACCACCATGCCGTTCCGGGGAAAGCCTCATTTTCTCTTCCAAGCACCGGTATCTGGTCTCGTAGAAGAGACCAAAACATTACTTAAGGCCGTGCCGGCCTCATGTTGGAGGAATTTTGCCCCAGCCGACATGGTCGTGCTGGCTGGCTCTGTACGAAGGACAACCTGCTATAGTAAACGCTCCTTCTTGTTGCTGTTTTCAAATCTGACTGCCTCCCTATTTCGCCTCTGGACGAAGGCTTCAGTGAAGTCCGTTCGACTGCTCGCCGCTCTTAGCTACCACTACCATCGCGACACAGCGAATTCCTAACAGTGGTAGTAATCGAACCCGACTTCATAACAGTGGTGGCAGCAGTGGGATGCCATCAAACCCGACTGTCTGACAACAGGCATCGTACCTCATGTTATGATGGTGGGAACGGTTCCGATCTATAAATCAGGGAACAGTGATTCCCCACCTATATGGCCCCATCTCACCAGCGTACCTTGAAAAACCATTGAACATGTTATTTATACAGAAGTCATGAAATTTTAGACTCGAATAAATTTTTACATTCGTTTCAGCACAGATTTCAAAAAGGGTTTTCTTGTGAAACCCAATTGGTAGCGTTTTTACACGATCTTCACACAAGTCTCGATGCTAACCTACAGACAGACACGATATTTTTAGACTGCGCGAAAGCGTTCGATAAGGTCCTACACCAACCATTTCTACTAAATCTATTTTTAGCATTTTTACAACCAGACATCTTACGATGGATCGAAGCATTTCTTCATAATTGCTTACAGTTTGTCTTTATTAACAACAGCACCTCTGATTCCGTAGGAGTAACTTCCGGAGTTCCTCAAGAATCTGTTCTGGCGTCTCTATTCTCTTTAATATATATTAACGATCTACCTGTTCACGTACCTGTTCACGACACATCTCACTAAATTTCTCTTCAGGCAAGTATTAACAGTCTGGAACAACGATGTTACTGCTAATGACACTAAACCCCGGTAAATGCAAAGTTGTGAGTTTCTCCCGCTGACGTAATCCCCAGTTCCAATCACATTCAATTAGTAACGTATCATTAGAAGCTTCGCCCTCGTACAAATATTTCGGTGTTACCCTAATGAATGTTTTATTTTGAAACGCGCATATTACTAACGTCGTCTCATCTTCTAATAAGGCACTTGATTTCCTTAAATGCCACCTAAAACAAGCCCCAAAACATGTCAGATCACTGGCCTATCAAAGAATAATCCACGATAAACTCGAATACGCAAGCGCAGTATGGAGCCCCCACTAAACGTATATGAGCAACGCTCTTGAAACCGCGGAAAACCGTGCTGTAAGGTTTCTACACTCACACTATTCCTATTATGTCAGAGTGTCGTCATATCGAAAGGACTTAGGTCTGCCGACGCTTGCTTCTCGTCGCCGTGTATCATCCTTATCTTTTTTTTCACATGTTTTATCATTGTTCACTCAATAAACCGCCCTACATTATTCCCACTCATGCAGAACGTCTCATCGAACCTCACCTCACAATTAACCAAGTGGGCCGCCGCTTTTCAGTTTGTTTTTTAAAGCGGGAGTCTTTGTTGGGGTAATTCAACGCAAAACTTTTGGTCTGTCTGTTTGTCCATCTGTCTGTACATTTTTCTGTTGGTCCACCGTAACAATACCCCAAATGGCCCCCACGATACCTCAAACGGCATAATCCATCCACAGCGCCCACCAATACTGCGATTGTCAATTGAAAAAGCAATTACTGCGCTTATCTGAGGCACCATAAGAACATGACCTGGTCTGCCGACGCTTGCTTCTTGTTGCCGTGTATCATGTCTATCTCTTTTTCGTAAGTTTCATCAGTGTTCACCTAATGAACCGTCGTACATTATTCCCGCTGGCAGGACATTGCATCGAACTGGGCAAATCAACCAAGCGGGCCGCCCCCGCATTCATTCTACTACCCTTTAAAGTTCTTTCTTATTTCACACAGCCACAGATTGGAACAGCCTGCCCCACTGAATTGCTACCCTAACCAGCACACCCGCATTCACACAAGAGATATCGCATCATTTTTCAGAATAAAAACAAGTGGGTGTCATTTTAATCATATTGTTGCGCTGAAGTGGCAGCGTGTGAAGAAAGGAAGAAGAGAATGAAGTGGTCTGTTTTGGAAGCAGCTCGGTGCCGGCGTGGCTGTCCTTCGCCATTTGTTCTTCAATAAACACGCCCCATCGTAACAGTTTTGGCGAGATGTGCTGAGTACGATAACGGCGCCCCTGACGAATGGCGACTCATCGACCGCTAAGGCGCAATACGCGGAGCTTCGCCGAAGCCGACGACTTGATGGTCTACCACCTGCGATGGGTCTACCACCTGTAGGGCTACCGTTCTTAACAATGACAACGAGCCAACTGCTTCCCGCATTCCGCGGCAGCCCTACATACAGCCTCCATTCTTCGCTAGACAAGCCGGTGAAGATGTCGACGCATGGTTCGGCTCCTACCAACGGGCGACTCGATTTAATGGCTGGAATGCCACCGGCCAGCTCAATAATGTGGAACTCTTTCTCAAAGGAACCGCATCTGTATGGTCTGAAAGCCATGAAGAAAGCCTGACGACGTGGCTGAAGTTCGTCGATAAAATCAAGTTGTGCTTCGGGGATCCGGCAGCGAAGAAGAAGCGTGCTGAGAAAACTTTTATGCAATGAGCGCAAGTACCCGGGGAAACCTGCACGACGTATATGGAAGAGGTGCTCCAGTTGTGCAGGGCACTGGACCCCTGCATGACAGAAGAGGACAAGGTTGGTCATCTTCTAGAAGGGATCGCGGAGGACATTTACCAGTTCCTCATCGCAAAAGAAAGTTTGGATTGTGTAAGTGACGTTATGAAGCACTGCCGTATGTTTGAAGCGCTGAAAGCGCGGCGAATTACACCCAAGTTTGGCCGCCTGCCCAACGTCACTAATGTCGCCAGCGTCGACGTGCATCCAACCCCATCGGATCTCGCGTCCACGATTCGCCAAGTAGAGAGCTCGACCTACGTGAGGTGGCTTCTCGGCCGGCACCTAATGCCCGAGAACCCTTTCCTCCCTGCGACTTAAGCGCTACAATTATGAACGCCGCCTCCCTTGATGCCTACAGCTATAAGCCTCGTCCTCGAGGGCCAAGCTGAACTATGCGTCCGTACTACCCATTGTATGACGAATACGCATGCAGACCACCTACCATATATCAGCCATGGAACAGCCGGGCCTTTCATCCTTCTGTTGACATCAGCGTTACTCGCGAACGCCCCATATGCTTTCACTGTGGCATCCGTGGTCATGTCGCCTGATTCTGCCACTATCGCCGTCGCACGGCAGCATCCTATGAAGACCACTCACTTTTTCCGGGCGCAGTGATCAGCACGTTGATGAGACACCCTGGCCCCCAGACTCTGACAGCAGGCCAAATCATAGGGCGAAGCACCGCAGTGACTCACCGGCGTCTTCACGCTACCGAAGATCCCCATCTCCTCGACGACGTCCCACTTCACTGCCGCCGGGAAACTAGGCGGCGCGACCGATGGGGGTGAGGTTGCCAGTCATCTCCAGCTACACACCGGTACGCCTCTGCCAGTGAACATGCGTCATAACAAGATTTGTGTTTCTGCGGACAATGTTACAACGAAAGCATTAGTGGACACGGGAGCAAGTATCTGCGTTATCAGCATAGATGTCAAAACCCAATTAGGCCGTAAGGTGATGTTCAAGTAATGCGGGCAAATTTCGTCATTTGAGAAGCAGAATTGCTACGACCTCTTGGTGTGTACTGCGAACGTCTATTTCTATAACAACGTCTATCAAGCCGAATTCACAGTGCTCGCTAAATGAGCGCATTATGTGATTTCGGGTCTTTATTTCCTGCAACAGCGTGCTGCCACTCTTGATTGCGGTACCGACGAGATTTTTTGTCTCTCCTTTTGTTGCCGACCAACCTGCTACTTGTTCGCCCAGCCTCGCCGTCTGTGAAGATTCTGTTGTACCGCCCCGTTCGTTATCCAGCGTTCAGGTTACTGTAGCTAGTACCGACAACGATGTATTCGACGCTGTTGTTGAGCCGATGCCATCAATCGTTGTAAAGAAGGGTGTGCTCGTACTTCGCTGTATTGTCGCTGTGGCGTGTGGCCCAAGTACACTGTGGGTGTGAAATTGGTCCAACCACTCTGTTGTGCTTCCAAGCGGTATGCGACTTGCCACGTTTGAAGCGGATACAAGGCTTAATATCGACGCCTTAAGCAATCACGTCTCGAACGAATCCCGTGCGCATGAGACTAGCCATGGTGTCCCCGAAGAATCTTCACCGTTTTTGAACATGATTAGCAAGGCCATACCTTTTGAGAAGCATCAAGTTCTGGTAAGTATCTTTAGCAGGCATGCTTCATTGTTTGATTACACCCATTACGCTACCGAAGTTCGTGTTCCCTATACGGGGGCTTGCCATAGGATTGACGCGGGATCCATGCATCCCATAAGGCAGAAACCATACCGTGTGTCTGCGTTGGCGTACAACGTGATCGCCGAACAGATGGAAGACATGTTGGCTAAGGGCGTCATCCTAAACTCTTCTAGCCCCTGGGCTGCACTGGTCATCTTCGTGAAAAGAAAAGACGGGTCCTGGAGGTTTTTCATCGACTACCAGCGTCTAAATTCGGTGACGAAAAATGATGTGTATCCACTTCCACGCATAGACAACGTTATCAACTGTCTTCATTCGGCATCTTACTTCTCATCTGTGGGCCTCCGATCGGGCAATCGGCAGGTACCTATGCATTCCACCGACAAAGAGAAAACTGCTTTTGTCACACCAGATGGCTTGTTTGAATTCAATGTCATGCCGTTTGGTTTGTGCAACGCCCCTGCGATATTCGAAAAGTTTATGGACACCGTACTGCGTGGTCTTAAATGGGAGACTTGTTTATGTTACCTCGACGACATCGTCATTTTTGGACGCACTTTCGCTGAACACAGCCATCGACTTGACGTTGTTTTAACATGCCTTGAACAACCTGCCCTTACCCTGAACTCCAAGAAATGTCACTTCGGTCAGCGAGAAGCACTTGTACTTGGTCATCTTGTAGACAGACATGATGTGTGCCCAGACCTCCAGAAGGCTGCTGCAGTGACCTGATTCAAACAGTCACAGTCACACCTCAAACTAAGGAGTTTTCTGGGTTTCTGCTCATACTTCCGCCGATTTGTGCCCAAGTTTGCTGATACTGCCTACCCATTGACTTCACTGCTTTGCAAAGATAAGAATTTCATCTGGAAAGCGGAGTGCGACGCCTCGTTTTGTGAATTTAAATTCATTCTCACGTATGGACCCATACTGCATCATTTCTACCCAACTGCCATGACAGAAGTACACACCGATGCGAGAGGCATCAGTCTTGGCGCCGTGCTCATTCAGCGCTTTGATGACGCCGAGCATGTCAACGCCTACGCCAGTTGTTCTTTGAGCAAGACCGAGAAGAATTGCACCGTTACTGAACAAGAGGGCCTCGCTGTAGTTTTTGCTGTGCATAAGTTCCGTCCATATCTTTACGGGTGGCACTTCACGATCGTGACTGACCACCATTCACTATGTTGGTTGGTTGGTTGGTCTCCGTGACCCTTCTTGTCGCCTCGCGCGATGAGTGCTACGTTTGCAGGAATTTAACTTTACTATATGCTACAAGAGTGGCCGTCATCATGCAAACGCCGACTGTCTCTCGAGGCTTCCCCTGCCAATACTCTATGTGACGCCGACAATTTTGATGATTTTCTAGCTGCCATCGACGATACTGCTTTTCCTAGCCTCGATACCTTCCGGGAAGTACAGCGCAACGACCGCAGCTTGGATGATCTCTTTGACTCAGCCGCTCAACTGATTGGTAGCCATGGCTTTATCGTCCGAAATGGCTTGCTTTACAAAAAAGTACGCGGCTGATGGTGCCCGCCTTCTTTTAGTGGTGCCCGAGAATTGGAGTACGCATGTACTCTATGCTATGCACGACGACGCATCGGCGGGGCACCTGGATTTCGCCAAAACGTACCACAACCTGCTGGCTCGATTCTACTGGCCTACCAAGTGACGCAATGCTGTAATGTATGTGGCCAGTTGTGATAAATGCCAGCAATTCAAGCGACCAAGTACTGCCCCGGTTAGTCTTCCCCACCCCTTGACGTCACCTTCATCTCCTTTCGAAATGGAATGTGTGAATCTTCTCGGTTCATTTCTGCGCTCATCGAATAACGACCGTTGGATTATAGTCTGCGTTGACCACATGACACGTTGTGTGGAAACGAAAGCGCTACCAACATCCACGGCCATCTATGTATCAAGGTTCCTCCTCTCTTCTGTGATAATGCGCCATGGACCACCTAGGATTATTCTGAGTGATAGTTTTCGACAATTCGTAGCCGATGTTGTCGAACTCTTGCTTTCTGTGCTTGCCAGTTTTGCCACTCGACCCTATATAACCCGCAGACAAATGGTCTCGTCGAGCACACCAACAGAACGTTCACCTACATGCTCTCGATGTACGTTGCCTCCAGGCACAAGAACTGGGATGACATCTTGCCATTTATCACTTACGCCCATAATACGGCAAAGCATGAAACCGCTGGCTACAGTCCATTCTATCTTCTTTATGTCAGTTCAACCCACCACTTTTTTTAACACCATTCTGCCTTTTCGTGCGCATGAGGACTCTTCCATTGCCCAGGCTCTTTGCCGCGCCGAGGAAGCACGTCGCCTAGCTCAGCTCCGTACGTTGGCATCCCAAGACCACTCCAAGTTCACCTATGATTCACAGCACAAGAACGTGTCGTACGAAAAAAGAACAAAAAGTATCGCTATGGACACCATTTCGCAAGCGTGGCCTGTACCAGAAGTTTTTGGCCCTTTTCATGTACCGGTGCTTTCGTCATCGTCGATGGCCTAAGTGATGTGACATACTCAAATGCTCGTCTCATATCTCGCGGCTACCGTTCTTAGCAGACGCAGCTTGTTCACGTCGCCTGCCTAAAGTGCATTCATCCTCGTGACTGATGCTCGCCCAGGGGGCTTTGTCTGGGAAAGGGGGAGTGTTACGCTGAAGTGGCAGCGTGTGAAGAAAGGAAGAGGAGAACGAAGTGGTCTGTTTCGGAAGCAGCTCGGTGTCGGCGCAGCTACCCTTCGCCATTCGTTCTTCAATAAACGAACCCCATCGTAACAATATCAACTGCTTGTGTATATCACAAATCATCTACGCATACATCCCTGTCATGTTTAATAGTATTATTCAAAAGTTAATTCTGACAATGTATATGAACGTATGTAAACCCACCTTTTATGTAATGCCCATGTTGGGCTTTCAAGGCTATAAAATGAATTGAAACTCACTGGCCTAAATGAATACATCTGCATAGGGCTCTTTCCTGGCTTTAGTAGTGATACTACCTTTCATACCTTCCAACTTTGTGTGACCATTTCTTCTTGCCAACATTTATTGCAAATGTCCAACAGGTGTAATATTTCTTTCTCACACAAGCTGGCAAGTGCAACGTGTGCAACTCTATTTGGTTCTGGTGAACTTGTTCATTTCACTAAAGACACTACATATTGGAGTTCCTCTGGTGTGAAGTTGTCGTCCTGATGTGATGAACTGACTGCAGAAAACTTTGCCAATGAGCATATCGTAGAGACTGCCGAGAGAACAAACGTATGCTTTCAGCACAATTTTGATACTTCTCCGCTCTTTTTCATTCACCAGTAGACACTTCTGTAGCGTGGCTCAAAGCGCTACCTTTAAGCCTTACGTCATTGAGCGAGCAGCTAGGCGGATCCGTGCTAATTCATATTGTACGCCGTTTTTTCATGTGTAGGTCAGCATGATCGGGAAACAAGGAATGGCTCGACGCAATTTAGGCCCGCCTGTATATTCACTCATATACCATAACACAAAGCAGCTGTGCATACGCCGATAAAGGCTGCCGCAATGCGCCAAGCACGCTAAAACGAGGAATCGCATGCTTTCGCAGGCTACAATGCGTGGCTGCAAAATAAGAGGCTTTTGACATCTTCAGTACAAAGTGACAGCAGTGCCGCCAGTACTGCCACTCGCAGAAGAATCAGTGGAGATGCGGCGCGGCCACCTCGTTCCTTCCTTGCCCCCTTCTAATACACTTTACTTTTGTGCCATGAGCCAATAAGAACAAGTTTAAGATGATGATGATGATGATGATGATGATGATGATTATTTAGTGGTGGTCTGCCCCTTTGCAACGGTCGAGTAGGGTTTCTCGATGCGTGCGCCCTCTTGCAGGGTGAAGTCACTCTTTTAAGGGGTGAGTAGCAACTTCCGATCGGCGGCCACAATTCGGCTCTCCCACTTTCGTCGCGGCTGGTTGAGTGGAGCCAGTGCGTGGCGTTTTCTCAGGCAAAATGCCCGGGGGTTGCGTGCCACATTGTAGAAACTACTCGCGAAATGCCAATAGAATGTTCAGATTTCCAAAAGATTAAAAAACGCAACTTCTGTGGTTGGTGAAGAGTAAGTGCGATGAGGGACTACCCATGGACTGTTTCTGTTTGTGCAGCGTAAGTTATGCCTTTGAAATGGCATAACTTAAAGAGAGTTATAACTTAAAGCGCTGCCACGCGGGAACATTTGATCAAGATCGATCCTGATGTCATTGACTCTGTTACGCCAGCTGCAGAAGGATCCCGATCGGGCCTAATCGCAATAACCAGTGCACCGGGTGCAATACACGTTCATTTGGATGCGGTGTACATGCACATTAAACTCGTTCATTTTGCATAGAGCAAAATGCGTTGTTCTTAATCGCTTCTCATACAAAAGTTGCAGTACAAATTCTATTTGTTTTTGTAGCACCATATTGAAAGCACGCATAGCGTCACTTTATTGTCACCGAATATTTTCTTATTGTCCCTGTTTTTTAGAAAGAAACCTACACTTTTTCTCTTCTTTTTTTATTGATGTGGTGTGAGGAGATTTTGGCGCACCAGTAGGGCGCCGGCTACTCCATATCGCTTGCGCCTAGTAACAAAGTGTCTAATAACAAAGTTCATGGAATGTCCAGGTTTCAAGGCGTAGCAAGTCTACATCACATAAATATACAATTTAGCATAACAGTTAGGGTACGATATTTCGAAACAACGTAATCAACAATCACGTATACGTGCATACGGTGATGTTAACAAATTTGACAGAACCCACTGCATACAGTCGAACAACCACATAATTGTCAACATACGTCACATACTTAACACAACAGTCAATAGTCTCATAATTATGCAGTGTCACGTATTAAAAATCTGCATTGCACTAATACCGGCGAAGAATGCCACTGTCTTCAAGAAAAACTTTCAATGTTTTTGGCAGATACCATGTACCTGGAAATTGACGTTATGCGAAGCATGCGGAGGGAAGGTGACCGTGTTGCAATTTTCCATTGCGCGACACGTCAAAAAATGACGCTAAGTATATGTGAAAATGTTGCACGCACAGACATATGTTGAAGAGTAGCAGATGTTTATTTAACCAGTTGTTTGCACTTGTGCAACGATGACAACTTGAACATGTGTATTAGCAACACCGGAAGCTGATATGAAGCGCCAATGCTCGCGAAGATGCTGACCCTGGGCACTGCTACATAAATCTACTTCAGCGCATGGTAACTAACCACAATTGACGTCAACCCGACGTGGAGGCTGTATCAAAGGAGTACATATTGTGGGGTCTCGAAATGAAGAGAGCCGGGCTGTTGGAGTGAATGGACACAGCAGACACGGTTGAAACAAACCAAACAACAATACATATACATTTATTTAGCTACTTTTGAACGACGATATCGTCAGCCGAAAAATTATAACATCAATCGTTATGAACACGCCAAGACATCCTTACACATTATTAAACAACAGTGAACAACATGACAAACAAGGCGGTGTCGCTGATGCCTGACTCACCACGTGGGCCCACCACAGACGGCCCGAGGTGCCGTCTACGGCAGACCCACTGCTGGAGGCAACCATCCGCGCTACCGCCCTACACTCGCAGCCTTTGTTATCGTTAAAAATCATGATTGCCGATTTTTCCCTTGCTGAACTTCAAATTGAACCTATCTCCCTCATTAATCACAGATGTCTATCAATCCCTGCAGATCTTCCTTGTTGTCGGCTAATAATACTATATCATCTGCATACATCAGTGCTTGTGCTTGTGCATCAGTGCTTGCGCTGTTTAATGTGTTTTTCTTTACTTGGCAAAAAAGAGGCTGCAGCCGAGTCGACTCCCCTCTAATTTGGCCTCTATTCCATGGAGATACAGCATAAATAGCAAAGGGGACAAGAGGCATCCCTGTCGAAGCCCGCGTTGTATTTCTGTAGGTTCAGATACCTGTTCTTCCCATTTTATAACTATCTTGTTACTTTTATAGATATCCTTTACAAGATTAGTTATTCCAGCTTCCACATCTAGTTTGTCCAGTATTCCACACAAGTGCTTTTCAATCACACTATCGTCACCTCCCTTGATGTCTAGAAATGCCAGGCACAGGGGCCTGTGTTCTTTTTCCGCTATTTCAATACACTGCATCAATGAAAACAGATTGTCCTCCAACCTCATTAGTTTACCGAACCTATATTGTAGTTCACCCAGCACCCCCTTATCCTCCACCCATGTCTGTAGTGTTTCCTTTACTATTTCCATCACCAGCCTGTGAACTACTAATGCCACTGGTATAGGACGGTAGTTGTTTATATCGGCTTTGTCCCCCTTTTCTTTGTAGATCATGCTCGTCCTGCTTAGTTTCCACCCATTGGGAGCTTCCCCATCCACTCTTGCTTTGCTCGCTGCCTCTCTCATAGTTTGCTTAGAGTTTGGTCCTAGTTTCTTTATTAGCATGATTTTGACGCCATCAGGGTTTGTTGATGTGCTATTAGGAACCCCTTTCTCTACCGTTTCCCACTCTCGTTAATTGTCCCAGTGGAGCCACTACCCTAAGAGGTCCATCCTCATCTGGTACGTTGCATGCAGCGCTTTCTTGGTCTTGAAATTTTTCTCTCATCATTGTTTTTATATATCCCATTTCCTCATCCCATTCTAGTCTAACTCCTTGAACTGTAGGTATAAGCCTCTGTTCCGTGCTTGTCTTATTACTCAAAGAATTGAGATAGTTCCAAAACTTTGCAGCTGCCTTTCTATTCTTTTTGTTTACATCCGCCTTTCATTGGGCTCCTAGTTTCCAATCTTTTCACTGGTCAGATCGCACGCTTCCCTTCTGCAACTCAAAATGTTATCCAATTTTCGGTTGACATCATCTTCCGGTTCACTCCTCTGTTTAACATACCTGTGTTCGCTGAAGGCTTCCTGAAGTCTTACTATGTCTTTCCTAATTTGCTCATCCCACCAGCTCTTGGGTTTGTGTCTCCTTTACCGGTTGATTTGACTCGTACCTGACCAAGCTCTAAGTAAAACAATCGAGCTAGATTTGTGTACGTCCACTCTGTTTTAGTATTCTCGTTGATTATTTTTCAATCTCTTTAGTTGCTATTACTATTTGCCTTTCTGAAAAATATTACCGTGTGGTTGCTCATAATGCCTCCTTTCCTATTTCATTTCTCTTCCGACACTCAGCTTGATACGTTTGTGATGGCTATCTAAGCTTCTGGACCCATATTCATCTATGTTCATCACCCTTAGCTGACCATGCATCCTATGTGACATGATTGTGTAATCTATAGTCGACTGCAGCCTTTCCACACCCCCCACCCCCATGTTATCTGCCCTCCGCATTTCTCGGTAATGTTGCAAATGATTAAATCATGCTTTTCAGACATTCAGCCTGTTGAGTCGGTATGTCCATCCATATTTTTTATGCGCGCTTTGATATGTCCTAATATAATTACCTCGTACTCTTCTCCTAATTTGTCAATGTCATTTTTATGAACTGTGCCATTTCTTGGTTTTCCTCTCTCGAAAACCTCTCTTTGCCCCTGTCCACAAGTGCACAAAACCCAGGAGCGTCATTTGCCCCCTTTTAGCCATAAATCTTCGTTGCACTTCTGTTTGACCTTTCGCCAGTCAGTACTTTTATGTATGAATGCCCCAAAACCACCTCCCTTTCTGTTTCCATCTGTTCTATCCCAATATTCCCATGCGTAGTCAGGATTGCTAGGTGGTTGTACCATGTCCCTAAGATGTATTTCTACAAACTTATATACCATCAGCTTCTTCTCCTTTGGCAGTTCTTCTATCTCTCCCCACTTCCGCCTATTGGTAAAAATGGGTGTTGTGAAATACGAGTTGTAAATGAATGGATGGATGGATGAATATGGCTGTACCCTTTAGATCGGGCAGTGGCTAGCACCACCAAGCCGTAATACCTAATGAACCAAAAACTAGATTCATTTTTTTCCCCCTTAAATAGTGAGGTTGAGGATTTGTACTTTGCAGCGAAGGGTTCAATTTTCACTCGTGCCTTGACTTTAGCCACCAATCAGATAACCTCCTTCTAGTTAATTCTACGCGCTTAAAGTCTATTTTGCCCTCACTGTCCATAAACCCCAGTGCTTTGAAAAACTGTGCGCCATCAACCTGAACAATAATGCGAGTTGTAAAGTGCGCCGCCTAGTGATTATAGCGGACACTGACGACCAAGCTCACTTCGGCGGGGCACCGCTAGGGAGAGCTTGGTTGGACATTTTAATATTACTTTAGGTCTGTTGAGCTTCAAACGCCTTCGCCCTTTCCAGTACGCGCATCTTCGCTTTGGCGCGCGGGTGCGAATCAGTGTGTGTGGCGTGCGCTGTGATGCGTTGCTTTGCGGAACGCCGTGGTAGCATGCGTGGCGCCGAAACCACCCGCTGTCGTTGTGTCGGCGCACATTGGCGGTGACGGCTGCGTGTGTGCTGCTCCAGTGAGTGACTGGGCGCGCCTCGTGTCGGCGTGCGGCGGCGGCAAAGAAGCAGCGGCCGGCTGTTCACAGCGGTGAGTGAACCGTTCCTCGCCGCCGTCAACGCCCTGTGCCTTGCAACCCTTTCGAGTAAGGTGGCATCTTTCTTGTTGAAATATGGCTACGTACTAATACGAACTAGAGTACTTGTTGCTTGTGTCAAACAATATTCGCTCAAACATTTTGCTCTGATTGCATTAATTAATAAACAGAAAAATCATAAAATGCTTTAAACTGTATTCACATACTAAGAGAAAAACACCGAATTCCTTTTCAAGCAGTTTTTTTATTTATTTAGAAATCTGCCCCTTGGCAAAATAATTTTTCAAAAATACACATACAAGTTTTCTTTATGTATAAAGTCTAGTAGAGAACGCTAGTGTGGCCACGAAGCCAGTCGGGTGGTCGGCCAGGCCTGGTACAGTTGTTGATTGTGATCGGCGGAATGGAGTTGCTTTCTGAAAATCTCCTTACTCATACGGCATATATTTACGTGTGGTAATTATGTCAATAGGTTTGCTGATGGTCAATCCTCTGTTTACTTGAATGCTAAGTTTTCTGCGGGGCTAATCTCCCTTTGTAAAAGCTAAACATCTTTCGAATGAACTTGGTCAAAGGCAGTCAACGGGAAATGAAAAGCGCTCGCATATATCTTTCATAAAATTGCTAAAAGTGCAATGTATAAGCGGAAGGTGTGTTCGATATCGGAATACTTTATTGTTTGAAAATTTGATTGATGCCCGCCGAGAAAAAAATAACAGGCTAGAGGAATCGGACAGGACAGTTAGTGCTTTAAAGGAGCACGTCGGAGCCACGGCGATGCACTTGAAAATTAATCATTTTCTGAAGTCATCTTTCACCGGGATGACTAAGTGTCTGAAACTATCAGGCTTGTAAAACAGGTCCCTTGTCGGGACTCGTCTATTTCAAATAATCAACCACCATCTGGCTCAACTTGGCATCTTGCTACTTTTGTGCTGTAACGGGCATTTAATGAAATACACCTGCTTGTAGCATGTACATCCCGCTTGACATCTACCTACGGTTTCAGGTAGAAAATTCCTACATGGTTTACATCAGACAAAAAGACAGCTCCCGAAAATACACGCTCGCCCTTCTCTCCTCTTCAGACGGGATGTCTCGGTTCACCGCCAGTAATACTCAGTTTCTGAGGAAGATAGTGGGCATTTATTTTGGTCGTGTAGAGTCACATAGACAGTACATACAAGTGGATCATAGGGAACATGAAAATAGGTCCACCTACAAATAATGGCCTATGAAGAAAACGCTGTGTAAAATTACAGCAAATATGAGCAAACAATGCTATCAATACCGTGAAGAAGCGTGACTTAAAACATGGTGCAAACGCTTCAGTTGCTGTCTGCATTAAAGAAATTTCCTCCTGAAACCGTAGAAACTGCTTATAACCTAGCTTTAGGAGGAGTTGTCTTGTACGTCTTTATGCAACAACGAATGCTTACAATTAATCGTGATTTTATTGCCTTGTAGGGACATTACGCTTGGTTAGGCACATTTTTACTCTCCATGCAAGTGAATTTTTGGGACTTATTGGTCAGAACTCGCGACGGTTCCAAGTCATTCTTCTACCCAATTTTGTGGCGCTTCTTTTTTATATTCGCCACGAATCACTACCACCTTGACGTCTAAATCGTATTCAACGTTGTGTAAATAGCCTTCACATACTCAAAGCGACATTTGTGAGCGTATAAACTTTTTAGAGCGCAGTGCATGTAACTGCCAAGATTGCCGAGGGTGCAGGACACGGTGGCTCTGTTTTGTCGTGGTAGAATTATGGGACGGACGTGGGTATTCTTACTTCAACATGTCTTTCATACAGGTGGCTGACCATCCAGCACTAGCAGTTGCCTCTTTATCATGTCGTTTCTTTGGAACATATAACATTAAAAGCCACAGGCACAAAGAAAAATCCTCACAAGATTCTATTTCCATCAACGCAACCGTTGCTCCAGAGAAACTTTTACCACTAGGTTTTTATGGAACAACGAGGGTGTGCTTACGCCGAAGCGACCGCCATCTCTAGATGCATCTGGAAGTACGTGATGTGCTCTAGGTGGATCAACTTATGAAGAACTTGAGCTCTAGAGGCGTTAGCAAGTGCCTGAAATGTATTCTGAAGCGGCAATGGACATGTCATTGTGATTCTCAGACCAACGTACTCAGACTGCCAATTTCTGTCGCTACAGAGAAAAAGTAGTGGAATTACGCTTTCGCAGTGTACTTTACACTACCTGATTGACTGATACCTAATATGTGAGATGATTGGGCACTGTATAAGTTGTAATAATAATAATAATAATAATAATAATAATAATAATAATAATAATAATAATAATAATAATAATAATAATAATAATAATAATAATAATGAAAGTAACATTATTATTATTATTATTATTATTATTATTATTATTATTAGTAGTAGTAGTAGTAGTACTAGTAGTAGTAAAGCTGTTAGAAGAAAAGATATGTATAGAAACCGTACAGGCTAGAACTACAGTGCGTACTTGATTACATTTGTATTGCAGTCTCGTCATATACTTTGTGGCACGGGACTAGGAAGGCTTAATTCTCGACAATCCAAAGTGTTACCAAATGCAGATATCGAAAAGCATGCATCGAGTAGTAATTATTTTTTAGTATTTATTTATACTGTTTTACTACTCCACATGCTAAATAAAGCATGCAGCAATGATTTTCGTAAAACAAGTATGGCCGAGAAACATTGCAGAAATGAGCAACTACTAGTTTGTCGATAAGCATCGAGATATTCTTTGTAATATGAAAATTCAATATATTCGAACGAGTTCAGAATAGGGAAAGCCACTTCATTTCTAACGATTACAAGTATTACGCTAGTGTCACGCAAATAAAGCTTGACCTTTAGTTGCAACCTTTGAGTACTTGCCGTGAAATTGCATTGATGACACTGGCATGCTTGACACGACCCCACCCTCCGTCACACAGGCTTCACAGTCATCTTAGCTTTTCGCGCATTTACGAATAAACACGTGGATTCGATTGGTCAGTACTTCCCCAAGCTGTGTGGTGTTGTAACTCCCTGCCAGGTAGCATCGCATGTCTAGAAAACACTAATAAAATCGGCGACGCGTTGACCAGTTATTTTGTCAAGAAAGCGCAAAGAAATCTGCCGTTATAGCCGTACGCCCTTTGTGCCATTGTAATCCTTGTTTCTTCTTTTTTAACTCATCATTTTAAACACCGTTGGCGTTTTTTTTCATTTTTCTTCACATATCAGCCGATTCGTTGTATAAAATTGGAAGTTTGCTTGACTACATTAGTTTAGAGATAATGCCTCCTGTGATTGTTTCCCTGTTACATGTTTTATCTTAGCTAGTGTTGTGATTTTTTACCAGTACTGCCGTAAATGCTATCTATTGCATGCACTGCGCTTTGTCATTTGGTTCATGAATGGTCTTCACGTATTTATATTTTGTGAACGATGCTTAAATTGCACCTTTTGTACTGCCCTCCTTACACTATGCCTTAACAGAGGCCTGTAAGGTATCCTTAAATAAATAAATGAACATTCTTTTTCAGTCTACACATGGCTGCTACAGTGAAGAGTGTCTAATAAGTGAAAGACATAGCACACTTTACTAAACCTTCTGAAGGGCGCATATGCCACGAATACTCAGTTGATTGTTGAGGCGATTCACTTCTAGTCACTCCTCGGACTACATCCGAGTACAGAGCTCGTTAAATTACTAACTTGACAATTCTCACGCGTCCAATGTAAAACGAATGCCCAGAAAAAGCATATTCTTTGCAAACAGCAGCTAGCCTTAGAACAAAATGTGATACCTTTCGCACGTGCAGTATCTTTTACATTGTAATAGAGCTGCTCCTAGTAATGGAGAAGCTTTTGTCTCGAGTTCTCTTTGCCATAATATTTTGGTTGCACTGAACCTAGGAGTTTGCCGGAGTTTTTAATACAGTTGTTCTTGACCCAGCAGCAGCCGAGTGGCTAAAGCACTCGGTTGCTGACCAGCAGGTCGCGGGATCGAATCCCAGCCGCGGCAGCCGCATTTTCGTTGGAGGCGAAAATGCTTGAGGCCCGTGTGCTTATACTATGGTGCACGTTGAAGAACCTCAGGGGTTCGAAATTTCCGGAGCCCTCCACTACGGCGTTTCTCATAAGAATTTGGCAGTTTGGGCATGCTAAGCCCCAGCAAATATCATTATTAAAGTTGTTAGCAACCCTGAAACTGCTGTATTATAAAATAAATGGTAGGGGTTGACGCCATGACTCGTTGTCATTGCTACGTTTTTTAGACCGCGTTTTACTTCTTTATGAAGCCACCATCCAAGGTGCTCGACCCATGTCTACACTCAGGAACTGAGACTCTTTGGAAGAGTATTTCCTTGTCCCATATTTCGCATTTATTTCCAGAGTAAATCACCTCTTTTTCGGGCAAAGCATAGTGATTTCCCCAGAAGGAGTCCGAGTACTCCACTTCGAGAGAGTGACATAACGCTGCCTGGAGCAGAAATAGGATGACTCTCTCCGAAGGGAGTAGTAGAGTTCCTAGCGAAAAAAAAAAGGAACAACTCAAGCTAAAATTAGGTCGTTTAACTGTTTTGGACAGTTTTCCTCGCGCACAGACCGTAATGTCTAAATAGAAGCACTGTGGCAAAAAAGAAGAAAAAGATGGAATGAAAAAACTTTATTTAAGAAAAAGATATTCCAGTTAGATTCGAATTCGCAACCTCTAGATGCATATCAGATGGCAAGGCCGTCGCGCTACTGCTACACCTCGCAACTTATTTGTCTTTGATAGTATTTATTAAAGTATTAGAATGCGCAACCAAGGCTAAAATAGACCAAGCAAAATCGCAATCACACGGCTACAGTAAGCGTTACTGAGAAACACTTATTGGCAAACACAGCTTATTGGCAAACACCTCACCAAGATGGACTATCAGTCCGCTCTAAATCAAGGTATTCATGAATGTCCCTGAGGTTAATAGCCAGTTGAATAGATTATGGGCCAGCTTTTGTCAGCATTGTCAGCTTTTGTCAGCAATAAATAATGGGCCTGATTTTGTCAGCATTGAAACGCCTAGGTTTTCACAGCAAAAACAAGGAACCTTAGAGTTGGACTGCACCCAGGTTTCTCTGGACGACGAAGTTGTGAGTACAGCTAGCCCTACCTTCGATCTTCTATTTTTCCTTGTTTTGTGTTACTTTCCGTCGCTCTCGCGAAGACGTCTGCAGCATCAAGAAGATTTTACCGTTCCCTGGCCCATTCCTAGAAGACGTGACCGGAAGAAGGGTCCGTTTCTGGGACTTTGGCCATGGCCCAGCCATGCAAGCGACCAGGACAGACGCCTGATCCATCCCACACGCCATCGAAACGACAAGACCAACGAGCGGGCGAACGTAACTGTGGCGACACCAGTGAACGTACAAACCGATGATGACGCATCCACAATAGTGGGAATCTACGAGAAAGTAGACGATTGGTCGAACATGGAGGATGACAACTTCAAAATGGTAAGCCACCGCACAAGCAGAACTGTGGGTATTCCGGTGATTATGTCACCTGTAGAGAGCGAAAAAGACTTAAGACATGTGAACCCTATTGCTCTAGATTCTGTGGTGACATAAGTCATTGACGCTGAGCCAGTTCGGAGTTATTTCGCTGCTCAAGGTTCGCTACTACTTGACGTGGCCACTGAAGATCAAGTAAACGCGCTTTTCAGGTGTGGCAAGCTGTGTGGTGTAGAAGTTAGTGCTCGTATTCCTAATGCCTACCTGCGAAACACCTGCTTGATCAGAGGTGTTCCAAAGTGGTACACAGAGGCGGATCTTCTTGGATATACGAAACCACAAGGCGTGATTCACGTCAGGAGGATTGTTAGAAGAGAAGATTCTTCTATGAATGAGTGGAAAGCTAGACCCACGGACGCGGCGGTACTTGCGTTTACTCCAAACACCGAGCGACCTCTGACTATTACCTTTGGCTTCAGTCGACATGAAACCGCTGAATACACGGAGCCACCACCGAGGTGCTTTAAATGCCAATGCTTTGGTCACGTGGCGAAATTCTGCAAAGGAGAGCTGCGATGCAAACGCTGTGGGGGTCCGCATGACTTCAAAACTTGGAAGGCGGACTTGAAATGCGCAAACTGCAATAGTGACCATCCCGCCAGTTATAGTGGGTGCCCATTCCGAGTGAGTGCGCTGCATAGACGAAAATCCTTTCCTACAAGGCCTAAACCGACTAAACTAACTACTGCCAGGTCAGTTGCTCAATCACCTGAGGATTTTCCTCCATTGGTGAAAGAACAAATATCAACTAGTTCTAAGAATGTACGTGAGGTGCAATCAGAAGAATGCTTCCTGAAAACACCGGGCAATGCGAGTCAAGCAAAACAGGGAGCCATGCCAACTGAGTCTACTCAGAAAATTTCTACACAAGCTACCTATGCCAGAGTACTGAGACAAGAATTTGAGCAGAAGACAAAGGGACACGAGGAAAATATACACGACACTGCGGAGATTGTCCGTGTTCTGTTTGCCGCTCTACGTTCGCACCTAGCGACAATTCCACCAGGTACTGCGAAGACCATGCTGCAGGCTGTACTGGCTCTAGAATCAGTGCTACTTGGTTGTTTCGGGCACACCCAGCAGTAGGATGCCGAAGGCCAAGCCTCAGTGTACGTTAAATTGCCGAAAAGTGCCTTTCATAATGCAGTGAAATTGTGCCGGTATTGTTTCTCGCATGAATGAACTACACCTGTTTTGAGAGAATATCAAATTCCGATCTTGGCTCTGTCGGAGGCCGGATTACCGAGACAAAGATCACTCACTAGATACGTCACTCACAAGAACCCCACCATAACGACTTTCCCAAATGGAAGCGCCGCTATGTATATGCGGAGAGAGATACCACACGTAGCACTCAATGTGGCGGACTTGTGCACAGATGTTATAGAAGTTTGTGCGATCAGAACACAGATAGGAAACCGCAAAGTCAGCATTGCATTGGTGTATGCGTCTCCTCACAAAAAAATTTCCATTGAAAAGTTTTTGGAAGACCTGTGTCATCGTTCCCCAGATCCGCGCATTATTTGTGGTGATTTCGATTCGCATCACACATCATGGTGGGACAAAAGTTCGGATGCACGTGGACGTTGTCTGGCAAATGCTATTGATAAGCTAGACTTATGCATTGCGAATGATGGCAATGTAACATTCTTTAGGCCCCCAGCTTCTACAAGTATTGTTGACTTGACGTTGCATTCAAGTGACGTTCAACTCACGTGTTGCACAGCTCGGGACAGAATGGGCATTGACCATTTTCCTATATTGATCAATGTTGCTGGCCACCATTTGACAGTAGCTAAATCCTGCAAAGTAACTGATTGGGACCGCTACCGAGAGCACCTGGATCACCCATCAGGGGATGTTTCATGATATGCTTGCGAGCAAAGCGGCTGCAACCACTGTACTTAAGCTACCTGCACATTTTCCAGCCCCGGACTTAAAGCTCCGAAATTTGTGTGCGGCCAGAAGAAGGGCAGAGAAAAGGCTTATGCGAAGAGGTGGTGAACCTGCAGCAAAACTCAGTTCATTAGACCTAATGCAGCAATACGGCGATACAACAACAAACTTCGGAGGAAGCAATGGGCAACGTTTTGTGAGAGTTTAGGGGTATTAACTCCACTGTCAAGGATATGGAGAGTAGTAAGTAGGGTCGGAAGCACGCCCGAGCCTTTGAGACTGTTTATTGCCCTCGCGTTATTCAAGAATACATCAATGCCGTCTCTAGCCGAAGAGTGGCAGCTTGGGCTAGTTGGTATGGCATGACGATAGTTATAGCGCGAGAACAAAACGACGACAGGCGTCTTTCGTGTCCTTCTTGTCTCTGTGTCGTCGTTTTGTTCTCGCGCTATAACTATCGTCTAGCCGAAGAGTTTGCTGACGCGTATGTAATCGGAAGAGAAAATTAACCACCTTACCCACTTCCGCCTCATTCTACATCTGCCATCGACGCACCTTTCACGCTGCGGGAACTTACGTCAGGCATAAGTTGTCTCCGTCGACGCTGTGCTCCTGGACCTGACGGAGTTACAAACCAAATGATCTCAAATCTGCCTGCAGAAGTGAAGATCATGCTTCTGATGCATTTCAACTATGTTTGGGAGTCGGGCAACATTCCTCAAGGCTGGAAAATAACCTGGGTCGTGCCAGTGCTGAAGCCAGGTAAAGACAAAACAGAACTGGCCTCATACAGACCTGTATCACTAACTTCGTGCGTAGCGAAGCTGATGGAGAAGCTGGCTTGTGTTCGGCTGACATGGTGGATGGAGAATCACAAGAATCTTTCAGCATGTATGACTGGGTTTCGGCAACGGTTAAGCGCAGAGGACAACATCTTAGACTTGGTAAGTCACATAGAACACCAAAGAGCATACGACTTTTCAACTCTGGCAATATTCCTGGACGTTTCAAAATCATACGACTACGTCTTCCATGGTGCGATAATTTGTTACGCTTTGTTCAGGCGTTTCTTAGTGATCGCTCGATGCAGGTGAAGTTAGGGACAGTACTCAGTAGCTAAGGAAAATCACCAGAGGAGTGCCACAGGGCAGTGTCCTGTCTCTGATTTTGTTCAATGTGGCCATGGCTGGTTTACTTAACGCTCTCAAGACTGTGAGGAAGACAGTACAAATATCAATTTATGCCGACGACATATGCATCTGGCTTTCTGGATATCAGCATAAGCGATTGGAAATGATTGGCCAAAGAGTTCTTCACTCCGCACAAACCTATCTTGAATCCATTGGACTAACAATATCAGCTGAAAAGTCTCAATTCATGCTATTCCCAGGTATGCGAAGACGAGAAACAAGGATGAAATTATTACTTCCAGGTGCATCAATTAAGCAAGTCAAGTCCGTGAGGTTCTTTGGAGTCACACTAGACAGCAGGATGAATTGGCGACAATCAGTAGACAAGACGATGTCAGTGCTGACGTCCCGTGTAAACATTCTTCGAAGGATGGCAGGAACAAGCTGGGGGAGTCACCCAACATCAATGATAAAGTTACACGAGGCAGTAATTGTCAATCGTGTGCTTGTCCGATTGCCTCTGATCTCTCCGAGTGAGTCACAGTACGAACGACTGGAAAAAGTTCATCGTAAAGGCCTCAGAGTTGCTTTGGGAGTGCCAAAGTTTGCAGCGTGCATACAGGTGCTTCATGAAGCTCGTCTTCCGCCGTTACGTCTTGTCGCCTCTCAACGACTGCTGACACAGCTTTGCCGACTTGGCGAATCGAGCCCCGGACGAGCAATACTCAGTCGTTTTCAGCACCGCACGGAATCGCGAGCTTTCGGGGCCCTCAACACCTTTCGCCATCTTATCATCGATGTCCCCAAAGACCACTTCGACAAGACCCACTTTGAGCACATGAGGATGTCGACTGCCAGGTGACGATTCCACGGATGAAAGCAAGCGTTCCACACCCACAGGAGAAATACTTTCTTTGGTACTTGAATATATTGAAGAAAAGTACGCCGATCATTTGAAAGTTTTCACCGATGGATCAGTCGACATAGTGCGTGGAGCAAGCGCTGCGTTTGTGATCCCATCTCTAAAGGTTCCTGGACAGCGAGACTCGAGTGCGTTGTTTCACCGACAGCATGTGAAAGCGTGGTAATTCAGGCAGCCCTGAATTACCAGAAGCTTTGTAGGCAGCAACAAGTCTTGCTGTTCTCAGACAGTAAGCCCGCTTTGCAGCGGCTAAAACATGGATTGATTTTGGATCGATGCACTCAAAGATCACTGCGAATCCTTCAAGACCTGCATGGCATGGGTATAAACATTACGTTTCATTGAATTCCATCACATGTGGGTATAGCGGGTAATGAGGTGACTGACAGACTTACCCGGAGTGCTCTGGAGCTTACACCAACGAAAAAGGCTCCCAAAGACAATCAGCGTATTTTACGAGAAGCTGTAAATTAGCATTTTCACTCGTTATGGCTGACGCCTCACCAGCAATGTGTGACACAAGGGCTATCAAGGGAAGAGGCTTGCTTGCTTCATCGCATTCGAACGGGATCAGCGTGTACACCAGCATGGCTTCACAAGATCAGACTCTCCGCGACGCCCTTATGCCCGAAGTGCAAGGAAAACGGTGATATAGAACACTATTTGCTTAGATGTTGTGTGCTTAAGAAGGAACGACAGAGTTTATTTGAGGAACTGCAACAGTTAGGCTTACCATGTGACAGCGTGACCGATATTGTGTTTCGGCGTAGTTCCTCGATCTTCGGGAAACAAGTGTCGTGACTTCTTTTGAAATTTTGGATTGCTACGGACCTCGCATGTGACTGGTGATAAGGGACAAATATGTTTGGTGTATAGATCAGCGAGATAGAGTACCGGCACAGTACTGCACGTGGAATAGCACAAAGGCCGCTGTTTTATGCAGGCTTACGTCGAGCTATGAACGATTTTTATTTTACAAGCCTGCTTGTGATTAGTTGAAAAAAACAAAGGACACAGCTTCAATTAGCAAAGAGGAAACCGGGTGGGGCAATTGCCTGCAAATTATGCAAGGCTAGATCCGCCGGCTACCTACAACATCCCTAACCCTAAAACTAACCCTAACCCAGCTTTCACCGTAGGCGCTGGGCAGACGAAAAAAAAAAACAAGTTCAATGACGCAGCCGATTCTCCGAATCATCGCATTATTCATTGAGGACTATTACTTCGGATGAAAGTTTCAGAATTGCAGAGTCGGTCCCTGGGTTGTCGCCGGGATTAGAGGCTAGCCTCCAGAGCTTTCTCTAATAAGACGGCTAACCACGATGTGAGTGTTTGAATGTGCTGCTCGCATCAAGGCAAGTTTGGTTAGTACGGAAGATTGCGCTTGCTCGAGGCGAGATTAAGCGTCATGAATATTTGGAAAGTGGGAGAGGAGCTAGAGGCCGGCTTCATAGGGCCGGGGTTGAGTTCGCTGTCTCCCGATAGCATAACCTGCAAGCAGACAACATGAACATCTATGCATGTAAAAGAGAGGAACGTGTTAAATTCATCACGCCAACGGGTTATAGCAATAAAACAGGTCGTAGGGGCGCGATTAGGAACCGTTCACTTGTATGGTAGCAATATGCCAGTGGCAAGTAACCAACCTGCGTTAGGAAGGGCATCCGCATGACTGGATTTTCGACGGTGTCGTGCTCCAACTGGCATTTCAACGTGGAGCGTAATTGTAGCTCTGGTGCCGCTCCCGCGCACTCTGTTTCACGCAGAAGCCAGACGAAAAAGGGGTTGAACACCACGGGCGGCGGGAGCAGAGGCACATCACTTTGATCACTCTCGGTAGGTGGTAGTTTCATCGGTTTCTTGAGATTGAAACCGTTTTTGAGGAGAGATTCGGTGTCGTCGTCAATGGCAAGAGCCGTGGCTGCCCCAAGGAGGACAACCTGCGTGGAAAGAGCATTCGCATGAATAAATTTCAGACGGGCTCGTGCCCCCTGCAGTCTGAAAGAATGCGGCTTCTCTCGCCTACTTGGAATAATTTTCGGTCATTCTTGTTCAAGTGCTGAGACTACAGTCATATTACTTTGCTCTTGCTGTACCGTGTATTAGCCCTACGGCAGCATCCTCCGTGGACGACGTTTGTTGCGAGAAGCATAAATATTCATATAAAAAAGCAATGGTCATTCTAATTTAGTTCCGATCGTGAACAATCCAATGAGGTCATATTCACTTATTTAACGACGCAAATACGCAGCTAGAGACGCCGATATTAGGAGTTACAGATGGCTTTCAGTGCACTGAAATTCTCTTGTAGGCGCTGGAAACGTTGTTTTATTTTTAATTACTTGTCTCTAACGCCACAAGAAATTGACGCAGTCTTTTTCTACTGCATATACGCGTGAATATTAAGTAGTGGTAATCACTCGTGGTTTGCTGGTGCATCGATATATGGATCTGCAGCTGAGTATAATCACGTTTTATTCTGTCATGCCTCAATAGTATCGGGGCCGTCCACTCTCTCTGAGATAGGCAGAGTATAAAGCAGCAGTTTCTCTCTCTCTCTCTTTTTTTGTGCAGAGTGAAAATGCATTCCCCTCTTAACGATGCTTTGTGAGAGTAGAAGAACGCTCTGAAGAGTAACTTGTCCTTTTTGCTCGTGTGATCCTGCGCAGTGCTTAGAGTGTTCGCAAGCATTGATAGCTTAACAAAAGTTGAAAGTCGGCGATATTGTGCAATGTTGGCAATAATTTTGAGCGCAAAACATATACATTCACAAGACGAGAGTACAGGGCGCGTGCCAACTTTTTTCCAACTTTACTCTATCTTTAATTCATTTAGCTTTTGCGAAGCCCGCACTCATTGCTGTCGAGCTTTGACGAGCGAGAGCGCCCGGTGTTGTCGGCTCGCTATCTATGTCCAGGAATTTTTTCGGTAGCCGAGACCTTATTGCGAAAAACTAAGCAGACTTTGACCGGAAATAGAAGCACCCCAGGAAAGACTCTGTCAAGCGCCTGGTGGTGCCGTACGTTCATAAACTTGCGCACCACTAGCATAGGCAGCTTTTCTGCAGACATATAACAAGCAGCATCTCTGGAGGTCGCGGCGCGAAGCTTTCGTGTTTTGAACGAAATGAGAGTGTTTAATTTTCCCGAATAATTGAGCGTACAGGGCGACTGTGGAAAACGCAGACCACAGAGCGCTTCTGGAAACCCAAATGGACCAGAAGACTGCAGCGACCATGTTGCGGTAAGCCTCAATTTGGTTGCCCGAGCAGTTAAAGATTCTACAATGGGAACCCATGGTAACGGATAAAAAGTGGCCCATTCTTTAAGGCAAACAGGCTCACTGTGGTGAAAGAAAAAAACAAGTTATAATATTGATCAGTAGTACATCTCCTGTAGTTCTGACAGTCAGCTTTAGATTCAAATCATTCTCACCTTTCCGCAATTGTTATATAAAATTGTTCCCGAAGACGCTTATTGAATGGTCGTCCTCTAGTATATTTATGAAGCGTTGCTTATCATCCGCGCAAAAGCGTTTTTCGTGTCGGAGTCAGCTGATCGCACACATTCTGCACGCGGAAACACCGTGCCGTCCTCAGTTGAATCGTGCACGATGAAGTAGTTGTAGTAGTAGTAGTAGTAATAGTAGTAGTAGTAGTAGTAGTAGTAGTATAGTAGTAGTAGTACTCGCGTCAGCCGGTGTTTGACGCGACAAAACGAACGCCGGCGCGCACGTGTGAAGGGTCACGTTGAAGTGTATTGGCACCTTGATTGTGGCATGTAGCCATATTCTGACAGAATACGCATCTCATAATTATCATGTTTGCACCAGTCACCAGAACGAAACCACCGCAAGAGCAGCAAGACCATGAAATGTAAATCATAACATTCATGACATACATGTCTTGAATTTTTTTATGACTAGGCAAACATGCTCGCAATGAAGTCATGTTATGCCATGCCAAGTTTGGTATCAATACCATTATTGAAACGGCCAGGAGAGATACAAGTCGTAGGCGGCTAGATAGATAGATAGATAGATAGATAGATAGATAGATAGATAGATAGATAGATAGACGAGAACATACATGGCAATTGTAAGGCGTGAAGCAATACCCGACAACGCTAGCGTCGACCTAACGATGGCATAGAATGAATGTGACTGTTAAGAAAAACCTGACATAGGCAGCGTTGACTTCCCGGTGAATGCAAATAATAAATGTCAGGGCCACACCAAGAATGGAACCCAAGGCTTGCCGGGTTGCCCATGCGCTCGCCCTCGCCGACTTTTTTTTACTTTGTACCTTATGTCGAACTCACAGAAGCCCAAGCTCCTCAAAACAGCTCTTTTGATCTATACAAGGCAGCTCTCAACCTCTCTATCACTACCCCTACCAGTAAGCTGTTTACCTCAGGCCTCTTCCATACACTACGTTCTCTTATTTCTCTCCACCGCGACTCCCAGATTGAACGTCTTTATCTAACTCGCCAGGGTAAATGGCTATTGGGGCAAGCGGGTATACCTCACATTTTGTTCTTACGTCACCTTTTCCCACAGGCTCTCTTGCTCCTTAGCTCCTATCCTACCCCTCCCGTCCAACATTTCCCCCGCACGGCTCGTTATCTGTCATCACGCGAAGCGCGACATCATTACCCAGATTTTTGTACACAGGGAGTCGCCTACAGGGATGCTTCGTTCGTGGCTCCTCGTGGCTCCTGCGCTATCTACCATCCAAACTTTTCTGCACCTGAAAACCACACCAGCGCGCCATACTTGCTCCCAGAAAATGTACCGTTGCTCAAGGTCCTTTCCACTGTCTATGAACTATAATAATGTTCCTACCTCCCTTGTGTCTCTGAGTACATAATATTCTCCGACTCTTACGCCGCCATCCGTCACATACAAAAGCACATATTACCCCTTTACCTAGAACAGGAGGTCGAGTGAGTGGTATCTTTACTCCAACTTGCCACTGTTTTCGTCTGTTGGGTTCCTGGGCATCCAGGGATTGACAGCAGTGAGGTAGCTCTCTAGCTCACCCGGGACATATTTCACCCGGAACCATTCATTGCCTGGCGCACACCTTTCGGGGAGCTTCTTAAAGAACAATGGGACGATCTCCTGTGTGACTCGACAAGCGTCTCTACCCTGCCCTTATTCCAAAACTCACTCTGCTGTAGGCTGCAATTTTCCGGCACATCCAGTTGAATTGTCTGACCATCCCCTCTAGCCTCTTTCTCTGTAAATATGAATTTGCTGTTTCAATTGTTTTATGCATATGCCGACCTGTCACGCTGCTCAGCAATCGATCTCTTACTCTCCCACTTCTTGGCTCGACTGCATCGGCGCCCAAGGGAAAGGAGAACAGCGTCGACTGGTCGGAACACTCGGGTTCAAATACCCCTAGAAATTCACTTTTTCCTTCTTTAAAAGCGAATCCGTACTCATGCACTTTTTTCACGTTTCAAAGTTTGTTGGGTTTCTACGATAGTTTTTACAGTGAAAGCTGTTATACGAACACAACTCAGGTCACGCGCAGTCGTCCACCGCCTCCGCCGCCGCAGTCCGCAACCAGATCGCGTGAAATTAGGAAAAAAAAATCTAACACCAGAGACACAGTGTGGCTCGAAACCCGGGTCTGCTGAGTGACAGCCCAGAAATTTATCACTGAGCTACGCCGGTGCTTGTGAGTTGTAGGCAAACTTGCTTTAGGCAGGCTTTATTTCGGGAAAGCAATAGCATTATTGCAACCTAAAAAGTGTTTTAAAACAGCCAAAGAACAACCAGTCGCTAATGCGATTAGCGTAACGAGTGGATCGTCCAACGCTCCGACCCATTACAAAAGCTTCTTCTTGTTCCCCTATTAACTGTGGCACATACCCACTTCAGCCATAATTCCTAATCGTCGTCAGCCACTGCATGAACAAGTGGCACGAAATTCCATGCAAGTGTTTAGTGGATGTCACGTTTCTCAGAAGAATGACGAAAAATAGCATAGTGAATGCCGGCCTACTACCCAAACAAATATATTATAATGCCCTAGTAGGTATCAAGGAAGTGCGCTTGCAGTAGTTACCCAATGAGTGTTTTGAAAACGCTCTGAAAGGCCGCTGTTCTAGCTTTGGCTGTGACTGTGCTGAGCCTACCGCGCAGGTCTGGCGTTTTAAATGCGAAGCATTTCTTAGCGAACTTCGCCCACCTTGAGCGTATCTATCTATCTATCTATCTATCTATCTATCTATCTATCTATCTATCTATCTATCTATCTATCTATCTATCTATCTATCTATCTATCTATCTATCTATCTATCTATCTATCTATCTATCTATCTATCTATCTATCTATCTATCTACTCTATCTATCTATCTATCTATCTATCTATCTATCTATCTATCTATCTATCTATCTATCTATCTATCTATCTATCTATCTATCTATCTATCTATCTATCTATCTATGTAGCCACCCGCGACTTTTAGCTCTCCTGGCTGTTTCGATAATGGTATTAATACCAAACTTGGTATGGCATAACATCACTGTATGAAGAACAGATTTGAGTAGTCATAACATGAAAATTATGACATCTGTGTGATAAATATAAACATTTACGTTTCATAGTTCTGCAGCTCTTGCGGTGGTTTCGTTCACATGGCATGTTGCAAAAACTGGTATCGCATGACATGATTGCATGGCGAATACAAGTGACCAACCCTAATATGAAAGTCATGACATGCGTGTCATGTAACAACATGACTACATGCCACGCTCATGATGCGCTTGCGGCCGTTTCGCTAGCGTCACATACACAAAATTTGGTATTACGGTACATGAATGAATGCCAAAGGTATGTGACTAGTGCGAACATGATCATCATAAGATGCGTGTCATGTAAGAACATGACTACATGCTACGTTCATGATACGCTGGTGGTCGTTTTGCTAGCTTCAGTTATTGATTGATTGATTTGTGGGGTTTAACGTCCCAAAACCATCATATGATTTTGAGAGACGCCGTAGTGGAGGTCTCCGGAAATTTTGACTACCTGTGGTTCGTTAACGTGCACCCAAATCTGAGTACATGGGCCTATGACATTTCCGCCTTCATCGGAAATGCAGCCGCCACAGCCAAGATTTGATCTTAAGACCTGCGGGTCAGCAGACGAGTACTTTAGCCACTAGACCACCATGGCGGGGCAACTTCAGTTATACGAAATTTGGTTCTACGAGACGTGAATGAATGACGAAGGTATGATACCGGTGCAAACATGATAAACATTATATGGGCGTAATGTAATAACTTGACTACATGCTACGCTCATGATGCACTCGCGGCCGTTTCGCTAGCTTCACATCAACCAAACTCGGTATGACGTGACGCAAACGGATGACGGAGGTATGTGACTGGTGCAAACATGATAAATATGATATGCACCTCATATGCCAGAGTCAAGGTTACAAAACATTTCGACGTGACCCGGTGCACGTGCTCGCTGGCGTTCATTTCGTCGCGTCACGCCAGCGTTGCCACGCCAGGCGCCGGTCTTGCCGTATGCTCGCAGGCGCACGCCGCGCTGCGTCACTGACGCATGCGCGTTTCAGCGCGTCCGGCGTCTTTCAGTCACCAAAAGAGGGTAACCCATTGGCGCGAAAAGCATGTCGCATTTCACGCCAGTTGCCGTCGGGCTGCGCCGACGGACGCTGATGGCGTCGGTCGCGTCTGGCGTCAGACTATTGAGTGCTCGCGTTTTGGTAACGTAGCGTCGCTGTGCCAAGCGTGCGCTAGCGTCAACGTACATTGGAGTATATTGCGCCCTTCATGATGCGCTCGCGGCCGTTTCGCTAGCTCCATATATACCAAATTCGGGGTTACGTGACGTCAATGGATGACAAATTATATGACTGGTGCAAACATGATAATCCTGACACGCGTGTCAAGTAAGAACATGACAACATACCACGCTTATAGCGTGTTCGCGGCTGTTTCGCTAGCTCCACATGTATTGAATTTGGTATCACGTGACGTGAATAGATGACGAAGGTAAACGACGCATTCAAACATAATAATCATGACACGGAAGTCATGTACGGCATCAGTTTCCTCAACCTCGTAATGTTGTGCTGATTTTAATGTGACATATCAACCTTTCTTATTCGTGCTTCGCATATTATCGATTCCCACTACGCGTGGGATCTGCCAATGTTTTTTTGCAACCTCTTGTATGCTGCATTTGCTAAATTATTTATTTTTTCTGGGAAAAGAGCACATATATTGCTTCAAACTCGAAGATTAAGCCATTTGCAAGTTGAGCGCTGTGTGTGCCTTCTAATTTTGTGGACGCGTGCTGTGAAGCTATGAAATATGGTCTATGATAGGCAGAAAGCAGCTGCTTCCATTTTTGCATTTCCGTTCCTTTTTTGTGGAAGGAGGGGAGACTTTCAAGGAGTGTCCTCTCAGCCTAACAGTTAGGACAGGGCCCCCTGACCCTTCTTCTCTACCCCATCATTTATGCCACTGCAGAGGCTTCAAGGTGTCCAAAGGGGAAAACATGCTAAGTGACAAGATCAGCAACGTTACAGTAGAAGCAGAAAGAACAAACTTAAGCACGTAATGGACCTTGAAGTATTGTGTCTTGAAATACACTGGCTAATGGGCGGAGCGAGCGCTGGGAGATGGCCCCGCCGCTTGTGGCGGCGCTCGCTTGGAGCGCGGCTGTGCGTGTGGTCGTAAAGTGCCTCGATGCCCGCCTATGTGGGAGCATCTAAGTTCAATATGCGCGGTCCTCAAGCGCTGCGAAGCTCTCAGTAAACCGAGCCGCGAGAGGCTAACTTTTACTTTTTCCGTATTTCTGAAACGTTCTCAACAAACCGCTTTCATCATCATCATCAACCTGACTACGCCCACTGCAAGACTAACGCCCGAATGCAGAGATGTTACTTGACTCGTACTTGACTCTTTCTTCACTCAAGACAGTCTTGCCGGTCACCATACATCGTTCTCAAATTTGCGGATGACTTGAAGGCGACTTGGCTCGGTTGAAGTCAGGACAAGTTTCAAGACAGCTGCGGGGCTAGCTTGAAAGCGACTTCATGCATTATTCCAACATGGCCACTTCTCGAATGGACGTCGAGTGGAGGGTGGCGGCTTTTTGAGTTTGCTTGCCTCGCCGTAAGCGTAGCATTTTCTGAGGCGCACTGCCTGTCGAAGATTCTTGGACCCGCTTGGATGAAGATGAAGAAGTGTGTTTTGAATAGGAGCTACTTCTGCTAACTCCGGCGTATTTCAGTTGTAATTTAAGTCTGTTGATCAGTTTTCGCTGCTCCCTTGGAGGGGATGGAGGTAGACCACCTCGGGCGCCTGCCGGCACCAGCGGCGTCAGCGGCGGCCGCCTCCAGGAAGCGGATGGGACAAGCGAGTGACAGCGACAGTGAAGATACTCATGCTTACTATCTCAGCAGTGAGGACTTTTCAGATGACGGTTTCCAACCTGTGCTGAGCCGCAAAGTGAAGAGGAGGAACATGAGGACATCCTCATCTTCGAATATTCAAACTGCAAGTGAAGCTCCAAAACCGAACACTTATACCAACCATCCTGTTTCTGCCTGCACTTCCTACCGTCAGCATGAAACGACAGTCTTAACAGACAGTCTGTGTCGAGGTCTCTGGAAACGCTCGTGCCAAATGAGATCACGGACATCAGAGTGAACGCCAGAAAGAATATACTGGCTGTGGACGTTTTGCACGCAAGTGCGTTGGGCGTTCTAAGCAGTGTAACTGACTTGGACGGCAACCAGGTGCGCTCTCATGTTCCCTTGGGTGGCCAAACCAAAAAGCAGGTGGCCAAACCAAAAAGAACTATCGGTTAAAAAGAAAGTGAAGGAAACGGAGACTGACATGTGGAGAATGGGCATGATTAAGAAGTCCGCACTAGAGATCTATCGAACTTTTAAGCAGGAAATTGCAGAGGAAAGGATCTATGATAATACTCGGGGTAGTTCTCTACTGTTTGAGGCCAGGACGGGAGTACTGCGAACCAAGACATATCGGGCCAAATACGAAGGGGTAGACACAGTATAAAGTGCGTGTGGAGAGGAAGAAGAAACTGCCAAACACTTGATAATGTTCTGTAAAGGGCTTCACCCTATAGTTCAGGATGATGGCGCAGAGTTTTTCAAAGCACTGGGGTTTAGGGACCGGGAGGGCAAAATAGACTTTAAGCGGGTAGACATAACTAGAAGGAGGTTATCTGATTGGTGGCTAAAGTCAAAGCACGAGTGAAAGTTAAACTCTTCACTGCAAAGTACGAATCGTCAAACTAACTTTTTAAGAAAAAAATATAGTTTTTGGTTCATTAGGTATTACGGCTTGGTGGCGCTAGACACCGCCCGATCTAAAGGGTACAGCCATATCCATCCATCCATCCATCCATCCATCCATCCATCCATCCATCCATCCATCCATCCATCCATCCATCCATCCATCCATCCATCCATCCATCCATCCATCCATCCATCCGTCCGTCCGTCCATCCATCTATCTATCCATCCATCCATCCATCCATCCGATGTGATGTAGTGACCGGCGTGATCTACGACATAGATATGGCAATTTCCCATAATGACTTACAATTTCTTGTCAAGTAAACAACTGATACTTGAATTGTTGATGTGACCCGGCTAGGCAAGTCTCGCTGTGTGAAGATTGCGTTTAAGAGCACATCACTCCCCTCTCATGTGAAGGTGGGGTACTTCAGACATGCTGTGCGGCCTTTCATTCCAAAGCCTCTCCAGTGCCGTAAATGCATGAAACTTGGACATGTGAGCAGCGTCTGTGAGAATTCGGTGGTATGCCACCGCTGCGCCGAGCCCCATGAAGCGGATAAGTGCGTCGCAACTGTCAAGAAATGCTCTAATTGCAATGGATCCCATGAAGCCACATCGAAGGACTGCCCGCGGATTCAGAAGGAAATTGCCATTTTGAAGGAGATGGTGCGCGATCACTCATCTCATCGAGAAGCCGCAGCTAAATTCAGAAGGCGTCGTTCACGTCGACGTCGGTCTTCAAGGACGGCCGCTACCTCCTCGACACGTTTGCCAGATCCCTCATCAGTACCACCTCCTTTTCCTCCCAGACCACATGCCGTGGGAAAGGCTGTAAAGGACATATTCAGTCAGCATACCCTAACTGCGACAGAGTGGCCTGCACTTCAAAGGGAAGCAGCATCAAGCGAACCGAAGGAGTTTCATGACGGCGAGTCCGCGATTCCGGTTCGAGATCCTTCCAACCAAGGCAGGCAAGTGACTGCAATCGTGCAATCATTAATTGCCACGATTCGCACGCTACTGAGCAGCATACGATCTCCGTCTGCTAAGAGTGCACTGCAAATACTGGATGCACTGAATCCAGTTCTTGCTAACCTCGTATAAGCACAATGGCTCAACAAAATCTCATCTTCCGCACTGAAGTTAAAAGTGCGTCGATTTTTCAGTGGAATGCCAAAGGCATGAAGTCCCGTATCTCGGACTTTCGCCAATTTGTCCGGGCCAATCAATTCCCTATACTTGTCATATGTGAACCAAACGTGTCAACGCCTTATAGATTGTCCGGTTATGAAGCTTTTTGTTCAGCCGCTTGCGAAGAACGAAGCAAAGTAATTGTTTGCATTCGCACAGACTTGACTTATCTTTCGCACCCAATAGGGTCAAATGACGACAATCATTACGTGTGTCTTCGTGTAAAGAAGAATGCAGTTTCGTTCACGCTTATTGGTGGATATATATCTCCGTCATCGCGATTTGACTGCGACAGATTAAAAGGCATCCTAATGAGGACCGATGGGCCTTGGATCATCACCGGTGACTACAACGCCCATCACATGCTTTGGGGGAGCACTAGGATGAATGCCAGGGGCCGGAACATTGTTACATTCGCTTCCGATTACGACCTTTCCATTATGAACGATGGTACCCCCACGTATCTGCGGGGTCTCACGTATGGCAGTTGCCTTGACCTGACATTGGTGTCACGGTGCTTCTCTCACAAAGTTAAATGGTTTTGCGATATTGAGACTCATGGGAGTGATCACATACCCACCTACGTGACGATTGATGGTATCATAAAAAATTCTCTTCCGGTGTTGTAATTGGCACTGACTGGTCGATGTTTACATCGCGTGTTGAGGACGCTTGTCAAGAAGGCCTCGCTGCTGCAGCCTCGAAAATACCACAGCGGAAGCTATGGAAGCGTCTAAATGTAAATTACCATTTTCGTCTAAAATAACACAGTTTGACATCGAACTGGAAAGATTGCGAGCTATACGAAGGCGTGCTGAACGACGATACAGACGCACAAGATCAATTTACGATCTGAGGGAAGCAAGGCGGCTCCAGAAAAAGATTCAACGACGCACTTACAAGCTGGAGAGCGATCGCTGGAAAGTATTCTGCGAATCTCTAGTCCCTCATAAACCGCTGTCATATATCTGGAGAACAGTTCGTGGTCTTCGCTCCTCTCCGCAACAACGGCACCCTATTAAAGCTTTGGCACTCCATCATGGAGAAACAGAACTCGAGGTGGCTGAAGAATATTGCACGAGAGTTGCCGGGAATATTATGAACGAGAGCATCGACGCCGTGATTGTTCCTGAGACGCGATTACCAGAAATGGACATTCCATTCACCATGGAAGAACTGGAAGATGCTTTAGTCGCTTCTAAGCGCATGTCATCGCCAGGTCCTGATGGTATTACTTATAGTACGTTGGGACACCTTGGACAAAAAGCCAGAAAAGAACTTTTAACAAGCTTCAACAACTCCTGGCTCAGCGGCAGTGTTCCCCGAGAATGGAAAATAAGTCGATTAATACCACTTTTGAAATCGGGAAAATCACCATTGGACTTGACAGCGTGTCGCCCTATTGCCCTCGCAAGCTGCCTCGGAAAAGGGATGGAAAGAATGGTTTTATTTCGTCTCGAGTGGTACTTGGAACGATACACCAAATACCCTTTTTGCATGGCAGGCTTTCGTCGGGGCCGCTCCTCCATCGACTGTGTGCTTGACTTATCGACATTTGTTCAACAAGAAAAAAGTCGCAAGCGCATATCAGTGGCACTCTTTCTTGATGTGAAGGGTGCATATGATAATGTAGCTCACAATGCCATCCTCACTTCTCTCGCAGCAATGGGCATTGGTGGACGAACGTTTCATTGGATAAAAGATTATATAACTGGCAGGTGTTTCTTTGTGCAAACATATGAGGGTACAACTGCTGAACATTACACCTACTGCGGAGTACCTCAGAGAGGTGTTTTAAGCCCCACATTGTTCAATGTTGCCCTCAGTGGTCTGGGGAAGGTTCTGCCAAAGTCGGTGTGCCTATCCATATACGCCGATGATATTTGCCTCTGGAGTGCTGCAGTTACTCGCCCTCAGGTGCGTGCACGATACAGCGGGCAGCAACCTCACAACAGCCTACCTTCAGAAACAAGGCCTGACTATATCAAGTGTGAAGTGCGCGTTGATGGCGTTTACACGCAAACTAAAGACGCCATACCTTGTTTACATCAATGGGCAGAGTGTCAAATATGCACGGACGCATCGTTTCCTGGGCATAATATTCGACAGAAGTCTTTCGCGGAGCCCGCATTGTGCGTACTTGAAGAAGAGACTGTTATCTATTGTGTATATTGTGAGAATTCATTGTACGTCATCTTCCTCATCTAACAATATTCAGCATCAGTCTTCGGCCCGTTCCTCTTCATGATCGGCGCCATTTTGCTGTTGCTTCAATAAAGCGTCAGCTGCACCGTTGTATTTCAAGTGGTGGAAGGTGCTTCCCGATCTCTTCGACCTCTCTCCATCCAAAGCCAGCTCCTGGAGCTCCGTTCGGGACGTCGCTTGCGCCAGCAGAGCACCATGGCCCAAGAGCAAGCCCAACAAAACCACTCGCCGGCGCAACCACCAGCCGCCAACCCTAGCCCGGTCAACAACTCCCCTCGGGAGCCTCCAATCTTCTCCGGTCTGCCTGGCGAAGATGTCGAAGACTGGCTCGACAACTATGACCGCGTAGGTGTCTACAACAACTGGAACGAGGCATCGAAATTAGCACGCGTCCAGTTCTACGTCTCTCAGGTTGCCAAGACGTGGTTCCTGAACCATGAGAGCGACTTCCGCGATTGGTCTTCCTTCAAAGACCAGCTCCGACGCATTTTCGGTACACCGACCGTCCGTTCAGAAGTTGCTCGCAAGAAACTGGCAGAACGCGTTCAACATTGCGGTGAGTCCTACACTTCCTATATTGAGGATGTGCTTGCACTTTGCCGCCGTATCGACGACACCATGTCAGAAGGTGATCGTGTCCGGCACCTTCTGAAGGGTATCGGACCTACCGCTTTCAACGCCCTCGTCACACACTCTTCGACGGTTTCCGACGTCGTCTCGGTATGCCAGCGGCTTGATACCTTGCAGTCAATCCGCCTACGACCAGACTTCTCTGAGAACCCCCTGGCAAACAGTATGGAGCTCCGATCCATCATTCGAGACATAATTCGTGAGGAATTGCAAGCCTACACTTTACCTCCTTCTAACAACGTTCCCGCTCAACCCGCCTCTAGCGATCTGCGTGGAATTATTAGAGAAGAAATGTCAGCGTTCCAAAGCATTCACCGTGCTCCACCATGCGCCCAACCCCCTTCGTATGCACAGATCGCTGCAATGCAACCCTCGCCGTCTCAAGCACCACCACCTGTACCTGATCACGAACATCTAGCACCTCTAGTCGCCCGTCCACCGAACCCTACCTACCATTCTTCCTGGCGGGCCCCACGTCCTATTTGCTACTACTGTGGAATTCGAGGACACATTTCCCGGGTCTGTCGACGTCGGCAGCAAGATGAACGTCGTGGTTATGCCGCTTTTGAACGAGACGACACATATGCTCGAGGCTACTACCGTTATGCCGACAGTCCTTCCAACCACCGATCACCGTCTCCTGTGCGCATTTCCAACACGACCAACAATACACGTGCATCCCGACCACGCTCCCCTTCGCCACTCCGACGCTCTGTTTCACCACTTCGGCCTGTCTCTCAACTGGCTCCCCAGCGATCGGAAAACTAAACAGTGCAGTTTTTGGAGGGAAAACTGCATCGCGGCGAAATGACCCAAGTCCTCCTGAACGACCGTCAAACATGTTATTGGTAACTGTGGAAGGTGTGCGGGTGTTGGCTTTGGTGGACACGGGAGCAACTATTTCAGTTATGCGTGCCGACTTGTGTTCTCGATTGCGGAAAGTGAAGACACCCTACCTTGGATCATCTTTAATTGGGGCCAATGGAGCAATAATTAGACCATCGGCCCAATGTACAGCGCGTGTCTTCATTGATGGTATTCTTCATCACATCACCTTCGCTGTCTTAATTTGATGTGCTCATGAACTAATTTTAGGCTGGGACTTTCTCTCATCAGCATCTGCATTAATTTCTTGCCGTCAACGTGTAGTCGAAATGACCGAGACTGATCACTGCAGCGAACGCGTCGACGAAAAACCATTGCGTTTCTTCACAGCTTCCGAATCCATACTACTCCCGGGTCAAGAGCAACTCATCACCATCACTTCTCCGAATATTGCCAATGGTGACGTCCTTATCACCCCTTCCAGCAGCTGTCTAGCTCGCGGCGTTGTAGTCCCCTCCAGCCTGGTGCGGTTCAAAGACAGTGCAGCGATAATCATTGGCCTGAACGCTACCTCAGAGCCCGTCCTCCTACCCCAAGGTTCTGCAGTGTCATGTTATGTGGATACCCAACCGGTTTCTTTGGTCTCTCTTGACGCCTTGACAGCTCAGCCACAACAGGCCCAGTCTGTTACTTCCTCCTCCTTTGCTCCCGGGATAAATCCTGACCTTTCTGCTTCTCAGCGTGAGGCGTTGCTGAATTTGCTCAGGAAACACCAGGCCTCCTTCGACGCCAATGCTTCGGCACTAGGACAGACCACAGTTGCGTATCATCGCATCGACACTGAAGGTCAGACTGTTGTACGCCGTCGTCCCTACCGAGTCTCCTTGGCCGAGCGCAAAATCATCGAGGAGAACGTGACCGATATGCTAAACAGAAACATCATACGACCCTCTACCAGTTCTTGGTCATCACCCGTTGTGTTGGTACAAAAGAAGGATGGATCGGTACGATTTTGTGTTGATTACCGCGCGCTCAACAAGATTACCCGAAAGGATGTATATCCGATGCCCCGTATAGATGATGCACTTGACTCATTGCAAGGCGCCCAATACTTCTCCACCCTTGACCTTCGGTCCGGGTATTGGCAAATACCAATGGACGAAGCAGACAAAGAAAAGACCGCCTTTTCTACGCCAGACGGTCTTTACGAGTTTAACGTAATGCCATTCGGTCTATGTAATGCTCCCGCCACATTTGAAAGGATGATCGACACTGTTCTTCGTGGCCTCAAGTGGGAAACTTGTCTATGCTACCTCGATGATATCGTCGTGTTTTCTTCCACTTTTGATGATCATCTGCAACGCCTAGATCAAGTGCTCACATGTCTCTCCAACGCTGGACTTCAACTAAACACAAGGAAGTGCCACTTTGGCAACACAGCTATAAAAGTTCTAGGACATCTGGTTACTAAAGATGGCATCCAGCCTGATTCGGACAAAATTTCCGCAGTCCTCAACTTTCCGCGACCCTTGCGTTCCAAAGAACTACGCAGTTTCCTTGGACTCGCATCGTACTTTCGCCGCTTCATTCGCAACTTTGCCTCTATTGCCGCTCCTCTCCACAAGCTCCTTGCTAGTACCGGTTCCTTCGATTGGAATGATCAATGCGAAGCCTCATTCCAAGAACTCAAGCAGGCACTGACATCCCCACCGGTGCTTTGTTATTTCGATGACAAGGCACCTACAATATTACACACTGACGCGAGTGGACAAGGAATCGGCGCCGTACTGCTCCAGCGCGACCATGCCTTTCGCGAGAAAGTTGTCGCGTATGCAAGCCGCACTCTGACCACTGCAGAGAAGAGGTACTCGATAACCGAACAAGAGTGCTTGGCTGTTGTCTGGTCCATCCAAAAATTTCGTCCGTACCTACATGGTCGACATTTTACTGTTGTGACAGACCACCATGCTCTTTGCTGGTTGTCCACAATCAAAACCTTGTCGGGACGACTTGGCCGCTGGATTCTCCGATTACAATCTTACGACTTTGACGTCATCTACAAGACTGGAAGACAACATCAAGATGCCGACGCTTTGTCACGATGCCCTTTGCCGCAGTTTTCGGTGCACGTCACATCCCCTTGTCAAATTGGCTATACCGAGGACGCCTCGTCGATATCATCCATTTCTTCCCTACCTTCATCCACCCGTCCGTCAGCACTTGCTACTCACCAGCGAACTGATTCTTATTGCACTCACATCATTGGTCGGCTTACCGGTGCTTCGTCTTCCCCTAATGCCAGGCTCCGGAAACAACTCCGACTATTCAAGTTGGAGGACGATGTGCTATATCGATACATTTTGCACCCGGAAGGCCACCGATGGGTTCCCGTCGTACCACGCGCACTACGCACTGAAGTTCTGCGCGCTTCCCACGACGACCCGACGTCAGGACACTTGGGTTATTACAAAACATACGAGCCCATCCGCAGTCGATTTTTCTGGCCAGGTCTTTCCACGACAGTAGCTAAATATATTGCCTCGTGCGCACTTTGCCAACACCGCAAGCGGCCCACTACTCCTCCAGTCGGGACCCTACAACCACTTCCTTGTCCATCAGAGCCGTTCTCTGTCGTCGGAATTGACCTCTTCGGGCCCCTCCCAACTACATCAGACGGCAAGAGGTGGATAGTCACCGCGGTTGATCACTTGACCCGGTACGCTGAGACGGCCTCAATCACTTCAGGAAGTGCTTCGGAAGTAGCAACTTTCTTCTTTAATGCTATTTATCTACGTCATGGAGCCCCTCGTGTCCTTTTGAGCGACCGGGGAAAGACATTTCTTTCAAGCACGCTCAGTGAAGTTCTTCAAGCATCAAAAACAGTTCATAAAACAACATCTAGCTATCACCCGCAAACCAATGGCTTAACGGAAAGATTTCATCGCACGCTGTGTGACATGCTGTCCATGTATATCCGACCGGACCATCGCAATTGGAATGCCATACTACCCTTTGTCACGTATGCATATAATACGTCAGTTCAACGAACCACAGGGTATTCTCCATTTTTCCTAGTATACGGACGCCAACCGACATCACCACTCGACGTTTCATTCTTTTCTGGCCCCGTCAACTCTTCACCATTCGTTTGCGACCAGTTTCTGTCCCGCGTTGCTCGATGCCGTCGTCTTGCCCGCGTAAACACCGAAGCTAGCCAAGAAGATCGCAAACATCGTTACGATGCCACTCACCGCGTCGTTCTCTACCACCCTGGCGACAATGTACTTCTGTGGACTCCTGCGCGAACGCCTGGCTTATGCGAAAAGTTTGAGTCACGCTATCTTGGCCCTTACAAAGTTATCGAACAGACCTCACCGGTGAACTACCGTGTCACACCTGTTCATGTCCCCACTGACCAACGCTGCCGCGGGACAGAGATTGTGCACGTTTCGCGTCTCAAGCCCTATCGTATGCGTTTTACAGCGTAATTCGCGGCCAGGCTGGCCGCTTCCGTCGACGGGGGAAATTAGTGTGAGAATTCATTGTACGTCATCTTCCTCATCTAACAATATTCAGCATCAGTCTTCGGCCCGTTCCTCTTCATGATCGGCGCCATTTTGCTGTTGCTTCAATAAAGCGTCAGCTGCACCGTTGTATTTCAATATATTGAAATTCATGTGCGGGAAAGCATGGGGAACTTCTGTGGCCTCCATACTACAGCTGTACAGTTCCGCTACAGCTTGCCGGTACTAACACTTGGAAATCCAATACTCATTCATCAGAGAATTCGCAGGGTCAGGCGCTGCGTATCTGCCTAGGTCTGCCCCAATGCGCTTCTACTTTTGCGACAGCCGTGCTTGCCAAAGACCATCCGGTCAGGACATATAGAGTTGTGGATTGCCTCAGAGCGCACATTAGACATGCTAGCCGTGTCCCTGACCACCATTTTGCCCTTCTACCCTCCAGAAGACCACGCGCTACGTTTTCAGACGTCATAGCCAAGCACCTAAACAGCATTCCATCAGGATAGACGCCAGCTGCGAGAAGGGCATGTCCTTTGTGGTGCCTCGACCAGCCGCAAGTACGTCTAGACATTCCGGGAATCAAAAAGAAAGGCAATCACTCCAGAGTAGCATTGAAGCAAGCAACACTGCAATTAATACATGAGTTGTACTTAGATCGAACGCAGATATACACTGATGGGTCCGTCTCGTCCAGCAGCTCATCAGGTGCCGCTGTAATTCCGGCTGCAGCAATGACAATCAAGTTTAAGTTGTCGCATATGACTACATCTACGGCATCAGAGCGTGCTGCTATAAGGGCTGCTTTACAATATCTCGTTCAAGAACGTCCAGGAAAATGGGTCATATTCTGCGATTCGAAGGCAGCGCTTCAGAGTTCGCAGTCTGCCATGCGTAGGAGGAGTCATGACCAATTGGTACAAGAAATAAGACATTGCCATCATGAAGCTCTAGCACGAGGGCATGATATTTTATATCAATGGCTGCCTGGACATATCGGTATTACCGGAAATCAATTAGCCGATGATGCAGCCCGCTCAGCCCATGAAGGAACCCGTGTAGTCCCGATTCCTCTATCAAGGAATGATGCAGCAAGACGACTTTACCTGCTGGCTCGAGATCTCACATGCACGTTCTGGTCGTCTACCAGCTTCCAAAGGTGTCAATTTTATGAACTAGATCCTTCGCTCAAGCTAAAGCTACCATCACAACTTTCCCGCTCCGATGCGACACTGTTATGCCGCCTTTGGTTGGGTGTTGCATTTACAAAGGTGTACTCCTTTCGCATTGGTATGGCAGACACTCCTACATGCGACTACTGCGGAGCTGAAGAGACCATCGAACACGTCCTGTGCAGCTGTGCTTGCTACGACACACAGCGATGCCAGCTCCGGATGGTTTTGAATCAACTTGATTCCGGACCATTTTGTGTGCAGAAGATACTAGGACCTTGGGCATCTGCCTCAGTTGCGCAGAAAGCAACTAAAGCACTGCTAATTTACCTAAAGTCAACAAACCTGAGCGACCGCCTGTAGACTTTGTGTGCTCCCCGAGTGTGCTCGTGATTGTGTGTACCTTCTCATCTCTCTGCAACCTCTTTTCTCCCCTTTATCCCTTCCCCAGTGCAGGGTAGCAAACTTGATGTGCGTCTGGTTAACCTCCCTGCCTTTCCTTGCATCTTTATCTCTCTTGGACCCGCTTTACGTGACCGAGGAAATCCGATGGAGTTGTACAACGAGGAACAATTCCACGCTCGATAAAGATTCACGAAGAACGCCGTGCGGCAGCTGCTGGGTATGTTGCCGCTCCGTGAAAGTGGGGACAACCGAGGACAGCCTGTACCTCCAGTGTTACAGCTACTGATGGCTCTCGGGTTTTACGGCGCTGGCACATTACAAACCGTCACCGGGAATCTCATCCGCATTCCGTAGTCGACAGTTTGCCGTGCAGTAGGAATAGTTACGCTACTCATCGCAAAGCACCTGTACGCAATGCTGGTGCGCTTTCCGCAGCCGGCAGCACTTTCTATAGTTATGCGGGGCATTTATGAAGTGGCTGAGTTCCCTGGTGTTACAGGCTGTGTCGACTACACACACGTGCGCATTAATAGGTTCGGTGGGAACGACGCCGAAGTGTTCCGTAACCGCAACGGCCATTTCTGTTTTTCTTAAACACGACGACTATTTCCGCCTCTTTCGGTACAAAATTGACTCGGTGCTGTGTCTGTGTGCCTCGTCTATCCTTTCGTTTCGCCTAGGGCGCTGTTTCTCGCTCAAAAAGGCATCGCTTGTAGCACAACGCTACGTGAAATTCCACACACATAAAAAAGAGGTGCCCCTATCACAAGTATTTATCCGCTTCACCATCATGCAGCGATACACTGCTGCACCCCGTGAGACAAAATTCTGCTGAGGGCAATGTCCTGACCCCCGCTTTTTCTTTTGTTTACCAAGCTCAACAAAATGATACAAGTCACATTTGTTCACAGAACCTGTTCTTTTTTCATAATAACTGCGACCTAGCCTACTACAGGCATGCACACAGGTGAACAGAAAGGCAAATATCGTGAAAGTCGCGTCACCTCGTGAGTCAGGTCAGCACAAATTTATGCCGTGGCGTTCGATTGAAGAAAAAAAAACGACGAAAGAACCCAACGCAATGCTTGTTTCGCCTCCAAACAAGCAACCGTGGAGAAACGCGCCGCATTTGGGCGGCCACTAAAACCAGCGGGCAACGAACGCTTTACAGAAGCAACACTGCGCATCGCTGTGGCGGCAGGCACCACGTGCCACTCGTTAGCCGTAAAATGGCAATAATTTGCTTGTGGCCCTTCGTTTTTGTAGTTATTTTAAAACATATGGTCTTTTAGGGGCGAAGCTCCTTATAGCGGCACCCGTTCGTCCCGCGTAGTATGTAACCAGTCTTACGCTTTGATCTGCAAACATTTTGACTTCCAAGGTGGTGCCGGTGAGAGATTCCTTCTGTGCGTTGTTGAACAACAAAAAATAGTGCTCAATGTACATGCCAATAGCTGATAATGTGGTATGAAAGACAGGAGCATTCGGCTTTTAGTTAACGTGCACGCTGCGATCCCCATTAGCAGCCATTGCATGTACATTGAGCACTATCTGAAGGGAAAGGGTTGCTACGTTATACCCGCTGGGTGTAACCACCTTAGTTTTAGAAAGGTTTAGCGAGCGTTGAGCCGCAGTGCCATGAATACAAAGAATTAGTATATACCATGAATGAACTCGAGGTAGTTAAAGGTGGGAAGTAGGTACGAAGTGCAAGCCGTAAGAAAGTAGAAGCCGAATTCTCCTGTCTCTAATTTCCCATGCAGCCATTGGCATGTACATTGAGCTCTATCTGCCAGGAAAAGGTTGCTACGTTATACTCGCTGGGCGTAACCTCCTTGGTTTTAGAAAGGTTTAGCGAGTGTTGGGCCGCAGGGTCATGAATACAGTGAACTAGTATATACCATGAACTCGAGGTGGTTAAAGGTGGGAAGTAGACCCGAAGCGCAAGCTGTTAGAAAGTGTGCGTGGGCCACCTCTCGTTTAGTCCTTGGAATGTCCGCTGGATGGCGGTGCTTCTATATGGGGAATATATGATGAAAAGATGCGAGATGGTGGTACTTTGAGTGTTGAATAGATGGAGGAACGGACACACAGACAGATGCATGGATGGACGCATGAACGGATGCAGGGGCGGATGCATGGACGAACGCAGGGACGAACGCACGAACAGACGCACGCACTGACGGGCGGATGGACGCATGGACGCTCACACAGACGGACGCATGGACGGACGGATGCAAGAACCAATTGGACGGACGAATGCTTCACCCCACTCTCCATCATTCACTCCGTGGATATGCTGCAATTTTTCTCTTGCTACATTTCATTCTTTGATACTGGCCACCTCGTAGTGAGCTTCTTGGAGGGCGCTGCTTTCTTTTGCGGCTGGGAGCGTAGTCACGTGTTTTTATATTCCGTAAGCTGTCTTTATCAGCACGAAAAAGTGAGCACGCAATCGGTACGTTGTTGAAAGTAGCATATACAGGTGTGGTTTCAACATGCGCAAATTCGCCTCCTTACCGTTTAGATAAATAGGCTAGTATTTTGAGTTGCAAATATATTTACCACTAATTAGTTGTACCAAACGAAAAAATTAGTAGTGGTTATCATGTGAGAAAAATATATAAAGTAGGCTTGGTTCGTGTAACGCCCTTCTTACTAGCTTAAATCGTGCTGGGTCATAATTTGGACGCCCTCTATAATGTCGCGCCATTCGGCTGTTGCCTGCGGGAGTACTGTCACGCTTAGTATGAGCTACACCACGCAAGCGCGTGGGCGAGCGCGCGGCAAGGTTGTACAGTAGCGCCGATCGTGACATATTTTCGAGTTATCGGGAGAGAGTTTGGCTGTTCCTGGGAATGTACATCACCCCCTCATGCTTGCTTTCAGCCTCGCCCTATTTTGTTTGGAAGAACCTTTTGTGCTTCGGTTCTCGCTGATTCCGTCTTCATTAAAAAAATTGAGCACAATGCAGCTACTTCACCGACCACCAGACGTGTCTTGCGAATTTTATCGAAAATTGACCTTAACTTCGTGCAAAAGTGGATATGAAAGTGCTGTTTTACTTAAATTGGGTACTTTCACAATGCGTCATGCTTCTCGAGAAATTAGAGAGCCGGCGATGACTCGGGCTGTGCAGTATTTTCAGTAACAATTTTTAGCAGAGCTGTGCTGCCAATGTCCAACGTGTTGCCGTTAAATACCGTTTCGGTGATTGCTAGCAGCCTTTATTCAATGGGCGTGGCAGCTGTTACTTGGCTTGTTTAGAACTTCGCTGACGTTACCTTTTAATAACACGAGTTATGAACATACAACACTCTCCAGTCAGTTCACCAAGAAAATGGGTAGGCAGGAAGCGCTTTTCATGGATACGTCAACGTGAGATCGTGTCTAATGTTCTCGAATAATAAACATACCTGGCTTTCCAAAAGAATTGTGTGATCATCAAAAGAGAACGAAATACTGCTGGAATAAAAAAGGTAACTAATGTTAAAGTGAGAACAAAAGCTGTGCTGTTTTTTTTTATTCTTGTCTAATATTCATTAGTTGTTGCTTGAAATAACAAGGGAAAGTCAATTTCTCGAAGTCAAGGAAATTAGGAACAGAATTGTACAACAAGTACTGTAAAAAGGCAGATTTTTGTGCAAAAAAATAAATCAAAATGAAGTTACACTAAGACAACATAAGGAGCAACTACATTGGAATATCTGTTCCGGCCATTAACTTCGTCGATGGTGCTTGGCTGCGGATCCATTGCGGAACGGCTGCTGATGAGCCGATGACGCGTCGGCACTGATAGTATTAAGATGCAAGAATGTGACTGACGGGAACGGAAAGCAGATGAAGTGGTTGCCACGCCTTAGTAGCCGGTCATGAACCCTTGCACGGCAATCACATCCTGCATTCTGGACTGTAATGACGCGTACAAATTGGCAATGAAACTGCATTCATTTTGGAGGCGTATCAATAATTCTTCGACAGCGCTCCTTAGCTGATCGGCGGATGAACTATGTAACCCTCTTTTACATAGCCTGACCCTCATTCTGCCCCATACGGCCTCAATGATGTTGAGGTCTGCCCCTTTGGGGACCCACTTCAGGCACCGCACCCCTCGCATGTTCAGGAGCTCTTCAACAACCTTTGCAGTGCGAACAGGTGACGAGTCTTGCTGAAACAAAAAGTACCCGCCAAGAAAAGGCCCATCCAACGCATAAGGTATCATGACGTAATCGATGATGTCGCAGTACTTTACCGATGGCAGGCGCCCCTCAATGCGGTGCGAAACACCAAGCCCATCACGGGACATAGAGCCCCAAACATTCACAGCCGTGGGTCTGCTCGATGCTACTTCTTGCACGTAGAGGGGGTCGTAGCGGGCATCGACAGGGCGCCACACACGTTGCTTTTGGTCCCAGCGTGTGGTGAACGTGGACTCATCGCAAAAAATTACTGCTTTCCAGTCGCCCGTGGTCCAGGAGACGTGTTCTTTTGCGAAGACGCGCCGTTATGTTAGGCAAGGAGAGGCGCGGCTTCAGGGCCGCAACGTGGCTCTTCAGTTTACCTTCTGCTAGCCGTCGTTTTATTGTCGACGCGCGTGAAGACACTCCAGCCGCCGGACTGATCTCCATGGAAGTTCTGAAGAGGCTTGCCTTCGCGGAGTCGCGGATGTCGGTGTCCTGAGCAGCATTCGTTGCACGAGGGCGCCGTTTACGTGGCGCTTCGTTGACGGGGCCTTCTTTCTTATAAGCTTGAATGATGCGATGTATGGTCTTATTATACAGTTCGTCATCCATGCTTTTTGGCGTTGAGTGTACTGCTTCTGAGACAATTCAATTATCCGCAGGCGCTCACTGGCGTTACCTCTCGTATTGCCGCTCGACTAGTGTGAATAAAGCGATGGCACGCTCTGCCCCCCCCCCCCCCCAATAAGTAAATTGATCATATTATAACAAATAAAAATGTAAACTTGTGTTACATCTCTCTGTTTATTCAGGTTGAATGACCTCATTTTCTCACTATTTCTGTCCTGTATCTCTACTTTTCTGCCGCCAGTACTCTAACCGTCTATTACTTGCTTCTGTCACGGACGGGTTGAGCTTTCAATGTTTGTCCCTGAAACGCAAAGCCTCATGTAGGCTTGTACCCAGATGCATACCTAGTGGATATCGCTGCATTCAATCAAATCAAGTTTCATTGTTTCCTTAACTCTCCCACAGCATGTACATTGCTGTTCTCTTTTACTTAATCTCGCTTTATAACAACGCCGCCTAAGGCAAACCGACCTCGCTTCGAAAAGTAACGTGCATCCCTTTGATTTATTCATAAAAGCTCTTCCGCCTTATTTCGTTTTTGTCCTTTCGGTATAGTTACGAGAGCCGGCTTCATTTTCATTGCTGTGATCAAATAAATGGTCTCGGCCTCCCTGACTTTTTTCCTAGTGCTTTTTGTTCCCGTGTCGACCACACATCCAGTCGTATATTAACTGGCCAGCCTTCTAGTTCTTTTTCTCCACTTTGTGTCCACGCTCTTCCTATAAAAATACTTGAGCCTTCCCAGGCCATCTACTCTCCTCCATTTTCCTAAGCATCTCTTGAAATCTCATTTTGCTCTGAGCTTTTCTTACTTCAATGCTTGTCCATCCCATATACCCCTTTACAGCCTGCTTCGTCGTCTTCCTGTGAGCGCCAAGACGATACGTACCACAGTCCTTTGATGTACATGCATTCCTGACTGCACCTCAGACGTCATGCACACCATTGAGTACCCGAATGTAAGCCCTGGAACCATTACGCCTTTCCACAGACCTCGAAGCACTTCGTACCAATTATACCCCTAGAATGTTATGTGCTTAATTACTGCAGCATCGTCTTTACCTTTGCTGCCGATTTTTTTCTATGTACCTTCACAAATCTATCGCCCTCATTTACCCATACTCCGAAGTACTTGTACTCACTTACCCTCGCTATTTCTTTACCCTGTATTGAGACCGCCTGTTCTTTGTGATCGTTGAATACCACAAATCCACAAGTCGTTGCATGAATTAAAGCCTAGTCCTACAGCCTCGCCTTCCCTTTAATTCATATCTACCAGCTGCTGTTTATCGTCGGGACTGTCCGCAAATAGAACAATATTGTCCACATAAAATGAACCTGGAAGCTTTTGCTCAACCAATGCGCCAGCCTGTTTGTCTGACAGATTAAACGCAATTTTTTTTTACCTCCAGCGCGTTTTCCATCCTCATTATGTGCAGCATCTTGAGGAAGGAAGTATTTAACCATGAATTAAGTATGAGTAACAGCGGGGACAAACGACATCTCTGTCTCAGCCTCTTGTTTTTTTAAACGCTATCATTGCTACTTATTCTTTTCCATTTAATGGAAACTATATTTTTGGTATATTTCTCTCAAAAGCTGTATACAGTCGTCACCTATCCCCACTTCCTCTAATATGTCCTACAAAATTTCCTGAATAACGTCGTTGGATGTATGGATGGATTTGGCTGTGCCTTTTAGATCCGGCGGAAGCTCACGCCACCCAGCCATAAAGTTAGGTATTATTACCATGTGTTTAAGGATTGTATTTTACTCAAGCCTTGATTGTAGCCACCAATAAGTTAGCCTCCTCCTGGTTATTTCTACCCGTTTAAAGTCAATTTTGCCTTCACTGTTCTTAAATTCAATGTTCTGAAAATTTTCGCGCCATTACCTTGGCCCATAGGCCGGAGCCCTTTACAAAACATCAGCAAATGTTCAGCTGTTTCCTCCTCCTCTACACACGCACTACATACCGTGTCTGTGCCTTCGTATTTGGCTCGGTACGTCTTGGTCCGCGATACTCCCGTTCTGGCCTGGAACAGCCGAGAACTACCCCGAGAATTATCGTAGAAATTATCTTTGGGAATTTCGTGATTGAAAGTTTGGTAGGTCTCCAGTGATGATTTCGTAAGCATTCCAACTTTCCACATGTCCCTCTCTGTTTCCTTCACCTTCTTCTTAATTAATGTTTCCTTTTGGCTTGGTGTTATGCTGTTGTCTAAATACGTGCTTGACCGTTTCCCAGTCATTTCCTCCATTTAGTATCAACATTCTTCCTGTACAAGTAGCTGAAAACTTTCCCACCCCAATGCTCCTCTCCCATTGTTCTCAATCGCACCTCAAATTCTATCTTGCTACTAGCTTTCCTGCCCTCAAAAGATGTCCATCTTTTGTCGCCCTGTAACCTCTGATTTGGGGTATTCCCATGTGCTCCAAAAGTAAGTCTACCTATTCCAAGTTCTTTACTTCCAAGCTTGCTTGAACCTCTGATCTCCTGCACAAGACCGCATTGCCGAACGTCAAACCCGGGACCATGACACCTTTCCAAATCTCTCTCACATCAAACCTATTGTAGTTCCACAGTGCCCTATTTTTCACTACAGCTACATTTCTATTACACTTAGTCATTACGTATCTTTCGTGCTCCCTTAGCTACTCCGCTGCATTACTTATCCATACGCCCAAATAGTTGTATTTATCCACTATTTCTATAGTGTGACTTCCTCTATAATAGGCTCACTGCCTTTGTTATAAAAATCATGATTGCCGAATTCCCCCCGCTGAACTGCAAATTTCACTTATCTCCTTCATTACTACAGTCGTCTATCAATCTCTGGAGATCTTCCTTGTTGTCGGCTATTAATACTATATCATCTGCATACATCAGTTCTGGTAATGACTGTTCAATGTGTTTTTCTTGCTTGGCAAAAGAGAGGCTGAATCCGAGTCGACTCCCCTCTAATGCGGCTTCTAGTCGCTGGAGATACAACACAAACAACAAAGGTGGCAAGGGACATTCCTGTCGAAGCCCGCGTTGTACTTCTGCAAGTTCAGATACCTTTTCTTCCTATTTTATAAGTACGTTGTTACATTTATAGATATCCTTTAGAAGATTAGTTATTCCATCTATCACAACTAGCGTGTTAGTATTCCCCTCAAGTGTTCTTGAACCACACTATCGCCAGCTCCCTCGATATCTAGAAATGCCAAGCATAGGGGCCTGTGTTCTTTTTCCGCTATTTCAATACACTGTATCAATGAAAAGAGATTGTCCTCCAACCTTCGTTTACGGAACCCATTTTGTAGTTCTCCCAGGACCCCCTCACTCTTCACCCATGTCTGTAGTCTTACCATTACTATATGCATCACCAGCCACTAAACGACTAATGTCACTGTTACAGGACGGCAGTTTTTTATACCGGCTTCGTCCCACTTAATAGATTATGCTCATCCTGCTAAGTTTCTACCTCTTGGAGGCTTCCCCATCTATTATTGCTTTGCTCGCTGCCTCTTGTAATGTTTGCTAGTTGGTATTACATGACAATGGTTATAACGCGACAACAGAACGATGACAAAGGGACAAGAAGAAGATGACGGAAGTAGTGTTTCGTCAAGTTCACTTGTCCTCGTCAGGGCAACAGCGTTGCATCGACGAAGAAAAGTTTCCTTGTCAGGATGTTGGCTCCAGCGACATTCGCTGAAATGATGTGCAGAAGCAGCTAGTCAATACCATGTATTTGACTGAAAGTATTAGAAGTAAGAACTCAAATTCTAGCTACATGAATTTCATTACCTCGAAGGAACCTATAACTACTTGATATCATTTGAACTACATGCTAAAAGCAAAATAAACAAAAACTATTTAGCCGAGCCAACACGAATTCAAGCATTTAATCAAACGCATTTTCCCAACAGCCACTTGGCAGGCTTATTGACTAATCAGTCAAGCGATACTGCACTTTTGTCATTCCTTTCAGGCTTGTAGTGAACTGGATTTACTCATGTACACACGCAAAATCAATACCTGCTCACATAAGGTAAAAATACTTGCGCTCCACAGTTGTCACTAGAAAACCTCGGAAACCTTCGCAGATGTGGAACCCGTGGTTAACACACTGTAGAGCCGCGCAAAAAATGTGTAATCCCGATTTGCTCATCTTTGTCTAATGCATGGTTACCTGATTCAGCAGGCGTAATGCGGCATCCGTACGGGGCAGGCTACATTATATGCCTTATTTTTGCCGTATCCATACTCGGCGGGCTGACTGAGCCTACGCCTCCTTTATTTATTTCAATGCCAGTGTATACGTGAGCTTCTCAACGGGAGCCGTCGGTCCGCCTTAATTCAGGGAGTGGTCGTGCTGCGGCGCTGTATGAGGGGTCGCGCGTCTTACGTGCTTCTGAGCGCTTTCCCTCGGAGTCTGGCTATGTACGTGTTTCCCACTCCAATACCATACGTCTGTTAGATTCGTTCCTTCTGGCTCCCTCTTGGTGGCTCTAAGCAGTGGCGCCGCTGCATCAACGCACTCGTTGCAGATGCTTCCTCATTATTTAGGGAGCCTTCATGTACGCGCGTCTCCGCGTTTTAGGGTGGTGTCAGCTTTGACCCACCACTTGCCGCCGCCCGCTAAAACACAATGTTGGCAGTCCCGGTTTTCATGGCAACAAGCGCCTTGTTGGTTCTCGCAGCCAGGCGTTCCTGCTCCGCGGCACTGCACCAGATGCATGTTGGCGCGGCTGTGCAAGCTGCGGTATGAGCTGCGTTCACTACGCCTTAGACGTAGCTTCCGCTACGACACGTGCATGCTCGCGCTGAGCGCACCTACAAGAAATTTAAGAGTGTAAATGTCAGGGTGCTGCTTGCCGCAATGCAAAATCATCTGGAGCCTGTTCCGCTTCTCAACAAGTGACAGAAACGCAGGATTACACAAGTGAAGCGAGATTGCTTGGAGCCGACTACTACTTCCCGTGTTTGTGAGGTGAGTACCCGTTGTATTGCGAGTGAATTGAGTATACCGCCTCATATTTCGTGAAATTATTGACATATTCATGCGAAGAAAAGCTGCCTGAGCAAAATAAACACGACAACTTGCAAAGTAAAAAAAAGAATCATGCTTCGTATGGCTACGCCGGGTTATGCGAGCGAAAGCTGGTTAATTTGAGAATGCTTGTTTATCTCGTAGTTAAAACGCAGTTCACCAATCGAATGATATGATTAGTCAAACGTGTGGTCATGCATGCATTCACTATATGCGTTTCATCGGTTTCCGAAGCTATCACCGCATTTGTCGCGGGAAACGCCAGGCCCGTAAACCACCAACATACGCTCGCGTTTGCGTCTTCCTTTGCTGGCAGATGTTCGCGTTCCTGCACTTTCACCTCGGTCTCTGAGGAAGGGAATGAGAAGAGGTAGAGACAGACGAGCCGACGAACGCGCTCCCTGTACAGTTGCAACGCAACTAAATTTCGTACGGCTTTGCAAAGGAGGTCGCTATCGCGCTCGCAATAACTCGCACCGATGCCCAGAATATCGTCAGTGACTAACAAATAGCAGTCCGAAATTTTGCAAATGGTAGGATTTCTCCAGTGGTGCTGAAAGTCCTTACTAAAGGAAGAACCCGCTCTGATGAACAAATTGCATGCATTCGCTGGTTTCCCGTCTACACACCCGTCGACCACACGGAGGTCAATCTTAACGAGGTGGCGCACGACGCGGCTCGAAGTCTCATACGTTCTGGGCACCGTCCGTGGTTGACACCACCCGTACGGACTCTGTTGTGGAGGAGTGTGAGTGGGGTGATAGACTTACCAAGTTCAACGACATTACCCAACAATATAGACTTCAGCGATGGGAATACTCCCCGCCTCACCCCAAGCTCAACCGGGCCCAGTCCGTTCAAAGGCGGCAATTACAAACAGGCACCTACAAAAATCTCGTAATTAAGAAACACTTTTACTCCGACTTGTATACGACCAATCCGTGCAAATATTGTAGTAATAGGGCCACACTAGCGCATATTCTTTGGGAGTCTCCAGCAATTATTGGCAATATGAGAGGCGCGGTCTCCAATGAGGACCTTCCGGAGCGTTGGCGGACCGCGCTGCTCAGCTCGAGTAAAAGATAATCAACTCTGGGCGATCCAGCAGGTCAAGGAAGTTGCTGAGAGACATGGTCTCTCAGCCGACACTTAAACGGGAACCCAGCCTGGTAACCTGCAGGAAGAGAAAAAAAAAATTTTTGCACTCACTCACTTGCCATGGGTTATTCGTTCTTCCCTTCAATGACACGCAGAAACAAACCGAAACTCGCTCATCAATGGCAAAAAGGATTTTGCTTTAATAATATAGAATGCGACAGATTTATTGTTCGTGTCCGTCCGTCCTTCTGTCGGGCCTGAACGGTCTAAGCAAGTTGGTTGTTGGCCCATAACTCAATTATGCCCTAGGGGAGATTGGTGCTGCATGGTTATTTTTTGTGTTCTTTTTGTTTCATAATCATCAAAAAGATGATTTGATATAGTCTACTCAGTTTTTATTTAGTGCCTGTAGAGAAATTGTGTATGCACCCCGCATATGTGGCCGGCGCCGTGTATGACTTTTCGCCTTATTGCTTTATTGTAGGCCCACTGCGGCGACACAAGCTTCCAGAAGAGGAGACAGAACGGTTTGAAGAAATCAACTCCAGATGCTGTTTGGATGCTGTTTGCAATAAAATCTGACCTGGAAAAACCTGATTTGTCTCTTGATGCTCTCCTCTGGTTTTCTTCTAGCCTATATAATATATAGGCTTCCGAATAGAGGAGGAAGGTTGGTGTAACATGATTGAGTGCCTTACTATTTCTGGCAATGCATACAGCTTTTAAGAGCTTTAAGAAGTCCAGTGTACAGATTCGTTCGCAGGAACCAAACTTGGTACAGGAAATTATATTACGGACAAAAGTAATATGTAGAATAAGGAAAACAGGCTAGCGGAGATATACGGTTTACAGAGAACACCGCAAGCTACCTAGTTGTTTGATCTGCCTTCCCAGTCGTCATGGGTACCGTCATATAATACAGCGCTGTCTCCAGCCTTGCACGAAAATTCCTTGGAGGTATGTGCAGTGATAAGGTAAATATGCTTCAAAATGCCTCACAGACATTGAAGTCCGTTCACAGTGACATCGAGGTTCTCCCCCTCGCAAATATGGGCTCCCTAAATATCCTCACGCCACCAATGCGGTGGGTCTGCCAGGTGGGTAGGGTAGGCTTCCTACAGGTGGGAGAAACGAACTGTTTTAATGGTATTTTATACAAACTAGAGTCACGAATACGTTTTTTCTGTTCTACGAAACGGCGGTCAACTTCAGAAAACAACCCTACAGCTTTCAGAACTTGCTATATAAAAAAAGACCACCCCCTTCTCGTTGAAACCCACGCTGCCTTCAATGTAGTGACCGCTGAAAACCAACTTGGCGGCCCGTCAAGTACGGTGGCCGTTTTAGCTAGTTGTAGGCAACCACGATCGAAGTTGTCACCACCCTAAAACACAGAGACGCGCGCACATGAAAGCTCCCTATCAATAGAGAGTTTTAGTACTGCGGAACGGTGCTACGTACGCATCACGCAAGCGCCTTGCGTTACGTGGCGTCGTTTGCCACTAATCGGCTTTTAGTACGCCGTAGTACCCGCGTACGTAACGAGCGTGAAGCGTGTTGCGTCATCTGGTAGATCAAATTAGAAGCACGTGTTGTTGACAGCCAATGTGAGCCAATCCAAGTGTTATAGCCAGATTATGGCCATATTTTAAGCCACAGAGCCGGTCGGTGCTTGCCTTCGATGCCGCCATTTTGCAAAACGAAGTCTCGCGCTGTCGCGAACTTGTTAGAGAGCGGCGCGATCAGCCCATACGTACGCACGCACGCATCTCATGCGTGCGTACGTAGCGGCTGCGTACTTATTGCGATACGTGCGCGTTGCGGTCTGCGCATGCGCACTACGCAGAACGTGGCGATGATGCCTCCACTATAGCTCTTGCCCACTCAGGGGGTTGGCCAAGAATTGAGGATATAAAATTTAAGGCCTTTCAAATGATATAGAATTATGATGAAGCACACGTACATACAGATAGAATGCAATAATTTCTTTTTGCCATCCCGACCAGACAGACTAATATATATCTTGCATTGAAATTGCAGTAACTTCGAACACGTTTCAAATTGATGTTTAGAATTTGCTTAATATTACTGTTATAACAAAAAATTGGCAGATACCACGTACAGTGGCGGCAATAGGACTAGAATGGGAACAGTTAGGGATAAGAGTCAATGGAGAATACCTTAGTAACCTGCGCTTCGCCGATGACATTGCATTGCTGAGTAACTCGGGGGACGAATTGCAACTCATGATTATGGAGTTAGACAAGGAGAGCAGAAAAGTGGGTCTTAAAATTAATCTGCAGAAGACGAAAGTAATGTACAACAACCTCGGCAAGGAGCAGCGCTTCGAGATAGGTAACAGTGCACTTGAAGTTGTAAAAGACTATGTCTACTTAGGGCAGGTAATAACCACAGAGCCGAACCATGAGATCGAAGTAACTAGAAGAATAAGAATGGGGTGGAGCACATTCGGCAAGCACTCTCAAATTATGACAGGTAGATTGCCACTGTCCCTCAAGAGGAAGGTATATAACAGCTGTATCTTGCCGGTACTTAGCTACGGAGCAGAAACCTGGAGACTTACAAAGAGGGTTCAGCTTAAATTGAGGACGACGCAGCGAGCAATGGAAAGAAAAATGGTAGGTGTAACCTTAAGAGACAAGAAGAGAGCAGAGTGGATTAGGGAACAAACGGGGGTTAGGGATATCATAGCTGAAATCAAGAAGAAGAAATGGACATGGGCAGGGCATGTAGCGCGTAGAGAGGATAACCGCTGGTCATTAAGGGTAACTGACTGGATTCCCAGAGAAGGGAAGCGGGTCAGGGGGAGACAGAAGGTTAGGTGGGCAGATGAGATTAAGAAGTTTGCGGGTATAAATTGGCAGCAGCAAGCACAGGACCGGGTTAACTGGCGGAACATGGGAGAGGCCTTTGTCCTGCAGTGAACGTAGTCAGGCTGATGATGATGATGATGATGATGACGTACAGTGGTATTCGATGGTGTGCGAAGCACGAATGAGAAAGGTTGATATATCACTTTAAGATCAGCGCAACTTTACGAGGTGGAGGTAAATTATGCCGTTTATAACTTCCGTGTCACGATTACCATGTTTCGATGTGTCGTTTACCTTCGTCGTCTAATCACGTTACGTGGTTAGACGACGGCAAAACGGCCGCAAGCACGCTATGAGCATGGTATGTTGCCATGTTCTTACATGACACGCGTGTCAGGATTATCATGTTTGCACCAGTCATATACCTTCGTCATCCATTGACGTCACGTAACACCAAATTTGCTGTATTTGGAGCGCATCATGAAGGACCCAATATACTCCAAAGTATCGTTGACGCACGCGCACGCTGGGCAGAGCGACGCTATGTAAGCAAAACGCGAGCACTCAAGAAGACTGGGACTCTGCCTTACGAAGTTCAGAGTTGCTACCGCAACTACGGGCTGTCCAGGGAGCCCACGATGCGGTGGTGAGGCTAGGCCCCCCTGTTACTACGTGGGAGCGGCCCGTGACGTTGCTCTGAAGGAGCAGCGTTTCTCAGAACCCAATAAAGTTCTTTGTCTGTCTGTCTGACTCTATAGTCTGACGCCAGGCGCGACCGGCGCGACCAGCGTCAGTAGGCGCGGCCCAACGGCAACCGACGCGAAACGCGACGTGCTGCATTTCGCGCCAATGCGTTACCCAGACAGCACTGCGGCTGCCTCTTTTCGTGACGGAGAAACGCGGGACCCACTGAAACACGCATGCGTCAAAGCAACGCAGCGCGGCGTGCGCCTGCGAGTATATGCAAGGACCGGCGCCTGGCATGGCAACGCCGGCGTGACGCGACGAAACGAATGCCGGCGCGCACGCGCACCGGGTCACGTCGAATTGTATTGATGCATTGACTGTGACATGTATACATGTTCTCACGTGACACGCATATCATGATTATCATGTTTGCACCAGTCACGTACCTTCGTCATCCATTGGTGTCACGTAATACCAAATTTGACATATGTGAAGCTAGCGAAACGGCCGCGAACGCATCATGAGTGTAGCACGTAGTCATGTTGTTACATGACACGCATGTCGTGACTATCATGTTTGGATGTGTCATTTATCTATGTCGCCCGTGCGCGTCGCGTAATACCTAATTTGGTACATCTGAAGCTAGCGAAACGGCCGAGAGCGCGTCATGAGCATAGCATGTAGTAATGTTGTTACATGACATGCATCTCATGATTATCATGTTTGCACCAGTCATATATGTTCGTCATCTATTGACGTCACGTAGCATCAAATTCGGTATATGTGGAGCTAGCGAAACGGCCGCGAGGGCATCATGAGCGTAGTATGTTGTTATGTTCTTACATGACACGTGTATCATGATTATCATGTTTGCGCCAGTCTCATACCTTCGTCATCCATTCACGCCCCGTAACACCGAAATTGGTATAAGTGAAGCTAGCGAAACGGCCGCAAGCGCATCATTAGCGTGGCATGTAGTCATGTTCTTACATGACACGCATCTCATGATTATCATGTTGGCCGCAGTCACATACCCTAGTCATCCATTCACGTACCGTAATAATAAACTTGGTATATGGGACGCTGGAGAAACGGCCGCGAGTGCATCATGAGCGTGTCATGTAATCATGTTGTTACTTGACACGCGTGTCATGATTTTTATATTAGGGTCTGTCGCTTGTGTTCGTCATGCAGTCATGTCACACCGTATCAAATCTGGACCATTTCATGTGAACGAAACCACTGCAAGAGCAGAAGGATCATGAAATGTATGTCATTCATGACATACATATCATGACTTTCATGTTATGACTAGTCAAATATGTTCGTTATACAGTCATGTTATGCCATGCCAAGTTTGGTATCGATACTATAGTATCGATAGGATATTGAGACGGCCAGGAGAGCTAAAAGCTGCAGGCGGCTAGATAGATAGATAGATAGATAGATAGATAGATAGATAGATAGATAGATAGATAGATATAAGCTCAAAGCCGCCGAAGTTCGCTAAGAAATGCTTTGCATTTATATATTGTCACGGGGTCGTGACGTGGCCGAAGACAGGAGACTTCGTGTCGCGATTTAACTGTTTATTAGGGCGAACCTGTGCCCGGTAAACGGAAAGTCCAATTACAGCAGCAGTCTCGTGCAGATAGCAGTCTCGGACTGATAGCGGCGAACGGAGCGTCGGCCTTCGATCAACAACTGACAAGCGGCGAAGCGCGTCGACATTTATACTCTTTCCGTCGAATGTTCTAGCGTTATCGCTGGCGGTGGCGTAGGTTACAGAACAATCTGTACCGTTCGCACAGTGGGTGTGATCTTATCGAAATGATCTACTACAGTCCGGAACCTTCTAGAAAACTGCAGGCGCGGTTTGCGCTGAGAATCGTGTGGTGTTTTGGGACGATAACAAAAACTTGGAAATGGAACGTGGCATTGCCCCCCTCTAAAAAAGGGCATCGTCCCGATGCTTTAACGGAAGATGAAAGTACAATAATAATGCAAGAAAGTACAATGAATAAATTACGATACAACAATAATACAAAAAAAAAACACTAGTTCAGTTTGTTAACGCGCATGAAACGGCTTGAGGCGCGTGACATGGACGACTTCAGGTCGCGATCGGCGTCGTTGAGAGTTCGTGATGCCGTCGGGGACAACCTCGTAATCAAGTGGGCCGAGACGTCGAACCACCCTGTACGGTCCGAAGGCGTATCGGCGTCCACACCCAAACACGTTCACCGGGCTGGTACTCCACGAAGCGTCGTCGAAGGTTGTAACGGTGGCTGTCGGTCGTCTGTTGATTCTTGATACGGAGACGCGCAAGTTGTCGGGCTTCTTCGGCGCGTTGAAGGTACTCGCTCACATCGAGGTTTTCTTCGTCGGTGACGTTGGGTAACATGGCATCGAGCGTCGTTGCCGGGCTCCTTCCGTAGACCAATTTGTACGGAGATATCTGCGTCGTCTCCTGCACCGCCGTGTTGTATGCGAAGGTCACATACGGAAGAATGGCGTCCCACGTCTTGTGTTCGACATCGACGTACATTGACAGCATGTCGGCGATCGTCTTGTTAAGCCGCTCGGTGAGGCCGTTGGTCTGTGGGTGGTACGCTGTCGTCCGGCGGTGGTTTGTTTGGCTGTATGCCAAGATCGCTTGAGCTAAGTCGGCAGTAAATGCCGTTCCTCTGTCGGTGATAAAGACCTCCGGGGCGCCATGACGTAGGACGATATTTTCGACGAAGAATTTAGCTACCTCGGATGCACTGCCTTTTGGCAGGGCTTTTGTCTCGGCGTAGCGGGTGAGGTAGTCGGTAGCTACCACGATCCACTTGTTTCCGAAAGCCGACGTCGGGAACGGCCCCAGTAGGTCCATACCAATCTGCTGGAAAGGTCGGCAAGGTGGATCAATTGGCTGCAGAAGTCCCGCTGGCCTTGTTGGCGGTGTCTTGCGTCGCTGACAGTCCCGGCATAGTCTCACATAATGAGTGACGTCGCTGGTAAGACGTGGCCAGTAGTACCTTTCTTGTATCCTCGCGAGCGTGCGAGAAACACCGAGGGTCCCTGCCGTCGAATCGTCGTGAAGGGCCTGCAGGAGTTCTGGTCGCAGAGCTGAAGGCACCACAAGGAGATACTTAGCTCGAAGTGGTGAAAAGTTTTTCTTTTGTAGAAGACCGTTTCGTAGAAAGAACGACGCAAGTGCGTGCTTGAATACCTTCGGGACTTCGGCGGTCCTGCCTTCGAGGTATTCTATTAGGGCCTTAAGTTCCGGGTCGGCCCTCTGTCGTTCAGCGAAGTCGTCGGTAGTTATCGTTCCTAAGAAGTAGTCGTCATCCGGGTCATCGGGTAGCGGTTGGTCGACAAGCGCACGAGAGAGACAGTCGGCGTCGGAGTGTTTTTTGCCGGACTTGTAAATGACAGTAATGCCATTTTCTTGAAGTCTCAGGCTCCATCGTGCGAGGCGACCTGAGGGGTCTTTCAAGGTGGCTAGCCAACACAATGCGTGGTGGTCGCTCACAACTTTGAAGGGCCTGCCGTAGAGGTAGGGGCGAAATTTCGACGTAGCCGAAATGATGGCGAGGCACTCCTTTTCTGTTGTGGAATAATTTGCTTCTGCTTTGGATAGCGATCAGCTGGCTTAACTAATAACCCTTTCAAGTCCGTCAGCCCTCTGCACAAGAACGGCGCCAAGACCTACGCTGCTTGCGTCAGTATTTATTCCTGTCTCGGCGAATTCGTCGAAATGGGCAAGTAACGGAGGCGTCTGGAGGCGATGTTTAAGCTCCTTGAAAGCGTATTCCTGCGGCGTTTCCCACTTAAACTCCACGTCGGCCTTGGTAAGTTTAGTAAGAGGATCGGCGATGCGGGCGAAGTTTTTCACGAACCGCCTATAATAGGCACACAGGCCCAGAAATCAGCGCACGGCTTTCTTGTCAGTGGGCGGCGGGAAGTCGGCGATGGCGGCTGTTTTCCGTGGATCGGGACGAACTCCAGACTTGCTCATAACGTGCCCCAGAAACAAGAGCTCCTTATACGCAAATCTGCACTTTTCTGGCTTCAGTGTGAGTCCGGAAGTCCTGGTGGCTTGAAGTACAGCTTCAAGGCGCCGAAGATGCTCGTCGAAACTCGAGGAAAACACGACGACGTCGTCCAAGTACACAAGGCAAGTCTGCCACTTCAATCCTGCCAGTACTGTATCCATAACGCGTTGAAACGTTGCAGGCGCTGAGCAAAGGCCGAAGGGCATCACCTTAAACTCGAAGAGGCCGTCCGGTGCTATAAACGCCGTCTTCTCTCGGTCTCTTTCGTCGACTTCGATTTGCCAATAGCCAGTCTTGAGGTCCATTGACGAAACGTACCTGGCGTTATGGAGCCGATCAAGTGCGTCGTCTATTCGTGGGAGGGGATACACGTCCTTTCTTGTGATTTTGTTCAGGCGGCGAAAATCGACGCAGAAACGTAGGGTCCCATCCTTCTTCACTAACACCACGGGGGACGCCCAAGGACTCTTGGACGGCTGGATAATGTCATCACGCAGCATTTAATCAACTTGTCTCTTCATGGCCTCACGTTCTCGCGTCGAAACCCTGTACGGACTCTGACGGAGTGGTCTGGCATTTTCTTCGGTTATGATGCGATGTTTCGTGATTGGGGTCTGCCGAATTTTCGATGACGACGAAAAGCAATCTTCGTATTACAGGAGCAGGGCCTTGAGCTGTTCTTGCTTATCGTTCGGAAGTCTGGGATTGACGTCGAGAGCTATGGAAGGGGCTTGGTTCCTCTGAGCAGGTTCCGCAGAATCGGCGAGGGCGAAAGCACTGGTGGCTTCGACAATTTCTTCGATGTATGCGACCGTTGTTCCTTTGTTCACATGTTTGTACTCATTGCTGAAATTCGTGAGCATAACCGTTGCTTTGCCTCCCCGCAGCTCTGCAATTCCTCTTGCGACGCAAATATTTCGGGTGACCAACAGATACTGACTGCCTTCAACGACGCCTTCCAAGTCAGGTGATTTAGGAGCGCCGACTGAAATAATGACGCTTGAGCGAGGCGGAATGGTGACTTGTTCTTCCAGCATATTCAAGGCATGGTGTCCTGACGGCGTGCGCGGCGGTAGTGCTTCTTCTGTGGATAACGTTATCGACTTTGTTTTTAGGTTGATGACAGCCCCATGGAGACATAAGAAGTCCATGCCAAGGATGACATCTCTCGAGCAACGCTGTAGGACTACGAAGTCTGTAGGATAAATACGGCCGTTAATGGTGACTCTCGCTGTGCAGATTCCTGCAGGCGTTACGAGATGACTTCCGGCTGTGCGAATTTCAGGGCCTTTCCAAGCTGTCCTAACTTTCTTTAACTTCGCGGCGAACGGCCCACTGATGACAGAATAGTCGGCTCCAGTATCGACGAGAGCGGTCACACTGTGGCCGTCGATAAGAACGTCGAGGTCGCTAGTTCGCCGTCTCGCATTACAGTTAGGGCGTGGCGTCGGGTCACGGCTGTGTCGGCTTGTTCCGCTGCTTCCATGCTGCGTCGTCAGGCCACCTTCGGTAAATGAGCTTTTGCCGTCAGGGCTTTGCCTGGTTGGCGTTGTGTTCGGAAAGCTCCGTCGCGGCGTCGTCGTCGTCGGAGGATCTTCGGTAGTTCGTCGCACAGCAACCACACCTCCACCGGTTGCTGCCCTCAGTTTCCCGGATACGGGCTAGGAGACCGGCCCCGCGTTGGGCCAGAGTACTGCCGGTGGTGCGGTGACGTGCGGCGGCTGGGCGACGGCGAATGCGAAGGGCTTCGTGGTGTCCACCGAGTTCCTGTCAGGTAGTCGGCGATGTCACGTGGTCGTTCTCCTGGCTGCGGACGCGGTGCATTGACGGCGAAGCCACGCAGTCCCATCTGTCGGTACTGGCAACGGCGGTATGTGTGTCCGGCCTCGCCGCAGTGGTAGCAGAGCGGGCGATGGTCAAGGGTGCGCCACTCGTCAGTCTTCCTCGGTGCACTGCGCTGGGCCACTGGCGAACGGTATGACGTCGGTGGGGGTGGTGGCGTCTGTCGACTGAAGTGCGATGGGGTGGCGTTTTGGCGTGCACGGGGAGGAGCGTTGCGGCGCAGTGCAGCGGTGCAGCTCATAGCTTCCGGCTCGGGCAGCGGTGCTTGGGGAATTTGAAGCGATTGCCGAACTTCTTCTCGCACAATGTCGGCGACCGAATCCACTTGAGGCTGCGTCGAAGGCAACAGATTGCGCAGCTCTTCCCGCACGATCGCTCGGATCGTTTCACGCAGGTCTCCGGAGTAACTGGCTTGAGCAGCAGCGCAGTCTGCAGTCAGGCGGCGAATATACTGTTTGGTGCGTATGTCCAGGGTCTTTTCGATAGTGGTCGCTTCGGCTACAAATTCTTGGACGGTTTTCGGTGGGTTTCTTATCAGTCCCGCGAAGAGCTCCTGTTTGACCCCTCGCATGAGGAAACGAACTTTTTTCTCCTCAGGCATGTCTTGGTCAGCGTGACGGAACAGTCGGGTCATTTCTTCTGTGAAAAGGGCGACATTTTCATTTGGTACTTGAACCCGGGTCTCTAATAAAGCAGCGGCCCTCTCTTTGCGAGCGACGCTCGCGAACGTTTGCAGGAATGCACCGCAGAAAACATTCCACGTTCGGAGCGTGGACTCTCGATTTTCGAGCCAGGTCCTTGCGGTGTCTTCCAAATAGAAGAACACACGACGCAGCTTTTCGTCATGGTCCCAGTGGTTGAGGGCGGCCACACGGTCGTATGTTTCTAGCCAGGACTCCGGGTCTTCGAACGATGACCCATGGAAAATTGGTGGTTCCCTGGGTTGATGCATGACCATCGTGGGCTGGGACGCTGCGGTTGTCATTGTCGCTGCAGTCGCGGTCATGGCCTTCGTCTTCCGCGCCTTGTCTGGTAGAAGCCCGTACTCCGGTGGTAGCCCTTGCTGTCGGCGGCTTGTTCGCTGCTCCTGGTTGGCGTCGGTGTCTTCTCCGCGACGTGGGCTGGGTTCGCGGCTTGACGGGGGTGTCCTGTACATGAACGAAGCAGCACCTCCACCAGATGTCACGGGGTCGTGACGTGGCCGAAGACAGGAGACTTCGTGTTGGGATTTAACTGTTTATTAGGGCGAACCTGTGCCCGGTAAACGGAAAGTCCAATTACAGAAGCAGTCTCGTGCAGATAGCAGTCTCGGACTGATAGCGGCGAACGGAGCGTCGGCCTTCGATCAACAACTGACAAGCGGCGAAGCGCGTCGGCATTTATACTCTTGCCGTCGAATGTTCTAGCGTTATCGCTGGCGGTGGCGTAGGTTCCAGAACAATCTGTACCGTTCGCACAGTGGGCGTGATCTTATCGAAATGATCTACTATAGTCCGGAACCTTCTAGAAAACTGCAGGTGCGGTTTGCGCTGAGAATCGTGTGGTGTTTTGGGACGATAACAAAAACTTGGGAATTGGAACGTGGCAATATAAATAACATCATATAGATAACTTCTGTAGCAACGCGGTAAAGAAGTTAGCATTTTCAAAACGTATACTTCGTCGCACTTCACCTTCTATAAAACTAATACTTACAAAGCACTTATCAGGGCTAAGTTAGAATATGCAGGCCTGGTCTGGGCGCCGTATCCAACATACTTAATTAAAACATTAGAGAGGATCCAAAACCTGGCTTTGAGGTTCATTTATTCTTGCTGCTCTCGTTTTGCAAGCGTCTCGGCCCTTCGCGAGAAGGCAAATCTGAAAACACTCGCTCATCGTAAAATAGTCTCTCAAATAAAATTCATCTATCAATTGTACTATCTTCGCTTAAAAATTCAACCCAATCGCTACATAACTGACCCGTCCGTGCGCTTTTATCGTATTGATCTTAAAGAACCCCAGGTGGTGGAAATTTCCGGAGCCCTCCACTACGGCGTCTGTCATAATCATATGGTGGTTTCGGGACGTTAAACCCCACATATCAATCAATCAATGATCGTATTCATCATAATAAAACAGTTAGACAATCATTCAGTCATCTGAACGTTCATCAGTACTCATTATTCCCTCATGCTCTGCTCTTTCATTATGGAACAAGTTACCTCAGGAGGTCGTTAATGCGGACACGACACAATCGTTCGCCCGTTTTGTCAATGACCTAACACTTGATTTTTATATGCAATATAATATGTTCCTCATTAGTGCTGAGAGTTTTTGTATTTCTGTATGAATGCCATTATTGCTATGTAATAAATATATTTTTCCTGATGTTGAGAATTTGCTTATTTTTGTGCCTATGGTATTTTCTTTTATATTTTATAATCTGTTTTGTCACTGAAATTTGTTACCCACTCCTGCTTGGGTCCGAACATGACCTGCAGTATTTGTAAATAAATGAATAAATACAAAATGAATTTAGAAACGCACTCGTTTGATTTCATGAACATAACTGTAAACGGCATCAAAGGCGTTCCTGTGGCAGTAGCCCAAAGCCGAAGCAGTGAAGGACAGTATATTCTGAATGGTGAAGGGCAGCGCAAGGTTAGTGAATGGGATGACAAGGAGACGTTTTCTTAATAGTCTGTAACGGTGACATGACCAAAAATAGTGCTTTATTGATTCCAGGTCTGTACAAAAGCTGCGTAGGGGAGTTATTCCCAGACCAGACCTGTGTGAATAGAGATTAAAAGGGGGCACACGACATCGTAATCTTGTTAGCACAACTTCCTGTTGTCTAGTATGACACCAGTCGCTTTTCCATCGATATTTCAAATGTTTAAATTCAGTGCAAGGTGTTACTGATTCTATGGCATCAGCCCTGAGTGAAAAGTTTTGATATCTTATCGCCGTTATACTGGCCAGCATCGGAAGCACAGAAAGTATTGGGCCATTTATTGCCAGTCGAGCTAACGAGTGCGCCATTTCATTTAATTCTAAACCGCATTGTCTAGGTACCCATAATAACTTCAAGAGCTTCAGCTGTGGAGGAATTAGCGTATGGAATGTCCTTAAGGCATCTGAATAAGATGAACCTGTCAGGGACATACATACGGACAGGGAGTCTGTAAATATTATAGCAGTGTGGGTGCTCAGGGTTAGTTTTCGTAGTGCTAGAACAATAGCCAATAGTTCAGCTTCAAGAATAGGTGTGAAGTCTGGTAGTCTTACTGAAAACGAACAGTCAATTGAAGGAGAGCAAATATCTACTCCTGCCCTTTCGTCTATTACTGAAGCATCAGTGGCTATTACATGATTTGTTTCCACGTGTGCAAGGTAATCTTGCGAGCGGCTAGTTAGGACCCTGTTTGATTGAAATTTAGGCCTATAGGGAAAAATCTCACCATATTCTATGGTAAGATTTGTACAACACATCTACAGCAGTACAATTAACGTTGCCTATACATTCGTCGGATTCATAATTTGTTGATTTTTATTGAAGATTTGTCAATACTAATATACTTTCATAAAAAACTCTCTTCCTTCATAATGGTATGACTCTTGAACGGTAGTTCTTATTAAGTCCTTCGCATTGAATGGGAACCCGGCCTATCCCCTTCGTTCTCTTCGCAAGCCCACTGCTTCGACTGTGCACTGCAGTTCCGGAAAGGCCTAACCCGAGTGCATCTGTCAATTAGGCAGTGACCCGAGAACCACGAAGATGCCAGCCGGCGCCCACTATAGCTTTGTGGCCCGCAGCCCCATCGATTGAGCGGGCGGCTTGATCGACGGCAACCAGACGCACCGTAAACGCAGAAAAAGGGCGATGACGATTTGCCAAAAGGCGTGGTGCGGAGCTACACTCCACCCAGTCGACGCCTTCGCGCACGACGTGGATCCATCTAGCAAAACATTAGCGTTAGCCTAGTCATTAGGAATTGATATCCGGAAAAATAATGGCATTACGCACGCAAGTTCGCTATACAAAGTGCATTGTATACGGCTACAGAAACTTAAAAGAGGCATTTGGTACGGCGATCAGCAGTCTCAAGACACTATTATATACTTGATCTGTTCCACTGTAGGCTACATACGCCACTTTACTTTATCAATGCTTGCAGTCAATCGTAACAGCCATCCTCTTCCATGACTTGCGTGTTTGATTCCTTCATCTTGCGGAAAAGTGAACGTCGGCCAAACCGAGAGTTGCCCCAATAATTGGCTAACAGAGCACGAAGACAACATTTTTCAAAAATAAGAAAGAAAAAGCAGCTGAAGTACGTGCACCTTGTGGCAAATGTTACCGCATGTGGCTGTGAACAATGGTTTGCAGAAGCAGCGTGACATTATCAACATGTCTGGAACTGGAAGAATATCTTATAGAAAAAACTAAGAATTGTTATGTGAATTAGCCGTCCGTGGTTTCGCATAAAAAGGAAATATTTTTTCTCGAGGCAACATGTTAGTGATCCGGGCTGGACTTTCGTTTTTTTTGTTTTCTTTCTTACTTTACTCAGCGGTGGCTGGTTTCTGCATAGCTTGTTGAACATTTGCCCAAGCACATCATTGTACATGAATGCCTTTGAGCATCATCCTGTACGTATATAAAATGATCAGTTGCGCACAATATACAGTTGGTCATAATCGTTGTGTGAGGCGTTTTCTGAATGGAGGGGTGTTTGAATGCGCGAGTTTTGCGAGGGATTTCGAAGTTGCGCTAAGTTACCTACAGACGTTACCACATCAATGAGGAGCGCACACTTTCCTCGCCTCACACGACAACGTTTTGAATGAGTGCATGTCCGGTACCAGTGTTCCGTGTCTGTTGATGCCATTATTTCTCGGAATCCAGCGGATGCACTCCAGCTTCCCAAAAATTAACTACCGTTCTTTGGCCTTAGTCGTCGGCATAGAGATCCATCACTATGCGTCAACGTGGGCGCATCTGCGTCAGATGATTCTACAGCTCAAATCACTGACAGACGTTGTTGAAGCTCTTTTACATCAATATGAAATTATTATTAACTCTCCGTACTGCTGCGAAAACAAGACTTACTTTCCTGTTATACCGAGTCGCCAATAAACGGCTTCATATTTCCCGGCTTGTACTTTGCGTGTTTCACTGAGGGACATGACAATACTATGGCCGCCATGTAAATATGGAAACAACAGTGCAGATTTTCTATAGCGAAACGCCGTCGTAGATACAACTCTAACATAAATGGCCAAATTAAAGGGTTGTGCATGACCCAGTACATGAATTAAATGGCTTTTCGGCTGGATCAAGTATCGCAGTATATTATCAGCGATGTTATGCTCATTACAAAAGAATTAAAAAGCTTCACAACAACGTTGCAGCCTTTCTCGTCACTTAAATTTTTTGTCTATTTCTTTCGTTTTATCTCATCTCTTCGTGTGTGTCTTTGTGACCGTGATAATTTCTCTTGTTTTTCATTATTTCTTGATGTCTTTTATTGTCTTGTCCTTGTCACTCGTTTTTAGGGTATTTGTCTTGTTTTCTTCTCTCTAGCTCCGCTTCTTTCTAAGCTACATTTCACTCTTAACCACCTTCCTTTCGTTCTCCTTACTTCTACTCCTTACGATACAACACAACACAACACAACACACCAAATGTGACTTCTCTGGTAGCGTGCCTGCTGCTTTTCATGTGTGCTTCAAGACAATGCTACTCATAAAACACGTCAAAGGAATACTCTAGACGCAGGAAGATGTTCTGTCAGCGCGTGACGAGCGTTACACCATCTAGTTTCCCTGAACATTCCAACTGTGTCATTCTGCACAGAGACGAGTTTATCACCAAAGCACCTTGCTGATTCTCTTATATATAAAATATCGCCATGTTTGGAGTAAGTTGTTGTTGCATCAGACATTCTAGACGTCTGCTGAAAAGTCGTGCTGTAAACTTAGGAAATTGTGGGACGTATTTCGACTAAAAAATTGGCAGATCCCACGTACAGTGGACATCTATGATATCTCATTTTAAAATCATCACAATGTTACGAGGCGGAGGTAAATTATGCCGCACATGACTTCCGTGTCATGATTATCATATTTTGACGTGTCATTTACATTCGTTATCTATTCACGTCACTTGATACCAAATTAAGTATATGTAGAGCTAGCGAAACGGCCGCGAGCGGGCTATGAGCGTGGCATGTAGTCAAGTTTTACAAGACACGCATGCCATGAGTATCATGTTTGAACTTGTCATCTACGTTCGCCGTCTATTCACGTCACGTAAGACCAACTTTGGTATATGCTGAACTAGCAAAACGGCCGTGAGCACGCTATGAGCGTGGCATGTAGTGATGTTTTCCATGACACACATGCCATGAGTATCATGTTCGAACGTATCTAAGCCGGATATAATAGCACTCCAAGAAACCGGGCACGGATACGTCACGCTCACTGGGTATAGAGCTTTAGAGTGCGAAATCTATGGTAGAGGCTTATATGTGTTTGTAAATAGGCAGCTGACACACATCTCTCATGATCTGGGCATTCAGGACAAGAATTTAGAGTATTTCATGGTGCAGGTATTAGTGCCGGTCTCATACAAAAATCAAAGATGCAACAGCTTATTTGTCCTCAACATTTACAGTAACCCGAAGCACTATAAGCAACAGTTCAAAATAATTTTCGAGAAAGCTACGAAACTCGCGGAAGATAGGGATCTAATCATGTTAGGGGACTTCAACGCTGCTCAGGAACTCTGGGGATATACTGCGACAAACCCCAAAGGCAGGAATCTATGGCATCATGCTGACGAGCAAGACCTGGTATTGATTACGGATAAAGGGTATCCCACAAGAATCGGCGATTCTGTCTGTAAAGACGCCACACCCGACCTAACCTTTGTCAAGAACGTAGAGCATCCCATATGGACAAATACCGGTCATAACTTCGGCAGTGATATTTATGTTCTCGAGGTTAGGCTGGAGGTTGAGAAAGGCCGCACTCGAGAATTTGAGGTTGTTGATTGAGATGTCTTTCGCAGAATTAGAACGCAAAGCGAACCAAATGCTACCAAACCAAGCCTCAAAGAGTGGTGCGAATCCATCAGAAATGATATCAAATCAGCCACAAAAAAGCTTCTCACTGACGCTAACGTGGAGGCCATGAATTCTAAACCAGCCCACTTACTTGAAGCAAAGCAGGCCATTACTAAAAACGGCGAACTCAAAGACTGAATCGTAAACGGAGGAAGAAAATAGCAGAACTGAATAAACAAATTGAACTGCACTGCACCCACCTATGTGAGCAGCATTGGGATGAATTTTGTGAAACGATTGATGGGCAGATCAGGAACGGCAAAGCTTGGAAACTAATTAAGCACCTCCTAGTCGAGCAAGGCACCAGGTGCAACCAGAGACTCTGTCTTGCCCGGGCCATACACACAGCCCTTAAAAATCAGGACATTGAAACAGTTACTAAACAACTCATAGACAAATACCTACCAGTCGCTAAAGATCCAGAACGATTTCCACGATTGGAATACCGGGGAGCCCCTCAGCCGGAGCTTGATCGACCCTTCACTTTATCTGAAATCAGAAGGGTGTTAAGTCAGTTAAACAGAAAGTCTGCCCCTGGCCCAGATGGCGACGCCAACAAGTCACTCAGGAATCTCGACGAACCTTATATTGAATCACTGACTGATTTTATTAACGAAGCATGAAATTCGGGTGAAGTTCCAGATGAATGGAAACTTTCTCAAGTCATACTAATACCGAAACTGGTAAACCTGGAAGTCTGCAAAACTTGCGACAAATATCGCTAACATCATGTGTAGGGAAAGTTGCCGAGCATGCAATCCTCAACAGGCTTAAGGATTTCTTGGAGGACAACAACATATACACCAACAATATGGTAGGCTTCAGATCCCTACTATCTACTCAGGATGCCATGAAGCAGATTAAACACCACATTCTAGACGGATACTCTAGAGATACCAAAGCCATCCTTGGACTAGACATGGAGAAAGCATTCGACAACATTAGGCACAAATACATCCTTCAAACGGTTAAGGATATTGGACTTGGATCGCAAATGTATCATTACATATATTCTTTCTTGGGGGCACGTACGGCGAGGTTAAGGGTAGGAGACACCAATTCCGACGTGGTTAAACTCGGTGATCGTGGAACCCCTCAATTCTCGGTGATCTCTCCCGTCCTCTTCAACCTGTGCATGATCGGCCTGTCCAGGAAACCGAGAAATATCAGCAACATTCACCACACCATTTATGCTGATGACCTTACCATATGGTGTGCTGGTGGTAGTGAAGGGCAGGTACAAGATGCACTCACAGAAGCGGTGCAGACAGTGGAGGTATACTTGAGGCCCACTGGTCTCAGGTGCTCCCCACAGAAATCGGAATTATTACTTGACAGAAAATAGAAAGGGGGGAGACCTAAGGCTTGGAAGCCACTATTCGAAAGTGACATACATATATTGACCGAAAACAGGGTAAATATACCGAGAGTCGACACAATGAGGGTACTGGGCTTTTTTATAGATGCAAATAGCGGGAATCACATGGCGCTCAAGAAAATTATCTTCAAGACAGAGAATGCATACCGGATGATAAGACGACTTGCAGAGAGACAAAAAGGCATGAAAGAGGACAATCTTATCAGGTTGGTCAACTCTTTCGTGTTATGTCTTATTTCATATGTGGCTTCTATGTATAACTGGACACAAACCCAACTAAAAAGCTGGACGCGGAGATCAAGAAAGTCATCAACAGTGCACTGCGTCACAAAATTTGGTATATGTGGAGCTAGTGACACGGTCGCGAGCGCATCATGACCGTGGTATCTTGTCATGTTCTTACATCAATCAATCAATCAATCAACCAATCAATCAATCAATCAATCAATGAAGCTTTATTTTCATAAATAGATGTATGCAATTACATGACACGCGTGTCATGATTATCATGCTTGCACTAGTCGGATACCTTTGTCATCCATTGACGCCAGATAACACCGAATTTGGTACATGTGAAGCTAGCGAAACGGCCGCGAGTGCATTATGAAGGGCCCGTTACACTCCGACATAACGTTGACGAGTGCACATGCTGGACGCAGTGACGCTACGCTAGCCAAATGCAAGCACCCTATAGTAGGACGCCAGGCGCGACCGGCGCGACCAGCGTGCGTCGGCGCGGCCCGGTGGCAACCGGCGCAAAATGCAACATGCTGCAATTCGCGCCGAAAAAGTTACACAAACAGCACCGCATATGCCTCTCTTCGTGACGGAGGGACGCTGGGTGCGCTCAAGCGATGCGTCAAAGCAACACAGCGCGGCATGCGCCTGCAATTATATGGCAGGTGGATCGACGCCAGGCGTGGCATCGCCGGCGTGACGCAATAAAACAAACGCACGCGCCGGGTCGCGAGTTTACACAAGTGAGCGAATAGACCCCTCCACAATGCACTGCACCAGGTGGCTTTATGAGGCTCTTGGAAGCTGCGCGCTCATTGGTTCGTGCGTAATTTTGTCAGCAAACATGGCTGCGCCCATGAATATGCTGCAGGGTTCGTGTGTAGGACGCGGGCACAGCTGACGCAGACGCCGCGGCTAAGGCGAGACGAAGTCGACGCTCGCACGCGCACTGGCAAACCGCCTACGATGAATGGGAAGACGGCGCTATCAAGTAGTTGGTGCTACCAAGGTGCTACAGAAACGCTGTTCGGCACGCCTGTTCCGACGCTGCCGAAAGATTTGCCGCTCCGTTTGCAACGATTGCTGAAAGCATCGAAGTCGGCGCAGATATGCAGTGAAAAATGAAAGATGACGGTGTAAACATTTCATGTGTGGACTGTATAACAATAAATGTAACTCAGTATGCTTTGTTGCAGCTGAAAGAGCAAGTGTCGGAGCACTTGAGTGCCTACGTCGCGCAAGTCACTCGATCGGCCACACAATATTGGCTCAGCTTGTACTCACTCTGGCATATCTTAGGCTACTCGTAGTGAATGCCACCGCTACTGATTGTGATAGCGACGTGAAAAGAGAACCACGAATATCTCTAGCAGCGCATCGACAGACTTGCAAATGAATATATTCGTAGTGTCACTCTAAAACACGTCAAGAAATTTTGTTCGCATAAGAAGTAGAGGCAGCGCTATTAACGAAAGAGAATGACGCGGGTGACAGAATATTCCTTCTAGGACAAATACACTTTGAAATCTGTTGTATGCTGTGCATATATAAAGAACCTGCCCCCAGCTGGCGTTTTTTTTTGCTAACTTCACTGCGATGCATGTCTGTAGATAGAGCGTTGAAGCGTTGACAGAACGAGTACTGTCACACTACAAAAAGCGCGCAGGCAAAGGGTTCGCGAGATGTGGATTTCAGAAGCGAATTCAATACGAATTAAATAGCGGTGCTATAACCCAATTGAACGCTTTCAGGAACCTAATTTACGCTCTTCTGATAGTTTTATTATACTAAGAATATATTGTAAAAATAACCCTAGAAAACCAGTATAGTTTATGTGAAATAAGTATTCACGAACTGCCACCAAATTATACTACAATTATTAAAACTGCGATAAGCTTGTACGCAGCAGCGACAAGGACCTACGAAATACTTTTCAACTGTTTGTCAAAATACCACAGCAACTACATTATGCAAGCTGAAACTATCTTACCAGCTTTTGAGTAAAATTGCGGCATACAATACAAACAATTTTGAACCTAGCACCATGCATTCAGCTAAAGATTTATGGGAACAGGCAAAATTATCCCAACATATACTCTGGCACAGAGAGCATGTAAGAATCAAGTAAATTTGTAATTTTCAGTATCAATAAAATTCTTTCTGAGAAGATTTGGAACCATCCATTTTCTGGCTCAAGTTGAGCCAAATGCCTATATGGTCTAGGTGCTTTCTCGAAAAAAAATAAATGTAAAATTTCACAAGAACATTGCATTGTTGTTCTGAAACAAAACAATGCAATACGTTAATTGTTTTCGCCAGAGCATTTTGAATATCAGATGAATATAATGCTGTCAAAGATGCGGCAAAAATAAAAAAAATGTCATTGCGAGATGCTTGGGGAATGTGAAGTCTCCACATATTGCTACTTCAGCTATGTGAATCGCTATGTATATTTGTTACGGTAATAACACATGCAGCACAACATGCCACATTCAGACGTCTCTTTTGGCCTTTGGCCAGCACTAACATAACAAGGTCATTTTTTTCAACCTGCTAGTCGTGTCAATTCACATGAGTATTCTTTATTCCCAAGGCCATTAGTTTTGGAATAGGTTGCCAGTCAATGCTGTGAACTGTTCTACGCTGGAATCTTTTGTCAACTGTCTAGAAGAGATTGATTTTTTTCTAAAAATGCATACAAGTGAATGATAAAGTATCCTATGTGTATATATTCTTTCTTTCTTTTCTTTTTGTGGAGTGTTATTGTGTTTAATGTTACCTCTATGTATCCACTCCTGCATGGGCCCGGTTAGGGCCTGCAGTATGTCATCATCATCATCAGCCTGACTACGTCCACTGCAGGACAAAGACCTCTCCCATGTTCCACCAGTTAACCCGGTCCTGTGCTTGCTGCTGCCAATTTATACCCGCAAACTTCTTAATCTCATCTGCCCACCTAACCTTCTGTCTCCCCCTAACCCGCTTTCCTTCTCTGGGAATCCTGTTAGTTACCCTTAATGATCAGCGGTTATCCTGTCTATGCGCTTCATGCCCGGCCCATGTCCATTTCCTCTTCTTTATTTCAACTATGATATCCTTCACCCCCGTTTGTCCCCTAATCCACTCTGCTCTCTTCTTGACTCTTAAGGTTACACCTGCCATTTTTCTTTCCATTGCTCGCTGCGTCGTCCTCAATTTAAGCTGAACCCTCTTTGTAAGTCTCCAGGTTTCTGCTCCGTAGCTAAGTACCGGAAAGATACAGCAGTTATATACCTTCTTCTTGAGGGATAGTGGCAATCCACCTGTCATAATTTGAGAGTGCTTGCCGGATGTGCTCCACCCCATTCTTATTCTTCTAGTTACTTCAATATCGTGGTTAGGCTCTGCGGTTATTACCTGTCCTAAGTAGACATAGTCTTTTACAACTTTAAGTGCACTATTACCTATCTCGAAGTGCTGCTCCTTTCCGAGGTTGTTGTACATTACTTTCGTTTTCTGCAGATTGATTTTAAGACCCACCTTTCTGCTCTCCTTGTCTAACTCCGTAATCATGAGTTGCAATTCATTCCCTGAGTTACTCTGCAATGCAATGTCATCGGCGAAGCGCGGGTTACTAAGGTATTCTCCATTAACTCTTATCCCTAACTGTTCCCATTCTAGGCTTCTGAAAACCTCCCCGTAAGCACGCGGTAAATAGCATTGGGGAGATTATGTCCTCCTGCCTTACACCCTTCTTGATTGGTATTCTGTTGCTTTCTTTATGAAGCACTATGGTAGCAGTTGATCCCCTGTAGATTTCTTCCAGAATGTTTATATATACTTCATCTACGCCCTGATTCCGCAGTGTCTGCATGACGGCTAATATTTTTACTGAATCAAACGCCTTCTAGTAATCTATGAAGGCTATGTATAGTGGTTGGTTATACTCTGAGCATTTCTCTATTACCTGATTGATAGTATGAATGTGGTCAATTGTTGAGTAGCCTGTTCGAAACCCTGATTGTTCCTTTGGTTGATTGAATTCGAATGTTTTCTTTACTCTGTTAGCAATTACCTTTGTAAATAGCTTGTATACTACAGAAAGAAAGCTGATCGGCCTATAATTCTTCAAGTCCTTGTTATCTCCTTTCTTGTGTATTAAGATGATGTTAGCGTTCTTCCAAGATTCTGGTACCCATCCCGTCAGGAGACACCTCGTAAACAGGGTGGTTAGTTTTTCTAACACAATCTGTCCTCCATCTTTCAGCAGATCTGATGTTACCTGATCCTCACCAGCAGTTTTGCCTCTTTGCATGCTCTCCAAAGCTTTTCTGACTTCTTCTATCATTACTGGTGGGGTGTCATCTGGGTTACTGCTAGTTCCTATAGTATTAAGGTCGTGGTTGTCTCGGCTACTGTACAGATCTCTGTAAAACTCCACCGCTATTTTAACTATCCTATCCATATTGGTAGTTATTTTGCCTTCTTTGTCCCTTAGTGCATACATCCGACTTTTGCCTATCCCTAGTTTCCTCTTCACTGCTTTGACGCTTTTTCCGTTTTTCAGAGCGTGTTCCATTCTCTCCATGTTATACCTTCTTACATCGCATACTTTACGTCTATTAATCAACTTTGAAAGCTCTGCCAGTTCTATTTTGTCTGTTGTACTTGACACTTTCATGATTTGACGCTTCTTAATTAGGTTCTTCGTTTCCTGGGAAAGCTTGCCAGTGTCCTGTATAACTACTCTGCCTCCAACTTCCACTGCACATTCCGTAATGATACTCGGCAGATTATCATTCATTGTATATACGCTAAGGTTGGTTTCCTCACTAAGAGCCGAGTACCTGTTCTGCAGCGAGACTCTGAATTCCTGTACTTTCTCTCTCAGTGCTAGCTCATTGATTGGCTTCTTGCGTATCAGTTTCTGTTGTTCCTTCTTCAAGTCTAGGCGAATTCGAGACCGTACCATTCTATGATCACTGCATCGTACCTTGCCAATCACTTCCACATCCTGCACAATTCCTGGGTGTGCAGTCATTATAAAGTCTATTTCGTTCTTATTTTCGCCATTAGGGCTCCTCCATGTCCACTTGCGGTGTTCTCGTTTTCGGTAGAAGGTATTCAAAATCCGCAAATTATTGCGTTCTGCGAATTCTACTAGTAGCTCTCCTCTGGCGCTTCTAGTGCCGATGCCATAATCTCCTACTGCCTGGTCTCCAGCCTGCTTCTTCCCTACCTTTGCATTAAAGTCGCCCATCACTATAGTATACTGTGTTTTTACCTTACTCATTGCCGATTCCGCGTCTTCATAGAAGCATTCAACTGAAGCGTCATCATGGCTGGATGTAGGCGCGTAAGCCTGTACTACCTTCATCTTGTATCTTTTGTTTAGTTTAATTACGATACCTACCATCCTTTCATTAATGCAATAGTATTCCTCTATGTTGCCAGCTATGTTTCTGTGAATTAGGAACCCCGCTCCCAGTTCTCTTCTGTCTGCCAAGCCCCGATAGCAAAGGGGCTTGGCAGACAGTAGCCCATTCTGTAGCCCAGTATAGGCCTCATCTGTCCTCCTAACCTCGCTGAGCCCTATTATATCCAATTTAACACCCTCTAGCTTCTCGAATAGTACAGCTAGACTTCCCTCACTAGATAAATTTCTAGCGTTAAACGTTGCCAACTTCAGGTTCCAAAGGCGGCCTGTAGTCCAGAGATCCTTAGCACCTTTTGCTGCGTTGCAGATCTGACCGCCGCCATGGTCAGTTGCTTTGCAGCTGCTGGGGACTGAGGGCCGTGAGTTATTTGACGTATTCATGTGGGAGGTAGTGGCCAGATACTGCACCAGGGTGGCCAATCCTTCTCTGGTGAGGGAGTGCGTTCCCGGCGGTGGTTACCGGTGAGGCCGCACCCCAGGCTTCTTAATGCAGTTTTTATTACTCACTGTAATAGAGCTCACCAATAACCGCACTGAGTAGCAAGCACCCTTGGGTAGCTTCGCAACGCACTTTTCCACGTGAACATTTTGCAATGAATTTTCAAATGCCCAACCCATCGCTAAATAGAAATAAATAAATAAAAAATTAGAAGAGTGCTGTATCTCTGTATTTTGTGCAGTGTCTTTACATACAACTTGTTAGCAACTTGTACGATAGGCCAAGGTTAGTATGTATTGAAAGAAAAATGTGGACTAACTTTTCCTATATCACCAATATTTCAGTATTATTTAAACAATGCATAACAAATTTTTGTAAACAGTGTGGCATTCTACCATTTTGTTTGTTACACCTTTGAGTATAGCTATTGTAATATTGTTAGCATAATCTACATAAATCAAACATTTCCTGTCAACCTGAGGTGTAAAGATGTTTTTTTATTATTTTGCATGGAGCCAGAACTAGAAGTGTTGCAAACGGCCCATGTAATTTCTCAACAAAGTGCGCTCCAAACAGATTATAAACTGTTCATAAACTGATAATTCACAACCCTACAGCTATTGTGGCATTCCAAGTCACGTGCACTCGACACACTATCGTAACTATTTGCCTTACGCGAACATGCATTGAGTGTAAAAAGAAATGCCGAGGAGAGGTGCATCTTTGAACACTACGCGCAACTCTAGTTGCAGCTGGTTATTCTCTTCAATCACAGGACATTTGTCAAATAATTGATGAGTAAAGAATGCAAGCATCACGCTAACGATTCCGGATTGCAGTTTTGATGTACACAATGCAGTCTTTCTCACATTAACCACAAGGATTTGCAACATGACGCTTACTCTGAGCACTGGTTCATAAATATTCACACATGGCTTCACCAAAATACCTAGCTGTATTGCAGTGAAGCCCCAATTAGCGTGTGCGTAGTTTTTTGTTTTTTTACAACTTTAGACAAAGGCTCGAAGCTGTGGGTATGAGTTTACCTTTTTGTTGTTTAATTTATTCCACTGAAGTCTATGCGCACTAAAGGCACTGTGCAACAGCAGCAATAGCCGCGCTTTCGCTGGGTAGCGTAGTCACCGAAGCTGCGCCTGCCCGAGCATCGTTTGCGAACTTGACTGCACCGATAGTCTCGTAAACAAGCATGTTATGGCTCTAGAGGTTCGGAACTGCAAAAAAGAACTTTTCGAGACCCGGATCTCGACGTCTTCTTAATCTTCACTGGATACGACTGTCCACTTCTTCGTGTCTCCTGCAGTCGTTGGAAACGGACCAAGACTGCCGGTGGGAGTAAAGTGCAGCGTCGATAGAAGCACGCTCACAGAGTTTTGCGGCACACTTGGAAGTTTCTACAGGTGCCTCCAAATGATCGGAAGGCGTTTTTCACGATGAAGATCGCTTTAGCGAACAAAGCGCACTTATTTAGTCTTGCCTGGAAGCTGCCTGCAGGCATCGTCATGGGCGCAGCCATGTTTGCTGATGACATCACGCACGAACCAATCAGCACGCAGCTTCCGAGAGCCCCGTAAAAGCGCCTGGCGCAGTGCATTGTGTGTGTGTTTGTGTGTGTGTGGGGGGGTCCTATCTATTCGCCGTTGTAAAGTCGCCGCCGGGTCACGTAGAAGTGTACTGCGCCTTGAGTGTGGCATGTAGTCATATTCTTACATGACACGCATTTCATGATTATCATCTTTAAACTAGTCACATAACTTCGTCATCCGTTCGCATCACGTAATATCAAGTTTGGTACATGATAAGCTAGCGAAACGGCCGCAAACGTATCATAACTCATGAGCTAGCATGTATAGTAATGTTGTTACGTGACACGCATCTCATGATTATCATGTTTAATCCAGTCACATACATTCGTCATCCATTCACGTCTCCCGTGAGACCAAACTTGGTATATGTGAAGCTAGCGAAACGGCTGCGAGCGCACCATAAGTGCAGCATGTAGCGATGCTGTTACATGACATGCATATCATGTTTTAAATGTGAAGCATTTTTTAGCGAACTTCGGTGACGTTGAGCGTATCTATCTATCTATCTATCTATCTATCTATCTATCTATCTATCTATCTATCTATCTATCTATCTATCTATCTATCCGCGTATGACTCTTAGCTCTCCTGGCTGTTTGTATAATGGTATCGATGCCAAACTTGATACGGCATAACATGATGGTATGACGAGCATATTTGACTAGTAATTACATGAAAATCATGATATGTATGTCATGAATGTCATGACTTACATTTCGTGGTCTGCTGCTCTTGTGGTGGTTTCGTTCACATGACAGTTTGCAAAACTGGTATGGTATGACATGATTGCAGGGCGAACACAATCGACAGACTCTAACATCAAAATCATGACATGCGTGTCATGTAACAACATGACTACATGCCATGCTCATGATGCGCTCGCGGCGATTTCGCTAGCATCTCATATACCAAATTTGGTATTACGGTACGTGAATGGATGAAAAAAATATGTGACTGGTGCAAACATGATAATCATGATATGCGTGTCATGTGAGAACATGACTACATGCCAAGTTCATGATGCGCTGGCGGCCATTTCGCTAGCTCCAGTTATACGAAATTTGATATTATGGAACGTGAACGGATGAAAAAGGCATAATACTGGTGCGAACACGATAAACATGAGATGCGTGTCATGTAACAACATGACTACTTGCTACGCTCATGATACGCTCGCGGCCGTTTCGCTAGCTTCAGATGCACCACAGTCGGTATGACGCAGCGCGAGCGGACGACATATGTTAATTGCACATCCAAACATGATAATCATGACATGCATGTCATGTAACGACATGACTACATGCCATACTCATGATGCGCTCGCAGTCGTTTGCCTAGCTTCACATTTGCAAATTTGGTATTATGTGATGTTAATGGATGACGAAGGTATGTCACCGGGGCGAACATTATAATCATGAGATGCGTGTCATGTGAGAACATCACTGCATGTCGCAGTCAAGGCACCAATATATTTCGATGTGACGCGGTGCGCGTGCTCGCCGGCATTTATTTCGACGCGTCACGCCGGCGTTGCCACGCCAGGCGGCAGTCCGGCTATACATACACCCGCAGGCGCGCGCCGCGCTGCGGTACCTTCACGCATGCCCGTTTCAGCGCGTGCGGCGTCCCTCCGTCACAAAAAAAGGGCGACGCAGTGTTGTTAGCTTAACGCATCGGCGCGAAATGCAGCATGTCGCATTTCGCGGTGGCTGCCGTCGGGCTGCGCCGACGGACGCTGTTCGCGGCGGTTGCATCTGGCTTCAGACGATAGAGTGCTCGCGTTTTGCTGACGTAGCGTCGCTGTGCCCAGCGTGCGCGCGCGTCAACGGAACATTGGAGTATATTGAGATTTCATATAGTGCTCGAGGCAGTTTTGCTAGCTCCACATGTACCAAATTTGGTGTTACGTAACATCAATGAGTGACCAAATATATGAGTGGTGCAAACATGATAATCCTGAGACGCGTGTCATGAAAGAAAGTGACAACATACACGCTCATAGCGGGCTCGCTTCACATATACTAAATTTGGTCACACGTGACGTGAATAGGTGGCGAAGGTAAATGACACATTCAAGCATGATAACCATGACACGGAAGTGATGTATGGCATCATTTGCCCCCCCCCTTCGTAACGTTGCGCTCTTTTTAATGTGAAATATGAACATTTCTCATTCGTGCATCGCATATCATAAATTCACACTGTACGTGGGGTATGCGAATTTTTTTATGTTAGCGTCTGTAGCTTGTGTTGGCCATGCAGTCATGTCATACCATACCAGTTTTGCAACACGTCATGCGAACGAAACTACTGCAGTAGCAGAAAGACTATGAAATGTAAATCATGACATTCATGACATACTTGTAATGATTTTCATGTTATGACTAGTCATTTATGCTCGTGATACAGTCATGTTATGGCATAACAAGCTTGGTATCAATACCATTATCAAAACGGCCAGGAAAGCTCAAAGTTGTAAGCAGCTAGATAGATGGATGGATGGATGGATAGATAGATAGATAAATAGATAGATAGATAGATATGCTCAAAGTCGTCGAAGTTTGCTAAGAAATGCTTCACATCTAAAACGTACATGAGGCCTTTGAGCAACGAAACTTAGCTAACCATAATAAAGTGCGGGAAACAAGCTAAATTCATAAACTATATTTTTCTGCAGTGAAAAAAAATGAAATAAACGAGTGCTTGATATGCAAACTATTGTTACCATTGTGCATTGTTATAAAATATTTCGGACCACTGAAACCACAAATTCTAGCCGCAAAGCCACATAATTTTTATTTTTTTTGTAATGCGCAAGTTTATTCAATTATCTGGAGTGGTTCGTTATCAATGGCGTTACATTTATATTTCTCGTAATCGTCTCTCATAATCGTATGGTAGTTTTGGGACGTTAAACCCCACATATCAATGAATTACATTTATATTTTACAATAACTGAAGTGGTCCGTGTATGAAGCATTGAAACGGCAAGAGCACAGCGAAGATGAAGAGGAAGATGAGGATGAGATAGGGAGAATAAATGATTTTATTGAAGTAAGTAGGAATAAATTTGCGCACGTCGTTCGTATTCTGCCAAACACAGGTCCTGGACCAGATGGCGTCACTTCAGAAATGCTAAAGATATTATTCGGCATCTCTCCTGAAGTCCTCCTTAACGTTGTCAACTATTCACTTGAAAATAGTTGGATACCTCCTGACTGGAGACTTGCAAATATAATACCACTTCTTAAAAAACAGGGACTAGGAATGCAGATAGATAACATTAGGCCAATCGCTTTAACATCACATGTAGTTAAGTTAATAGAAAGAATACTTTACAGTAGAGTTACGACGTTCATAACAGATAATGCGATACTCAGTGCATGCCAGATTGGATTTAGACCAGGTTACTTCATATTGTGGGCGCATGTTAATTTAGAGGCCCGTATAAAGCTTGCTTGCCACAGACGACAATATGCGGCCCTAGTAACCCTTGATTTAGCCAAGGCATATGACAGTGTTGAACATCCTATTCTTATCAATGCCCTAAAAGAGCTTACGTTCCCGCAGTACATAAAAAATTGGATATATGAATTTTTAAAAGACAGAAAATTTTACTGCTCCCAACAGGGTGTTTCCACACCGAAGTATAGCCAAACGCGAGGTGTTCCCCAAGGCTCTGTTCTATCGCCTATGCTATTTAACATTTTGTTGAGTTAAATACCACTGAGTGATAAGGTAAAAGTATATGTATATGCAGATGATATCGCGTTCTTTGCATCTGAACAGCGATATTCATTTACTACATTCGACTTTACAGTGTTATTTGGCAACATTGGAAACCTGGTTTCAGAAAATTCATATGAACCTGAACGTAACCAAAAGTGCTATAATAGTTTTTTCATTGGACGTACCAGTTACTATTTCTCTTCAGTACCATCAAGAAATAATTCCCCAGGTTAACTGTAATAAATATCCCGGTGTACTGTACGATCAAAAACTGAGCTGGCGTGACCACATTGAACATATCGAAATTAAGGCTACACGCGCTGTGTGGATGATAGGTAGGCTTGGGCGCCTCCGTTCCGGTCTTCGTAGAGATACGCTGATCATGATTTATCGCATGTACGTTCGTCCGATTCTTGAATTAAGATGTGTACTATTCTCTGGTAGACCAGCATACAAAATAAACCCCCTGATTCCCTTAGAGCGGGAAGCTCTACGTAGTTGTTTAGGTGTGCGAAAATTCACAGCTAACATTGTTTTGTATCAAGAAGCTCGAATACCCACCCTTGCTTGCAGATTCCGTATTTTAACAGTCAAAAACTATTTAGAATTTTCTGAATCCACTTTAAGAAGGCGACAGTTTGTATTATTTGCCGATCCTGGTGTCTTTTCTAATGAGCATTGGTCACGTGTATATAAACGCCATGTGCTATTTGTTCAAACACTTCTAGATGCTTTAAATGCTAATATATTCGAGATCACACCATCTGTCAAACCAATCGGCCAAGTGTAAATAGAATTTGACGATATCTTCCCCATGAACGCTAAACACTTGCCCTCTAAATATTTGATTGGTTTATTAAAAAAAGATCTGTCTCAATTAGGTACTAATATAGTAATTGCAACGGATGCATCTATGCGTGGCGAGAAGTCAGGTGTGGGTATTTTTTCTCTCTCAATATTCTGGTCATTTTCATTACGCCTCCGAGACTATACACCAATATTTGAAGCGGAATTACTGGCCGTTATACTAGCTATTCGTTAACTTCCTGCGACTCATTCGACAGCTGTGATAGTGACTGACTCGTATTCAGTGTGTTCATTTTTATCATCGTCGTCGGCATCAGCAGTACTAGAAACTTTTAAATCAATAATCCCAACAAACATTCGTATAGTGCGAATGATATGGGTACCAGGCCATTGTAGTATATTTATAAATGAGATGGCTGACACACTTGGGTGAACATCTCTTGATCTTCCGATTGTGCCAATCATGCCTCCTAGAGCTTATGTAACAGCAGCGAGGTTTGGAAAACTTTCTCTTCTTGAAGACTCATCAAAAATAACGATACCGAATCCAGATTTCTCGTACCTGCACTTCACATGGAATAATATATGGTGTTCCACGCGTAAATTGGAAGTCTTGATAACAAAATTACGTTGCCGTGTACCACCTCTTAATTTCTACTTAAACAGGTCTGGTCTGGTTCCATCCCCTCTGTGATCAAGCTGTAACGAACCTGAACATACCAGCCATTTTCTTATTACATGTCGCCGTTTCAAAAATCAAAGAAAAAATTGCTTCGAAATTTTATTAAAAAACTAGGAATATCACTTAACACTCCCAATATTTTGTCTTTTGGGGGCCGCTTTATTGGAACACAGCGACAGGAACATCTGGGGGGTTCTCTGCGAATTCCTATATAACGCAAGAAGATTACCTTGCTGACTCAGTGATGAGCTCTCAAATTTTACTAGCCACACTACCTCTTAATAATTAGCTGATAGACTGCAATGATTCAACTTTCAGAAGAATTTCATGTAACAATTACACCTCAGATATTCAACAAATTCCATTATTTCTCTTCTCCCTCCCCCCTTTTTTTCTGTTCTTTTTAATTTGCGCCAAATTAATTTCACAGTCAAAACACAGTAATCATATTCCCCTAGTCTAGAAAGCGTAAAGGTATTATTTTGCATTAACTACCGGCTTCTTGGCCAATCCCCCTTAGTGGGTGAGAGACACAAGAGAAAGGAACAAGCAAGTGAGCAAGCAAGCAAGCAAGCAAGCAAGCAAATGGCGGACGACATCTGTCTCTATGTCGCTCAATGTATGAGCTAATTACCTTCAGGGAAAGCTACGATTTGGCGCAGTCGACAGGATAACATGTGGGTGACATTTTTCGTTTACCGGACGTCGTCAACTGGACTAAGCTTCACCAGCTACCAAGTGCATTGTGAGCCAGCGAAGAACCTTGCCGGTGGTGTTACAACAGGCGAGCTCGTCGAATGGGTGCTGAAAGGAGCTTCAATCAGCCGTGAGGAACTACTCGAGACGGGATCCGCCAGTCTGGGTTTGCTGTTGGAAGAGCTCGCGTTCTGGGTTTTGGAGCCTTTGCGCCAGCGCACCGTTCAAGAGAAAACTTCGATGGAGGTGAGCATTATCATGAATCTCATCGAACGACAGCAACAGCAGATTATGCAGCCGACTGAGTTTCTTACAATCGTACTCAGACTGCATGACCACAAAAGAAAAGTAGTGGAACCAGATATTTTCGAGAAAGCTCCACAAGCCTGCTGGCTTTCGTTTTATGAATGTGCATGTGAAAAAAAAGGTTTGATCTCTGATGACCAGAAGATTGAGAATATGCGCCGCTATCTATGTGGTGTAGCTACGAAGTTGTACGACATGCAGCTTCTACTTGATGTACCAGCATATTGGCGTCACTTGAAAATAATTTTTTGTCAATTTTCCATCGTAGCACTGTTGAATGTTGGGATGCTGCTCTGCGCTTTACCTAACAATGTGGGTAATTACTAGAAGACTTTCTTGAAAAACGGCGCCTTCTTTACGATGCGGAGCCTACGCTTGCACAATAGGCAGCTGTAGCTTTAATTACGCAATGGCTATGTGGCGATGTACGCAGCCAAGTTCAGATAAGAAACCCAAATACATTCGAAGATCTTCTGCAATGCCTAGAATTCGTCTTGGCAGCAGCTGAATGACCGCGACATCTACTACCCTGTAAAATAGAACATGTTTCTGACTCGGCTAAACTCACTACACCACATGCTGATGAACAGATAGATCGGTTTCCTTTCTCAGCCTTCCGTCTAAAGAAACGCTCACACCAATATTCTAACCGTAATAAGAGCGGTGGCCAACATGACGCACGGTCTGTTCCTCAAGCGATACCGCCAAGACATCCTGAGGGCGAAAAACAGTTCCAAATGGCCGGCGTGTACGATGTGTACGTCGTATCCACTTGCTTACTTCACGTTGATGATTGATATGTGGGGTTTAATGTCCCAAAACCACCATATGATTATGAGAGACGCCGTAGTGGAGGGCTCCGAAAATTTCGACCACCTGGGGTTCTTTAACATGCACCGAAATCTGAGCACACGGGCCTACAACATTTCCTCCTCCGTCGGAAATGCAGCCGCCACAGCCGGGATTCGAACCCGCGACCTGCGGGTTAGCAGCCGAGTACCTTGGCCGCTAGACCAGCGTGGCGGGGCGCTTTCTTCACTTTCCGGTTAAGGAAAATGACGTGGAAATCAAAGCCCTCATTGACAGCGGATCATTCGGGTCAATAATAATTAAGAGGCTCGTGGATGTAAGCTGCGTGTGTGCTTGAAGAACTCTGCACGTTCAAGGATACGATGGAATTGTGAGTTCACGTAATGAGTAAAGTTCTGTAATTATCGAATTTCAAAGTCACCGAATTGCCACTGACGTGTTGGTGCAATCTGACTAATTTAAAACTGGGAGCGACCAAACATTAGATTTGGTCGCTGGTTATCTGCAGAACACCCAGCGTTGTGAGAGCATATGAACTCGGTGGCAAAGCCATTTCCTGATTTTAAGAACGCCACTTAAGTCAGCCTGCTCGGGGAAAGAGAGGGGCTTATATGGGTGGAAAAAGGGCGCTCTTGGGGGGAAAAGAGGTGGCGGAGCTGGGTAGATGGAAAGGAAGTGGTCGAGAACAGACGTTTATTAAAGACGATAGTCTTTCTTGGGAACCTTCGACGCGAAAAATTTGGTCTGTCTGTCTGTCTGTCTGTCTGTCTGTCTGTCTGTCTGTCTGTCTGTCTGTACATTTGTCTGTTTGTCCGCTCTTAATGGTACCCTAAAAGGCACTAGACGATACCCCAAACGGCCGACGCCATCCGCAGCGCCCACTAATTTTGCTCAAGATTCAGCGTTCCTACTTGTGCGATCGTGCACTAAAAAGCAATTATTGCGCATATCGAAGGCACCGTAACGACACGTCAATATTCTGTATGTGTGTTTTTACTACAAAAGGCATACATAAGTAATTCTAAGGACCGTAGTGTTTATCACGGTGCGCTGACCATACAATGCTTGGACGAAACGGCAAATGTTTCCAACGCTTTGCTAAAACGACACGGTGGTGGGAGCTATACGTCGCCTTGCGTTCTACACCCTATCACCTCCGAGAGGGACGCGCAGGCCGCGCGTTTCGTTTTCCAAGATAACTGTCAGATAGCGCTCATGTCTCACGTGTGACGTGACTTGATTCGGTTGTTCGCCTCCGCTGCACGCTCAAGGCACTGTGAGTTTCTTGCGCAGAACGTCAAAGAAACGTTTTGTTCACTCTCTCCAGACGCAAGACTATCGTCTTTCGATGACGATTGCAGTGTAGCATGCAGATTCGGAGTCATATTTTTCCCTTGAGATGTGCGAAAGAGCCTTTGTGCCTGTAAATGTTGAAAAAAAACAAGTGTACTCTATAGAACTGTGCTTTCCTTAAACGGCATCTTAAAGAAAGAACTCAGTGCATTCCTGATGCTGAAAGCCGGCAATGAATTACACACAGGCATTGGCCACACCGACCAGACCCAAGTCATACAGAATCTACAAGAACCATGAAAATGCTGAAGAAAAAGCGCCAGGTGCTTCGCACTCAAATAAACCTGTTCAACAATGAGGTGCGAGAAACCCCGGGAAATTAACGAGCCTCCGGCGTCACGGCGGTAGGGGCGTCGATCGAACGTTTACGTCTTCAGAAGCAACCGCACTTGTCAAACGATGACAGAGAAGGGCAGTTCAAAATGGTGCTAGAATACGATGATAAGATTGCCAGCTATCTCAGCTTATTGAAAGCAATAAAACCAAGTTTCTCTGAAAAAGAACAATCATAAGATGCCCCTTCGAATTAGCCAGTCGCAGAAGTGTGGATTCTATCGCAAAAGGCCAGGCTTCTCAAATTAAACCTAATTCAATTCGACGGCAATATCAGAAATTGGCAGCCATTCCGGAAGCCGTTCGAGGCAGCGATTCACAAAAAGCCCTAACTGTAACATATCGACTGGTTCAACTATTTCAAGGCGCTTTTGTCATGAGAAGCTGATGGAGCGATAGCAGGACTGCAGGCAACGGCTGACTGTTGCGCGGATGCCATCGACCTCCTAATCCAACAGTTCGAAAACCCGACGGCGCTGATTCAGGATCATATGCAAGGACTGCCAGACTTCAAGCCCGTGATATCAGCTTGAAATTTTCGTGGCCTGTGACGACTCCATGACAACCTGAAAGATCATATGCATGAATCAGAGGCACTTGGCTTTGGGGAAGGCAGCTAGAATGGCGTGCTCTACTCTGTGCTGCTGCGAGCTCTTACACGAGGAATGATTCAACTATCATTGATCTCAGGCGAAGGCACAGCAGGAACCGAACATTTCATGCATGAAAGATACCTCGTAATGCGCCGGATCGGCAACTGAACATCAGAAGGAGCTCATCACCTTGCTTCTCTATTTCTAATTCGACTTGGACAGCTGCAAAAGGAAATAAGATCGTCGACACGACCATTTACTGGGTAAGCCTGCATTTCCTTTCGTTCGACAGAATGTAAAACCCAGCGGCTGGACTACCCACCACCGTTCACTAAGGCTCTGCATGGATCAACTGTTAAAGTCGTTTTCGTGACTTATGAGTCCAAAAGTCATGAGACTCAGTACTGCAACTCTATTTGGAACTCTCAGAAAAAAACCACCACCCAAACACTCCGTTCAATTACTTAACCAGCGAAAGCCTAAACATGTGGCCATGGTGTTTAGCAGTGGGTTCATACCGACAAGGCACTGAATCAGTTCACAATTATTGGTAGCGTAATCGCGTTTCATAATCACTTTAGACACACGTTTGACACAGATGGTCACAGACGTAGCAGCCGAAGCCAAAGTACTGCTGGAAAAACTCTTACCGAAAGCGGGCATTTGCCTCTGTGAACGCGCTCCCGTCATCATGATGTTCTCGATGTTGTGTGCGCAATGCCGCCTGTTCGACGGTTCGATATTGCAAGTGCTTGACATCGCGAGTTAAGTCAGTTGCGTGGTTCGCATGAACTGCCAGCCACGGGTGCTTGCATCCCCGTTCGTGATTCAGCCCGGCTACGGAAGCTGCCGGATCATCGGTACGCAATTGCTGCTGGCACTCAACCTCCTGGGCCTGTTTTGGGGACCGGAATGCAGCATCGGCCCTGGAATTCGAGCTGCCTTACGTTTCCACTGTCAGTGCTTTTATAAAATTGTTTGCTGTTCAGTAGTTTGTAGGATTCGTGGCTTACACATGTGGATGCTCTCAGTAGAAATTGATGGACGCGTGCTCGGTGCAGCGGCTGCGATGACATGGACGACGACACTCACAGAGCAGCCAATGGCGCACCTGCTTGGATACAACGCTGAGAATGACGTAAATGATAGCACCACCCATGGCGACCGCTCGTGACACTTATTCCGAACGGGCTTTTGTTTCTGCTAGCCATACAGAGCTTTCGCTGTAAAAGACTATTCATTCCTCTAAGGTATTCTGCTTGTGCTGCACCAAAAATGCACAGAGCAATACAGTGCAAGGTAACAAGCGCATGTAAATGTAAAGCCACCGACATGTTACAGCAATGTTAATTGCAATCCTATCTTTTCCAGTGGTGAAAAAGACATGGACACCAAAATTACAGTGATTGAACGAGTGAACTTGCGCGGATGAAAAGCCGACGTTAGCACAACGCAGATGTTTTGATTCTAACTGTATGAGCCTAGAACAAGGGTCCCAAAACGAAGAAATTTTCTCGGAACTTTTTTGACAGTGGCAGCCAAAGAACGTTTATCACTGACGAGTGCTTGTGAAAGCTTGGTTGTAAGCTCCTTGTAATCGAAGTTGTCAGAATTGTTTTTTTCGGAGAAAAACGGAACCAGAAAAGTTTCCGCAGAATAGAAGAACGTCTTATTCGAAGGCATGCTTCTGAAGAGTGTTACCTACTTAATGCTCTAGAAGTGCCAGCCATGTGTGAGCAAGTCATTTCTTGCCCTGACTAGCAAATAAAGGAGACCTCGCGGGAACTGTCACTACCCTTGCGAGGGCGATGATTCAATCAAGCGATCACCACAATCAATGCGCTGATTGGTTCTTTTGGGAATGCACGACCAGAAGAACAAGGAAACTGGTAGCAAATCAGCAGCCATCGAAACCATCTTTGGCTTGGTGGTGCAAAGATCAACCGTACTGAAGTGTCAAGCAGTTAATTGGGCCCAAGTAGCTTCAGTGACTGAGCAGGACTGAGCAAGACTGAGCAGGACTGAGCAGGACTGAGCAGGGACTGAGCCCATTGTTCGGTTATTCTGGGTGTGGAAGGGAGGGTGCTGGCGTGTCTTACACACCGACAGAGTCGCTATTAATGCGCTACGTGAAATAGTTCAAGAGAGACTCTAAGAGGACTTACAAATTCATAACTGAAAATTCAATTGGCCCCAACTTGCAATATTGCTGACTGACGGGTGTCATGAAGTTAGGCTTCCTCGGAGGGAGAATGTAGACTTATCGAACAATGGTTCCGTCTTTTAGGCGAAATTCTCGTGAAATCACCTGGCCTGGTTGGAGAGTTACCGGCTGAAATGCAACAATTGCTGCCCGAGGGAATAGCAGAGTCAGTAGCAGATGATATAGGAAGCGATGATGATTCATTTTTATATATGCCCCGTCAGCCGGCAGTTCGACAGCACAGCAGCATCAACTTGATCATATTTCATGCCTCGTCACATGTTGTTGACGCAAGATCACGGATTGAAAACTTGGAAAGTGCACCGAATCTCAATGCTGACCTTGTCAAGTTGCTGCTCGATTTTAGATGTCATCGAATAGAGCTGGTCGACGATGTTAGCAAGACAATTTTTTTGCGACCAAGTGTGTCTCCGTAGCATAAGGATGCCTTGCGGTTCTTGTGGTATGCCAGCACTCCAAAGGAAGAAAATTCCTTCCAAGAAGCTTAAACATTTACAGTGGCAAGAGTTCTATTCAGAATAATATCAAGTCCCCTCTACAGAATCACCCGGGATAAATCAAGCTAGATTCCCCCCGAAAGGTTCGACCTTCCGAAAAACAGCGTTCATACATGGGGCGTGATGTGTGGAGCTGAGACTGTCGAGATGGTGGGAAATGTTTTTAAGAAAGCGAAAGACAATTTCCGTGCTTCATCGATGAGTTTGCACAAGTGAAGTATGATTAGTAACGAAATTATGAATATAGTCAATAAGGATGACCTTGAAAAAAAACCCATTGGGCTACCAGATAATATCCTAAAGGTTCTTGGCCTTTCCTCACCTTTGCTTCTGACAATGTCATTGACTTTGCGAAGGCAAAGAGTAACACTAAACGTTTCGTTTTACAAACAATGGCGGGGCTATACGACCACTTTGGAGTCTGGTACACGATGAAAGCGAAATTGTATTTCAGGAGCTTCAGAAGAACATCCAATAGGACCAGATTTTCCGGATAAATTTCTGCAGAATTGGAGTACGTGGTGCGCGGAGCGGCTCGTACTTCAACAATCCAGCTGAACAGAACGTACGATTGTGAAATTGAGAAAACTCCAGAGCACAACTCGCTCCATGCATTTGCTGGTACAAGCAGGAAGGCCTACGAAGCTGCAGTGTATTTGTGAAGTGAAAGTGCAGCCGCGCAACGCACATCCAAATTCGTCATTTTGAAGTAAAAAAAAGCAGCTCTAGTTAAAACTGTTACATTGGCGGGACTGGAATTATTGACAGTCTCTCTTGTCTCAGAGATTTTTCAGTTTGTGACTACTAATATCGATGTCACATTTCACATAGCTGAATGTTGGACAGGCTCCATGATACACTGAACAAGATCTGAGGCATTGAATCGTGATAGCAAGGATTCATCCAAAACTTTGTCATCAGTATTCAACAGAACATCGACGAAGAGGCGTGGCGGCATTGCCTTGGAGAATTGAGTCCGAAGGACCTCCTGACCCGCGGAGTTACAACTGGCCATCTTAAATCAAACCATTTAGGGTGGAACGGGCCGCTGTGGATGATGCAGGGAAAGGCGATGTGGTCCATCGAGCAATGATCCGGTAACTTCATGCCCGAGGAGCTATAGCATAAAAAGCCGCCCGCATGTAGGCTTGTACCCACATGTATACCTTCGTGGGTGTCGCCGCATCCAATCAGAACAAGTTTTATCGTTTCTTTAGCTCCCCCACAGCATGTACGTTGTTCTTTCTCTTCATTGAATCTCGCTTTATAACACCGTGTTCTAAGCCAGCCCGACCTCGCTTCGAATAGTAAAGCGCTTTCTTTTGAATGATCATGAATACTCTCACCTTGTTATTTCGGTTCTTGTCCTTTTGGTAGTTACTGAGAGCCGACTTCTTTTCCATTGCTGTCATCCAATGAATCCTCTCGGCCTCTCTGACTTTTTGCTTAATGATGCTTGTGGCTGTGTCGCTCACACATCCAGCTGTATATTAACTGGTCAGCCGTATAATAGCCGGTCAGCCTCCTAGTTCTTTTTCTCCACTTTGTCTCCACGATCTTCCTATACAATTATCGGGACACCTTCCCTCCCCATCTACTCTCTTTCATTTTGTTAAGCCTCTCTTCAAATCTCATTTTGCTTCAACCTTCCCATATTTGATAGCCTGTCCATCACACATCCCTCTTTACAACCTCATTCGTCGTCTTCCTGTGACCGGCCAACGCGAGACGTCTTACAGTCCTTTGATTTACATTCATTCCTGATTGCACCTATGACGTCATGCACACCACTGAGTTCCCAAATGTAAGCCCTGGGACCATTACACATTTCCACAGACCTCAAAAGAACTCGTACCTATTATACTCCCATAACACTCTGTGCTTCATTATTGCAGCATTCTTCTTTCCCTTTGCTGCCGATGTTTTTTCATGTACTTCCATATGTCTATCTCTCTCATTTATCCGTGCTCCGAGGTACTAGTACTCGCTTACCCTCTGTATTTCTTGGCTCTGTATTGAGACCGCCTGATCTTCGGGATCAGTAAATAGCATAAATCCACATTTTGTTACGCTAAATCCTAGCCCTAGAGCCTCGCCTTCTCTTCCGTATATACCTGCCAGCCGCTGTATATTATCTTGATTGTTAGCAAATAGGACAATATCGTCTGTGTAAAATAGACCTGGAAGTTTCTGCTCAACCATCGCGCCAGTCTGTTCGTGTGACAGAATAAACAAAACCTTGCTGCCTTCAGGCGCTTTTTCCATCCTTACCATGCGCAGCATGAATAACAGCAGGAACTAAGGACATCCCTGCCTCATCGCCTTGTTAATTTCAACGCTGTCATTGCTAATTATCCCTTCCTATTCTATGCAATTGGTGTAAGTTCTTTAATACGTCCCACAATATTCGCTGATTAACATTGTCATACGCCGCAAAAATGGCCAGATCGGCTGCGTATAAGGGTCTGTTTTCTACTTTAGAGATCTCTATACACTGAGTAAGAACCTTCAGGTTATCGTCTAACTGCCTGTCGATTCAGCATCCATTCTGAATTTCTCCCAAAGTATCACTTTGCTCTGCCCGCGTTTTTATTTTTAATTTTACTACCTGCATCGCTAACCTGTGTAGCACAGATGCATTGGTTAAGGGTTTATACGAGCAAATGATAACCCTTTCCCCATTGCCTTTATAGGTCAAATTTATTCTACTTTCCCACTAAGTTTATATTTCCTTCTCCTGTAAACACGTTTCTACGGATTTCAGCACTGCTTCTTCAGTGCTATGTCCTAGTTCATTAGTTAGGTGGACGGGAACCCTAAGCTTAAAGGAGTGCACCCAGGCATTTTTACTTCGGCCGTCTTCCAATTAAAATTCTCAAGTACTACGTCTTTCTTGGTTGCACTCTTTTTCATTTTTTCATTCACCGGAAGTCTCCTGGGCGACCTCTTCTAACCAATCTGCTGTTACCTTTCAGATACAACCTAGTGCTTCTTACTCTTCCAATATATTTCCTTCGTCATCTACCACATGTTGTTACATTGTGACAGACTTTCTACCTAGCGCTTTCAAGTGCTTCCAAAATATTCTAGGTGCGGCCTCCATCTTTTCGCCAATCTCTGTCATTCATACTGCAAATTTTGCAGCGCACCAATCGGTGGCTTCTGCATGCAGGCGTGTGGGATACTCTTGTGCGATTGCGTGAAAGATATTGGAGTTTTCGTGGACGTCAGATTGTGAGAAGTGTTATGTTTGCGTATGTGGTGTTTAGGCAATGCAGTGCTGCAATTACTAACATTCAGCCATCGACGGGACTTCTTGCACCAGATAGGACCACGCAGGCGACTTTGCCGTACCTCTGCTCGTAAAAGAAGACGATCAGGAAGTGGAATCGTGCGTCTTACTTTTTACCTGGCGAAGGCCGTGCATCTTGAACTAATGACAGACCTGAGTGTCGTTAGGTTTGCTAAAGAATTTTGGCGCTTTGTACCGCGCAGAGGGTTCTGCAAAGTGGTGCATTCGGACATCGCCCTTACGTTTAGGTGCGCTTCAAGGCAGCTCGCCCTTTTTTGGAAAGCTCTCCGGAACTCTTCAAATATGAGCGGTTTCGTTGATGCCAAGATAGAGTGGAAATTCATCCTCGAACATGCACTATGGCGGAGGGGTGCTTCTATGAACATTTTGTTCGCACAGTAAAAGCATCTTTGATTAAAGTTGGAGGCCACCGGTACCGTGACATTAAACATAAAAGTCGGGTGCAAACAAAATTACGAGGCATAGGAAACGAGAGACGGAATTTATTGTGCTTCGTCATTTTTTTTCACTAGACCTTTATTCTTGGACATGCGTTGTTATGACCGTCATCAGCAGGCGCCATGCTGTCGCTGAGAAGCGTAGCCGGGCCGCGTTCTCACGCCTGGAACCCAGGTTTTCTTGGAACCAGCGGCGAGAGCTGACGGGGGAGCGGCGCTCTTTTAATCCTCAAACAAGTAGCCGACTCGCCGAATGCCTATGCCCGCCAGGTATTGTCCCTGCTAGCCGGCGCATGAGACGTCATGTCGCCACGAAGCTGTAAACCGTTCCAGAGGGGACAACAAAGACAGCGTATTCCTTTGAAGAAACGGCGACCGCCGCCACAAAGTGCCCTGCTAATTGAGCGGACAGATTGGCGGACCGTTTGATGTCTGCTGTCCGAAGCTTGGGACCCCTCGACCAGCGACATACACGACGAGCAAGAGCCCCTCTGGCGCCACCTTTCAGTGCAGTGATCTTGACTCAAATTTGGATGTTCACGTGCGCCGTGCATGCTCGTACCCCTCACCTGTTGTGTGTGTGTGATTGGTGTTCCCATCGGAAAGGAGGAGCCCGACTGGGCATAAAAGGACGCGGCAGAGTGCTGGACGTCGCTCTGGACCAAGTAAAGGTTCAACCACCACGTTCGTAGTTTGTGAAGGCTCTGAACCAAGTAAAGGTTCAACCACCACGTTCGTAGTTTGTGAAGGCTCTGAACCAAGTAATGGTTCAACCACCACGTTCATGGTTTGTGAACTCTTATCCTCATGCTGTAGATATTTGTAAATAGTGCCATAAACCTGTTTGTTTTTCGTATCCCCATCTTGTAAGCGTTCGTTTCCTCAACCCGAAGCTACACCACGCTACCACAAGAGACCGGGTTTTGTTTTCGTATCCTCCAGCGACCTTCCTTTCGACAGCAACAACTGGTCGTCGGAGGTGAGATACGATACGGCACCCCGAGCCACAACAGCGTCAACTCGCCCAGTAAGGCATTTCATTACCGTGACTTTGTTGAGCTGTCGACAGTATTGGCCAAAGTAGAGCCTGTGTTCAATTCTAGGCACCTAATGCAGGTGCAGGAAGACCTTGGAGGATACTGCCCCAATAACTCCTGCCAGTTAGCTTACTGGCAAACGCCTTAGAGACCGTTTCCGCATCTAGTTTGTCTGTGCGAAACTAGATGGTGCCACCAAATTGAAGTGCCATGGCCTTCTCGGCGGCACGGCCACGACGTGGCTTGTGGTGGATGTTGCCCAGCAACGTACGGCGAGAAATGGTGGTGGTAGCAATTCTAGAAAAAAGAAAAAAAGGCACCTAATTTCTGTCGGCCATAAGGTGATATGGCGCACTGCCTAAGAAAAGAGAGAGAGAGAGAGAGAGAAACGGGCGGCGCGGCCTTAGCGCTGCGCCTGCTTTGATGGCCTTGAACCCATATAGGAGCAGCGGCGGTGAATTTGCCGGCAATCGGCGATGGTGAAAAAGTGTATAAGAGAAGGCCATTAGATCACGTGTTCTAACGGGGCAGCGCACGTTTGCCGCTGCGGAAAAACGTCTACTATACAAGCCTTTCGTAAACAGGAACCGTAGCATGGAAGTGTAGGGACTTCCCTTTGTATGCTTTGAAAGAAGCGAAAGCAGATTCTCCACGCGTATGAGTAAGCCTGGAGGCACGAATATATTTTACAATGACGCTCGATCTATGCATCAAAGCGAAAAAAGAGGACAGGGCATAAAGTAGGGAACATGAAAACATGAAAACATGGTGTCATCATTTTAGTCGTTTTCAAACAATATGAGAAGCATCGCTTGGGTCTGGTCAGGATGCCGGAGTGCAAAGTTGGGAGGTGCCCTTTTCAGCGATTGTTTTCTCTCGAAGCTCCGGAAAGTTTGAATGAGCAAGGACGCCACTTCAGTCAGCCCACTCGGTGAAAGAAAGCCGCCTATATTTGGGGAAAATAAGTGCTCCGGCGGTGACAAGAGGTGGCGGAGCTGGGTATACGGAATGAGAGGTCGGTCGAGAAAAGACATACGGATGTTCGCTCAGATGTCTTTCTTCAATGAGATGTTCGGAAGTGCCTGTGTGCCTGTAAATATTATAAAATAAATCCAGTGGCCTCCGTCGATCTGTGCCTTCCGTGATGGGCATCTTTGAGGAAATCAGCACATCGAGCGTTCGCTATACCACTTTTTTACTCATTTTTGATGGGATTTCTGCAAGAAACACCAATGCGGCAGCATGTCAAAGGTATAAACGCTGAAAGTTTCTGCCTTCCAGGCAAAAGGTAGTAACCGGTTTAATTTCTTTTGTTTGGCACAGAAAAGGCGAGATATCCGATTCCAAAATTTTACGTGAATATTACAAACAGATTATGCCTAAATTCGATGTTCAGTCAGAAGTTTAGTCAAAGAATTGCGGTTAATATACGTACACATCACACGTGGGTTCTTTATCTCTTTCTCAGTCTTGTTATAAATGTGTCTAGGATACGTTTCTAATTTTCTTACCCTTTTTTCTTACCTTTTTACTATCCTTACCAAGAGAGTGCCGAACGCACATCTCTTGGCACCGACGGAATAGTGTCCTTACCAACCTGCCTGCTGCTTAGCTGTTTTTTCACGCTTTTGACATGTCGTTAAGCGGCAAAAGTTGTGAAGGGTACGTACACATATACACGTGCTGCTTCATCGTAAGGCAGTTAGTTTTATTTAAAACTTCTGACCAATCACCGCGATAGAACGATGGCCGTTAGCCATCGCCCCAACGCTTTTCAACCAACGTCGCTAGTCCCCCAATCGCACTGAGACCACTAAGCAGAAAGTTCCTTTTGCCTTCCGCGGACGCTCGTATTTTCCGCAGAAAAGTTTAGAAATGGGACGCGGCGGGCACAGCAGCGCGTTGAATGGAAAGACACAACCTCAGCGCCAACGGTGGTTACGCGTCGCTTCTTCTCAGCCGGACATTGAGAAGCAGGCGCGCGTGCAGAAAAGAATGCATCGCAAGCACGGTGCCACACCGGCGTCTGCGGCACTACTGTCTATACTGAAGAAATGGTAAGACGCTGCTTTTTGGAGATCTCGGGCATTGTTTCGCACGAGTGTGTGCGCACATCTGAATGGTGTTGCCTGTCGTGGCGTGAAATAAGGGAGTTTGTCGACAAAAGCTACATTTGATCAAAGCGCATTTCTTAAAGGGCTAGTGATAATTCAGCCACGCTGCCGGATAAATACAGAGCACAGAGGAGCGCGAATTTGCATCTTCATGTATGCCAAAGCAATTGGAAGCAGGTCAAGGAACTCCACGTGGCCGAAATAGCAGCAGCCCTTCATCACTGCTTCTCTCATTATTTTGAACGTGGTTCGGCACGCAAAATTCCGAGTGTTATTATTGACAAAAGCAGTCGGTATTGATATAATTGGTCACACAACAACTGCAATTTATTTGATACGCATTTTAAAGGACTCCGCGTGCATTGTAAAGCATTCTAAAAAAATGAGCTACCATTTTTGGGCGTATGTGTGAAGCGGTGCGCAGGATCTCTGTAACGCAGATCTGCATGCGTAGCTTCTTCACTTTTACCAAAGGTTGTCCGCCTCGTTGGAACAGTGGCTAGGGTGTTCGGCTGCTCACCCGAAGGTCGCGTGTGCGACCCCGGTCGTGGTGGTCGCCTTTTGGCGGAAACGAATTGGTAGAGGTCCGTGTACTGTGCGATGTCAGTGCACGTTATAGAACACTATAGATGGTCGAAATTTCTGGAACCTTCCTCTAGCGTGTCTCTCAAAAACATTTGTTCCCAGTACCCAAAATGCGTCTTGAAAGTAGGGGGAGACTTCAACTACCCTTATTTTGACCTTGTGCTCAGATTTATGTGCACGTTAAATAACCCCAGGTGGTCGAAATTTCCGGAGTCCTACGGCGTCTCTCATAATCATATGGTGGTTTTTGAACGTAAACCCCACATATGTATCTATCAAAGTTTTCTAGGGCAAATGTCCCAGAAGATTGGGAGAACTACAAGAGCTTATCACGTCTTAGAGAAACTGCTATTGCTAATGCCGAAAAGAAAATTTTCATCTGTACCTGTGTTTCCAACGCACCGACATCAGAGGCCGCAGCAGCACCACAGCATGCTAAAGGGAAACCTACTTAAACGCGCGCGTTATCTAAATGGCGAGCATACCTTTGTTGGCCTCAAACGTGCGTCTGTGTTAATACATTATCTGTTGACGAGGAGGGATCAGATCTCTAGCTATTTGTGGCACTGTGCATCTCGCCTGGTACAGAGCAGCTCAAGATGTCGAAGTTTTGGGTATTTTACTCTTACGTCGAAGGCGGTGATGAAGACTTAAATTCGTATGTCGAGCGTTTCGAGCATTACTGGAAGGTAACGCAAATCGAAGACAGCTGCTTGAAGAAGTCTGCGTTCATCAATGCTCTAGGGAAACGCCCGTACAGGACCGTGAAGGATTTGCTCTTGACTGTAAAATGATGACAAGTTGTTCGAAGACCTCGTCAGCGTCTTGCAGGAACACTACGCATCGGGCAGCAAAGTGGTTGCTGACAGGTTCAAGTTTACTGCCGGCACCAGCAAGAAAGTAAGTCAGTTTCGGCACCCACGGCAGAACGATAGAGTTATATAAAACATCAAGAGAGAACACTTCCAAAGCACCCTGTGGCTGATTTGGGTTCGCAGCGCAACAAACGGGTGTGGTGAAACTTTTCAGCCCCAGAGATGGCAGAGCGCGTAAAAGACTGTCTCGAAGGCCGTTTTGTAGTGATTAGGATTACCATACAGCCTTCGCAACTACTCCTACCTGCGTGCTCATCTCTGAGGCCATTCTTATTTTTTAATGCGTTGTTTGCGTGCATCGATGGGCTTCGTGTAAGCTGCATCGTAGAGCGTCAGGTACACGATGCATATATGTGCGTCCATGCACACATTTGAATTAAAACATGAGAATCATTGGAGGAGCAAAAACTTTCACTTTCAAGTGATATTCTTGATAAGCACGTGCCAGTTTTATTATAGTTTAATAAGCACAGGCACAAAGAGACGTTCATTCCACTGCGACGCGCGAAAAAACAGCTGCCATATAAATATTATCAATTACACACAAGAAATAAACATATAGGCAACAATATAACAATAGGCGCACCACGATGAAACTGCAATAAACGCACACAACTATACATACAGTGCACAATGCGACACGGCAGTAGTTGCCTCCGCACTTGATTCCCGAATGCACAAAAGAAAAAAAAATCACAGCATATCCACGGGGTGAATGATGATGAGTGGGTGAAGCTCCTGAGCGGAAATTATCGGTAAAACCATGACTCTTCAGTGAAAGTTCGCCCACTACATCATCAAGAAAGACACAAGAAACACTGTGTGTGTATATATACTCGCACTGCAGCACGGCGATGACATTGGCGCGAGCCTGGTCGTTCTTGATGGAAGATATTGTGACTAGACTGTTTGAGAAGCACAATCTGTCGCACACACTGCAACTGTGTCCGAACGTAACGTCTAGAAAGTCTCGCTTAAACCGCGCGTCGGCACCTTGGGGCTGAGCGCGCCTGATGCGTTTTGCAGACGCCTCACGAGCTCTCACTGCATCGGGGTCTGCCTGCCGATACGCGCGCTTTCTCGCCGCTTCCCGTTCTCTGACGTTTTGGAGATCCTCTTCGCGCTTCAGCCGTGCCGCTTCGCGTAGGGCAGGGTCCTCGCGCCGTGGCCGTGACGCTTGGGCCTCTCGTTCTCGAACGCTGAGATCTTGGCGGCAGCGTCGCGCAGCCAGACGACACGCTTCGGCCTCCCGCTCTCGTAGGGCAGGATCTTGGCGGCGGCGTCGCGCAGCTTCACTGAGCACTTCTGCATCGCGGGCTCGCACATCGGGATTCTGTCTGCGAGCACGTGCTGCCGCCGCCTTGCGCGCTCGCCGCTTTGCGGCCTTATCCATCGGGCAACTCCGAGCGCGCGCCAACAGCCAACAGATTCAATTACAAGCCAGAGGTGGCCTTATCCATCAGGCAACTCCGAGCGCGCACCAACAGCGAACAGATTCTATTACAAACTAGAGGTGGCCTTATCCATCGCGCAACACCGAGCGTGCGCCAACAGCGAACCGATTCTATTACAAACTAGAGGTGGCCTTAACCATCGGGCAACTCCGAGCGTGCGCCAACAGCGAACAGATTCTATTACAAATGAGAGGTGGCCTTAACCATCGGGCAACTCCGAGCGCGCGCCAACAGCGAGCTGATTCTATTACAAACTAGAGGTGGCTACATACATACGCCGAGGATAGACAGACCCACGCTTTAAGGAGCTTCGACCCTAAAAACGGCTACGTTTGATTTTGCACCTTCGCCCTAAGTTTCTTCTACACACTTTACATCGTTCTTTCGCTAAAAACAGTCGCAAGCAGTTGCCGTAAAAAAATGCAAAGCAATTTTAGGTGTCGTGCAAGCCGCTTATGAGGCAGGAGTGTTTACTCAAAATTTACGTCCTAGATTTAGCTAGCGAAAATTTTTCGAGATTCACCACTTCTCTTTTATTGCGCTCCTTGAAGCTTCAAGCAATTTGCTAACGGCACAGATAGCGATACTGAGCGTAGCTGCACTTTTTACAAAATCTCACTCGTGCAGTGAATTCGAAATACTTGTAGTGGCACAAAGAAAACCTAAAAACGCAATCGGCGGCTCAATTTCTTGAGCCAAAAAAGAATTTTCTTGTAAACGTGCTGCGAAGCATTACAGACATTTTTGCTTCGTGTGAAGCAATCTAAGAAGACAGTACACGAAGTGAAGAAAACAAAAAGGTCTCTGCGCTTAACAGCACAATGGCAGAAACGTTAGGTTAAGCCTTCAATGACAAATGCAATACGCACTTAACATAGTATTCATGGCGTTCGTACCTATCAGCAGCCAAGCTGAGAGGCAGACGGAACAAGCGAAGACCAGGGACACACCAGGGACGTTATTGCACATCTTTTACGGCATCTCTCTGCCCGTACTTCGCAACCGCAACTGCTCAAGAACACGGAGCGTGACAACGTTGCCGTCACGTCGACGCCATGTGCACTTCCCTCGCGTCTGATTCATGCCCGATCCCAGCCCGATGTTATCGCACCGTACAATCACAGACGATAAAGACGGATTCAGGCCACTATCACACGCGCAGAAATACGTAGACGTATAATGCACTAGAAAAAGTACTGTAGTAAATAACTAGTACGCGTGTTTTCTTGAAGCAGTGATTGATTGATTGATTGAATGATTGATTGATTGATATGTGGGGTTTAACGTCCCAAAATCACCATATGATTATGAGAGATGCCGTAGTGGAGGGCTCCGGAGATTTCGACCACCTAGGGTTCTTTAACGTGACCCAAGTCTGAGCACACGGGCCTACAACATTTCCGCCTCCATCGAAAATGCAGCCGCTGCAGCCGGGATTCGATCCCGCAACCTGCGGGTCAGCAGCCGAGTACCTTAGCCACTAGACCACCGCGGCGGGGCCTTGAAGCAGTGAGTGATGATGTTTTGCCATATGACGGCTCGGGTGAAGCGGCGTAGCTCAGCCGTTTTATGGCCCGAGTGACCACTCTTAACATTTTTATGTTAGTTTACGGTAGAACTGAGACACAAGACAACCAAGTAAGCGTTCAGAAATTTTTTTAGACGACGCTCTACGCGACCAGTTTGTGGTGGGGCTCAGCAATTCGGCCATTCAAGCGACGCTGCTGAAGACGAAAGAGGTGAACTTTGAAAGATCATGCGGCTTGGCAAAGGGCGCTGAACTCGCTGACAGAGAGTTTAAAGGCTTCCGACCGCAGGGGAGAAATGCGCAAATGGACGAAGCCATCTACGCTGCCAGCAAGAAAGGCCGCACACAGCGAACGCCTGAGGTGAGCGCACCGCAAGTTTTCGGTCACGGTAAAAATTGCCATATGTGTGGTAATAAGCACCAAGAAAGTGACTGGAAATACCGGTAAGCTCGATGTCACTGGTACGAGAACATAGGGCACTTAGCGAATGTGTGCATGAAGAAGCACGGCAAAGCTGTTAATATGCTCGAAATGCAGAACGAGACGGACCACGTACAGCTTATTCAAATTGAGTTAAACAAGCAAATACAACGGCCCTATTAGGTGGAAGTGAAAATCGCTAAGAATTGCGTGAGCATGCATATGGATACCGGTGTAGCCGTGTCTATCGCCAATGAGCAGATATACGCTCAATAACTACAGGAACCAGCGTTGAGAAAGTGCCTTCTCGAGCTGAAAAAGTTATGATGAAACGCCTATCGAAGCGACGGGGCAAGCTCAGGTGCGTGTTGAGTATGAAGATAAAAAAATGCCTACTTGTGGTTGTCGTTCCCGGAACTCAATCATGCCTGCTAGTGCGCGACTAGTTTTCCCAGGTCAAGCTGATCTGGGGTGACGCTTTCAACGTGGAAGCAGAGCAAACCATGAAACTCCTGCTGCAAAAGTATCGTTGCATGTTTAGCTCACAAGTTGGTTTGATTAAGGGTTATGGAGCAAAAATAATCTTGAAGAAAAATGCTTCTCCAGTCTTTTGTAAGCCTCGACCTATTCCTTTTGCGCTAAAAAATGTCGTCGAACAGGAAATAATCGCGCTACAGGAGAGGGGCATCTTGCAGCCTGTCCTTCTGACCGACTGGGTCACACCACTTGTCGTCCCAAAGCTTTACCACAATTTAAGAGTGTGTGGAGACTACAGGATAACACTAAACCCTTATTCCTTTGTCATAAGAATGGCCGACAACGCTCTCTGCGATGCCTGTCATTGCGAAGAGACGCTACACCACATCCTGTGTGACTGTCCGTTGTATGAAATCCAGAGACAGTCACTGGCGTCCGCTTTTGCGCGCATTGACAACAGCCAAATGTCTGTGGACACGATTCTGTCAAGTGCCCGAGAGAAGACATTGCAACAGAAGGCGACGAAAGCTCTGTTGAAATTCCTACGCGACACTGACTTGAACAAGCAACTGTAACAGCAATGTCACAAACTGCGAAAGACAAGACTGGACTATGACTGAGTGTGCGCGCGTGTGCTGCCGAATGTGCTGTTTCTCTCGTCCCTCTCTGCTCTCTTTCATCTCCCACATCCCTCTCCCATGCGCAGGGTAGCAAACCGGCTGCCTATAGGCTGGTTAACCTCCCTGCCTTTCTTTTCCCTCTATTTTCCTTCTTTCCTTTTATAAAGACTGATCACTACCCATTGCCACTTGTAGATGACATTTTCGTAGCCCTGGTTCGTGGAAACGTTTTTACTGTGCTTGACTTAACCCCGGCGTACCAGCAGCTTCCCGTGCATGAAGATTCTTAGAAGTTGCTTACCAATATTACGCACCTTGGGTTGTTCAAGTGCTTGCGCATACCTTACGGCATTTCAGGCGTCTCGGCAATTTTTTAGTCTTTGATGCACGAGTTGCTGAAGGGACTAGGATTCGTATGTTACTTGAACGACGTTCTCATCGCCATAGCATCTATCGAGATGTGCTAGACTCGAGTTGATGCCGTGCTCGCAAGGTTTCAAAACCATGTAGTTAGACTGAAGCAAGAGAAATGTAAGTTTTTTCAAACTTCTGTGAAGTATTTAGGTTTTATTATTGAAAATTCATATGTGCGCCCTTTCACAGAAAAAATTAAGGCTGTGAGAAGCGCTTCAGCTATCACAAATATAGACGGAGCTGGAGGCTTATTTGGGAATGTTTACATTTTATGTGAAGTTAATTCCGAAAAAGTCTGCCAAGTCAAGCTATTGTAGAACCTACCGAGAAAGAATGCTAAGTGGCATTGGTCAGTTGAGGAAGAGTGCTGCCTCCAAGAAAGCAAGCAATGGCTAACGACGAAAACATTTTGACGTCGGTGATCCTTCGAAACCACTAGGATTACTGGCGGATGCAGCTACCTACGGAGTAGAAGCGGTGCCTTTTTATGTTGTAAATGTTCAAGAAAAGCCAACAGCATATGCTTCGCGCTCTCTGAGCAAAGCAGTAACAGTTGGAAAAAGAGGCATGGTATGTTGTTTTTAGAATAAACCGTTTCTATAGGTATATCTTCGGTCGTGAATACAAAATATTTTCAGGTCATTTGCTTTTAAAAGGGTTACTTGGACACGACAAACCAATATCTACCTTAACAGCAGCCTGAATACAAAGATGGATGCCTTTGCTCACAGCATATCGCTACACGTGGCAACACCGGGAGGGTAGCTCGATGGCTAACGCTGACGCGCTGTCACGCATCCCACTGAAAAACATCAATGACGTTAGTGACTACGTCCAGTTCTTTTCAGTGACAGACGAGCTGTCTGTATCAGCTGATAACGTTCACAAAGAAACTAGCCGGGACCGAGTATTATCGACGGTGTTGCTGTACACGAGGCACGGATGGCCTTCTAAAGGGCCAGAAGAAGCTCTTTTGCCTTATTTTTCTAGACATCATGAGTTGTCTATTGACGAAAACTATAACATGGCACAACCGGGTACTCGTACCAAATTCTTTGAGATGCTTGATACTGAAACTCTTGTACGAGGGGCATCCAGGAGAGACGCGCTTGAAAATGCTTGCGCGAAGTCATGTCTGATGACCTAATCAAACTGAGGACATTGAAAAAACTTGAGGGAATGCGCAAGCTGCCAGTTAACTCACAATGCCTCTCTGCGCTTGCCTATCACTTCGTGGTAGTGGCCGACGCGACAATGACAGAGACTTCATCTCATCTTTTCGTGCTGAAATCCTCACTGGCTGCTTATTCTTGTGGACACTTTATCGAGATGAATAGAGGTGATCTGCATGTCCGTTAACATTGCAGCCAAAACAGTGCAGAAGGTACGAACTATTTTCGCGGCTTTTGGCCTGCTGGAAGAGGTTGTGACCGACAACGGCCCTCAGTTCGTGTCAACCGAGTTTGCAGCTTTCCGCTCATCGAATGAAATCCGCCACAATATGACACCGCCTTATCATCTGGCGTCTTGTGGAGTTGCAGAACGCCTTGTTAAGAACATGAATAGAAACTTAGAAAAACAGTTGAAGGATGTAAAATGAATGGGAGTGTCAAAATTCTTTCAACATCGCGTCGACCAGTTTCTCTTTGAGTACCGGAGTACTCCATATGCTGCAACTGGGAAAACCCTAGCCGAGTTGTTCTTGTCATTGACTTCTAGGACACCGTTAAGGTTGCTGCACTCTGAGCTCCCCAACTGCCTTGAAAATTACGAGCGATGGCAAGTCCAGCTGCCCGCTTTCCGCTGGCGTGAGTTAAAAGAAGGTGACAGGGTGTGGGTGAAAACAACTAGACCATGTGACCCTGCATAGATGATTGTAGTCATCCAATGAATTAGTGCAGTGACATACGTGCTAAACAGAAAATTAAGAGCGTTTAGTGCACGCAGATCATCTGGTAGAGGCAACGTTTCTTGTCACTGAAGATACGGTGATTCGCCATCCAGTGCCACTCCCCAGAACTTGGCGGTAACTTTCCCGTGAGAACGCTAGGCCCGTTGACTCAACAATTACAACGGGACCTACCGTCCGAGAGTCTGCATCACCTCATTTTGTCGAAGACAGAACGCCAGAGTCAGCAACGCCGCGAGCAACAAGTACAGATTGCGACACATCTACGACGACCCCGTATCAACGTCGACGCCTTGGTGAGCCAGGCGTAGCAAATACGATCCACCTAGACCGGTCCCTCTTCAGAGAAGCACATGAGAGTGCAGGCAGCCCGATCGGCGGGGTTACAATAAAAAAGCGAAAAAAAAAGGTTGGGGAGAAAATAGTGCTGTGCCAGCGCACCAACATAAGCGGTCGCAGCAGCAACAGCACCGCAAGCTAACAGGGGAACCTACTTTAAGGTGCGCGTTATCTATATATAAAGAGCGTTCCTTCGTTGGCCTCGAGCGTGCGTCTGTGTTAATACATCAGCACCCTTCCAAACATATGCTGAAAAATGACCCCAAAAAGTTTTGGCAAGCGGTAAACCTAAGACCTAATCATGCAGCACCCTTACTTTCTGAAAATGGCACGACTTGGAGCATTATTGATAGCGCGAAAAAATTTTTAAATTATCATTCTGACGTTTTTACCGAGGAACAAACATTTCATAGTACTTGATTGATTTGTGGGGTTTAACGTCCCAAAACCATTATTTGATTAAGAGAGACGCCGTAGTCGAGGGCTCCGGAAGTTTTGACCACCTGGGGTTCTTTAACGTGCACCCAAATCTGAGTACACGGGCCTACACCATTTCCGCCTCCATCGGAAATGCAGCCGCCACAGCCGGGATTTGATCCCGCGACCTGCGGGTCAGCAGCCGAGATCCTTAGCCACTAGACCACCGTGGCGGGGCTTTCATGGTGCTCATACGTCTCATCAACCGCTCATACAGTACCCTTTCTTGCTCATCGCAATATCAGAAAATGACATATCTCGTGCCGTTCTCAGGCTTCATCGAAAAACGAGCCCCCGTCCGGATGCTATAAGACCCAAGATTCCAAAACACTCTTCCCATTACTTGTATTTTTGCTATACTTATTATTTCAACAGTTGCTAGATACAAGTTGCGTACCGGAAGATTGAAAGTCTGCCTTAGTAATTCTTGACTTTAAATCGGGTGATTTTACAGACCCCACTAAAACAGACCAATTTATCTAACATGCATCTGCTGCTAATTACTTGAGCATATTTTGTATATCAACATTACACCTTATCTCAACCAAAACAACTTGCTCCTTGATAATCAACATGAATTATGTCAAAATCGCTCATGTCAAACTCAACTGTACGAACTCGTCGCAGATATTCACACTTCAATACGCAACCAAGTTTACTGTTACAAGCTGCCACTCTAGCGTCGCCAGCGCGAAGTCGGCGACGGGAATGACAGCAGGTTAGTTCGTTCCGTATGCAAGCAGAGATAGTGACGAGATCAGGGACGTGAGAAAACAAAACAAAGTTTACTTTAGTGATATTGCAGCACACGGAATCTAGTAGAACACTTCAATACAACTAACAAAATACATCAACACTTGATACAACTAAAATATATAAAAACATTAAATCAGCTTACGAGAGAGAACTATTACAAACTACACAAACTAACAACAATAGAACTACGGAGTAGAAAGTTCGAAGATATAAACAGGTGAAGGCATACGTGTGATGACCGGCAGCGTTGCGTCCCCGATGATCGGATGCGAGAAGTCGAAGAGAGTTCTGGCACGACTGCGATGTCGGCGGTGTTGCAACGCTGGTGGCTCCGGGAGGCTAGTGCTTACAGGTGACTTCGAGCAGGTTGAGCTAACTCGAGGCGAAGTCCCGATGTCTACGTTGCAGACGTTAATATCGCGTCACAACTAGATTAACGGCAACGTTTAGGTGGCCAGCCGATACAAAGCAACACTAAAAACTTCTAGAAGAGATGCTTGTTGATCTGTTTCTACACCATGTTGGTCAGCGACTAGTCTGCCTAGCAGGGCAAAATCCTGCGCTTAAATCCCCCTCGTGTCTCCTCGCTCTCTTCCTTGGGGACAAGAGACCTCTACATGGGTCCAATCTTGCGCGTTTCATTGATGGAAACTCCGCCCCAAAAATATATTGACCCCACCCCTTTTTAATTAGGAGAGGGCCCTCAACTAGCGAGAGTGACAACCTGTTGGGGTGTTGTCATACGGCTTGGCCACCAGAGGTTTTCTCACGCTTTTCCCCGTGGAAACGGTCAGACTGTTTGGCTCTCAGCCGGTGCGTCCCGTAGTCTAATCCTTGTTCGGGGTACATCGCGGCCTTCCACGTCCCTGCAGACGCCGCCGCAGTTACAAAAGAATCAAACGTCGGCGGCGACGTTTGAAGAAGAGCACCCCATTCTGCACTTCTCGGCTCTCTTTCATGCTCCCGCCGTTCCCACGGTCAGCGGGGAGTACGGCGCCCGTTAATTGCCGTGACGCGCGGTCACCGAAAATGGCCGTCCGTGATATTTGCATAGACACCGTCTTCATTGATTTTTCCAAAGCATTTGGCCACATGCATTCCTCACAATCACCTGAAACTTAAAATTAAAAATTTACAACTTGAATACAACTCGACACGATGGATTGAGGAATTCCTTACTAATATATTTCAGGTAATCAGATTGCAAGATTGCTTTTGTAGTCGGGCTGACGTCATCTCGGGAGTTCCCCAGGGCGACGTCCTTGGCTTAATTACTTTTCGTATTGTACATAAATGAAATAGCTGTTAATCTCACATCTGAAATACGCCTTTTCGGAGATGACTGCGTCATTTATAAAGCAATAACCAGCAACATTGATGTCATTTCACTGCAGTCAGACAGGATAAGACATATACAAGGCAATCGGAAATGAATATTTCAAATACCTAATGCATGTCATTCTTTTCAACTGTTTGACCGAACGCAAACCAATATAAAATATTGTGGTGCTAACATCCGCCCAGTACCCTCAAATATATACCTTGGTGTAAGTATTACGTCAAACTTAGGCCGGAATGCGCACATTGAACACGTCATTTCCAAAGCATGCAAAAATTAGGATGCCTTAAACGTAGCCTGCATCCCACAAACAATGATAGAAGGCTTCGTGCGTATAATTTCTTCATCCGGCCTTCTTTGGAACACGCCTCCATCATTTGGCACCCACATCATGCTTTATTGTCTAGCCTACTCGAATAAGTGCGAAATAGGGCAGCCCGGTTCATCTTGTCTTCATATTATCGGTACGTAAGTGTATGTGCCTCGACGAAAAAAAAAAAACGCTCAATGTTGTTGTATTTGACTCGGGCAAAAAACTTGCGTGGTTGGCGTTTTTTTTCATAGTCTTCAATTCCGTTATTAATAAAAAACAATCCTTGTTTCTTCCTGTGCTTGTGATGTTGCCTGCAATCATTTCAAACACCATGTAGTTCAGTAACTAAAACACCGCAGACTCGCGTACAATATTTTTCGTTTAAATAGGATTTTCGCCCTCCGCTGCTCCATGTTAATTCAGCAAGGGCCACAATAAACCGAAGTCCGCGAAGTACACTTCATGACTGAATAGCTCGTAGTAAGCTCGCATCACGTGAAGAGTGCTTTGTTGCGTGTCGCTAATCGTCGAAATAATTGATCAGTCAATTTCCTAACGAGGAAAAAGTTGAGGTGGAGTGGCAATGATGGAGGCATTGTCCTAGTCGAACGCAGTGTCAGTGGAAGCGCAGTCAGCGCCCCGGACGCATGAGGGAGAGCACAACCGAAGCAGAGCTCGCGTAAGTGAAAGGGGGAAAAAAGTGTTGCAAGGCACCGCTTCTGATTTAGACTTTTCTTTCAGCCTCATCAACAAAACTAGGATATAACCAAGTGCATAATTAACTAAGTTAGAACTAAGCTGTTAAAAGTGACAGAAAAAAGCGGTAGAAAGTAACACTAATTTAACCTAGTAGCCAAGGGAGAGAAATATATCATTCGCTTATGCAGATGAAGGAGGGCGCTTTGGGCTAGTTGGTTAGAGGGCATTTTTAAAACATTTTTCAGCGCAAGCGCTTACTCAAGTGCTGGAGGGACAAAGTAAAAACTGGAACGCAAAGAAGAGCATATACAACCTCGTATGCTTTCTTCTAAATGCGAAGCACTTCTTAGCGAACTTCGACAACTTCGAGCATATCTATCCAAGTATCTAGCCGCTTACGTTTGGGTGCTCTCGGGGTCAGCCCCTTAACTTGGCGTGAACCAAAATTAGCATGGGAGGGTAAGAGGTTTTGACGAATATGACGCGCTGGTCAAAACATGAATAATGTCCCAATACCGTCGCGTTCGTCGTCAAACACTTCCCGCTAGAGAGTGGCACATACCCATGGGCGAGTATGTGCCACAGGCTAATAACACTTAGTATCTACCCAGGAACGAAAAAACACACATGGGTAATTTTAACGCCCGAGTGTTAGGAAATACCCGACATCGGTAGCGTCGACCCGACGAATGCAAAGAATAAGTATCAGGGTCCCAGCTGAAATCAAACCCAAGCATTCTGCGTGGCAATGAAGCATTTTACCACAGTGCCAAGCCAAGTCACGTAACTAATTTTTTAAATAAATGGTAATCTTCGTGAAGCCTCGATTGTTGTTGCAGTGCTGGCAACCCAATTTTATAAACTATACACACGTACTCCTTTGATGGAGCCGTCACGTCTAGTTAACGTCAATTGTGGGTATTTGCCATGATTGATGTAGCAGTGTCCAGGACCAGCATCTTCGCAAGCATGGGCGCTTTATATCAGCTTCTAGTGTTGCTAATACGCATGTTACAGTTGGCATCGTTGCGCAAGTGCGAACGACTGGTTATAAAAACTTCTTAACTGAGTTGCGCGAGCAAATTGAAGTACAAAAGGAAGACACCTAGACACAGCACACTTCCCGGGTTAATAAACATCTGCAACTCTTCAACATATGCCTGTACGTGAAACATTTGTACATATATTTACCGTCATTTCATGACGTGTCGCTCAATAAAAATTTGCAACACAGTCACCTCCCCTCCGTATGCTTCACATAACGTCCATTCCCAAGTACGTGGGATCTGCCGAATTTCTCGCATTCCGTCCTTTCCTTCGTCCCTCCAACAGTTGAGTGAACGCTTGCGCTGAAAAGTTCTTGAAAAACGCTTACATAGACCACTGAAAATGTGGTCTGGCAAAAATAACTTGTGCCGCGTGGACAGACTGGAAGGCCACTTTGGGATGACACCATAGCGCATTTCAGATGGCCGGTTGGATGGCAATGACTCTTTGTACGCGCGCATAATGTCAATACATATGGAATAGAAAATCGACTTCAAGGCATGAGCTTTATTAAGACTAGTGTGCAGTATGATGACATAATCCACCTGAAACAATTATGACATCTACTGAAATATTTATTGTAGAAAAAGCTGGTATCGCTGACGACAGTATGCAGTATTTGACGTGTGTAAATTGAGAAAATTCAGGTGGCTTAGAATGCGAAGGCACAGGCAGGAAGGAAAAAACGTTGATGTAGGTAAGGCGTTGTGGCATGAGTGTCTGTGGACCAAGCTTTCACTGATGCAACTGGGGTGAATTAAATTCACACGGAAAAGAAAGAACATTGTTTTTAGTACAAGTATGCCATGCCGCTATGCTAGTAGAGCACCAGCTCCGAATCTTAATTTATGCTGACGAAACTCTGTTATCCGTGGACAGCTGCGATGATATCCAGGATCGGGCTAATATATGTCGGCAGAAAAGTGAACCTCTACGAGGCAAATTTGTTTGCGAAATAACTATTGGTGGTAATGTTCGATAGGCTATGCCCGTCCGCCTTACGTCGGCTCGCGCTTATACTCGGACACGCTTCAGTACACTAGCGTTCGTAATCTGAGGAGTCAGTTATGGGGATTTGTGAGGGTGCTTGTGCCATCCCAAACGCTTTCTTAAGAGGTTCTTCATAAAACCTGTATGTTAGTCGTGCCTTTCAAAGAATGTCCTCATTAACTGCAACCATTGATAGCTGGCATGTGAAAATGCATGATCAAAAGATGTAACGTAGACTATAGATATTAATAAATATACGAAGATAATGAGCATTGTCGCGAAGGACGAAATGGCTAAGTATATAATGCTACGCGCGTTTCTTAATTTCCTGATATGGGCTATAGGCGACCGGCCCCTAGTGTATTGCCGACGGTGCGGTGATATGTAGCGGCCAGGTGAGGGTAAACGAGAAGATCCCTGGGGTGTCCTATGTGCTCCGGAGAAAGTCAGCGACGTTACTGCAAGGGTTAAATACGTCAAAGGCTTGTGGTACTGATGGCCTTCCAAATCGTTATTTACAACTTCGTGCCACATCAGTGGCACCATATTTAAAGATATTTTGTGACAAATCGCTGGAAGAGTGTTTTCGTCCGGATGACTGAAAAGTTGGGTCTGTCGTTCTGATCTGTAAGTCAGACGCCCGCGGTGATGTAGGAAACTATTGACCGGTGTCTCTGACGTGTTTCTTGTAAGATTTTAGTGCATGTTTGGTATACCCCTGTTGTGGCAAACATTAAAGAGCATTTTTTGTTTGAGCCAGTGCAGGACTGCTTTCAGAAAGGTCCGTCTTGTGTTACGTAGCTAACAGAGTTTACACATGACTTAGCAAAAGCTCTAGATCATCGGCTTTCTGTAGAGTGAGCGTTCCTGAATTTTCAGCAGGTGTTCGACACTGTGCCCCATGCTTCATTAGTCAAAAAACTTGCACTCTATACTATACACCCGCAGATTATTTCATGGACAAGCTCGTACCTAACACCACGAAAGCAGTTCGTCCTAATAAACGGAGCTCCATCTGGAATCACGAACGTCAAATCCAGTGTACCTCAAAGGTCTGTGTTGGGACCACTGTTATTTATTTTAAACATAAAAGACATATTTGATGGTATCTAATCGAAAATGCGTTTATTCGCCGATGATTGTGCGTTATATAGAGAAATGAAAGGTATGGACGCTGAAGTGGTGCTTCAACAAGGCCTGAACAGAACGGCCGAACGGTGTGCAAAATGGCATATTGATACATTCACGTTGAAATGTTGTGGGACGATGCGCGTGTGTGCCTGACAAAGAGGACGAGGAGTAGTCTTCTCTCGGTGTCTGGTCAACTTGTGACGCGGCTGCTACTGGTTTGAAATATATTTCATCCAAGCCTCGTCGATAGGCGTCTCCGTAACATAGTTGGTGGAGGTGGAACTTTCCCCGTCTTCACCACGAAACTTCGCAGTGGCCGCACCGTCCAGCCTCCGGCCATGGCTTCCAATAATAACAACCCGTCACCGCCTTGAGCTAGAGCGCCAGCTACTACGTACCTTGCGTTGTCCCACCTCCGCGATCCCGGTACGTTCTCCGCCCAGCCTGGCTTTGACGTCGACTACTGGCTCCGCATGTACGAGTGCGTTAGCCTGACTCACCGATGGGACCCTACCATGATGCTCGCCAACGTAATCTTTTACTTGGATGTTATCCCGCGTGTATGATCAAGGAACGACTACGCGACATCTTTGGGGACCCGTCCGGTCAACAAATGGCCGTGTGACAAGAACTCGCCACCCGTGTACAGTCATCAACGGTAACAATATGAAGCTAAATATAAATAAAATAGTTTACATGGAATTTACCAGGAAAAGAATCCACGTGTGAGTGGTTATCATATGAATTGCGTAAGCTTAAAACAGGTATTTGAACACAAATATCTGGGTGTTTATTTTACGCCCAACTAAGGTGGCAGAGAGAAGTTGATTACGTTGCAGCAAATCAGTGCTGGTATTTTCGCGACAGAATGTGAAATATTTTCCTGGTCTTAATAAAGAACTATTTTTCAAGATGACCAGTGTTAGATCCAATCTTGAATATGGCTGCGCAGTTTGGGACCCTCCAGCTAAGTGAGATATTGATCAATTAGAAAGGATCCAGAATTGAGGTGCTCGCTTTATATTGGGGATTCACAGTACGTATAATGGCGCGGCAAGACTGAAAGAAAGATCAAATTGGGAATGCTTACGGAATAGTCGATGTAAATTTTGATTGAAGTTCTTTGATGCTATTTATAGTTGCATGTCGGAATCGATAAAGCAAAATATTCACTCACACCGTACTGCGTCTCAGATCGCGTTGACCACAGGTTCAAGATAAGAAAGATTGGAAATGATTTTTCTACCGAAACAAGAAGAGAATGGAACCAACTGCCTTCGAGCATTTCCTCTATCATGTCAAATGATTTGTTTTATTCTCTGTTAGAACAAGTGCGTTGCATTTCACATTGTTATATGCATTGGTGTTGCGGATTGTGATTGAGGTGACTTTGAATATTTGTTTGGCTGACAATGCATCTTTTTTGTAGTCTACCTTTTGTAAACGCTTCTCAACTGTAATGCTAATTGACGCTGTGGCAAATGAAATGAATAAATAAATAAATAAATAAATAAATAAATAACGTGGTCATTCACAATGCTGTGGACGTGGCGCGTCGATGGCAAAACTACGTAGTCCCATCTGGCGGTACTGGCAGCGGCGGTGCGTGTGCCCGTCTTCACTCTAGTGGTAGCACAGTGGGCGGTGATCAGAGGCGCGCCAGAGGTCAGTCTTCGCAGAAGCGTAGCGCTGGCCGCCAGGTGGTGGGTATGGCGTCGGTAGTAGTGGCGGCGGTGTCTGGCGGTAAAATTGCGGCGAAGCAGTGTCCTGACGCGGGCCTGCAAAAGCGTTGCGGCGCACTGCATCTGCGTGGCTCATAGCTTCTGGTTCAGGCTTCGGTGCTTCTTCACGATTGTCGGACGTCTTTGCGGAAAGTCTTGGCGATCGAATTAGCCTGGGGTTGCGTCGAAGGAAACAGTTTACGCAGCTCCTTCCGCACGATCGCTCGAATGGTCTCTTGCAGGTTGTCGGTGCTAAAGTATTCGGCGCAGTTGAATGAGGTGCAGCGGTTGTACTGTGTTGTCTGCATCTCAAGCGAGCCATTTTATTCTCCTGGCCTCGGTAAGAAATTCACTGACAGTCTTCGCTGGGTTCTGGAAAATTCGTGCAAACAACTCTTGCTTGACCCCTCGCATCAGGAACCTGAACTTCTCCTAAGCCATGCTGGCGTCGGCGCGTCGAAAAAGCTGCGTCATCTCTTCGATGAAGACGGTCACATTATTTTTGGGGAGTTGCACCCGTGTCTCCAGCAACGTGGCCGCACTTTACTTGCAGATGACGCTCGTGAAGGTGCTCAGGAACATTGCCCTAAAGAAATCACAAGTTCATAGTGTAGAATCCCGGTTCTTGAGCCACGTCTTGGTGGCATCTTCTAGGAGTAGACGGGGCGTAATTTTTCTGTGGGTTCCCAGATGTTCAAGGTGGTGACTCGGTCGTATAGATCGGTCCAGCTTTCTGGGTCTTTGACTGACGATCTATGGAACGTTATAGGCTCCTTGGGCTGCGGGAGAACGATCAGGCCAAGCTGCACGGGGGCGGTCATCGTTGCTGCTATCGATGTCGGTATCCGGGACTGCATGGTTGTTAGAGGAAGGGGCCCGTATTCTGGTTGCAGTCCTTGCCGTCCGTGGCTTGTTCATTCGCTGTTCTGGGTTAGCCTCGGTGTCTTTTTTGCTACTTATGCTCGGTTCGCGGCTTGGCGGGGGCGTTCAGAACATAAAAAACAGCATCTCCACCAGATGTCATGCGGTCGTGATGTGGATGAAGGCAGTACACTCAATGTTCAGATGAGGAGTGTTTATTTTGCCGTAATTATGGCCAGGACACGGAAAGTCTGATTACAGCAACACACGGGAAGAGATTGCGGAGAACAGAGCGTTAGTCGACGATCAACTTAAATGCGGCGAAGCGCGGCGACATTTATACAAATTTCGTCGTATATTCCAACCTTATCACAGTGTCTTCACGCAAGCTCTGGAATAATCTCGAGTGCTCGCGTCTAGTGGGCAATCTTAAAAGAAAGATCTAAAACGATCGTGAACGTTCTCTAACAATAATACGCAGTTTGCATAAGCAGTCATAACCCAGGCTTTGTGGGCAAAAACCGAATCAAACAAAAGTGAAAATTATAAACTTGCCCCCCGAACGCAGCTCCGACGTCGATACTTTGGTGCCAGCCGAAGACCTTACGGTGCAACGTTGAACAAGCGGTACAAAAACCTCGTAGCCGTCATCTGACGCCCCGACCCAATTGCAACGCGAAGTGATGAAATAGCGACCTCAACGTCCTTACCGACGGGCACGGGGTTACAGCTATCGTAGACACCGGAGCTGACTATTCCGTCCGTCATCAGTGGGACGTTCGTCGCAAAGCTGAAGGAAGTTAGGACCGCCTGGGAAGGCCTCCGAATTCTTAGTGCTGGAGGTCCCTTATTACGCCGGCGGGAATCTGCACAGCCAGAGTCGCCATTAACAGCAAGATTTACCTCGCAAGCTTCGTCGTACTACAGCATTGCTCGAGAGATATAATCCTTGGTATGCACTTCCTAAGCCTTCACGGTGCCGTCATCGACCTGGAAACAAAGTCAATAACACTAAGCACAGAAAAAGCAGTGCCCCCGCGCACTCCGCCAGGAAGCCAAGCTTTGACTGTGCTTGAAAAAACCACTATTCCGCATCGCTCAAGTGTCACTATTTCTGTCGGCACTCCGACACCAGAAGACTTCGAATGCGTCGTTGAAGGCAATCAGCACCTGCTGGTCAACTGTGATATTTGCGACGCAAAAGTAATCGCCAACTGCGTAGAGGAAAAGCAAGAGTGATGCTTATAAATTTCAGCAAGGAGTACAAGCACGTCAGCAAAGGCATAACGGTTGCCTACACCGAAGCAATATTGCAAGCCAGCAACGACTTCGTCATTACCGATTCTGCAGAATCTACTCCGACGACTCAAACCCTTCAACCAGCTTTGGACGTTCATACGAGCCTTCCTAAGCATAAGCAAGAACAGCTAATAAACCTGCTTCTGAAATACCAGAGCTGCTTTTCGTCGTCGTCAAGAATTCGACAGACCCCTATCCCGACACATCGAATCGTAATAGAAGAAATGACCAGGCAACTCCGTGAGAGCCCGTACGTTGTTTCGACGCCAGAGCATGAGGCCATAAAGATACAAGTCGAGTCAATACTCCGCCACGTTATTATCCAGCCTTCAAAAAGTACGGGCGTCACTGGTGTTAGAGAAAAAAAAGGATAGAACACTACACTTGTGCGTTCACTATCGGCACCTCAACAAGATCACGAAGAAGGTCTTATACCCTCTCCACCGAATAAACGACGCCTTTGATCGACTTGACAACGCGAAATGCTTTTCATCGATGGACCTCAAAACAGACTACTGGCGAATTGAAGTAAATGAGCGAGACCGAGAAAAGACTGCCTTCATTACACCAGACAGGCTCTTTGAGTTCAAGGTCATACCCTTTGGTCTTCGCACGGCGCCTGCGACATTCCAGTGTGTCATGGACACAGTACTGGCTGGATTCAAGTGGCCGACTTGCCTCGTGTACTTTAAGCTGTACTTCAAGTACACGGCACCTTTAAGCTGTACTTCAAGCAATCAAAACCTCCGGACTCACCTTCGAGCCAGAGAAGTGCCGGTTTGCGTAGGAGGAACGCATGCACTTTGACACGTTATAAGCAAGTCCGAAGTACGCCCTGACCCACACAAGACAACCGCCATCGCTTTTAGGGGCGAAGCTCCTTATGGCGTGGCTTGTGCGTCCCTCGTAGTACGTAGCCACCAGTGGCACATACCCGAAATAGGTGACCTCCAAGGTGGTGCCGGTGAGAAATTTCTTCTGTGCGTTGTTTAACAATAAAAAATAGTGCTCAATGTACATGCCAATGGCTGCTAATGGGGAATGAGAAACAGGAGCATTCGGCTTTTAGTCAACGCGCACGCTGCGATCCCCATTAGCAGCCATTGACATGTACATTCAGTACTATCGGACAAGAAAGGGTTGCTACATGATACTCGCTGGGTGTAACCTCCTTAGTTTTAGAAAGGTTTAGAGAGCGTTGAGCCGCAGGGCCATGAATACAATGAACTAGTATATACCAAGAATGAATTCGAGGTGGTTAAAGGGGGGAAGCAGATACGAAGCGCAAGCCGTAAGAAATTAAAAGCTGAATCCTCCTGTCTCTCATTTCACATTAGCAGCCACTGGCATGTACATTGAGCACTATCTGACAGGAAAAGGTTGCTACGTTATGCTCGCTGGGCGTAACCTCCTTGGTTTTAGAAAGGTTTAGCGAGCATTGGGCCGCAGTGCCAAGAATACAGTGAACTAGTATATACTATGAACTCATGAACTCAAGGTGGTTGAAGGTGGGAAGTAAACCCGAAGCGCAAGCCGTAAGAAAGTGTGCGTGTGCCACCTCTAGTTTAGTCCTTGGAATGTCCACTGAATGGCGGTGCTTCTATATGGGGAATATATGATAAAAAGATGCGAGATGGTGGGGCTTGGAGTGTTGAACAGATGGACGAACGGACACACAGACAGAAGCATGGATGGACGCATGAACGGACGCAGCGGCGGATGCATGAATGAACGCAGGGACGGGCGCACGATTAGACGCATGGAATGTCACACAGACGGACGCATGGACGGACGAATGCTTCACCCCACTCTCCATCATTCACTCCGCGGATATGCTGCCATGTTTTTTCGCGCCACCCGCCTACAAGAATGCTGGGCGTTGATTACAGGCGTTTCGTAAAAACAATTGCCTGCATCGCCGAGCCCCTCACTAACGTTAAAAAGACTGAAGTCGAGTTCAAGTGGAAAACGCCGCTGGAGGAAGAATTTCAGCAACTAAAACTACGCCTGCAGACACCGCTGGCACTTACGCATTTCGACGAAGACGCCGACAGGAAAATCCACACGGACGCAAGCAATGTGCGTCTCGGAGCCGTCCGGGTGCAAAAGATTGACAAATTTCAAACGGTCGTCAGTTATGCGAGCTGGTAGCTACCTAAGGCGGAAGTCAACTATTACATATCAGAAAAGAAGTGTCTCGCGATTGTATAGGCTACCTCTAAGTTTCGCGCCCACCTCTACTTGAGACATGTGAAAGTTGTGAGCGACTACCACGCCCTTTGTTGGCTAGCTAACTTGAAGGAGCTGTATAGGACTGAGACGCTGTTATACCCATTGAACAAATAACAGCTTGGAACAATAGAATAACTGCATCAAAAGGACAAGGACTCAAGGAAAGGAAGAAAAGAAGGTATTTGCATGTGGCAGCGAAAGTATGTTTGAAACCAACGAGTGTTATAGCCCATGAAGACTTCTATAGACACGTCAGTATGCTACGAACGGGTGAGGCACAGACAAAACAAACATGTGATGACAGACTGACCACATGTAGGCATCACCATCCTGCCGGAAGAGCTACCGTATTTGGTAATCACTTCAAGCAGTTCAAACACAGAGGAAAGAAGAAACTGTCAGTATATGGAGTTACATTGCTGATTTGCAACATGACCTAAGCAACGTGATGCCGAGGGTAAGTGGTGGCGAAGATGGATAAGAGGCAGGAGATTCCGTTGAGCAGAAGTGCTTTGAAACTAGCACCAACGGCTCAGCCGAAATAGCTATTAAAGAAGGCATCTTCGTCTTCAATTTTCAATAAGAGCCTTCAAGTCGCCTCGCATAATGGAGTCTGCGACTTCGGATATTCTGATATGACCGTCGTTTACAAGTCGGGCCGAAGGCGCTCTGACGCCGGCTGCCTGTTCCGTGACCCGTTGAACCACCACCGCAGGACAACGAGTACGGCGACTATTTTTGCATTGTATTCATTAGTGACTCAGAGAGGAATTATAGTTCATGGTTATTGAATTTGACAAGTAAAGCAGAACAGTATGTGTGAAAATTTATACGCATAAAACTGAAGCAATGTGCAACAGTGTCGGGAGAGAACATCGCTTTGCGATTGATTGCGAGACACTGGTAGTTGAAATGAAATAAGTATCCTTAAAACAAGTTGTGGCATTCGAGTCAAATCATGAGAGGGAAATAATTAGAATAACAATAATGGGGTGGAGCACAATCGGCAAGTATTCTCAAATCATAAATCAGAGTTTACCACTATCACCCTAGAGGAGATGTGTCGCAGCTGAATTTTACCAGTATTTACCTGCGGAGCAGTAGTAACCAGGAGGCTTACAAAGAGGAATCAAGTTAAATTAAGGACGATGCGGTGAGTCATGCAAAGCAAAATCATAGGTGTACCCTTATGAAACAGGGAGAAATGAGAGTGGGTTAGAGAACAAATTGGTGTTAACGACATGTCGTTGAAATCAAGAAGAAGAATTAAACATGAGCCATGGTCGCAGCGTGTAGGCAGGATGACCGCTCGCAATTGAAGGTAACTGACTGAATTACAACAGAATGAAAACGTGGAAGTGGGAGGCAGATAGTTATGTTGGTTGATGAGATTCAGAAGTTTGCAGGTACAACGTGGTAGCAGCAATAACAAGACCTGGTATTTAGGCGGAACATGAAAGATTACATTGCCTTGCGATGGCCGCCGTTAGGTGGATGACGATGAACATGGTGTGCAAAAAAAAATCTAGGTCAGTGCATTGTGGGACCCGATGTCGTTGGAGAGCAGCAACCTATACATCGAAGTTTTTGCTTTGAGCCAAGCACTACGACCATAGGCATGAGGTTAGTTCCACATTTAGAGAAGCGAAGGTTCGTCGCAGCGTCCTATACGTCTATGTATGGGGCGGCTTTGCCCCCCCCCCCCTCTTTGGTGGCTAGGAAGGAAGGCGGCTGTTTTCTGCTTTCCACCCCCCCCCCCTTTCAGTGCGCACGCCTGTTGCTATGACGTGTACCGACGTCCTTGTGTAGACCGAGTGCTACGCTTATTGTAGAATTGAGTGGCATAGCGGCTACGCTGGCTATACACCTAATCTATAACCATAATTGAAACTACGTTATCAACTGAAGCTTATTGTTTATGCATAGTGCTTACTTAAATTTCGACAGGTGAGAATGCTATTGAAGTCGGCCGTGTTATTCTCCACGCAACTGTGAAATTTCAAGACAAATATCGTATGGGCTTCCTAGGTTGACCAAGAAACATTGTACAGGAGCCCAGAAACGTAGGGGTGCTCTTAATTGTAAGCCTTTTTAAGATGACATCGCGAATACACAAAACTCTCGTCTACGTGCTTCAACAAAACTCAGCTGCAGATGCCATATTTTGATGGAGGTGAAGGGCTAGATACCCAAGTGCACGTTTAGAAAGCACGGGCGTTTGAAATTTCTGCAATCGTCTACTACAGCGTCTTTCTTAACCTTTTTTGGTTTTATGACGTAATACTTACAATTACTAGTATTTTATTATTATTAATAATAATGTTGTGATTATTATCATCATTACTAATATTAATATTACTCAGTGCCGTAAGAAAGCCGCTGTACTCAGTTTCTGTTAGTGGACTCACTAAGCTGTTCACCTGAGTAGCACATCTTTGTAGTGCAACAATAAGTGAGATCGAAGGCAACACTCATTTATAAAGCGAGTCAGGGAGTTTGGATGCAGGTTTGGGCCAATCAGCCATACTGTGGCCTGAACCTGATCGCTGTCTTCTCTATCGCAGGTGAGTGCAGGGAGTGATGACGACCTGGTCCGCCCTCCTTTCAATGCTGCTGGTGGCCTGCAGCGCAGCAGAGCAGTGTGGTGAGACTCGCGACGGCGCCGACAAAGGCATCGTACGACCGCCTCGGCCCCTTCGGTCGAGTGACCCTCTGAACTGCACTTGGATCCTGCGCGCTGCACCTGGATTTCGGTTGCTGGTGCGGCTGGACAGTGTGCAGCTGCCGTCACCTGCGATAAGGAGTGCTGTGTTGCGCGTGAACGTGGACGGCCGCGTGAATGAGTTCACGCACGCTTGCGTTAACTGCCTCGAAACCACAATATCCGGGGAGCTGGTGCAAGTCGACTTCGCCTCCAGGTATGCCGAGTTTGAGAGCTCAACAGTCCTTGCATCGCAAAACAAATGGCACCTGTGGCACGCCTCGAGTGTATGCCTCTTTTGGTTTGAGGTCAACTGGATGTAAGCGAGGGTCGTTTCGCGCAGCCCCCTGGCCGATGATTCGGTGCCGGGCAGCTTCCAACTACGCTATCAAGCCTTCAATCCGAGCCAGTGCGAGCGGCCGCGGCCCCCGAGCCAAGGCTATGTCGTGGGCCGCGAGTGGCAGCTAGGTGGTGAGATCCGCTTCATGTGCAACCCGCCGCTGGATCCTGTGGGCCACATGGGAGTGGCGCGCTGCGAGGCCGGAAGCGATGGCGTGCCGCGCTGGAGCAGCACCGCTCCGCGATGCGCTGCTACCAACTGCCTCCGAGGCATCGTGCGCAGAGACGCCGGCAATGGCGCCATAGCCAGCCCCGGGTTTTTCGAAAAGAGGCTGCCGCCGAACCGGCGCTGTGAGTGGCACATCAACGCACAGCCCGGACAGCAGGTGAGACACCTGTGGTTTCATTCGCTAGACGAGGGGAACATCGCCTGAAACACACAAGAATAAACAATCGATGGAGACTGGGCTGGTCCGCAGTGTTTTGTTTTGTCCTTAATTGCTTGTCTTGCGCGTTGTTCACATCGCCATGCAACTAGCCTGGTCACACACCTTGTTTCAGTTGGCTAGACATTGCAATAAAAGAGGCAATCAACGTGGCTGAACATAATTTAAGAAGTATAACTAGGGATAGTAGTGTAACGTGTTGGGACATTGTGCATTCACGTTCATGCGCCCTGCTCGTGTCGTATGTTTGCTACGCTTGTTTTTAAACAAACTGTCCAGACCGAATGGCACAGCGGAGTAAGAGTCTATGCTATGTGATTGTGTAGTTTTCACTGTTGCGGAGAATGGTTGTACTGCTGCTCAACTTCTCGTTTCAAAAATTTGGTTGAAACCACCTTCACGGTAATCGCAAGACAAAGCGTGTAACACAGAGACTGTATTATTGACAACGAGCTCAGCGAGGTATTTAGTAGCAGGCCGCTCAGTGACAAACTCAGCAGAACGATTGCCTGCGGTGTCGAGGAATACTTGGCGCATAAAGAGCTCACGCCATTCAAACCGGAGCCGACATAGTTTAATACTGCAACGTAGAAATAAATTTGTAACTTCCGAACTTTGTTCTTTGTATTGTCCGTAAAAACGCGCTTCTAGAAAACAAAGAAAAAAAACTGCTGCTGTTTCATCACTATTCGGATCATTTACTATAAAGCATTGAAGTGCGCCCATCAATACGAATTGTTTTAGGCAGTTTAGCACGCAAACGAGCATTCGACTTAAAACTGCACATTTGTAATGACGAATTGTGACGATATGTTCCCGCTGCTTTTACACAATCCTTGCTGTTGCGGGTGTATAACACGACCTTCTCAGTTTTATAGAATAGCTTGTTCTATGGTGCACTGGAGTATAGAGGTACGAACGGGTATAAGTTCCAATAGCACCATTTAAAGGGGTCGTGACGAGGTCGCATCACAGCTACAGCGTGGCACGACCGGCAGCCACGCGTGCTAACGACATCAACCTGATTCACGGTGGCCTGAGTACACATGCATGGACACTTTGCCTATCGATGAATGCGAGGTCTACAATGTCTGCGAGTGCGCGCAAGGGATGCTCATCGGCCTTCTTGCCATACGCGGTCCGCGTTCCAAAAGAACGCTGCTTAAAATGACGTCAGCTGCCCAGTTCAAGTTAGGGGCCTCCTTATCTGGGGGAACAATAAAACTTTCATCTATCCAACCATCAAGTTAGCGGGGATTGCATATGGCAAACGTGCATTGTTCCGATTGCGCGCACCTGAAGGTACCATGAAGTTCCACGTTCTTCGATAGGCAAAGCGTGTATGCAGGTCTGCTCAACTTATGCTGACGTCACCGAGGTTGTGCGAGTGGGTGTCGGTTGTTACGCATTGTCGTTTCAGGAGCGAACTTTTCATGACCCTTGAGATTCACTTCACCATTGTTGTTATTTAATTTCAGGGGGAAATGAGCATGTTTTCACCTATGAACCAATGTGTTTAGTCTTTCGATGGTAGCCAGGAAAAAATAAACATAGTTGGTCCCTCAGTCATAGGAATCAGTAAAACGCAAAAGTAAAATGCGTCTTTGTAGAGTGTAATGTAATCCTATGCTGTTAAAAGCGAGCTTGCGAAACATTTGTTCATAGTTGACAGCTAGAGCACCGTTTAACGTGGATGCATCCACATAGTCGTTTAGTTCTGCGTCTGCATCCCGACGACTAACGACCATCTATGATGAGCAAACAAACCCATGTGGTCACGAATGCTCGGGGTAGCTCGAGTAGTTTTTAAGGGTGAGAGGGGAAAGCGATATGACAGCCAGAAGAGTGTGACTGAGAGAACGCCGAACTTGGGCTATGGTGGCTACTTGCGGCATGTTGGAGTTATCAGACACGTCTTGTTGGGCGTACGGAGAAGTTGCGTGTGCTGTGGTAATTACGTTGTGTTCACTGCGAGCGACGCATTAAGGGCTTTGCCTGGACAAGAAATGTTCACTTTCTGGCGGCAGGGGAGTACAAGAAGCGCGTCATTTCGAGCAGGTTTGGGCGACCTTCACGCAGCTGCGGCTCCCGCGTGCCGCGGGTGGTGATGGCCCGCAGCTGTACCTGTTCGACGGCGACGAGTCGACGCCGCTGGCGAACATGAGCGGCGTGCAGCTGAAGCCGCCGCATCTGAATGTGACGAGCGTGTCGAACCGCCTGATCGTGTTATTGCTGACGGGTGCGCGGCCCACAAACGATGCCGTGGTGTACATGGAGTACGCGGCACGCCCCGCAGCTTGCCCGCAGCCTGCGATGCCCGCCAACGGCTCACTGGTGGCCTATAGCCTCGGCATAGGTTCGCGTGTCGCCTACCGCTGCGACAGTGGTTTCGCCATGGTTGGCGAGCCAGGGGCTGAGTGTATGCCGTCCGGCGAATGGAGCGCCTCGCCACCGCAGTGCATGCCGCAGGAGGTGCGGCCAGCCGACAATTATCACCAGGTAAGCAGTGCGATAAGAGAGCTTTGTTGGTGTTTGAACTTTCAGGTACCATATCCCATCCCCAGTGACAGAGTTAAGTGGGAAAACCCAATTGCATTCAAGAAGTGTATTTAACGATTCTGTTAGGAGATGAATGAAGTGCTCCATTATCGTGTCAATGAACATGAACAATATTTACGTATCGCAGGGTCCTAATAATGAAACCAAGTTGATGCCGTATAAATATTTTTTAGGTTAACCAAGTTGAATGGCAGAGTAATTATACTCAATCAGTTCCCTTAATAACTGTAGAGCTTAAAGAGCCCCTTAGCCAACATGAACAGGGATTATTGCTTACGATGTACACATCCGCACTGCGTCATCTGCTCAGCGTTCCCCTCGGCGTGAAACGAGGAGAAGGCTGCGTCAACAAAGAAAGAAACAAAACATAGCTTCACACATCAGACGCTGGTGCCCTCCACCTCGAACTTACCACGCTGTCTTCGTGTGCTGTGAGGCTGGCAGTTAGAAATTACAATCGCCAGATTACGATGCAGAATTCCGCATGTGAAATATTATCTACATAAAGCGGGACTCACAGCATCTCTGTCATGTCTCTTTCTGAAGGAATCAGAATCAATAGATCATTTCTTTTTACTCTGTCACCGATATTCTTATCAAAGGAAAAGATACCTGGTTGAACCAATTGAGAAGCTAGCTATAAAAATAAACGTGGCAGTGATTTTATCCTCCACAAGGATTACATTAGGTTATAGCCACAGGGAGGTTTATTATCTACATAAAGCGGGACTCACAGCATCTCTGTCATGTCTCTTTCTGAAGGAATCAGAATCAATAGATCATTTCTTTTTACTCTGTCACCGATATTCTTATCAAAGGAAAAGATACCTGGTTGAACCAATTGAGAAGCTAGCTATAAAACTAAACGTGGCAGCGATTTTATCCTCCACAAGGATTACATTAGGTTATAGCCACAGGGAGGTTTGCTCTGCCCTGTGTGCGTATATAATGCCAACAAAAAGGTTACCTTGTTAGTCTATTGTTAATATTATTTCCGGCTACGAGACTATCTGAATACCTGATTCATAACTAACTCACTTGATGATCTTGCCGCCCGGTTCTTGGCCGATCCCCCTTTGGGGGCGAGTGCCAGCAAAGCTAAAGACTAATCATCGTCATCATCATCAGAGATGAAGAAGACGTTGCAGTCTTTGTCATGTGATTGATAAAGCGTATTTGTTCGAGGTGCTTTGTGTGCTCGTCGATTCCGCCCAATATAAGCTATATTTTGCAAAACATAAAGCACCATCGTCTCTGGACACTTTTGGCGCTTAATAACAAAACTACATTTATGATACGAAACGTTGTCATAAACAAGCGTTTGCTGGCCTGCAATGACATTACGCGAATTGTAAATTTGGAAAGCAGCGCAATATACTATGTCGATTGAGGATAAAAACTGCTTATAGTTAATTTTGGGCAGAACAACAGACAGGCTATATATGTAGAGCTGCGTCTTTTATTATGCTGAAGATAACCCCTGACGCGTGGAGTTTGTGACTCGCAGGTAAACGCGTTCCTTCGACTCGGCTCTCGGGCTCGGCATCCTGGTATGTTAAACCCTCTGAGCTTGCCTAAGCGGTGCACAATAAGTGCGAAAGCGCTTGGTGAAAACAAGATAAGGCTTTCGCAAAGCATTATGATCTTGTGCAAAACTGACACGATAAAACAGAGTCGTCACCGATACAAATGTTGGTACTAAGTTTCTTGCTCTTTGGTTTCTCATGAAACAATCGAGCTTATGTGCACTCATGAGGATCAGTACTGTCGATATCTTAGAGACTGCCGATATTACGAGCGTATGCTTTCATCGCGAATTTGATATTCCATTGATTGATATGAGGAGTTTAACGCCCCATAACTCACAATATATATATCAGAGACACCGTAGTGAAGGGCTCGGGAAATTTCGACAACCTGGGTTTCTTTAACGTGCGCCGATATCTGAGCACACAGACTTACAGCATTTTGGTCTCCATTGAAAATTCAGCCGCCGCAGCCGAGATTCGATTCCGCGACCTGCGGGACGGCAGCCGAGTACCTTAGCCACTAGACAACCGAGGTGTTGTGGTTTCGAGACTTCTCCACTTTTTGTAGTTCGCCAATAGTCACTTATGATTTAGCGTGTCTCAAACCCTTGCTTTCAAACTGCACAACGTTGACTGAGAAGCTAGGCGAATCCTTTCAAATTCTGATCGTACGTCTTTCCTTCAATTCTGTGTCGGCAGGCTTCTAAAGCAGGGAATGTCTCGAGACATTTTGATACGCCTGCGTATTCACTCGTGAACCATGCTGCGTAGGAGGTGTGCATACACCGATAAAAGCTCAGCATTTCATTAAACGCACTAAAAACGAGCAATTACACACCTTTTCAGACAACCACGCGTGCGCTACACATGCAGACGCTCTTGACATCTTCAGTACGAAGTGACTACAGCACCGCCGCTGCTGTCCTCTGCCGGAGAATCAGCCGAGTAGCGGCGTGGCCGCCTCGTTCACTCAAGGGTGTCTTGATGTGCTCCTTTGGAATAGCGTCGAGTCATTGCTTTTGTGGACGCCACATTAGCTCAAACGTTCGCGTTCACTGGCATTGCCTGGCATGCAGAGAGAGATCGCTTTCAACAAAATGCCTGGTAATTCGGCTGAGTTCATTGTTTCTGGCGGTAGGGCTTGCACATAAGATGTTGTTAACAAATATATTAGGCGCCTAATATCACGCACAATACATTTGATTGCGAAATAAAGGCGTTTAGAGCGAATTCATTGGTCTCTCTATCTTCCTGGCTGCGTAGGTTGTTGCGCTCTTGCGGCCGATTGACTAAAATGACGAGTACCAGAATTGACGCGGCAAAACAAGAGCGTGTGAAAAACCTAAAAAAATGCTCATTACATAAAAATCATGACACACCTTTATGTCTGCCATGACATATATGACATGGTCATATATGACGCCCGTTTGGTGAACCTAATGTATAATAAAATTAACGTCGTATGATAAGAGCATGAAGAAAATATACATGACTGTTCATAACGCGAAAGCCTTGCCATGTATGTAATATAGTCCATGACATACATGACTCAGTCATAGATCTCTTACGGTTGCTTTATTAACTTGATCTGCAGCAAAACTGACACGGAATAATATGAGCGTATGGCTAACATAAATGACTGGTCAAACACGGAAATCATGTCATGCATGTCTTACGCGCCTTGACACACGTGACACAGTCATAATGTTCTAACGGCCGTTTTTAAACTTTATGTATACGAAAATTAAGACGGCAGGTTAACAGTGTGAGATGAATAAAAATGGCCGGTAAAACAAAAAAAATTTCACTGCTGTCATGTATGCCATGCCATACATGACCTGGTTATGGAGCTTTTACGGCCGATTTATCAACTTGTTGTGGACCAAAATTGACACGACATAATATGAGCGTACGGCTAACATAAAGGACTGGCCTAAAACCTAAATCATGCCGTGCATGTCATGCGCGACATGACATACATGACACAGTCATGATGTTCTAACGGCCGTTTTAACTATATGTATACCAAAGCTGACAGGGCATGATAACAGTGTGAAATGAATAGAAATCACTGATCAAGCACCAAAAATTGTTATGCATGTATATACGCCATGATATATATGGCCTATTGATGGAGTTCTTGCGGCCACTTTATTACCTTGTTTTGGACCAAAGCTCACACGACCTAATATGAAAGACTGGTCATACACCTAATACACCTAATACACCTAATGGTATTAGGTGTGGTCATACACCTAATACGTGTATGGCTAATATAAAAGACTGGTCGTCACACGAAAATCATGTCATGCATGTCATGCACGCCATAACACGTTGCACAGTCAGAATGTTCCAACGAACATTTTATTAACTTTGCGTATACCAAGTTTGCCCAGCTGTAATAACAGTGCGAGATAAATAGAAATGACTGGCCAAACACCAGAAAAAGGTCATCCATGTCATGTATACCATGATATATATGAGCCGGTTATGGTGCTCTAATGGTGATTTTGAGTGTTTGTGATTGCTTGGGATAAGATTAACGTGGATAAGCTTAATTCTGCCTGATGCACGCCGTTTAATGGCCATATCATATAATCCCACTGACTGGAGAAACTGAATTTGCTCAAAACGGCTGGTTCAGGACTATATTGCTCTGGATTAGCTTAATACTCCGAATGACTAGGCAATGACAATCTGAAGGCCTAGGCAATTACAACTTACTGATGACAGACTTTCTCAAGATTACCTTAATCGGAAATCGCTTAAACTAACTTAACCTGGAGGGGGCTAGCGTGACCATGCTCCAGAATCCAATAGGCCAGACAATATCAACTCACTCCCAATTCACTTGATCATGATGAGCTGAATTCGGATTAGCTTAATCTGCCTTAATACACATTGCCTATTGTGGCCATACTCAGTCATCTAACTGGCTAATCAATGTGAAAGTACTCAAGATTGGACGGTTCAAGAGTAAGATTGCTTTGATGCCGCCTGATCAAATATAATCAGATAGGCTTATCTGAACAAGCATTAACAGAAGCAGCGAGCGAAGCAATAATGAATTGTGAAGCCCCCAATGAGTGGAAACTAAACAGGATGAGCATAATCTATAAAGGAAAGAGGGACAAAGCCAATATACACAACTACTGTCCTATAATAGTGACGTCAGTAGTTTACAGGCTGGTAACGCAGATAGTAAAGGAAAGACTACAGACATGGATGGAGAATGAGGGGGTGCTGGGAAAACTAAAAATTGGTTTCCGTGAACGAAGGAGGTTGGAGGACAATTTGTTTTCAGTGATGCAGTGTATTGAAATAGCGGAAAAAGAACACAGGCCCCTGTGGCTGGCATTTCTAGATATCAAGGGAGCTTACCATAGTGTGATTCAAGAACTTTTGTGGAGAATACTAGACACACTAGATATGGAAGATGGAATAACTAATCTTCTAAATGATATCTATAAAAGTAACAAGGTAGTTATCAAATGAAGATAACAGATATCTAAACCTATACAAATACAACGCGGGATTCGACAGGGATGTTCCTTGTCACCTTTGCTATTTGTGCTGTATTTATAGAGACTAGCAGCAAAATTAGAGGGGAGTCGACTCGGCTTCAGCCTCTCTTTTGCGAAGTAAGGAAAACACATTGAACAGTCATTACCAGCATTGATGTATACAGATGACATAGTAATAATAGCTGACAATAAGTAATATCTGTAGGGATTGGTAGACATCTGTAGTAATGAGGGACATTGGTTAAATTTGAAGTTCAGCAGGTAAATATTGGCAATCATGATTTTTATTGATGACAAAGGCAGTGAGCATTAGATAAGGAAGTCACACTAGAAACAGTGGATAAATACGAACATTTGGGCGTATGGATAAATAAGGGGGCTTAGTACCTAAGAGAGCACGAAAGATATGTAATGACTAAGCGTAACAGGAATGCAGCTGTAATGAAAAACAGGCCACTGCGAAACGTCATACAAGAGGTATGACGTTCTGAGAAAAATTTGGAAACGCCCCGCCGCGGTGGTCTAGTGGCTAAGGTACTCGGCTGCTGACTCGCAGGTCGCGGGATCGAATTTCGGCTGCGGCGGCTGCATTTCCGATGGAGGCGGAAACGTAGGCCCATGTGCTCAGACTTGGGTGCACGTTAAAGAACTCCAGGTGGTCGAAATTTCCGGAGCTCTCCACTACGGCGTCTCTCTTAATCATATGGTCGTTTTGGGACGGTAACCCCCCCATATCATCATCCGGCATTCGGAAAAGTGTCATGGTCTCGGGTTTGACGTTCGGCAATGCGATATTGTGCATGAAATCAGAGGTTCAAGCAAGATTGGAAATTAAACAACGTGGTATAGGTAGACTTGCTTTGGGAGCACGTGGATATACCCCAAATTAGGGGGTACAGGGTGACATAGGATGGACATCGTTTGAGTGCAGGAAAGCTAGCAGCAAGATAAAATTTGAGGAGCGATTGAGAAAAATGTGAGAGGAGCGTTGGGTTAGAAATGTTTTCAGCTACTTGTTCATGAAGAATGTTGGGACTAAATAGAGAAAGCGATTTGGAAAATTGTCAAGCAAGTATGTAGACAACAGCAGAACACCAAGCCAAAAGAAAATATTGGTAAAGAAGATGCTGACGAAAACAGAAGGGCACATGTGGAAGATTGGAATGCTTACAAAATCATCACTGGAGACCTACCGGACTTTCAAGCAGGAAAAAAGAAAAAGGTATACGATAGTTCTCGAAGTAGTCTGCTGTTCGAGGCCAGAACGGGAGTGTTGCGGACCAAGACGTACTGAGCCAAATACGAAGGCAGAGACACGGTATGTAGCATGTGTTGAGGTGAGGAGGAAACGACTGAACATTTCTTATCGTGCTGTAAAAGGCTCCGTCCTATAGTCCAAGATAATGGCGCTGAATTTTTCAATCAATGGGGTTTAGAGACAGTGACGGCAAAATAGACTTTAAACGAGTAGGAATAACGAGGTGCAGGCTAACTAATTGCTGGCTACAATGAAGGCGCGAGCGAAACTGTATCCCTAAACACATAGTGATATTACTTAACTTTATGGCTAGGTCGCGTGAGCCGCCGCCCGATCTAAAGAGCACAGCTGGATACATCCATCCATCCATTCATCCGATGCTCGCTCGCCGATCTTTCAGGCGTTTTAAGTAGGCATGCACCCGTGATTTGCATTGTTGTTTTAACGTTTAGGATATAACAAGAACTCAGTTGGATGTTGCAACAATTTCAAGGGGCGAAGCACATTAGGACATAGGCTTGTTGTCCGGTGTCCATCACGGTACGATGCCGCAGCATGTAAAAGGTTAGCGAAAGAATAATGAGAACATTGTAAAAGGCTGTAAATAAAAACAAAAGGTACACCAGCATTATGGCAACCGTCAATCAAAGTATATAACGAAATAAGGTTTAAGAGCAGGTTAATATTTGCCATAATTATTTATAAACAATACAAACCTGTTACAAGCCCAGGCTCGTTATACTAGCCGTTGACTTCACCTCACACATTATGTACTTCAGAACTTAGCCTTGTCATCGACTCTCACTATCCACTATGAATGCGTACAGGAAACTGTCATTTGTGTGTGTGAATAACAAAAATTTAGGTACCCTAAAACTTCGTCTTCATTAATTGAAGGCAAGGGCGATCTTCCTTTTCTCGTACGCACCTCAAACGCTCTGTGATGAAGCATTTTCGAACCTTCTATGCACCAACTTCGTGGCGTTAAAACAAACAGATGCAGTAGCGTGATAATATATGATAGCGCAGACAAGGAAAAATAACAAAAAAGCACGTTCAGTTTATTACTCGCAGATCCCGCCAGTATATGTACTTCGCAACGTCTTACGTCACAAGTGCACAGTTCTTACAGCCATAAATTGCAACCTGCGCACGCATATCTGCACATGACAGCACTGTTTCGCACGTATTTTTTCTTTCTAGTGTGTAACCAAAGAATCTGTTTATTGTAAATACATGTATTTGAGGTCCTTATTTGTCATTGTCACTGATGGAATGCTTACACAAGCGTCCCCAAAAGCTTTAATTATGACAGCCTTCATTATGAACCGTGCAATCTCGTACTTACTTTTCCTCTTGATAACCGTTTCTGTAAATCTGGGTGTTCACTTATGTCTATGACATTAAGGAGAGAAAACCTTCAGAAGCTTTGATTGATTGATTGATTGATATGTGGTGTTTAATTTCCCAAAACCACCATATGATTATGAGAGACGCCTAAGTGGAGGGCTCCATAAATTTGGACGACTTGGGGTTTTTTATCGTGCCACCAAATGTGAGCACACTAATCTACAGCGATTCCGCCTCCATCGAATATGCAGCCGCCGCAGCCGGTATTAGATCCCGTGACCTGCGGGTCAGTAGCCGAGTACCTTAGCCACTAGACCACCGCGGTGGGGCAAACCGTTAAAGCAACGTTATTGACTTTGTTATTGTGATCGCGCAAGAAATCCTTTATGCATCTACCGGACTGTTCGATATGGAACTTCCCACAAGTAAGTAGAATTAGACAACACTTATGATTCATTTCTATGCTTCTTTTTGCATACCTTCCTCTCATGTTGTCTTGTCGTGTGCTCCTCCATAGGCTCACCAATTAATTGGGTGCTGAAAAAACTACGCTTGTGTCACATTTTCCCCTTATCTTGTTGATTCTGTGAGAGAATTTACGTATGTATGGGATGATGGCAAAGCTTTTCCTGCTTGAGCTCGCTTTGTTTGCCTCCTTGCACCCTTTCTCCAGCACCTTCTAGTGCTCGTCGCATGCGTGGGCGTAATGGCGATGGCTAGACTTGAAGAGAGAGTGGCCCTCCCTGGTAAAAAGCCGACTTTTCTGGACTGTTGGCAGCGTTTTCTCGTTCCAGGTAGATGTAGACCTACGGCTCACATCAACCACGGGGGATCGGCCCCGGTGTTCTGTGGTGTTTGGTGCAGTGTGGACAGCCTGCACGGAGAGGAACGGCTGCGGCAAAGATACCTCGATGACGCACTTTCTGATGCGATAGCATCAGTTTCTGCTGAAAACTTCCACATTGCTGCGCTTCGGACAACTCTAGACAAGCGCCGACAGTGAAAACGGGAGAGAGCTCACATTCACCGGGCCGATGGTGCAAACTGGGCACTAAAACAGGCCCGGGTGGCTGAGTGTTGGCAGCAACTGCGTACGAATGATTAGGCAGCCTTCCAAGGCGCACTAAATCGTGGACGGCAATGCAAGCGCTGGTTGCGACGCATCCTGCAAACCACGTTGCCTAGTTAGCTCGCGACGCCAAGCGCTTGCAAGAACGCTGCTCCGAACAAGCGGGGTGACGGCGTCAACGTGATGATTGTGGGAGCGCTTTCGCCAGGGTGAACGTCCTCTTTCGGCGAAAGTTTCGCCAGCGGCACTTTGTCTTCGGCTGCAACGTCTGTCACCGCCTGTTGTTCGAGAACAACTACTCTGAATAACGCATTGCGAAACGCAGTCAAGTGCTCATTAAACTCCTCGTTGACCGTGATTACACGATGTTCGGTATAAGAAATAAACACTGCGGTAAAGCCAATGCAAGCTCGTTAAGGAGCATGAAAACGCAACCCATGATTGTGAAAGGCTTCAGTGCAACGTCGTGTTGAAAGGAATGCTGAACACCGGGGCCATACGTTTGAGCTTTCACTGGCTAACATTTTGTACGGAATGCTTTTGCGGTTATCTTTTTGCTACATGTCATAATCTCGCACAACACATAATAAAAGAGCCTTATTTGACGAAGTTGCATGTCACATAAGAAATTTACTTCAGCGCTTTTTTAGAGCTGTTAGTTTGCAACATTCAAAGGTGGGTAAACGAATCACATGCATTATGTGTGGGCACATCAACGTGTCATTGTCTTTTTATTTATTTATTTATTTATTTATTTATTTACAATACTGCCAGTCTCTTACGAGACCAAAGCAGGAGGGCATGAGTATCAAAATACAATGAATGCTAAGTACTTTCTTACAGGTGGCATACAGAACTGTGGTTTTTTTAAAATTGGTAATAATAATCCTAGTTACATAGAAACATTAGACATAGGTATTTATGCACTCCAAATATTCACACTTCATAAGCAGCAAACTAAATCTTTGCTGCATAAAAAAAAATCAATACAGTTTTATACAGAGAAGGCATTGTGTAAACTTATACATCCAAATAAATACTACTGGAAAACAATATTGGACGTCATGGTTGAAGAAAGCCGTTGTCTCAAAGTATACTCTCAATTTTTGAAGTGAATTCTGCCATTGATGTTACGTTAGTAATGGAGGGATCTAACCTATTCCATTCGCTGATTGACAGGGGGAAAAAGGATTGCTTGAAACAGTCGTTGTTGGAAGAGTATTCTTTGATAGTGTATGCATGTTTATGTCGTAGTGTTCGTGATTCTGCCAAAGATATGTACCTGGATGCATCGATCCGGCTGTGGTTATGCAGAATGTGGTGTAAAAATTTGAGACGCGCGATTTTTGCTCTTGTTGCAAGAGTGGGTAGACCGGAGGTTTCTAAAAGGTGTGTGGGCGAGTCGGTGCGTTTGTACTTATTATGTATAAACCTAATGGCCTTCCTTTGAACCCGTTCAACTTTTGCTATATTAGTAACACCTTGCGGGAACCACACAGTGTTAGCGTACTCCAAGATTGGTCGCACGAATGTGGTGTAAGTTAAGAGCCTAGTATCTGTCGGCGCGAAGGGTAAACGCCTTCGTAGAAAAAACAGTTTACGCAAAGCCGATGCTGTAACATTGTTAATGTGCGCATCCCATCTCAATTCGGAAGTCAAGGTGACGCCAAGATACTTCTGCTGCGTAACTCTTTGTAAAGGTACGCCGTTAATTGTATAGGTAAAGTCGGAGGGTTCTTTTTTCCTGGTTACCGTCATGCAAACTGTTTTTGTTAGGTTAATTAACATTTGCCACTGCTCACACCAGTGAGCAATCTTACTCAATGAATTATTTAAAGATAAATGATCATCCGAACTGTTAATTGCTCTATAAATAATGCAGTCGTCTGCGAAAAGTTTAATTTTGCAGTCTATGTTATCAGTGATGTCATTTATGTAAATTAGAAATAATAATGGCCCTAGGACGGAGCCTTGGGGAACACCTGACTTAACTGGGGCCGTCCACGACGATACTCCTTCGAAAACCACGAACTGTGACCGGTTTATAAGAAAGTCTCTTACCCAGTTCGTAATTTCCCCATCCCCAATAATGTTCTGCATTTTCGAAATCAGTTTAGTATGACACACTCGATCGAACGCTTTTGCTAAATCAAGTAGAATTACATCAGTTTGGCCACGGTTGTTTATACTGAGTGCAAGGTCGTGGACAACCTCGGTAAGCTGCGTGATTGTTGATAAACCTTTCCGGAAGCCATGTTGATGGGGGGACAGGAGATTGTTGTTTTCTAGAAAAATAGTTAAATGCTTAGCGATTATATGCTCTAGTATCTTACATGACGTACTGGTGAGGGATATAGGTCTAAAATTAGAAGGAACAGCAGTATCTCCGGTTTTGTGTATGGGTATCACCTTTGCTACTTTCCATTCTGATGGCAGTTTTGCTGTTTCTATTGATTTGCGATAAATTATCCCGAGGTATTTACTACACGGTTCTGCGTATCGAAAAAGAAATTCATTTGCAATATCATCGGGGCCACTGGCTTTCTTCGTGTCTAGATTCAAAAGTAGGTTAAGAATCCCGGGGTCGCTTATAACTAATGGTTCAATGGGAACTCGAGCTGTGGGCAAGGCCGCAGGAGTGGTGCCATTGTCATCAGTAAAGACAGATTGAAAATAATCGTTGAAAATATTGGCCTGGTTTGTTTTATCGCTATCGCTTAAACACGTCTTTGTTTCAGCGGCAGAGCGAAAATGTTTCCAGAATCGTTGAGGGTTGTTTTTTATGTAACACGGAAGCGTTGTAGTAAAATATTGCCTTTTGGCGAAGCTAGCTTTTTGTTTGAAGTCTGTAATAGCACGTGCTAGGTTAGATACGGTTACTGGATTCTTGCCTTTCTTTTTGATTGCTTGGCGTAGCCTCTTAACTTTTCGCTTTGCGTGTAAAACTTCGCGGGTTATCCAAGGATTATGTTTTTTTTGCCTTTTTGTTTTCAGTGGGACAAAGTGGGTAACGCAGAACACAACGATAGTCTTGAAACACGACCATAGATGATTTACATCAGTCGTTGGATGTATAGCAAGGTTTGAAAAGTTTTCAAATTCGTGAGCTAAGTAGGTTACAATGCTGGCATCATCACCTTTAGGAAAATTTTGTACAGTAGTTACTGATGAACGTGGTGTTATGTCATATCCTAGTTGGAGCTGACAGATTGGTATGCGGTGATCTGATATCCCCGGAATCACATCGACGACTGATTTATTTAACGGGAACTGGCCACTAATCAATATAAGGTCGAGTACGCTTTTTGTTTGATCTTTTATACGTGTTGGCGCAAGCACGACTTGTTGTAGATTGAAATTTAAAATTAAATCCATAAGTGTCTCCGATGACTGTGACGTGTACTGCATGTTGTTCCAATTTATGTCGGGAAGGTTAAAATCACCCATGATGATTAGTCGAGAGTTATGGGCATGAGTTTGAAGATAATCTTGGATCGCTATAATACATTTGTTGTCTGATGAGGGGCTTCTGTAAACGCACCCGGTTACTATGCTAATTCCATCACAATGAATTTTACAGAATACCGCCTCTGCGCCTATAACTTTGGGAAGCACGGCAAAAGGAATCGATTTGCTTATCAACAGGGCCACACCCCCACCACGTGTGGGACGATCTTTCCGGATTACAGCGTACTCTGGGGGAGTGAATTCGTCGTTTAAGATATCAGGCGTCAACCATGTTTCCGTGATGGCGACTATGTGTGGCTCTTGATCAAGCAGTAGTTGTTCAAGGCTTGCCGATTTATTTAGTATACTGCGGGCGTTTACGGTTAGTAACATTATTTCTTTGATTGGGCGTGTTGTCGGGTCTTCGGGCGGTTTACTATGTCGTTTTTTTCTACTGGAACCCTTTCACCCTTTTCGTCGTCCCAGACAAAAGCGACATCGTTAATATAAAGCTTGGTGTATGCTAGTGCGACTTTGTCTTTTTTTTCCCGATTAGTTTTGACGCTGTCCCAAAGCTTTTTCCTTGTCTCACGGGTTTTGCGAGCGAAATCCTCTCCTATAGAGAGGCCAGTATTTTTGAGCTTGAAGCAATTCTTCAAAACACTCCCTTTCTGTCTCGAGTCAAGAAGCTTCAGAATCACTGGTCGTGTCTTGTTTAGCGCATATCTGCCTAATCTATGAATTCTTTCAATTTGAACCGGCTCCAGCCCAAGAACACTTTCTATTATACCTTTGTTAACTGCTTGCTCCAGTTTATCGCTTGTTTCGTCTTTCATTTCTTCTAGGCCATAAATAATTAAGTTTGACCGACGGCTGCGGTTCTCAAGCTCCTCAACTCTTTGCTCAAGCGTTTTAATTGTGCTATTCATGGCAAAAATCTGGTCGTTGCAGGCTTTAGGTTTTTCTTCTAGTGCGCCTAGAGCGTCCAGTTTATTTTCTATATCCGCTAGTCTCTGTTCCTTAATTTCCTTAATATCTGCGGAAATTACATTCAGTTGCTTCATGATTTGAGAGAGCTCAGGTCCGGGATTGGTCTCTACATCACCGCCGAGCAACAACAGTTTTCTCACTTACAATGAGCATTCAAACAACAGATCACACAGCCGGGGGCACGGCAGCACCAACAGGCATCGGTCACTAGAGCGTATACATTTACCGAAACGTTTCCTTACCTGCACAAGGAATACGAAGTGGTTAGGGATCCGCACGGCCAAGGTGCCGCCGTGCCCTATGGCCGCCGCGCTCCTGGGTGACGAACTTATAGGCTGATCCGCGAGGGGCGACCACGGGTGAGCGCATGCGCCGGAATCCGTGAGTGTTGACGAGTGCTGATGGCGTTGATAATCCAGGGCGATCCTTGCAACTGTCTCTGGCACGTGGCTGTTTGTCGCTTTCCGAGTGGCGTTAACCGAAAATGGCTTTCCGGTAGCGCTGGTGCAGGGTGGGAACAGCAGGCCGAGTAGAAACTGCACAAGGAATACGAAGTGGTTAGGGATCCGCATGGCCAAGGTGCCGCCGTGCCCTATGGCCGCCGCGCTCCTGGGTGACGAACTTATAGGCTGATCCGCGAGGGGCGACCACGGGTGAGCGCATGCGCCGGAATCCGTGAGTGTTGACGAGTGCTGATGGCGTTGATAATCCAGGGCGATCCTTGCAACTGTCTCTGGCACGTGGCTATTCGTCGCTTTCCGAGTGGCGTTAACCGAAAATGGCTTTCCGGTAGCGCTGGTGCAGGGTGGGAACAGCAGGCCGAGTAGAAACTGCACAAGGAATACGAAGTGGTTAGGGATCCGCATGGCCAAGGTGCCGCCGTGCCCTATGGCCGCCGCGCTCCTGGGTGACGAACTTATAGGCTGATCCGCGAGGGGCGACCACGGGTGAGCGCATGCGCCGGAATCCGTGAGTGTTGACGAGTGCTGATGGCGTTGATAATCCAGGGCGATCCTTGCAACTGTCTCTGGCACGTGGCTGTTTGTCGCTTTCCGAGTGGCGTTAACCGAAAATGGCTTTCCGGTAGCGCTGGTGCAGGGTGGGAACAGCAGGCCGAGTAGAAACTGCACAAGGAATACGAAGTGGTTAGGGATCCGCATGGCCAAGGTGCCGCCGTGCCCTATGGCCGCCGCGCTCCTGGGTGACGAACTTATAGGCTGATCCGCGAGGGGCGACCACGGGTGAGCGCATGCGCCGGAATCCGTGAGTGTTGACGAGTGCTGATGGCGTTGATAATCCAGGGCGATCCTTGCGACTGTCTCTGGCACGTGGCTGTTCGTCGCTTTCCGAGTGGCGTTAACCGAAAATGGCTTTCCGGTAGCGCTGGTGCAGGGTGGGAACAGCAGGCCGAGTAGAAACTGCACAAGGAATACGAAGTGGTTAGGGATCCGCATGGCCAAGGTGCCGCCGTGCCCTATTATGGCACGGCGGCCAAGGTGCCGCCGTGCCCCTTTATTTCTATTTTCTTTGGTATATTGAGTACAGTGTTAGTGCTCAAGTGAATTATATATGCCAACAAATACATACCAAAAGTAGTTATGGTGTGTAGGCCCGTGTGCTCAGATTTGGGTGCACGTTAAAGAACTCCAGGTGGTCAAAATTTCCGGAGCCCTCCACTACGGCGTCTCTCATAATCATATGGTGGGTTTGGGACGTTAAACCCCACAAATCAATCAATCAAGTAGTTATGGTGACCGGTACATATCTGCATCAGAGAAACACGAATGAATTTACTTTACGGGAGCAATGTCATTGAAGCATGCGGGATTCGAAGAACATTTTATGGACATTTCTGATCCAGGTCATATTAACGTGTGCTGTGAATGAAACCTTTTTTGGACGTGGGGCACAATGCGAGACCGAAGTGCATCTTCGGTCACCGTCCAGCTGATGCTTTAGTCGTAGCTTTTAGGCGCACTCTATTGGTGACGTCTAGGATCAGAAGCCAGAAATTCAATGTGAGTTTTATTTCGTATCCTATTCCAGTACTTCATTTTTTGGCCTTTCGCTTCTCGTATTTTTCTCACTCCCCTTATCAGTCTTTTGTTCTTTTTGTTGAGCTACATAAGTTGCCATGTATTGCGAATATGCCCAAGCATATGATGTTCCTTCTTAAGCACTTTCGTGCTTATGAAAGCAAATATTAAATCACTAGATGCGCTAACGCCTATACATTTCTGCTGTGGGATTAATGCGAGTCAATTCGCATCGCAGGATGTGTCAGAGGACTTTCATGTGGACACATCGGCTCACGATGACCTGGCCTTGGGTGGTCCTCGAAGTTTCACCGTCGCTCCAACTACTTCTACGGATCACATAACGACAGAGATGGACGAAAAGCCTGCAACGACCACTGCGCTTCCCTCGTCCGAAGAGGCGCTCGACCCTTTGCCGGGCATGGTGAGTTGGTCTACCGTAACATTTGTACCAGGATCATAAGCGCACGCTACGCAGTGAACTGCTTATGATGGATATAATTTTTTTCAGTTCAGCAAACACTTCCTCTGCAGGCTTTTGTACCCTAGCTTTCGTAATCCGTTTTCGTACCTCACGACAGCCACCACTACCATTGGAATCATCGCTTAATAGTATAAAGCATTTCAGAAAACCATTCAGGGGGCTATGGACTTCTGCACCATCGTGACGTGCGACGTACACGCTCTGGGCTTATGCACGTCAGCCCTCTTTACCAGCTATGGCTGGGTGGGAAGGGTGATCAAAGAGAATTGGCTCATGATCACATTCATTAAAATGATGAGATGATGGTGTCCGTCAACGCAGCGCTGTAATTATTCTTTTGGGCTCCCCATGCAGGGCCTCAAATTTGTAATACGGCCGCTCATTGGATGCGTCATCTTAGATGTCCCACCTTGTGCTAAGTACCGATAACAAAATCAATTGCCTGACTTCGATGTTTTCTAAAAATAGCCCAAGAAAATGTCTCATTACTTAATTCACAGCTAATTGATAAGTGAACAAAAAATGTGCGAACCGCCTTAGCTATATGTTATCAAGAAGTTGCCCAAACAATGATACATTTGTAGTCAGAAAGAGAAAGACGACGAGTTGCTGCCGTAGTTGCTGGGTGCGCAATACACTTTTGGCTTTCGATCCAGATGTTCTTTATAGCAGGCCCATAGAGATCTTGAAAGTCGCATAAAATTAGCTAAGCGTGAAGAAAAACATGCGGCGGTGGCCACTATTAATACTGCGAAAGCACATGACAGCGTTGAGCGTATGGTGTTAAGGAACCGTATGCACAACCTTAGCTTTCAAATTTCATAGAATCGTGTATTGCGGAGTTTTCGCCCAATAAAACGTTTTAGTGTTTCCAAAGTTGCATTTCGTCTTGTAGATATGTCCAAACAAAAGGTCTGCTCCAAAGGGCACTCTTTTTTCTGGTGTAGATTAGTATTTTGATGAGCTCTATTTCACCGCCTCAGGACTTCCACACATGTTTATGTGGACGACATTCTATTAGGGGTGAAGGTCCTTAAAGCGTGAGTCTGTACTACATCCTCTGGTGTATATAGTTGTTGTAGCAGTAGGCAGCCACCTTTCAGTATTCACTAGATGGCGGTAGTTGATACCAGATGTTATATAACAAGATGGCGGTACTTGGAGTGTTCACTAGATGGCGGTACTTGTAGTTGATGAATTGATGCGAGATGCCATAAAACTAGAGGACGGTGCCTGTAGTTGATAATGAAAGAGGCGAGATGTTATAATAAGAATGATGTCACATATGGAGCGTGTCATTGGTAGCAGGCAATTGTTCCATTTAGTGCGGGGATGAACGCTATGGGGAGTGTTGTATAAAATTCGTTCGCTGTTGGCATGCCGTGAAGCTGCGCGACACCGCTACCACGATAATGCGGTACGAAACCAGGATTTTCAATATGAAAAATTGATGCCGCTCAGCTTTTTTGAAGCTATATTAAGGGATTAACTGTTAAATACGCCAATACAAAAAGTTATAGCGTTTTACGCATCACAAGGTGAACAAAAAATGCTCCTGTCCCCCGAAAGGAATCGCGAGGAAATGCGAATGCATTTCTTGCGCCGAGAGAGGGTACCGTTGCCGTCAAACATTCGCCCTTCCCGACTTCTGCCATCGCCTTGAGAGGCAACCAGCCAGTGAACGGTCGAGAGTGAGTAGTGAGCGAACGGGAGAGTGGGGCACCGGCGTTCTCATCTCGGCGTTCTCGGCTCGGCGCGACAGTGGCGTCTCGAGCATACATTTACGCATGTTCTTGAAAAGCGTCCAGCCAGCGAATGGTCGTGATTGGTGGTGGTAGTGGTTAAAAGAGGACGAAGGCGCTAAATTTCTGCAGCCCGGTAGGCAGCACGGCACAGCCCCTGCTGGGATGGTGAATGAGAGAAAAGTGAATACAAGAGAAAAAAAGTTAGGCAAGCAGTGGCGCAGATGTCTTCAGTACGAATAGCTGCCCGGCAGCAAGGATAGGGGTGGCAAGGGCCCCGTTCTCAGCGGTAGAATCGAGAGTGAGGCGCGAGCGGATGGGAGATTGGGGCGCAGGGTTGAGAGAAAGAGCGAACGGAAAGAAGAGTGGCGAAGCACTGCACCTACTCTCTCTTCACTCTCTTGCACCACATGCTCCAGTTGCTATGGTCGAAGATAAGTGTGCGCGCCCGCAGCTGTTGCTATGGGAGAGAGAGTGACAGCGGAGAGATAACAGCTGTCGGCACGCGGACACCGCCGCGGACAACGTCGGATGCGTCACATAGCCCGACTAAGAAATGCATTTGCATTTTAAACGTGGAAGTTGTATTTTTCCCCCTGCCCTAGATTTGTCCCTTTCACTTCGCCTTCCTGATTTGTGCCCACTTTTCAAACAGACCTTTTGCGATAATTACAGCTCTCCGTAAAGTAACGACAGCAGTACGTTCGGCAGTAATTTTGACGGATTCACTATCAGTAGGTGCCTCCCCTACTGCAAATGAAAACTCGCATTCTCTGAGTTCTTTCAAAGCATTAGATTACACGAATATCAATTTGATGAAATTAGTCTGGGTTACAAGTAAAGGGCCTATTTATGAATGAAGTGGGAGATGCACTGGTAACTCATCTTCAAATGAGCCTGTTATTTAGGTATTACCGGCGTCGAAGTTCTTCAGAGGCGTTCGATTAAGAAGAAAACAGCTGTTACACGAATTTTCATGCACCTTCATTAACGGCTACATGATAATTCAAGCACTTTTTGTATCATCGGAATAATAATAAAAAATGTCAAACTCGGGCAAAGGAAGTCGTGATCACTAGGCTGCGTTGTCGAATTCTGCAGCTAAATTTATATTTACACAGAGCTGGTCTGGCAGCCTCCCCTCATTGTTAATTTTGCGGAATAAATGAGTCAACTGACCATTACCTCATTTTCTATAATAGGTACTTTGCCTTACGGACAAAAAAAAACACTTCAGGTGCCATTTGCCGCTCCCTCAAAATAGACTTCAATGCGGAAAATGTACTTTCTTTAGAGGCTTATGGAAGACAGAGTAACGTGTGTGCTTTTTGTAATGGGCGGCCGCCTTTAAATCATGAGGTTGTTATTGTTATCATTTGTTCTGTCACCCGATGGCAATGGACGCTTGTACCACGTAATATCACTGCGATCTCACATCTTTTGTTGTAAAGACTGTATACTTGACGCGTGTGTTGGTAAAGCATGAATGTTATTTTCACTGGATTTCCTAGCAGAAGAAGCTGTTTGCACTGTATTTTCAAGCAGACGTGTGGCTGTAGGGTAGAACACCCGCCTGAACCACAAACGGCATAGGTTAATCTTAGTTCGGGCCAAAAATTTTTATTCATTATATTTGCGTCTTTCTAAATTTTCTATTTTCGGAAAAGATGGTTTCTTGTTCACAAGCAACGTCGCTGACACCAAAGCTGGCATTTCCGCAAAACGAGCCTTTAACACTATTGTCCACAAGCACAAACACATTATTCTAGCCGGTGTCTGAAATATACATTATCGACCCTAGAACGGAGCTTTGTAGTTGTCTATTTATGTCATCTTACGTCACTCAACGCCACTCAATTGAAAACATAGGAACAATGATGGGGTAACGTATGTGAGACAAAAGTTTAACAATAGACGATATCAGTGACAGTTGTGACAGAACAATGGGAACTACCTACAATCACAAACGCTTTATACTAGTCGGTGGCTTCAAAGTAGACATTATGGACCTGAGGACGTATTTTCGCCCACTTGTCCGTGTTCACTTTGTAGAGAGGCGTGGCTTCTTTCTATACAAATGGTGGTAGGAAAAGTGCCTTGACGTTTTGGTCGCATTTTGGCATTATTCCAAAGTTCCCTCGATTTAAACCAAGTTATCAATATCCGATGACATGGCAGTGCGAACGCGATGTAGAAACACGAGGTCAATGCGTGTTTAAAACACCGAAAACGGAATTTAGCATAGGTATTACTCAAATGAAGATGCTTTTGGATAGGTGGCTGAATATCGAGAACAGATGTCGCCTGGCGGTACATCTAGACTACACAATATAGGACGCTTTCAAACAATATTTGGAAGTGAACACCACAATCGAAAGCCCTCCTTACCCGTGTCGCTCTGCGCTCATTGACATCAGCGAATGCATGCGCGACGAATGATGTGTGGATTCTCTGTATAAGAAAAAAAATGGCACTGAGTAACAGTAAAGCAGTTATTTAGGCTACATGGTGCTTCCTTCAGCACATATAACAGACCTGCACAGGAAAAAAAAAGAATGTGAAGCAAGGTGAAAGGTAAGTTCATGAAAGGTATGAGAAACAGAGCTGAGGGTGAAGAGGAGAGGCAGAGGGAGCGCTATATAGAGATAAATGATAAAAATGAAAGCAGGAGATTGAAAAAAGAAATCTACTACAAAACATCAAACAAACAAAGCGGCATTCACCAGGTGGGGGCGCTTGCTTGCCAGCTAGGCTGTTTACTCAGGTTTCACTGTCGTGGAACTAGCCTTAAGTTTTTTTAGGGCAAATGGCTTACGTAAGAAAGAACCAGTTAAGCATAGCTACAATGTGAATCTGTTTTCGTCAGGTGTCTGTGTAGATTCTCCTGAAGAATTAGTCCAAAAAATTTCAGTACGTTCAGTGCACTTGTCTGTCGTGTGGCTTCACAAAAACCAACAGTGTGCCCTGGCTAAACAGCTGTGCTCATTGATGACGCATATAATGATTTAAAAAAAGATTATGTGTTACATTTTACATCTTCGTCGTGAGAAGTACTCCAAGGCAATAAATTTGTTTGCATCCACAACTTGGCATCGCAAGACGTAGAGTTGACTTACCACAAACCCATTACGGGCTGGATAAGAGTAAATGTAAGGAGTAAATGCGGTGGATGAGGTGGCTCGGTGATTTTGGCAATTTGTACATGTGATTGAACCACTGTAGTTCCTGTAAAATTCCCAGGGGATATTTTACAAGGGGTTGTTGTACAGCACAGCCAGGTGAAGTCACCTGATAAGAAAGTTGGCTACAATGTCAAAGATGTTTGATGTATTAGTAATGGCTGCATTTGTGTGAGAAAGGCCATTCCAATTTGTGGCTGTTCGTGGGAAAAATGAAGAGGAAAATGTGATGGTGCGAGCACGTGGGTGTGACACTTGCAGTTTATGTTCGCTGCTACGATGAGGTATGCGCGTAAGGTAAACGATGTAAGGTTTGTGGCTGGGATGACTGTAAAACTAATTTGCCGAATAAAGATAGCGTGGCAATACGGTGACGCAAACCTAAATGAGACAAGCCGTATTCCGCTTTCAATTATTATACGCTAGCTCGGGAATGATAGATGGAATGAATGTATTCAGCAGCATGGCTTTGGACTACTTCTGGGGTTGAGGCGAGTTAGGATTGGTGTGGCCTTCAGGTAGCGGATGCGTACTCTAGCTTCGGTCTGACGGGTCATTGAAAGACTAGTAGGTTTCGTGCGTGGAGGCATGATGAAGCTTGCGTTTCAGGAATCCTAGTTTTTATACTAGTGGCATATAATACGACATTAGTGATATGAGGCCGCCATGACCGATCATTGCATAAGGTTCCCCCCGAAATTTGAACGAGTTAACTGCCTAGACTGAAACACCATAAGTACATTGCGAAAAAAAAAGATTAACGAAACTTCGAGAGAAGGTTATAGATTTACTTTACTAGGATTTAGAGTCACTAGCCGTTGGTGGCACCAGTCTATAACGTGATTAAGATCAGTCTGTAAAGCTTATTGGTCGAGAAGGTTATTCTTAGTGGAATAGATGACGCAGTCGTCCGCAAGCGTTTTGATGTTAGCTCATGTTGTTGGAGGCAAAATATTATTAAAATTTTAGAACAAAAGAGGCCCAAGGACGCATCCTTGTGGAACACCGGAGGTTACTGAGAGCAGGCTAGATGCCGTGTTATTAATATGAATGAATTGAAGGCGGCTTGTTAGGAATGCTATACTTCAATTGAGAATATTAGTATCTGCATTTAAATGAGTAAGTTTCAGTATTATTCTTTTAAGGGCTATTTTATGGAATCCCTTCTGATAATCTAAAAAGATAGCGTCGTTTTGTACGTTGAGGTCAAGGTGAACGTGTAAATCGTGAAGAAAGATAGCTAGTTGTGTTTCGCATGATATATCTCTATGAAATCCACGCTGTGAGGGGTGAAAGGACTGAATTAAATGTAGAAGATTCTTGATATGAGAGTACATTACGTGTTACATAAGATTGCATAGTACAATGATTAATAAAACAGGTCGGTAGTTAGGTCGAGAGGTTTTGTTACTGACTTCGTAGATTGCAAAGACCGGTGGACTTTTAAGTCCACGGGTAACGTGGCAGGGGAGAGAGACTGTGAATATAACAAACATAGATAGGCAGCGGAAACAACTTTGTCGCGATATTATCAACGCCCGGTAGTGAGGAAAGTGTTAAGTTTTCCATTCAAGAATATGTACCGAGCGCAGAGAAAACAAAAGGTGCCATTTTTGGTTCAATAAGGTACGAGAGAACTAAAACAGGTGCATCACTTTTGATAGCATAAACAGATGATAAGCTAGTAATAGATTGATCAGGACATTCAGCATCAGACAGAACTTCATCGAGCTCGCTGGTAAGATCTATTGTACTATTATAGTGGAGATTGATTACTTCCCGACACATGTTCGGATTATTTCCTACTAGCTTAGGAAGTTCAGCATAAAGAAAAAAATTTTGGTATTTCGAATTACTTCAAAGAGAAGCTCTTGTTGGCGTGGAAATGTCCCCATGCATGCGCGCTGTCTGTTTTTTTTCATTTCTAATATTTCGAGCAATCTTGCTAACCATGGTTTTTGAGAGCTAGCGTGGAAAGTGCCTTTAGGTATATATCTGTTCACAAGTTCATTCATTTTAGTTTTGTACAGGGTGCGGTTGTCCTCAACGCTTCGGCTTTCAATGTCCGCTTCAAAGAGAGGAAAAAGTTCATTAAATTTCCTGCATAGTTTATAAAGCCGAATGGTCTTTATATATGTTTGGCGTCGAACTGACGCGTACTGACACGCAGCTTGAAAACCTTATGGTCACTAATTTCTTTGAGGTAAGTGATATATGATAAGCATTTGGGTTTTTGTTTGTAATAAGTCTAAAGTTTTGCCGATTCTTGCGTGATGCGGGTTGATTTTGAGACCAATAGCGTAAGTTTCGAAATTGCGGCAAACGTCAATAAAGTTGATTGCTTCGGAGTTGCTTACAGAGGAAGCTTGCTTTCTTCAGTCAATGCTTGGATAGGTAAACTCGGCGAGAACAAAACGGGCATTACTATGTGCAGTAAGAAGCAGGGTTAGTATATGAATAAGTTTTTCAAAAACGTGAGGGCTGCTTCGTGGCGGTTTGTAACACACTAAGTAAGACTCTTTTTGGTCTAGCGCTACATAAAAGCCATAATATTTCTAGGTCAGTCACGAAATTGATAATGGGAGCATAAAAGCCTGTGACTGTAGCAGCGATGAGAACTCCTCCAAGCTCTCACTGTCTTTCCAGAAAATACAAAATTTGGGGACGTCAGCAAGAATTTTAGCATTAGACAGCCAGGTTTCTAAGAGTACCAGCAGGTCAGTAGCGGAAGACGACTCAAGGCTTGATATCAATGGCATCACGTTTCTGCAAGAAGGTACGTATGCTTGTAAAAGTGATGGAAGGGACAGATCATTCAAAGGGGCGGTTCTTGTGCGGCAGGGCGTTTTCATTTCACGAGCTGATTGCTAGATGGTGGTTTCTATTACCGTTTGAGAAGGTGCTCAAAAGTGTGACTGCAAAGGGAGCTGCTTTAGATTTAGCGAACGCAAGAAGGTATTTTGATGAAGTAGGGAATGCAGTAGAAAAATTATCTCTCATGCTGTATTCTGTTTCCTTGAATTCGCGGCAACAAGAAATGATTGCGCATATATTATTGTGAAAGGTAAACTTCACTACTATAGGACGGGGACGTCGACTTTGGCTTTCTTCTTGTTGATTGATTCGTGGGGTTTAACGTCTCAAAACCACCATATGATTATGAGGGACGCCGTAGTGAAGGGCTCCGCAAATTTTGACCATCTGAAGTTCTTTAACGTGCACCCAAATCTAAGTACATGGGCCTTCAACATTTTCGGCTCCATCTAAAATGGGGTGCACGTTAAAGAACCCCAGGTGGTCGAAATTTCCGGAGACCTCCACTACGGCGTGTCTCATAATCATATGGTGGTTTTGGGACGTTAAACTCCCTCATATCAATCAATCAATTCATCTAAAATGTAGCCGCCGCAGCCGGGAGCAAGATTCCGCGACCTAGGGGCCAGCAGCCGAGTACTTTAGTCACAAGACCACCGCGGCGGGGGTTGGCTTCTCCTTTTACATAAAGTAGGATGAGGAAAGAGAACAATGTTTAGTAACGATGTAATTGAAGTATGCGTGCAAATTGAACGAAAAGGAAACATGACAAAGGGAAAGGGAAAACTGTTAGGAGGAAAAAAAGCTATGGAAATCATCTAACAGGAGCGAAAAAAACGGACTTGGGAGCAGGTCCTTGTTGTGCTATTTTTCAAATACTTGAAGTTTTCTCTTTAACAGTGGAATTGTTTAGGCTGTCGGTAACCCGTGTTCCGGGTTAAACAACGTCATAAAATCACGAACATTCACACGCTTCATTCTTTCTCTTTTTACCGAAGTTGTTCGAGTTATCGCTAACTTGTGGTCTATTGTGAAAAAGTTCTCAATGGGTACGTGCTACAAGGATTGAGCGAACCCCGCTTCCTTGTAAAGCAGGTGCGAGAGAGATAAATAAAGATAAAAAACAGACATAAAATAGAGAAGAACAAAGACATTGAACTTAAGAGAGAGAGAATGAAAGATACTGAGAAAGAAAGAATTAAAATGAAAGAGGCAGCAAAAATAAAGAGGAATAAAGCAAATAACGGCAGAAACGGCTGAAAGTCATAGATAGGGGAAAAGAAAGCGAGAAGCAAAGAGAATAAAGACAGGAAAAACATAAAGACGCGGAACAAGAGCAAAACTAAAAAAAATATTGAAAGAGTCACAAAGCGAGACAAAAATCGAAGAATAAAAGAAATAATGAAGAGGAAAATAACTGAAGAGAAAGAAATAGAAAAGAATTAGAGATGAAAAAGATATAGACGATAGGCGGTGGTCGTATCGGGCCTTTTATCCTAGGAGTGTTTGTCGGTGTTGCTCGTAGCCATGACGCCTAGTGCCGGCCACTGTTTTTACCAGATGTCGGCGCATGAATGAGCTGACCAGTCGCATAATGTCTGAAGGAATGCTAAATTGAGCGAGAGGTCACTGTGCAAGCAATATAAAGAACAGTATAAAAAGTAAGAGAGAGCAAAGGGGAATGCGAAAAAATTCCAACGTCTCCTGCTAAAGATAACCATGTGTAGAAGTGAAGCAGTGGGTGCTAACTCTACAGCGGCGGTGGCGTTGACGCTGGCGCTCATGGTGGCGTTGCGCAGGAGAGAAACCTGGGGAGGCGCAAAGCATGCAGTGATAAACCGGTGTTTGTTACTGGAACATGCCAATCACTGATAATGGCCAATGACAGACAGAAAACTCCGATGAGACATAGTCACGCAGTCCGCTTCCAGTGATTGCCCAGACTGCTAGTTTATTGTTGAACAGCACTCAAGAGAAATCTTCTATCGCGAATATCTTGGAGGTCAAGATTCTGTGCCTGTATGCACGGGGCGTCCAGCGAACGGTTGTGCAGCGCAAGAAGTCAGTTTTTTCAAGCCAGAAACTCGCTTGCAGCGCTGACTGTGTCGGAGTTGCGAGGGAAGAGGGGGGGGGGGGGCGTTCGAGTAAGATAGGAGGAGGCGACGTGCATGCGCAGTGGGGGCGTAAACGCCGCTGCGACAGACACCTAGAGGAAAGAAAGGGGAGAGCGAGCATAAGCTAGGGGAAGTTGCCTGCTTCGGCGTTGCCAGGCGAGAGAGGGATAGCTTAGGAGAGCGGAAGGGCCGTGTTGCGCTGTAAGGCTGATCATGCCGCACACCGCATCGAGCTCGACCATTAGACGCTTCGAGATTAAAAAGCCTAAAAAGACCCTTATCAACGAAAACATAGCCACATCAACCATAGCTTGCCTGTCACAGACAGCCACAATAACTTCGTCCTTCTTCATGTAAAGCAACACAAGGAAAAGTCACGCAAGGCTCAGGTTCTTTGTGAATGTGCACAGCCTCAATTGGTTAGCGCGCTCTTTGATTTTATGATGGACCAGCACAGGAGTACCATTTAAGAGCGGAGCACCATCACATTTTGTGTAATGCAATGCTAGATGATTCAGAGAATCCTCCAAGTCCAACACAGTTATAACAAGGTCTTGTTGAACCGACGTACATACGATATCGACACAGTTGTATGAAATAAACAACAATGGGGAGACAAGATTGTCACAAAACGAGCGCTCAAAAAAGGGCGCGCCGCCTAATTCTCGCGACAAAGCCTTGGAGGAACGCCTCGAAGTCAACGGTAAAAAAAGGAAACAAGCATTCAAAGACTCCCCGGGTGTGCGTCCCTCTCCCCTCAGCCCTTGGAATTAGCGCGGCGATCGCCTCCCTAATTAACGGGGCCCGTGACAATTAATCTGGCGTCCGCGACAAGGACCTTTTTTGGTGCACAGTGTGTCCAAAGTAGTGAGAAAGAGCCTCGAGTTGTTGATACTGCTATCGGAACGATTTTGTGTGTTGCTCAGTGTTCTAGTTAACGAGTGCAGGTGAGTGTTCCAGTAGACTGATTTAGGCAGATACTTTCTGCACGCGGCAACACTTCATTTGCGAGACACAATGAATCTCGAAAAGTTAGTAGCTCTTGGTGAGAAGATGGGTCTTTCTGGCGCCGAACTACGGAAGTGGGTAAGCCAGAAGGAGAAAGAGGCAGCTGAGAGGGCCAAGGAAGAAAAAGCAGCTGAGTTGGAACGAGAGAGGTTGGCAGCTGAGAAGGCCAAGGAAAAAAAAGCAGCTGAGTTGGAACAAGAGAGGTTGGCAGCTGAGAGGGCCAAGAAAGAAAAAGCAGCTGAGTTGGAGAGAGAAAGGCTGGCCGCTGAAAGGGCGAAGGAAGAAAGAGAGCAGCAATTGAAGTTGGAGCTGGAGAGAGAAAAGTTGGCAGCTGAAAGGGCGAGAGAAGAAAGAGAAGCAAAGGAGCGACAGCTGAAAGAAGAAAGAGAAGCAAAGGAGCGACAGCTGAAAAAAGAAAGTGAAGCGGAGATGGCTGAAAGGGAACGGCAGCGGCAGCACGAGATGGAACTCGAGCTGCTCCGTTTGAAACAGCGAAGTGAAACTACGGTCCAAGCTTGAGTTGAAAGCAGCGTACGGGAGGAACATGGCTTCCGCTTGAAACCAAGCAAGGTGCTCGTAGCGTTTGATGAAAGGAAGGGCGACCTTGATGCGTACCTTCACCGATTTGAGACGATTGCGAGGAGCCAGAATTGGCCGGGACATCAATGGGCAACTGCTTTGAGTACTTGCTTGAGTGGTGAAGCGCTCAGTGGGTACGGTAGGCTGACGCCGACTGATGCAGCCAACTATGCAAAGGTGAAAGCTGCTTTACTGAAGCGATATAGATTTACTGTGAAAGGTTTCCGGAACAGATTTCGGACAGGAAAGCCAGCTGATTATGAGACGGCTACGCAGTATGCCGCCCGACTTTGCCATTATTTCGACAGATGGATTAAACTTTCAGGGACAGCGCAGGAGTACGATGTGCTTAGAGAGCTCCTCAATAGAGAGCAATTTCTTACCAGTTGCCACCCAAGCCTGTCGCTGTACTTGAAAGAGAGGAAGACTGAGTCACTTGAAGGCATGCTTGAATTGGCTGATCAATTCTTGGAAGCGCAAGGTGGAACTAATTTGGCCAAGGTCAAGAAGGAGTGTCCCGAAGATTCAAAAAATTCGGCACCCGAACAAAAGAAGCCTGCACCGGAGAGTGTTCCGCAATGTTTTCTGTGTAACCGAGTGAGTCATCGCGCGAACAGCTTTCGTACGATCTTTACGAGCCCTACGGTCGTAAAATGTTTCAAGTGTGCTCAGACTGGGCACAAGGCAGACGCATGTCGTAACGGAGTGAGTCAAACTCACCAGGTATCCTGTGTGCAAGCGGCACCGAAATCCGATGATAATGCCGTCACCGATAGGTTCGTAGAGTTGAAAAATGGGAAGAAACTTCCTATTGTGGTTGCTGTAATGACAAAACAGCCAACCGGTGTTTTGAAGGGAATGCCAACGCTGCCTGGAAAATTTGCGGGCAAGAATATTACGGTGTTAAGAGACACCGGTAGCTCCACCGTTATCGTGCGGAGAAATTTGGTACGACAAAGTGAGTTAACAAGAAAAACAAAACCAGTTTGCTTAATTGATAGTATGGTTCCGATGCTTCCCGAAGCAGAAATTGAGGTCGAAACCCCGTACTTCAGCGGGAAGGTTACTGCTGTATGTATGACGACCCCCCTGTACGACCTCGTCATCGGAAACATCGACGGGGCGTGAGGGCCGAATGATCCAGAACGATTGGGAGAAGACCCTAAGATAGAGCCCTCGCCAACCCAGCGACCGCGAGATACAGTGGAGGAGTATCCCGTGACGGATCTCACTCGAGCCTAAGGTGAAGCCGCGGTGCAAGAGACAGTGAATGAGTAGATGATCGTGTTGAATGAGTTCACGTGCTGGCAGCTTGACTTACGTCGACACGACCTCAACTGACCGACAGCGTAAAGGTGACGGAGCCGGCCAGCCAGGCTCAATGTCTTGACATGAGCAAGCGGGTGACAGGATCGGTTGAACGTCGTGACGCGTTAACGGTGTCGAAAGGGACAACGATGGCTGAGACGCTGCCTCAGATACCGTCGTTGGAAAGGGCTTACCGGAACAGAAACAAGAACAATAAGAATAGATCTAGAGAGCACCGCAAGAAAGGGCGCAAGCGCAGCTCGAAGTACTCAGGATAGGTGCTGAGGTCAAATCGGAATGCGTTTGGATGTGTTGAGCCTCAGTGTGTTGTGTTTTGTTATCCTGTGTCACAACTGTATGTCGGGCGAATCAAATTGTTTGTTACGGTGATGTGATGTATAGTATTGTACAATTGTTGTAATGACAGACCTTGGTACATTTGTATTGCTTGAAGTATGTAATGGAGTGTTGTATTCATGCACCTGTGGCTATATTCTATGTGTTGTGACATTGAATTGCAATGTACAATTGTATTGAGTGATCTATTGTGAATGTTAAGTGTCATGAGCGACGAACTATGTTACAGTCTTTGAGAGTGTGGGGACTGTTCGCACTCGTTTGTGTGATTTGAATATTAAGAGATAATATTCTTAAAGTGGGGGGCAGTGTCACAAAACTAGCGCACAAAAAGGGCGCGCCACCAAATTCTCGCGACGAAGCTCCGGAGAGACGCCTTGAGGTCAACGGTAAAAAAAGAAAACAAGCATCCAAAGACTCCCCGGGCGCGCGTCCCTTTCCCCTCGGAAGCGTAGGTTCGCCGACGAACCTCCTCATATCGGCGGCCGAGCAAACCCTGGAAAGTTCTCGATGGAAAGGGGCGTGGTGATGCAGGGTTGCGTCATCTGTCAGGGACGGCCCTCGTACCGTCTCGCGCTTTCCCCAGCCTTCGCTGCGTATCGCGCCGACGAAATGATGAGAACTTTCTGGAATCTCGCGCGGAAGGTATTTAACCGAGCAGCAGAGATGGGAGATCAGGAGAAGAAGGAAGCTGGCGCCAGTGTGCGTAGGGTCATTCCGCCGCGTCTGTCGGTGAAGGTTTTGTCCTTAGTGACAAAGCATGAGAAGAAGAAAGTATGCGCCAGTGTACATAGGGTGTTTCGCCATGTCGTCGGTGAAGGTTTTGTCCTCAGTGAAAAAGCAGGAGAAGAAGGAATATTGCGCCAGAGTGCGTAGGGTGTTCCGCCTTGTCGGCGAAGCCTTTTGTCCTCAGCTCAGTGTCAAAGGAGGAGAAGAAGAGGATTTCCCCCTGATGGGTGAAGACTCGAGCTACAGGCAAGAGTGTATGTCTACCGCTAGCGAGCAAAGACGCGTGGCAACAGCTGCGTGTGGGAAGCCGACGTGTTTCCGTCGAAGAAGTTTGAAGCTTGGAGAGCGGCCAATTGAAGATGCAAGGTTTCCTGGAAGAGAGACTTCGGGGGCAGCGGAACGACAACAACGCTGGACTTTGAGTGAGTGATTCTCGGAAGAGCATCATTCAGACTTTTGTTCCAAGAACTTTGGACTGAATAAGTTTTCGAACTCTTTAGTCTTTAAGTGTCTTGGTTGTTCGATGTATGCGACAGCATTGTAGTGCGAATTGTTGTCTGTGTCCGTTGTTTCGAACGTGGCTGATTGTACTGTGTAGTACGTTGTTTTTTTGGTGACATATTGTATTCAACTATTGTCGAGTATGCATACTTGTGTATCGTTTTGATCTGCCGTAATTGACAATATAATTTTGTTTTGTTTATCAACTCTCGGCTCTGACTTGTTCTTTGGGCCACAGCCAGCGTCCGCTGGCGCGCCAAATAGGACCACTTCTAAATTGTCCACGCTTTCGTGGTGCGGTTCGGGGGGCCGATACTTCGGCCCTTGGAATTAGCCCGGCGATTGCCTCCCTAATTAACAGGACCCGTGACAAAGATACCTAATTATAAACATGTCTAACATTGCACTTATCTCTACAATTGTGTAAACGTGTGCTAAACAGGATGTTGTCTTAACGTTATATTTCTCTGCAAGGCCACTCTGGTCTTCATCTAGCAGTGCAGGGGAGTAATTGTGGCTGGGCTGGGCTCGTAAATGACACTTCTTTGCTGACCTACCATAAAATCGAAAATCGCGTAAACCGATAGAAGCTGCGCACATTCACAAAAAACCTGAGTCTTGCGTCATGGTTCCCTATGTTGCTTTACATGAGAAACGAAGGAGTTGTCTTGGTCTGGTATGACGGGTGTGGTATGGTTGATGCGGCCTGAGTTTTGTTGGTAAGGGTGCCTACTGGCTTTTATTTTTTTGTCTTCCCCATGTGTCCTTTCTTGTTTTGTATCCTGTTCTTTATATTGCCTGGTTCATGCAATAAAGATTTAGTTGATAGCCTGCGCCTGTTTATGCTTTTCTTTCCCTGGTATTTGCATTCGTTTGTTTCGCAGTCCCATATTATATATGAAGGCGTCAAGTCTGCCACTAATTGCTGGTAATTGTAGTTATCCTCTTAGTCTATGTAGTCTCGAGTAGGACTCCGTGTCCGAAGCAGTGCCTGTAGCCTCCTCCTTGTCCAGTGGTCGAGATGTCACGTAAGCCGAATTCACGGCTTCGCGAGAGCGTACAATTTGTCACCACCTCCAAGAGACTCTCAAGGATGGACGAGCATCATCATCATCATCATCATCATCATCATCATCAGCCTGACTACGCCCACTGCAGGACAAAGGCCTCTCCCATGTTCTGCCAGTTAACCCGGTCCTGTGCTTGCTGCTGCCAATTTATACGCGCAAACTTCTTAATCTCATCTGCCCACCTAACCTTCTGTCTCCCCCTGACCCGCTTTCCTTCTCTGGGAATCCAGTTAGTTACCCTTAATGACCAGCGGTTATCCTGTCTACGCGCCACATGCCCGGCCCACGTCCATTTCCTCTTCTTTATTTCAACTATGATATCATTAACTCCAGTTTGTCCCCTAATCCACTCTGCTCTCTTGTTGTCTCTTAAGGTTACACCTACCATTTTTCTTTCCATTGCTCGCTGCGTCGTCCACAATTTAAGCTGAACCCTCTTTTTTAAGTCTCCAGGTTTCTGCTCCGTAGCTAAGTACTGGCAAGATACAGCTGTTATATACCTTTCTCTTGAGGGATAGTGGTGATCTACCTGTCATAATTTGAGAGTGCTTGCCGAATGTGCTCCACCCCATTCTTATTCTCCTAGTTACTTCAGTGTCGTGGTTAGGCTCTGCGGTTATTACCTGCCCTAAGTAGACATACTCTTTTACAACTTCAAGTGCACTATTACCTATCGCAAAGCGCTGCTCCTTTCCGAGGTTGTTGTACATTACTTTCGTTTTCTGCAGATTAATTTTAGGACCAACCTTTCTGCTCTCCTTGTCTAACTCCATAATCATGAGTTGCAATTCGTCCCCTGAGTTACTCAGCAATGCAATGTCATCGGTGAAGCGCAGGTTACTGAGGTACTCTCCATTAACTCTTATCCCTAACTGTTCCCATTGTAGGCTTCTGAAAACGTCCTGTAAGCACGCAGTGAATAGCATTGGGGAGATTGTGTCCCCCTGCCTTACACCCTTCTTTATTGGTATTCTCTTGCTTTCTTTATGAAGAACTATGGTAGCAGTTTCTTTTAGAATGTTTATATATACTTCATCTACGCCCTGATTTCGCAGTGTCTGCATGACGGCTGATATTTCTACTGAATCAAACGCCTTCTCGTAATCTATGAAGGCTATGTATAGTGGTTGGTTATACTCTGAGGATTTCTTTCTCTATTACCTGGTTGATAGTATGAATGTGGTCAATTGTTGAGTAGCCTGTTCGAAATCCTGCTTGTTCCTTTGGTTGATTGAATTCTAATGTTTTCTTTACTCTGTTAGCAATTACCTTTGTAAATAGCTTGTATACTACAGAGAGCAAGCTGATCGGCCTGTAGTTCTTCAAGTCCTTGTCATCTCCTTTCTTATGTATTAAGATGATGTTAGCGTTCTTCCAAGACTCTGGTGCTCTTCCCGTCAGGAGACACCTCGTAAACAGGGTGGCTATTTTTTCTAACACAATCTGTCCTCCATCTTTCAGCAGATCTGATGTTACCTGATCTTCACCAGCAGATTTGCCTCTTTGCATGCTCTCCAAAGCTTTTCTGACTTCTTCTATCATTACTGGTGGGGTGTCATCTGGGTTACTGCTAGTTCTTATAGTATTAAGTTCGTGGTTGTCTCCGCTGCTGTACAGATCTCTGTGAAACTCTTCCGCTATTTTAACTATCCTATCCATATTGGTTGTTATTTTGCCTTCTTTGTCCCTTAGTGCATACATACGACTTTTGCCTATCCCAAGTTTCATCTTCACTGCCTTGACGCTTCGTCCGTTTTTCAGAGCTTGTTCAATTCTCTCCATGTTATACCTTCTTACATTGCATACCTTACGTCTATTAATCAACTTTGAAAGCTCTGCCAGTTCTTGACACTTTCATGACACTTGTACTTTCATGATTGACGCTTGACACTTTCATGATTTGACGCTTCTTAATTAGGTTCTTCGAGCATGCTGCGAGCATGCTCTGGACGAGCATGCTCGCAGCTATTGCGAAATTGTGACGGTTTTCCTCTTCAGTACTGCTGGGCGCAGTATCGCCAAATAAAGTTTTCAGTATTTATTTACGGTAAGTGTACCGTCACAGTAACTTTGCTGCATCGACGACTATTCGTTTGCACGAACCAGTTAATATTGGAAAGATACGATACGAAGGTACGCAGTTTACAGTTACTGCAAGGCTAGGGAAGTTGAAGGCAGCCGCTAAAGCTGTTAGCTAGCGACGTCCACTGGAGCCAATTTCGGTACATTGTGATATGAAAAATTGGTAAATGTGCTACCCTTTCGTCTTTGCGTCGTTTGCACTTTGTTTTCATACATTCGCATACCATAATGGTTTGAAAAGATGCTTTGACCCCCTTACGCACTCGCCTAAGTTAACTCGAAGGCGGAAACCATCCGGCGTGGCTACTTCACTGTGAACTTTATGCCTCATGAACGCCGCTTGCTTAATATTAGTCGTGCCGACAACGCGTACACGATGCGAACACGTAGCTCGCGAGCACTTTTACTTTGTCCGGCATTTCGCTCACGTTTTTTTTACGCCATAGGCCATGTTTATATGAGAAATGGCCGCCTGAATGAGACGGCTATAATTCTTGTGTGTGTGTGTTTTTCGGCACATACTTCAGATCCTGAAAATGTCTAGCACGCATCCAGTGACTCGTAGGAGTCACTTAGAGAAGTTTTAAGGCAGGGCTTGAAAACTAGCACAGCAATTAAATTCTTTGAAGACCACTTTCGAGCGTTATATTGATTGATTGGTCACATACTTATAGCAGTAAGCGTGACAGACAGGGCGCAACGTGAGGCAGGTCGTTGACCGGGTGGCATTCGCTTGAACTGTATAAGAATGCGCAAGCGACGCCCGAGAAACTGTTGACTCGAATGCCCGCGCTTCCGGTCCGATGCCCGCGCTCTCGGTTGCGCCGATGAACACCAGTCGCTAGGTCACTGAGCAGGCATCTGTAAGCGGATGCGCCACTTCCGGTCTCGTGGCAGCCGCTGTATTGTGGCTTCGCGCTGAAAGTGGTCGCGGGGGTAGGTCTCAGCACTTGTGCTTACTGCCATTAACCGAAAAAGAATGTGCAGGACGTGTTATTCTTGAGATCAGAACGCGACACCACGTGGAAAGGTCATGTTCTGGCTGTGCGTCGCTAGGCTATGCTTGAGCAGGGATGTCGCCTAATAGACGCAGTACGTGTCATGAGAAGTAGCGAACACTGACATGTTTTCACTAAACATCGCTACAAGTTTTTACATAGTGTGGTGACTGCGTTGTTATCGTTTGCTGACACGTAAAGGAGATGTATCTTCTTTGACATCGCAAGTTATCGAACTCGACGTCAGTTATTCTATTGCTATTGGCAAGCTGCTATTGCTATTGGCAAGGGGCTATTGGCAAGCTGGATGTTAGGAGGGCACCTTGGCACCTTGAACTAAGCATGATCACACAGAATACTGAATCAACTAAAAATGGGTGCTGCAACGTCTGCATAATACATCGCCCTAATTTGTTGCAGTGCTAACTGCAGAGGATCAAACCTTGGAGGAAAAGGTTCTCGCATCTCAGACGACACAGAGGTGCCCACGTGATATTAAATGTGTCTTATTCTAGCTGGAGTGACAGTGCTAATGTAGGAAAATCGAGCCACACTCGCCGAAGGTTCGCGTGTTGTTCATTCTCGATGCACCACGGAATTTCGAAAGTGTAAGTTTGCTGTTAATTTTTTTATGGGGACGTAGCTTTGCTCCTAAATTATAATATTTTGCGCGTGCATGTATATTAACTGTGTGCCATTTGCTATTGTTGTGTATGAAAGAAAGTAGTGTATTGTGTAATGTGTTATCATTCATCTAGTGGTCGTAACTGGTGGTGTCGCTAAAGTGGAGGCCAGCTTGCAGGAAGTGACGGGAGCGTTGCGACTGTAAGCCAATCATCTGCAGTACCCGCATACCAATGGCTCACAAACGGTCGCGGATGTGTTCCGCTCGATGGGCGGAAAGGGTACGCGACGGCATTGTGACATGATCATGTCGGCACCAGCGAGTGATATTCGTCAAACCATCTTACATTTGCGTACTAAATTTGCTTAACTCCAAGTTAGGAGGATGATCAGTGATCACGAGCGCATTCAGACCTAGGACGGACGTACAGACAGACAGACAGACAGACAGACAGACAGACAGACAGACAGACAGACAGACAGACAGACAGACAGACAGACAGACAGACAGAAAGACAGCCGGACAGAGACAGAGAGACACAGACAGAGACAGAGAGACACAGACAGAGACAGACAGACAGACAGACAGAGACAGAGAGACACAGAGAGACACAGAGACAGATAGACAGATAGAAAGAGACAGAGAGACAGACAGAGACAAACAGACAGACAGAGACAGAGAGACAGACAGACAGAGACAGAGAGACAGACAGATAGATAGACAGAGAGACAGACAAATAGATAGACAGACAGATGGATAGACAGACAGATAGACAGATAGATAGACAGATACATAGACAGACAGAGAGACAGAGAGATAGATAGACAGAGATATAGATAGAGAGGCAGACAGATAGATAGACCGAGAGATAGATAGAGAGACAGACAGATATATAGACAGAGAGACAGACAGATAGATAGACAGAGAGACAGACAGAGAGACAGACAGACAGACAGACAGACAGACGGACGGACGGACGGACAGACAGACAGACAGACAGACAGACAGACAGATACATAGAGAGATAGACAGATAGATAGAGAGACATACAGATAGATAGAGAGATGGAGAGATGGAGAGACAGACAGATAGATAGAGAGACAGACAGATAGACAGAGAGATAGAGAGATAGAGACAGACAGACAGATAGATAGATAGAGAGGCAGAGAGACAGACAGATATACAGTTAGAGAGATAGAGAGACAGACAGACAGATAGATAGATAGAGAGAGAGACAGACAGATAGATAGGTAGATAGCTGCCAAAAGTATCATCACTACGCAAAGAAATGCTTGACATTTAATACATTTCTTTGAAATCAGTTATATTACGCTTGTGTGGTCGGTTTCTTGGTAGCCAAGAATCGTGTTTCCGTCTTGCATTTAGTCGGAAAAGTGCGAGGATTGGCTTCCCCATGTTTGCGACATTGAAGAGAGCGCCGTATTAACATATGCATTTTTCTGATGAGGATCACAGCGGTCGATTAGTTCATAACTAATGCAGGCGAAGCGTGCTGCTATAAATGTACCGACGGCGAGCATATACCGGAAAATAGCGCTATAGTGGTTATTACGCGTCACCAATGGATGTATTGCAATTGCGCGAGTGGCTTTTAATAGTTTCTGTATTCTTGGTTGCAGTGAAAATAGTAAACAGTAATGTCCGGCCTATCTGCTGACATGACGACAAACACAAATAAATGTTCTTTGTTTAAGTGTGTCGACGCACATTTCCTTCATTCCCCCAACTCTTGTGTAAGAACGTGTATTGCCAGACATGTTTACGATAGAAAAATATATACCAAGACTACAAGTCGCCAGAAAATGCAGAATTTTAGAGTGAGTGAGTGAGTGATTAAGTGAGTGCGCTGTGATTCAAGAGTGCAGAGGCTGTACACGACCGGAAGCCTATAGCTAGCTCAGCCGTTTCTCCACTCATGAATGCGGAGTTCAGGCTAACCTAAGTTTGCCCCAGCCGGGCACTCACCGGATGTTTTCACAATTGCACTCCCTCGAGCTCAAGCTGAGCAAAATATTACTCACGCGACTCTCATAGACTGGGCCTATAACGGTTTTAGAGAAGTTTGAGGGAGTCTGGCGGAGTAGACTCGCGAGTGCGTTCTCGCATAATTCTTTTCCATCAAGATAACATTGTTATTTAACACCATTATCTCGGTGCTCCACATGGTGCCCTTTGATGTAGTATCTTCAGGTACTAGTGACCAGTTGGTGCAATCCTGTAAAGACAGGTGTGTTTAAATGCGCGACCTGAAGGAGACATCTATGTTGAAAACTTCCGCAGTGAAACAATTTGTGAGGTAAGGCCAAGACAGCTCTCTGCTGTACTCAATAAACATTGAGGCGGCGTTTGACTGCCAGTCCGTTAAAACACGCGTCATTTCAGGGTTAGGCAGTTTGGCTGTATAAAAGTATCACGATACTCTTTTACAGTCATACTCGTTTAAACAGTCAAGTCTTTTGAAGTATCGTGCTAGTTTAGTAGAGATACTTTTGAGTGACCGTATTTCTGTATCAAGAATAATTTCAAAGTGTATTTGTATTTCTGTAGTGAAATAGTTCTAGGAGATATCAATTATATTGCGCCGGTGTACTGCATGACATGGTAGTCTCGTTATTTGTTTGTCAGAAAAGAGCTGACCTGTATCTCAAGGGAAAAAGAACTTATTGTGACGTTCTTCACAAGAAAAACTGTGCAGCATTGAACACAAAAATTGATTTGTGTCTTGTGACGAGTGCGTTGTGTATCGCGTGCCGCTGTCTTGAGGATACGAATACGTAGGACAGACGGGCTGATGCGTGAACAAGAGGGTAGATGATTAAGACAAGAACATAATAGACGGTAACCAGGGACACCACTGCGGTCACTGTGCTGATATGCTACGTATCGACGTACTCAGTGTAGTGTTCCTACTTAAAATAATATGGACGCCAGTTCCATACTGAAGCTTTAATGCTGTTCCGTTATTTTAAGTAGGAACACTACATTATTTTGGCGCAGTCGACAGGATCGAAGCCATCATGTGGGTGACGTTCTTCATAGACGAGACCTCCGAGGAGATCATCTTTTCGAAGTACCAAGTTCAAGACGAAGCAGCGGTAGACCTACCTCGTGAGCTCAGCTCGGAAGAACTCGTGAACCTGGTTGTGGAAAAGGCAGCCGTAGACACTACTGAACTACGACGGAAAGGTGCTGTGAAAGTGAACTTGCGTGTGGCAACCTTCAACGACCTAGTTCTTGAACCAGTGCGTCGACAACACTCAGGATCACGATCTTCGACGGAAGAGGTGAGCCTCGTTTTAAAAGCTTTTCAGCTGCAACAGGAACAGATGGTTCAACAAAACCAAATAATGACATCTCTTATAAGCTCTCTGAATGCTGAGAGACCGACACCTAAATTCGTAGAACCTGATGCTTTCGACGGTGTGTCTTCAAATCCAGAAAGTTGGCTTGATTTCTACGAATATGCCGCTGGAAAAAACAAGTGGCTCTCTGATGAGGCTAAAATCACCAACATGCGCGTTTACTTGAGAGGTGTTGCGCGAAAGTGGTATGAAACATGCATTCTGGAAGACAGTGACGACTCTTGGAGCCAGTGGAGGAAAAAGTTTTTGACTGCATTCCGAAGCAATCCAGTAGAAAGATGGAACACGGCGCTTAATTTCAAGTCTGAGCAAAGTTGCCTTGTCGAGTACTTCTTTGAGAAACGCCGTCTTTTAAAGCTGGCGGAGCCTTTGCTTCCATCTACGGCCGTAGTTGCCTTAATAATGCATGGATTGCACACTAACGTGTTGAAGCAAGTGCAAATACTGTCACCAAAGACTCTAGATGACCTCCTCGCGTGTCTTCAGAACATACCATCAGCTTCGGAAACAAGCATAACCGCCGAGTCAAGCAGCTGTTTCAGTCGGGGTAAAGCGGACTGGTCAAGCCGCGCTCAGCGAGAACCGAGCCACCTCGCAACTCGCACAGATAACTTGCCCTGGCGTGTTCCAAGATGTCGAGTGAATAATATCGACACTGAAGCTCAGGAGTATTCGACAGAAAAAAACTAATAAACGAGGGTGATCAGTCCCACCCGATGACTCCAAATGAGACTGTTTATTTAAGTTGCTCTAGCCTACTTCACATTCCCGTCAAAGTAGGAAACAAACATATGATGGCTCTGGTAGACAGCGGTGCTTCTGTGTCCATTATAAATGCCAAGCTGGTGGATGCAAATCGCTTGCATAGTGGAAGAATCCTACGAGTACAAGGCTATGATGGAAAAGTAACGTTGCATGATCAGTGGGCCTTTGTAAACATCGAGTTCCAGGGTCAGCAAATAGAGAGCGAAGTGTTGGTGATAGAGGGGGTAACGTACGACTTTTTGCTATCAAGACCAGATATAAAGAAACTAAAGATCAACGTGTACTGGGACGATGTGGTTCTAGTCGAAGGAGTAGCAAGGAACGAGACAAATCAGGGTAGACAAGATAATCTACGAGTTGTCAAGTGCGCGGAGGATATCGCAACGACCTACCCTGAACTTGTATGCATAGGAAGTTATCCTCAGGCGATGAAGTCCCACAAGGTTCCTTTCGAACTCGCTGACAAGACCGTCATCCGAAAAGCACCTTACAATATGTCAAGAGAGCGAAAGATGTGGCTCAAGAAAGAGTTGCAGGAGATGCTAGATGCTGATATCATACGACCTTCGGTATCACCCTTCGCTTCTCCCATAACGATCGCACCGAAAGAAGACGGAACCTTCAGATTATGCACCGACTACAGGGTTCTCAATCGTCAGACAGAACTCATACCATTTCCTATGCCGAAGATCGACACAATTATAGATGAGACCGGGGGTTGCCGACATTTTTCCCGCATCGATTTATGCAAAGGTTTCTGGCAGATCCCCCTAACCGAAGAAACAAAAATGTACACCGCTTTTATCACGCCATTCGATCTCTACGAATACAACCGGCTTCCTTTCGGTTGGAAAAACTCGCCAGCGTGGTTCCAGAAGATCATGAACGACGTCCTAAAGCCATTCCTTGGTGTTTTTTGTAATGTGTACATAGACGACATTATAGTCTTCTCCAAAACAGAGGCTGAGCATCAGGACCATCTGTCTCAGGTGTTAAACGCCTTGAGCTTGGCACATCTCAAGGTTAATTTTAAGAAGAGTGCATTCTTTCAACAAAAAGTTGTGTTTCTTGGAAGAGTCTTCGATGGGAAAACCAAAAGCACAAAACAAGAGTCCGTCGAGAAGATCTCCCAGTTGAAGAAACCATATGACGTCCATTCACTGCGTGTGTTTTTGGGATTGGCAGGACATTTCCGATCTTTCATAAAGGACTTTGCTGTCAAAACTAGATGCCTCACGCGCTTAACGCAGAAAGAAGTTCCCTTTGAATGGAGTGACGAATGTGAGAGAGTCTACCGTGACTTGGTGCACAGAATTTCTTCTGACCCAGTTCTGCGTATACCAGACTTCACTTTACCCTTTGAATTGAACACTGACGCCTCACATTATGGGACTGGTGCAGTGTTGTATCAAAAATGTATTGAAGCATCTGGCCGAGAAAAGCGACACGTAGTAGGTTACTACAGTTACACTTTCAAGCCGTCTGAAACAAACTACACTACTACGGAAAAGGAAGCACTGGCGGTTCTGAAGGCCGTTGACTACTTCCGCACGTACCTGGAAGGTACGAAGTTCACTTTGTTCACCGATCACCAGGCACTCACTCATCTCTTGAATATGACCCAAACTAAAGGGCGTATCGCCAGATGGGTGAATTACTTGCAGCAATTTGACTTCACCATCTCGCACCGACCAGGACCGCTTTTAACCGATGCAGATGCTCTATCAAGATTGATGGTACAAAACAACACAGAAAAATCTGAAGAAATCAATGAAGTGAAGCTGTGGGAAGGCTCAGAACAACTGGTTTTTACTGAAGGTCGGTATCAAGTCCCACCAACTCTTGTTTCCAAAGTGCTTTACTTGTACCACGATAGCCCAGAATCTGGAGGACACGACGGCTTTTGGCGTACCTACAACAAGTTGGTCAAGAGGTTTACGTGGCCTCACATGAAGAAAGACGTCAGTCAGTACGTTCGTTCATGCCATGTGTGTCAAGTACACAAAGTCAAGTATAAACAGCCTACGGACACCATGATACTACCTTGCCACTCGAACGTGCCTTTTGAAGTAGTTCACCTGGATTTCGCCGAACTTAACAAGAAACGGGAAGGAGTCAGAAAAACGCAAGCTTTTCTGCTGGCCATAGATGAATGCACCAGGATGGTCGCGGCACGAGCAGGAAAAGAAGATGCAAATAGCGTCATAACCCTTCTCGAAAGAGACATGTTTAGAACTACGCGGACAATCGTATGTGATAACGGCCCCGCGTTCAAGAGTGAAAAGCTAGTAAGATGGGCTCGAGATCACAATGTATCGATCAAGTTCTGTGCGCCATACCATCCTGCGGCGAATGGGCTTGCAGAACGTGCCATACGGGACGTGAAACAATACATCAAGATGTACGATAGTTTTCCTGGGGGATGGAAATGTTCTTTAGAAGCAGCCGTAAAACATCATAACCGATCCTACACAAGTGGCTTGGGGTGCAGTCCACAGTACGCTTCTACAGGAGAGACCCCTATTCTGCAGGCAGACCGTGAGTTGGGACTCTTGGAAAACCTCAAGATTGTCGAGGAGAGGCAACAAAAATCACAGGAGGAGAGGTACCGAAAACGAATGAAAAACAATTTCGACAAGAGGCATCGAGCAGACATGCCAAACATTCAAGTCACCGACCTCGTACTAGTGAGAAAAGGAATAAGAGATTCCAGTGCCAAATTTTATGGGCCTTACTCTGTGACCAAGACAGCCACCCAGAACGGAATTTTGAAGACTGTCTGGTACACTGGTGAACGTGGATCTGTTGAATGTGCTTCAATTGGGAATGTCTTCAAGTATTACCCCAGGAGGGGTAATTAAAAGAAAGCGGGAAGGGTGAAGCGGTATGAGCCTTTGGACAGAAGATGAAGAAGCACGAGAGCCGCGGCAGGAAAGAAAAGGAGGATAAAGTGAAAAATAAAGCAGATTAAGATGGACGCCAGTTCCATACTGAAGCTTTAATGCTGTTCCGTTATTTTAAGTAGGAACACTACACTCAGTATTTCTAAGCTCAGTTCGAAGAAAAGGGTGTTGTTTATTGTTACAAAGACCAGTGCGTCAGGAAAATGCTGTTGATTGATCATGCAGTAAAGTGATGTGTCTGCATGCCATATCTTGTATTGATCATGAATTTGCTAAGCGTTTTAGAAACTTCGTGATTGAGCCTGTTTCTTTGCCTTACCCGCTGGCCCTTCTTATGTATTCTTACCTGGTTTCGTCAGCATAATAAATAGTTGGAACTCAGCGCTCTTAACACTCTGTCCATCATCGTCCTTTCCAGTTTTGCGCTCTGTTATCGTTTGAGAAGCTCTTGTTGCTACAGTGCAGTTAACTCAACAACCATCTCAGCAATTACAGACGTTGTGTCTAGAATAAACTATACTTTTCCTTGATTTATTAGTGCTTATGATCGTACAACTGTGCTTGACTTGAGAGTTTCAATACGTTGAAATATATATATAATATGACTGTGCACCTAATGAATGTGTTTGCTAAGCATCAGTATTTTGAATGAGTATTTTTGTATAATCATTTCTTTATCTCTATTCTGCAATACTTTTCTCGTTTTTTCGCCAAAGCATTTCGGCGTTATCCTTCATGGTAGCCACAAATGTATCTCAGCATCCATATTTTGGGTCTGCAGTGCATGTATAGTGATATCTGTATTTCAGAATACTTTTCTTACCATCTCTGCTTATCCCTGCCCGAGTATAAACGTGGGCTCACTGAAATGCGGAAGCTGAGCTGATAAGACTGTCGGTCAGAAAAAGACAGGATCTCACCTAGGCTCACTCAAAATTGTGTTTCGTGCTTATGACTCACTTGTACTCCTACTCTTCACATTTTTCTGCACTAGACTCACTCATACTAAGGCTCATTAAAATCTTCTCAACTGGACTCGTCCATACTCAGTCACACCACAACTTTCCTAAACCGGACACACGTATTCACTCACTAAGAATCTTCAAAACTGAACTCAGACTCAGACAAACGGCTTCATGTTAGTCCCGGTGAGTCCAGGTGCGTAGACCCTCGAGTGGAAATTCTGACCTACACCAAGGCACACTGATACGGTGGTAAACTTTACAACATGTTAGTTTCGCAACACTTGCTTGCTTGTGAGCGCCTATAGTACAGCAGTGTGATTGTGCATCTGCAACAAAAAAGAGCCAGCTTTCCTGTAGGGCTTCCATGACTTGATTTAAAGTTGGTACTGCTTCCTGGCCTCGGCGCCAGGCACTTCCGGCCGCCTCTTCTCGTGCGAGTTGAAGAGTGAGGACGCTCATAGTGGGAAACATGAAAGCGCTGTGGGCAGCAAAACCAAGGAAGCCGGTGAAAACATAGGGCTCAGATGCTTCAGTTTGAGTTATGAGAAGAAGCTCCGGGCAAGTCCGATTTCCAGGCGAGATAAGGAAGTGCTCTGGAGCTTCTGTGTGGACGAGAGGGCTCCGAGAACTACTTGTCAGGGCTCGTGAGCTAGACGCGGCCCATTGAACACAAAAATGCAGTTATTAACTGATAAGATCGATGCAAAAGGCGTTAGAGCTTCAAGTAGCCATCTGGCATTACTGTGCGTGGCAGTAGAGATCCGGTAAGTTAACGAGAAGGTTAACAAAAGGTAGCATTTCATCTAATTTTTTTAAGTTAGACTTCGGTAACAGCATAAGTTGGACGCGAACGAAGATGGTCAAAATTAAGGGGGACCACTTCATTCTTACGATTTAAATATAAATACTCAGATCTCTCACAAAATATGATGGAAATAAAAAAAAGCACAACCAAGTTTATTAGCTTTGCACGCCACTCAAATTCGTTTGAAATGCTCAACTAGAGTTGATTGATTGATACGGGGGGTTAAACGTTTCAAAATCACCATATGATTATGAGAGATGCCGTTGTAGAAGGCTCGGAAATTTCGACCACCTGGAGTTCTTTAACCTGCACGCAAGTCTGAGCACATGAGCCTACAGCATTTTCACCTGCATCTAAAATGCAGCCACCACAGCCGGAATTTCATCACGTGACCTGAGCGTCAGCAGACGAGTACCTCAGCCACTAAGCCACCACGGCGTTGCTGCAACTAGAAGCTATACGCAATGATTCACGTGGTAACGCAAAACTGTTTGTTCAACAGTGGGCACGCTGGCGCAATGTGAAAATTGTGAAAAAACAAAAATCCATGCGTGCATGGAACTTAAGATATGCTACCAGAAAAAGCAATACTGTTTTTTTTCTTTGTACCAGATGAAGAGGTTGTTCGAAAATCATTGGCGTTGAGCTACCCCATCAGTCTTGCTTAAAAATCTACCTCTATTTTGATATATCTATTTAAGGTGCGCGGAATCACATGATTTCCAGATTGTGACCTCCGCCGCTTCACTTATCGCACGCTTTGTTGGCGGATGGCTTCCTCCCAATGCAATTCACTGCCAGTATATGAGATCCAACGCACACTTCTCGCTGTGGAAAGCCAAATGTTCCCCGCCTCCAGTTCATACGTTATTTGCAAGCTTACGCAGTCTGTGATTTCCTCACTGACCGATTGACTTGTTTAGTTTTCACTACAGGACAACGTTAACTCGTGAATGCCGCTGCTATCACATTCAATACGAGTTTTCACGACACCTGGGATTTCGAACATTAGGAGGCCTTGTACAGGCTATAAAGCTTGGTTGACGTTGTTAGGACGAACAAGCAAAGCTTATCATCTGTGAAATGTTTCCTACTTTGGTATATCATACCGCGCATATCTTAACTTCGATGCACGCATGCTTCTTTGCTTTTTACACGTAATGTTTCCGTATAATGTGTCCGTGTGCGTTGCTTTGACAGCTGGGGGCTAGCTGCTCTGAGCGCTACACTTCGTTGGCTCACTCAGGAACCCCATAAACAATAATGAATCTTCAAGGCATCCCTACATCTGTGCTATCATCACTGGGCCATGCGCCCAGCTCGTATTTGAAATTCGATGTCTTCTTCTCACAGCACGTGGAAAAAGACACCACGTGACGTTTCTGTGGCTGTCAACTCACTGCGGTGTAAGAGGAAGCGAACACGCCGATATTGCTGCGGGGGCAGCTGTTGACGGCACACAGGAGAATACCATACCACTTTCAAGATCTGTCTCGGTGAGCAGTCTTTCAGGGCTTGCACAAGAGATGACACACTCTTTATTGCGCCCACCAAGCAGCCAGATCAACTGCACCAATCATCAGCACCGCCTGTGCTCTTCGATATATATCCGTATGCCACTGGACTTCACCGTGGAGAGGCCAACTGCTTTCTCGGTTATGGTTAGATGAGATCGTATAGCTTTCCCATTGCAATGGCCAGCAACGCTCTCTGCGATGTCTGTCATTGCGAGGAGACGCTAAGCTACATCCTGCGTGACTTCCCGGTCCATAATTTTCAGAAACCGTTCCTGGCCTCCATTGTGTGTCAAACTAGTAGTAGCGAAAGTAGCCATGCCAGTCAAGTTTATTGCCAAGTAAAAAAAAACAAGATAATTTGCACAGAGTTGTGTCTTTTGACAGTAAATATTATAACTTTAGATAGGCGAAAACGGAGCATAACAGGCACAATATCTTGCTTATTTGCTCCATAGGCAAGGTACAAGTCACAAATAAATCAATAAACATTATAATTTGAGTGCACCTGCATAGTACATAAATGGAGCTCCTGTGAAAGTAATTTTCGGTCAATGAAACTGATTATGAATCTTTTTTTTTGTTTTTTTGTTTTTTTGGATTGTTTTTTTTCTTCTCTTAAAATATTTTGAGTGCTGTTGTATTTGTTGTATCTATTGTTTCGATTGAAAACTATGTAGTCAAATTATTATTTGTACCTCCCCTTCATAATGCCTTATGGTGATGTAGGTGAAACGTAAATAAATAAAATAAATAAATCAACTCAGCAGGTACAACAAACGTTGAAGGTATTGTTTCACGAAGCCAAAATCTGTTCGATGATAAAACGGCCTGCTTCATTTTGTTGCGCACATCACTCTGACGTTTCACCATTTTCATAGTGCGTCAGCAGTTCCACGCGTTTTCTTACATGCGCGCCTATTTGCGATGCCCTATGCTATAAGTGGCGCGCCATACAATCCAAAATGGCTGTGGAAGGATGATTAACCCGTGAAATCACATAGAAAAAGATGAGAGGTGCGGACGGTCACCCCGTACTGCATTTACCAGATGGACTCTTGATCGTACAATGAATGCATATCGGACCAAAGTACTTTCCCTAATGATAGGAACTGCTTAATGTCCGTGACCTCATTTCTTGCCGGAGCGCCGAGGCTGGGGGCGTGAGCTGATGCATCGTGCATCATCGATGCCTTGCGTAATCGTGTGCTTGCTACAGAAAACTGCGCGATTTAGAACTGACATGTGAACTGATCGGCACTCCGAGAGAATTTGTCCCGAACATGCCTGATGGATTTGCCGTAGTAGTAGGCCACTAGCGAGTAGCGTACCGTCGTGGCTGCATGCGACCGAATGCTTAACTTAGCAATGGTTGGCTAGCATATTACTTTGTCGTCATTACTAGCACTGTAAGAAACATGGAGTTGCTTCTTCAACGAAACAAAAGCATTCACCACCTCATTAAGTAGCACTTGTGTCACAGCAAGAGTGCGTAATTCACTGCACTCGGATGTTGCAGGTTTCATCAGCGCAATCGCAAAAACAATATCGAAATGAATACACAGGAACGCTTTTCGCAACTTCGAAGTTGTGAAAAGTCACCGAACAACTACGATGTTAGGACAGTACCGGTGAAGTGCAGGAGAAGTTAGCAGAAAGGCGTGAGTTGGAGTCGTAACTGCACGTTTCATTGCTCTAAGATTTCATTCGCTCGTCGAGTTCGACGTGTCGGGTGGCATGCGGCGCTCCGTAATATCCGCTGTAATTTTGCGACATGCAACTCACAAGAAAAACTACGCTCTTATTCTCAGCTCACTGAGTGTTTTATACAATTAATACAATCAAAGTGACTAGCTCGTGTGAAGAAACATTAATGCACGAGAGGACCTGAAGTGCAACTCGCTGCTCGCGAGTTAGCAGCTGATCGTTCATCGTTTCTGCCACTCTCGGTGCGTTCTACGTCCAGTGAACAATCCTCCACGTCAAGAATATTTCTTTCAACATCACTGCTGAAAGTAATCTGAGTAATTCTCTCTGCCTAGCGACTTCGATAACACCAACAAACACGCACAACAGTACGGCGTCCCTCACCACGTTTATCTGGACAGAGCTAAGAATTTGCTCCGACACTCGGCAAGAAACGAATAGATAGATAGATAGATAGATAGATAGATAGATAGATAGATGCGGTCAAAGTCACCGAAGTTCGCTGAAAAATGCTTCGCATTTATAAATTACACTCTGTGGTTTTCCCTTCTCCGCTGTACCGCTCATAATACCTTGATATTGAAGGCCATGATGTGTTGGAATGAGTGCGCAAATTGTATATATCTCTGAATTCAAGAATATTCTTTAAGAAACTTCATTCTGAAACAGTACCTTGTAGAACTTGGTTACGAAGAAAGAAGAGTTATTATTATCTCGACGAATATTTGCCGTCCCTGTAATGTACTTGAAGAAATAGAGCATTGATTCTTGAGCTGCAAAGGCGCCATTCTATTCTGCAATGTCCTCCAACGAAGTCTGCAGAAAGCTTTTGTAAATAATTCGTACACTGTTCTTTATCTTATGCCAACATATATTTTGACGATGTGCTGTACGATATGTTATTGATTATCGGTATACGCTGTCATGGAGCAAGAAAAAGAAAGAAAGAACAATACGTCACATGTGTGAAGCACTTTGTAGGCCCAAGAAGTGATCGAAACGTCACAAATTGCTGTAAGTTTTAGTGCTCTCGGTACTGTTTTGTCTATGAACCACCTGCGTGATTCGACCGGTCCGCGCCGAACCAGCGCGTTACGATTAAAAAGCTACAGGGTGCTGTACTGTGAAGTATCTGCAAGTCTCGTCGCTGGCGTGATTTCGCACAAAATGTCACGTGTTGGGCTGAAAATGCTGGCTTCAAAACGACATGGCTGCTAAGACAGATGGCGTCATGCTCGTTTCTTTGTTTTACAGCGGAAGCTGTTATGACATGAAAGTTTGTATCACGCGCGGCACCGTTGTGGTCCGCCGCCGCTGCCGCCGGTATCCGCAACCACTATCGCTAAATAAGAAAAAAAACCTAGTACCAAAGACACAGTGGGGCTCGAACCCAGGTCCGCTGCGTCCGAGCTACCAGTGAGGCACGCCTTACTTGCGACTTGTTCGCAAACGTGCCTTAGGAAAGGAGTCGCGTTAATATGAGTAGTAAAGCGTTTTAGAACAACAAAAGAAGAACGAGGCGTCACACAATGACAATATTGTAACGAGTACGTCGTCCAATACATTACAGACCCATTACAAAAGCTTGTTTTTCACCTCCTATTAATTGTGGCGCCTACCCACTCCAGCCATAATTTTTTCTTGTCGTCATCTACTGCATGAAAAATTCGCCCAAAATGCCTTGCTAGTGTTTAGCGGATACAACACTTCTCAACTTCCGCTGTGGCTGTGCTGCGCCTTACGCGCAGACTTGGCGTTTTTTAAATGCGAAGCCTTTCTTAGCGATCTGCAATGAGTTTGAGCGTATCTATCTATCTATCTATCTATCTATCTATCTATCTATCTATCTATCTATCTATCTATCTATCTATCTATCTATCTATCTATCTATCTATCTATCTATCTATCTATCTATCTATCTATCTATCTATCTATCTATCTATCTATCTATCTATCTATCTATCTATCTATCTATCTATCTATCTATCTATCTATCTATCTATCTATCTATCTATCTATCTATCTATCTATCTATCTATCTATCTATCTATCTATCTATCTATCTATCTATCTATCTATCTATCTATCTATCTATCTATCTATCTATCTATCTATCTATCTATCTATCTATCTATCTATCTATCTATCTATCTCGTCCCGTCCCGTCCCGTCTGTCTGTCTGTCTGTCTGTCTGTCTGTCTGTCTGTCTGTCTGTCTGTCTGTCTGTCTGTCTGTCTGTCTCGCTCGCTCGCTCGCTTACGCTTGGGTACTCTGGTGGTCACCCCCTTAACTTAGCGTGAACCAAAATTAGCATCGAAAGGTAAGAGGGTTTGACGAATATGACGCGCTGGTCAAGGCATGAATAATGTCACAATCCGGTCGCGTATATCGTCAAACTCTTCCCGCTGGACAGTGGCACATACCCCACGGGTGGGCATGTGCCGCTGGTATGCTGGTATGTGCCACAGGTGATTGACACTTAATATCTACCCAAGAATGACGAGAACACATATGGACAATTTTGATGGGCGAGCGTTAAAATCCCCGACATCAGTAGCGTCGACCCAACGAAAGCATAGAATAAATGTTAGTGTTCAGAAAAACTTGACGTAGGCAGCGTTGACCCCCGATGAATGCAAACAATAAATTTCAGGGTCCCAGCAGGAATCAAACACAAGCATTTTGCATGGCAGGCAAGTATTATGCCATAGCTACGCCAAGTCTCGGGGCTATTTTTCAAATAGACGCTAATCTTCGTAAAACGTCAATAATGGTCGCAGTGCCGCCTAACCAATTTTATAGACATGACTTATTTACTCTTTTGATACAGTCGTCACGTCGGGTTAATGTCAATTGTGGTTAGTTGCCACGCGCTGAAGTTGATTTATGTAGCTATGTCCAAAGCTAGCATCCTCACTAGCATCAGCGCTTCATATCAGCTTCTGGTGTGGCTAATACGCATGATCCTGTTGGCATCGTTGCGCAAGTGCAAACAACTGGTTATATAAACATCTGCAACTTTTCAACATGTCTGTGCGTGCAACATGTGTACGAATGTTCAGCGTCATTTTATGACGTGTCGCTCATTATTAAAAAAATTGCAACACGGTCACCACCCCTCCGCCTGCTTCGCATAACGTCAATCCCCAGGTACGTGGGATCTGCCGAGTTTTCCTTCTCCATGTACACAGTCTGTGAAGGACGCGCAGACAGGACCTCAACGCAGAGCTGATCACAACTTCACGCACACATGTCATTTGAATGTTCATTAATTTGAAAGAAGTTTATGATGAACTTTCGGCTGGACTGGTACCTCATCTTGGTGAGGTGCTTAGTCTCGCCATTGTTTGTTTGTAGCACATGAAAAACCCTGCCTAGACTATAAGACTTTACACTTCGAGTTTCTCTCTTCTGTGCGTATACGCCTATGGTGGCCATAGAACTGCAGCAGCGCAACTATGTGTGATACTGTCTATTTTTATATATGCACCCAATAAATTCCATGTCGAGAAATTGGCCCCGGATCTGCATGTTACACTGCAAATGGCGTCGAAAGACGATAGTCTTGCGTCTGGAGTGGGTGAACAAAACGTTTATTTGATGTTCTACGCAAGAAATATGGTGAATGGTATTCTGGAGGCGCTGCGTTAGAGTGCCTCGAGCGTGCAGCGGAGGTGAACGAGCGCATCAAGGCATATTAGAGACGAGCGCCATCTGGCAGTTATCTCCGAAAACGAAGGAAGGCGTGTGCGCACGCGGAGAAAGAGGCGTGGTGCCAATCTTGGAGGCGATAAGGTGTAGAACGCAAAGGGACAGACACGTGCCACCATTGTGTCGTCTTAGCAAAGCGTTGGTAACACTTGCCTTTTTGAGCATCACGTTGCACAGTCAGCGCAGCGTGATAAACGCTGCGGTCCGTAGAATTACTTGTGTGGGCCTTCTGTAGTACAGAGGCACACATACAAAGCATCGACGTATTGTTTTGGTGCCTCAGATATGCGTAATAATTGCTTTTTATTCGACAATCACACAAGTATGAACACTCAATCTTGAGCAATATTGGTGGGCGCTGCGGATGGTGTCAGCCGTTTGAGGTATCGTTAGGGCAGAAAGAGAGACAAATGTATAAACAGACAGACAGACAGACAGACAGACAGACAGACAGACAGACCAATATTTTTCCGTCGAAGGTCCCCAAGAAATACTTTTTTTGAGTGGTGATCAAAATTTGAGTGGTGATCAAAAACAACCTGTTTTTGATCACCACTCAAATGAATTTTATTATTTATTTTATTTACATCCTTTTCAATTTTTTGGTCATGAAAAATTGCTCTATTTTCCGGCCACTCACAAATGATCGAGATCAAAACCGAAATTTCTGCAATACATGCTTTTTAACGCTAGCGCGTTAAAATAGCCGCTGTGCGCGGTCCTAAACTTGTTGTTACTCTACAGAAAAAAAATGAACAGCTTCGTCTGTAGCGTCGCCACCTGGGCCACGATATCGGTGCTTGCGATGAAAAACATTGAGTCGAAGCGGTGAAAACAATACGTCTACTTCGTCTTATTTGATTATGGTCTTTGGAAAACAAGGATGGGTTAAGCTAGCTGAAAGCAGACGTCCATGGCTGCTATCCGAACTATAAAAGGCGCCCTAAACTCGCGTTAGTTCAATACAGCACTAGTGCCAGGTGGCTTTTATTGCATGCTAAAGGGCTGGACATGCAAACACAGCAAGCGACATGTCAATACGCCACCAACGCTGACACCACCAAAAACAGTGACGCCACAAACGACGTACATGTTCTCTATCTTTTCACTTGCATTCATATTTGTAGCGCAAAACGCAAATGAACGAAGACACACAGAAGTAACGCATAAATAGGACGGCCGCTAGTGTGCAAGTGAACAAAACAGACTAGCCCGCATTGATGCCTTCACTCTCTATCCGTGTTTGCATGCCCAGCCTTGTAGCAACAGTTGTAGCCCAGATGTAACTCTGTCCTTACTACGCAGTGAACCAATATGACCGCCGTGCCATCGCTTGGTCGAAAGACGCACTTACCGCATTTTACTCGGCCCGCTTTCTTCTGCGGAGCCGCCAGCAACACATCATTTTTTAAACGCTATGACAGCAACAGAGCCCGCTAGCCGGGGGCGAGCTGTCGGCCAAGCGCCTGTCTGGACAGCGTCATGGTTGCTGCGGTGAGCAGCGATGTGCCGGAGCATCCGGTGGTCGCTTATCGGCTCGGTTTCCGCTTACCCACAGAGTCTGCTAAAATTAACTGGAGGCAGCTCTGCAGCTGCGATCGTTCAGCGACATTGGGAATGATAGATAGTACAAAAATATGTCTCGTCTTAGTGCTCAGGAACTTACAACTCAGTTCTGGCTTTGTTTATTGTCGTGTTTAGTTTTTGTATTGAATAAAAGAACGGACCGCTCTGAATTTCGTGGCCCCATACAAATGACATATCTTAATGGCAAAACAACACAAACGCACAGCAAAGAAACGCTCAACAATTTGAATACGTTACTACGGGGTGACGTTCTCACAAAGGAACAGCAGAGCAGACGATGGGCCCAGCTGAACACGCTCATGCGCTTACTCTCGCACTGGCGCACAAAAGTCGGCGCTCGCGACGATAGCCAGAGATTTGGACGGCTGTACCAATGTCAGCAGCTGTGTATAACAGAGTGAATGAAAAAAAAGCGAGAAAGAAAATGCAAACTATTCAAACTAGCGAGCGCTTTTCGCAATAAAGTTCTGCCTAAAGATTCAATGAGCCAGTATTCGAGATTGCCTTCTGCACTGTGTGCGCGAGCCAAACGCAATAATGCTTCATCATTATATATGATTGCACGAAGCGCCCCTTGGTCTCAGGTGTTTATGACCAACGTATATATATATATATATATATATATATATATATTGTCATCACGCAGACACAGCACAAAGCGGCATTTGCCTCCCTCCAGGAAGAGAATCGTCCCGATGCTCTGCGACAAAATACGCTGTGTATGTATTTGACGTATTATGCACTGCTATATGGTTTCGTCCGCACAACGTGTAAGATTTCAGATTTTTGCTGGTGAGTTCGCGAGGAACTGTCAGGGATGACCTCATAGTTCACGTCACTTAGATGCCGTATAACATTGTAGGGACCAAAGTACTTCTTGAGTAACTTTTCAGAATGGCCGCGTCAGCGGATAGGGCTTAAGACCCACACTTTTTCGCCTCGTTGATAGGTCACGTATTGGTGTCGCAGGTGTTTACGTGCGTGGTAACTCTGCTGCCGGGCGATTCGCACGCGTGCAAGCTGCCGCGCCTCTTCAGCTCGTTGGGTAAAGGCGTGAGCATGGGTGTCTGTATTATCGCAGTCGGAGGGCAACATGGCATCAAGCATTGTCGTCACTTCACGACGATAAAGAAGACTAAAGGGCATGATTCGGGTAGTTTCCTCCTGTGCCGTATTATAGGCAAACGTCACGTATGGTAGAACGTTGTCCTAATTTTTATGATTCACGTCGATGCACATACTCAGCATATCGGCAATTGTCTTGTTGAGGCGTTCTGTTAATCCGTTCGTTTGTGGGTGGTAGGAGGTAGTTTTTCGATGCGCTGTTCCACTGAGCTCAAGCACTGGCTCAAGGAGCATGGCCATGAAAGCGGTACCTCTGTCTGTTACTATATTCTTAGGAGCACCATGCCTCAGAACGATATTTTCAATGAAAAATTGTGCCACTTCTACTGCGATTCCGCTCGATAATGCATTTGTTTCTGCGTAGCGAATAAGCTAGTCGGTAGCAACAATTACTCACTTGTTTCCAGTATGCGAAGTAGGAAATGGTCTAAGGAGGTCCATTCTGATATGTGCAAAAGGCATGGTGGGCACTTGAACTGGCTGCAACAATCCGGTTGGTTTTAAAGGTGGTGATTTTCGTCGTTGGCTATTGAGGTACGTGCGGACGTAATGCTTTACAGTGCCTGGAATCTTCGACCAGTAGTACTTATGTTGGATTCTGGCCAATGTGCGCGTGTATCCGAGGTGACTGGAGGTTGGCTAATCATGGTAAGCGCTCAGGATCTCATGGCGAACGGATGTCGGGACGACAATTAAGTGGGTACATCCACTGGAGGAAGAAAAGTTCTTCTTATATACGACACCACTGCGCAAACAGAATAACGGCAGGCTCCTTGCAAATATCTTGGGAACTCTTGTAGACTGGCCGTTAAGAAAATCAGTAAGAGGAAGCAACTCTCTGTCTTCTTCCTGCTTAGACGAAATGGTGACCGTGTCGACCACTCCTAAATACGCCATGTCACTCTCTTCTGGGACAGTGGCTTGCTTTATAGGCGACCTGGATAAGCAATCAGTATTGGAGTGCTGCCGTCTAACCTTATAGACGACCATCGCATCGAATTCTTGAAGGCGTAGGCTCCAGCGTGTTAGCCGACCAGATGGGTCCTTCAAGTTGGTCAGCCAGCAAAGGGAGTGGTGGTCGCTGACTACGTGGAAGAGACGGCTGTAAAAGTATGGGCGAAACTTCTTAACTGCCCATACTACAGCAAAACATTCTCTTTTTATTGTGGGATAATGGGACTTGGCGTGGGAAAGCGTCCTACTTACATATGTGATCACTCGCTTGGCTGAGTCTTGCCATTAGACGAGTACAGCACTTAAACCTACGTTGCTGGCATCGGTGTGGATCATGGTGGGAGCGTCCTCGTCAAAGTGAGCAAGCACAGGTGGTGTCTGCAGGCGCTGTCTTAGATTGTCAAATGCTGCTTGTTCGTGTTCGCCCCAATAAAATGGGAGATCGTCTCTCGTTATGCGTGTTAAGGGCGACGCTATGCGCGTAAAATCGGCGAAAGATCTGTGGTAGTAGGCGCAGAGGCCAAGAAAACGTCTCACGACCTTCTTATCCGTTGGCACCGAAATTTTTGGACGGCATCAATCTTGTTGGGGTGCGTACGAACACCTCCATGGCTCACCACATATGCTAAGAATCGGAGTTTCTTGAAACCGAAATGACATTTTTCGGGTTTTAGTGTTAAACCGGTGGACCGTATTGCTTGAAATACTAATAGCAGACGTATTAGATGTTCCTCGAATGCTGCTGAGAAAACAATGACGTCGTCTAGGTATACCAGACACGTCTGCCACTTACGGCTTGATAGGACGGTATCCATCAGTCTCTGAAATGTTGCTGGAGCTGAGCACAATCCGAAGGGCAAGACTTTAAACTCGTAAAGCCCATCAGGCATAACAAAAGCAGTGTTTTCTCTGCATTGCTCATCGACCTCGTTTTGCCAATATCTGCTGTTCAGGTCCATCGACGAGAAGAAGCATCCATGCCTCAGCCTGTCAAGCGAATCGTCAATACGCGGTAATGGGTATACGTCTTTCTTTGTCACGTGGTTCAGCAACCAGCACTACCGGTGACGCCCGAGGGCTTTTTGACGGCTGAATGATGTCATCGACGAGAATTTTCTGGACTTGTTCTTGGATTGCTTCGCGCTCTTTCGGTGCCATGCGGTATGGTTCTTGTCGAATTGGTCTCGTCGTCGCTTCTGTTATAATACGGTGCTTTGTCAGTGGCGTTTAATTTAACCTCGAGGTTGATTGAAACTATCTTCGAACTGGTCGAGAACATCTGGAAGACTCTGCCTCTGCGTTGCCGATAAATCTGTGCTCACGTGAACAGGTAGTGGTGCTGGAGCGGCTGGTGTTTCTGCCTGTTGCACTGCGAAGCCCTCGCGGAATTCTACAGTTTCTTCGAAGTATGCTACTGTGGTACCCTCTGTAATGTGTTGACGCTCGTTGCTGAAGTTCGTCAACAGTACCTCTGCTTGCCCAGACTCTACACTGATGAGACTTCTGGCAATGGTGATTCCTCGATAGAGTAAAAGCGTAGACACTTGTTCCGCGACACCTCCTCCAGTACACGTGACAGCGACGAGGGGGCATGATAACGGTGGCATGGTGACGTCCTCAATAACGCGCATGGGCTTGCGCTGCGCTATGGTCCGCTGAGAATGTCAGTACACCGTCGGTATATTTATGATGGCACCGTACTCCCGCAAGAAATACATACCCAAGATGGCCTATTTAAAGCACTCAGAAAGATTAAGGAAGGTTGTGACGAATGATGAATCCCCGATATTGATTCGTGCTGTGCACTTGCCGGTAGGCATCAGCAGCTGGCCTCCAGCTCCTCTATTTTGTGGTCCCGTACATTACATTTTCACCTTCTTGAGTTTGTCGGCCAGATTCGCGCTCATTATTGAAAAGTCCGCACCAGAATCGACCAGTGCCGTCACGTCGTGACCGTCAATTGAAAGTGCAATGTCGGCGGGAACAATGTCGTCTTTCCTCGAATCATTCGAAATGTGCGGCGTTTCGTGGGGCGTTAATGAGGGGGGATTTTCAACTTTTCGGCAATTCGCAAACCTCCACCCTTAAGTACACTGCTATTAGTTTCCCCGGTGTGGACTGGGAGATCTTCCTCTGCCATGTCCGTGGAGCTACCTCTATTGGATGGGGGAAATGACCAGGAGAGAGCGAGCGTGACTGGGATCCAGGAAAAACGTCTCGCGGGATCGTCGTGCTCGTATCAACGGTAAGTCTTCCGTTGAAATATCGCCGAGGGGTAGTGGACGGTAATCTTTGGTATCCAGTGACGTGGTGAGGACAATACCGCATGATGTGGCCTGCTTCCCCACAATGAAAACACAAGGGCCTGTAGTCAAGGGTACGCCAGATGTCGGTTTTGCGGAGTGGAGGTTGCATTGGTGTCGACGTTTCCCTATAGTACCTAGACACTGTCGGCGGCTGTTTCTGGTGGTACTGCTGTGGTGGTGGCACGTTAGATGGCTGTCGACTCAGAATTTCTGCATAGGTTGGCCTAACCGTGTCAGTGGTCGGCTTGGGGAGAGAAAACGCTTGCCTTATCTTTTCGCACACAATTTCTGTGACCGACGCAATCACGCAGTCATTCGGTGCGGCGAGCTTTTTCACCTCTTCTTGCACAATGTCGCGTATCAGGTCATGCAAAGAACTCTCATCAAGTGTCACAGTTCTCACGGTAGTTGCTCTGAATTGTCCGCTGTGGTTTGGGTGGTCGTACTGGCGGTAGCGTAGGTGTAGTACGCGTTCGATGGCGGCAGCCTCCTTCGAAAATTCGTTGACGCTTGAAGGTGGGTTCTGCACGAGATCAGCAAAGAGCTGCTCTTTAACACCGCGCATGAGGTAGCTGATCTTTGTGCTTTCGGATATATTGGGATCGGCTCGATGGAAGAGACGAGGCATGTCCTCAACAAACATAGGAACAGATTCGTTTGGCTTTTGAATCTGTGATTCGATAAGTCGTTGTGCATGCCCCCTCCTTTCGGTGTTTGCGAAAATGTCCAGGAATTTCCACAGGAACTCGTCCAACGGTGACCACACGCGATTCGTGAACCATGTGCAAGCCCCGTCCTGAAGAGGGAAATACACGTACGCCAACTACTGTGCGGTGATCCACCCGTTAACGTTGGCTGTGCGCTCGAACTCCCCAAGCCAGTCATCTTCGTTCTCATATGTGTTGCCATGGAAGTCCACAAGAATTTTAGGAGTGAAAACAGTCACCTCTGTCGGGCTTGGGCTCGTCATAGTGCGGCTACTGCTTCCGGGCGTGGTCATGTTTTCCGGCCAAGGACGGAACTCTGGGCTCAGGCCTAACAGGCGGTGGCTGGCGCGGTGAACGGGCGTTTCGACGAGCGGAAGTCTTTGAGGACTAGATCCCCGGCTGTTGGAAGGTGTCCTGGGCATGTACCCTGCACCTCCACCAGTGTCACGACGCACAGCAGAAGTCGGATATAGGAGAATTCAGTTTAATTACAGGCAAGACGCTTGTAAAGAGGACCGGTCAAGAACTTTGTCTTCCTTTCTTGCTGCAGCTCTTCTCTGCAGGTTGAATGCGGCAATCTATATACACACACACACACACACACACACACACACACACACACACACACACACACACACACATATATATATATATATATATATATATATATATATATATATATATATATATATATATATATATATATAAATGATGTGCGTATGTCTGAATATATTTTTGTTAACATGCATGACAATACTGCAAAAAGTGATTATTCACGATTGGGGGCCCCCATGCTATGTCCTTAAGAAGTGCGTGTTAGTGTAATATGCACGTATGCCCTGACGAAGGCCGCTCCCCGGCCGTAACGTTGGCAATAAAGCATCGTTTTTCGTTTGCTCGTTCGCTTCAAGTGGTGACTTATAAATCGACCCGAATCCAGAAAGATTTTCAATATATATAAATAAATAAATAAATAAATAATATATATATATATATATATATATATATATATATATATATATATATATATATATATATATATATATATATATATATATATATATATATATATAGGCAGGCATGGTGGTTGAGTGGCCGTAGCGTTGCATATAGTCCAGTAGATCCTCCGTGAGCGGTCACAACGTGGTTTATTTCGACGTTTCGACCTAGAGTTTGGCCTTCATCAGGATTAAAGATACAGTTTGTTGGTGCTCAGTTTTATACAATCTCAAATCAGAGGGCAAGGAAAGAGGAAAAAAGACAGAAAAGAAAAGAAGAAAAAAAGAAAAAGAAAAGAAAAAGAAGAAGAAAGAGAAGAAGAGAAAAATAATATACGGTGGACTCCCCTTGGGTGCCCCCTTCCACTCTTCCTCCCACTTCCCCCCTCCACTCCTCCCTCCACTTCCCCCTTCATCTCTCTTCCCCTTCTCCCCTTCACCTTTCTGATGTCAGCGGTCTGTGTATGTTTCCTTTCACTAACGCATTCCTCCCGATCAGACGGCGTGGCATTGGCGGTTCGGTGTGGGGAAAAAAGAGCTTTTTTAGGAAGTACTAAGCCTTTAACTACTCGGAGTCCCGTAAACAATTCGTCGTAGAAGGAGGGGTGTCGCGTATTGTGGCAGAGGCTGGTAAGCGGGCATTTTGGCCCGAGGGGAGTCCACTGTATATTATTTTTCTCTTCTTCTCTTTCTTCTCCTTTTTCTTTTCTTTTCCTTTTTTTCTTTTCTTTCTTTTTTCCTCTTTCCTTGCCCTCCAATTTGAGATTGTATAAAGCTGAGCACCAACAAACTGTATCTTTAATCCTGATGAAGGCCAGACTCTAGGCTGAAACGTCGAAATAAACCACGTTGCGACCGCTCACGAAGGATCCACTGGACTATATATATATATATATATATATATATATATATATATATATATATATATATATATATATATATATATATATATATATATATATATATATATATAGTCGAAGAACACGCAAGCCCGCCTGCTGAAACCGTAGTAACTACTGCATGCATTTCGTGCGTTTGTCCTCCCATTTTTCAACTACGTCAAGTTTCTATACAAACCGCTGCAACGAATGACCGTTTCCAAATGCATTGATTCTTCATGCCTTTCATTGCTAGCCAGTTGTTCATCCTGAATGACATCGTACTGTTTAATTTCCAGCTTCTCAAAAACCGAACGTTTCCTTGTCTTCGGCACTTGAAAGTTGTTTGTCATCTAAATATGGTGTAGTTGACCGATCGAGGGTCTAACGCGCTTTCTCGACAACCATATTTTTGTGTTTCAATGCAAGCAAATGATACATGTTCTTGCAGTGCTTTGAATGGACTACTTCCCGCAGATAGTACTTGAATTACGGTATCTGTTGTCTTATGGTTCATTCATTGCCAGGATAGCGCGTTTTTTTTTCTATGGCATAGGAAGGTGTTTCAACCCAATAAAGGCTTGTCGAAGCAAGGCTTGTTCATGTAGTACAACTTTGGTATGAAATGGTTATGCTGAATTTATCTCGATGGCAGATGCTGGTTGTCCAGTGCGCGGATTGATAGTTACGTGTAATAGCATCCTTGCAAACATCGTATTGAAGTTGCGCACTTTTTGACCATCTTTCAGTTTTTGTTCTCTTCTTCATTAGCACTTCGTTATGATTACTTGACAAAAAACAGTGGTATTAGATAATGGATGCAGGAAAAGCTGGTGTATAATTGCTTTTATTTCGAAATTTAGCCCATTAGCATACAGCTTCATATACACTGATGGAGGCTAGTTTCCGCCATACAAATCAGCACTGCTATTTAATAGGGCCCACAGAGCCACACCATAGACTGATGGCCTCGCCAGATAGAGGCCCACTGCGTTCAGGTAGCGCCGTCGTATCTGGTTCGGGCTAGGGCATGTCCATGATAAATGCTTGATTGCGGCCGCAGACGCTTCAGTGGTACAAAAAGAGAAAGTACACTGCGGCCAGGCATATGTGACCGGCGGAGTAAGTGCCATCCCCACACGAAGTCTCTGCAATACTACCTCCTCCTGGCGGGTAATGCTACCTTGTAGGTTTTAATTACACGGTGAATTTAGGTCCTGTGTAGTGCAACGAAGAATCTCCTTGCGATGGAAGAAATTACCCCGGGAATCACTTGGAAACGGCGCCTCTAAAGTACGTGTAAGTGCACTGTGGGTGGCGGTATCAGCGAGTATGTGGGCTGAAAGAGTGTCCCGTGTTATCACCTACGTAATTCCTCGTGGTTTAAAATATGCTACCTTTTTTTTACACAAAAGGCAGTCATATGCGAAAGCTTCACTGACGCAAGCCATTCTAAACTTTGGGGATTACACTGTAATATTCCCCAATTAAAAGTTTTAAGTTGCATCATACAATAAACAGCACAGACTAAGTCGTCGTAGCACGTACTAACGAGAGAATATTGCCATAATATTGCCATATTGTTTCCCTAACGTAGCCTCGCGGTGCCCAGCGTGTGCGCGCGTCAACGCTACATCGGAGTATATTGGGCCCTTCATGATGCGCTCACAGCCGTTTTACTAGCTCCACATATACCGAATTTGGTGGTACGTGACTTCAATAGGTGACAAAATATATGACTGGTGCAAACATGATAATCCTGACACGCGTGCCATGTAAGAACATGACAACACACCAAGCTCATAGCGTGCTCGCGGGCGTTTCGCTAGCTCCACAAATACTAAGTTTGGTATCACGTGACGTGAATAGAAGACGAAGGTAAACGACACATCCAAACATGATAATCATGACACGGAAGTCATATACGGCATCATTTGCCTCAACCTCGTAACGTTGTCCTGATATTAAAATGACATTCACCTTCCTCATTCGCGCTTCGTATATAGTTGATTCCCACTGTTCGTGGGATCTGCCATTTTTTTCCATTTGTTTATCGCGCAGTGGAAATTTATCCTAGGTATTTCTTCAAGCGATAAGGTGAAAAAAACAAACAAATATCTTTACTTCAGGTGTTATTTTGACTAGAACCACAATAGTACAAAAGCCAAGATTTGCTGTTGAGGTTCTTTCCAATTAAATAGAGGCGTGTCTGAAAGAAATAGAAAAAAAAAGTGCAGTCGTATCGCTTCAAAAAAAAAAAACAGCCTAGTCATGTAAACTAAACTATTATGACGGTTTTTACTCAGGAAGCACGAAGCATGCCATGGGCTACGTTTTCTGAGTTATCGTAATAATAGAGAAGAACGCGCTAAGAAAATGAAAATGGTGAACATACCTTAACACTTAACGGAGACTTGTGTGTTTCACTCAGCCTGTCAGTCCACATAGCCTAATCACACCTAAAGATGACCACGTCAAGTCATACTGCTTTTGGAAGAGGAAGTTATGAGGGATAGTTTACATAGAAGCTTGGGTGTCATTTTTTTTCGTACGGAAAGTTGACGATGGCCAAATTTAGCATGCCCCGCACGCACATGCACACACACACAGAAAAAGTTTTTATGTCCGTCAGCAATCGCACCACGTGAAACGAAGTAGATTCTCTAGAGCTGCATTAATGTCCTGTGTAAATCACAGCAGTAGTTCAACACTAAATAAAATCAACAGCGATGAAGAGTGACAAACATGAAGTGCACCCATGACTCCAGTGAGCGAAGAAGCAAAAATGGTGTCAATGGATATATTGGAGACTTTACAGTGTGTCCTACATTATTCACAAAGTCAACAATGTATGAGTTGGTCACTGCAAATAAACTTTGCTAAGCTTTTTGGTGAAGGCAGTTACATTTGTTCACACTCAATGACGCAAAATTATTAGCTTGCGACTGATTGTTTTCGTAAACTATTTTATTTATTTTTACCGGAAATGGGCTGCTGGCGCTCACTTGTCTGCTGTGCCACTAAAAAGCGCTACGCTACGTAAGAAATTGTTCACAACGCAACAACATATGGTGGATGAAGAAGGAAATAAATTTGAAGCGTACGAATCACTAGGTTACATATGAATGGTATACAACAAATTTCTTTAAGAAGGTCGCCCAGACTACCCCAGTGAGTGAAAGTATAAAAAAGATTGCAACTGAGGAAGAGGTATCACTTGACAATTTCTATTGGAAGAATGCTGAAGGAAAAATTCCTAACCGCACTACGCCGGGCTTAGATGGGGTTCCCGTCTGTCTCAATAACAAACCTGGACTGCTAAAATTATTAGAAAAGTGCTTACAAGAGAAGAAAATACCAAACACTTGGCGGAAAAGTAGAATGAACCCATTATATTAAGACAAAAAAGAAAAGGTTACCGTTCGCTCGTATAGACAGTTAAAATTTGCATCTGTGCTATACAGGTTGGCAATGCTGGCAGTAAAATTAAAAATAGAAGTGTGGGCAGAGCAAAATGATAATTTGGAGAACTTCACAATGAATTTCGATTTGATGGACAAGAGGTGAGATGATTATCTGTTTGTTCTTATTTAGCCTATAGAAATGTCTAAAATAGAAAACATGTTCTTATACGTAGCTTATCTAGACATCATTGTGGCGTATGACAACCTTAATAAAAAAAATTGTGGTATATACTGAAAGAAGTGGGCATAAATGACGACTGTTTAGAGTTTCAGAGAGATGTATACTGAAAAAATGCAGTCTGCATATAATGGGAAGGAATATGTAGCAATGGCATCATTGAAATTAGCAAAGGGTTGAGACAAGGATGTCCTTTGTCCCCGCTTTATTCATTGTTAGGATGGAAAAAGTGCTAGAAGGTGGCGAAATTGGGTTATTCTGTTACACAAACAGGCTGGCGCGATGGTTGAGCTGAAGCTCCCAGGTCTATTTTATGCAGAAAATATCGTCCTACTTGCGGACAGTCAAGACGATATACAGTGGCTGGCAGATGTGTGCGGAAGTGAAGGCGAAGCTCTAGGACTAGGATCTAGTTGAACAAAATGTGAATTGATGGTATTCAATGTTCATGTGACCAGGCGGTCTCAGTACAGGGCCAAAAAATACCGTGGGCAAGCGAGTACAAGTACCTCGGATTATTGGAGATAGGTATAAGGAGTTACAAAAAAAAAACATCGTCAGCAAAGGGAGAGAACAATGGTGCAATAATAAAGCACATAGCTTTGTGGCGCGACAAGAGATACGAAAGGCTTCGAGGTCGGTGGAAAGGTGTAATGATTCTGGGGCTTACATTTGGGAACTCGGCGATGTGCATGAAGTCAGAGGTGCTATCAGGAATGGATGTAAATCAAAGGACTGTGGGACGTGTCGCGTTGGGCGCACCCGGGAAGACACCGAATGTGGTTATAAAGGGGGATATGGGATGGACAGGCTTTGAAGTAAGCAAACCCCAGAGCGAAAGGAGAATTGAAGCAGTGCGTAGGAAAATTAAGGGGGGTGTATATGAACAGGGAAGATGCTAGGTATTCGTAATTGAAGAGCGGCGACACAAAATGGAGAAAAAAAAACTAGGAGGCTTACCACTACATCTACGGCGAGAAGTGTGTGTGACACAGCAAAAAATACCTTAAGCGAAAAGTCAGAGAAGTACAGAGAATTTATTGGATGACAGCGATGATAATTCAAGAAGTGCTTTACTTTCTAAAGCGAATTCAGGCTGCCTTAGAACACGTAGTCATAAATCGAGATTCAATGAAGCAGAAGAACAATGTACACGCTGTTGAGAAGCTAAGAAAAGGATAGAACATGTTCTGATTGATTGTGGCAATGTCCACTGAGGTATACCTGTGTCTACAAGCCTGCATGAGGCTTTGGGTTTTCGGAACAACCATGGAAACTCAGCACGTCGGTGATAGAAGCAATTAAGAGACGATTAGAGTATTTGTGACAGAAAAGTAGAGAAAGGTTTATGCTGCGCATCTACGCCCTCAAAAAGAAAGGTTGATTCTGCGCACTCACAGATGGTGGCCCGCCATGCCATCTCATTTAACGCACAGCGCTCAAAATAGAGTTTTAGACGTTTCAATGTGATGTCCTTCGTTGTAAAAGGCAATTTTCTGACCAGGGAGAAGTAAAAAAATCTTATCTACAGCATCAGTGTTTTCAGACAACGGCAGACGCGACAACCCGTCGGCAATGCTAATATTTGCCCCTCAGGATTTGTGTACAATGCGAAAGTGGTAGTTCGACAGAAAAATGGCCCAGCGGAGGACTCGCGTTGCTAACACAGCAGTGCTGTGGTGTTTTGCTTCAAATATTACCGTGAGTGGCTGGTGATCAGTGATAACAGCGAAGCTGCGGCCATAAAAGTACTTGTGAAATTTCTTTATGCCGAAAATGATGGTGAGTTTCTTTATGCTTGTGACATTGATGCGCAAGCGAAAGCGACTGGACGTGTAACGCCATGCACAGCGTGCGATAACACTGCGCCCCGCCCGTAAGCAGAAGCTTTACAAGTGATCTGGATTTGTTTTTTTACGTCACGCGGCTCCAACACTGTTTCTTTAGTTAGCAACTGCTAACACCGCGTGAAACACTCATCACGCTGCTGTGAGGATTGCCACATGCTCCCTTTGCGCAGAAGCTGGTGAAGCGGTTCTAGTTGTTCAGCCAAATTAAGCAACCATTTTGCATAGAAATTTACTAAGCCCACAAATGCCCTCAGCTGGGTAACACTGCTAGGTTTCGGTGCTTTGAGGATCGCTTTCATTTTGTCCGCTGTGGGCTGCAGGCCGTGTTGGTATATGTCGTGCTCCAGGTCCTGTACTCTTTCTTGAAAGAAAACGGATTTCACAACATTTACTCGGATTCTATGTTCACACAGAGCACTTAGAACCTCGTTAGTCTGTAGCACTTATAATAGGGTTTTTCCAGCCATCATTGCATCGTCCTAATAACAGGCTGTGCCAGGTACGCCTTTCAAAACATGATCCATGGCAGCCTGAAACATTGCAGGTGCACGCGCAACGCCGTACGGCAACCACCGGTATCTAAAAAGACCCATGTGCGTGTTAACCTTTATAAGTTCTTCGGCATGCTCATGTAACTCCAACTATAAATAGGCTTTGGCAAAGTCTAACACAGTGAACACGCATAGGTAGGCACTTTCGGAGGCTCATACTCACTCACTGCAATTTTCTCAGCCTTCGCACTCACTCACGTTCATAATCACGTCTGCTCACACAGATACACCCTCCCTCAGATTCATACTCAAGACTGCTCACACTCATGAGTTCACACGCGCGTTCATACTCACGCCAACTTACACTCATAGGCCCTTACTCACATTCATACTCACGACTACTCACACTCATGTGTACTTACTCACGTTCATACTCACGCCAACTACCATTCATAGGCCCTCACTCACATTCATGCTCACGACTACCAACGCTGGTAGGCGAGTCACTCCACGCCAACTGACCCAGCCTTGGCGCTATACCATCTGCGATTTACCTAAAAACTTGCAGAACTATCTACGTATACCCAAAATTGTTTCTCGAAAACATTCTTCCAGTACCGCAAACCCCGTTTTTCCAGTACCGCCAACCTCATTGGTGTTTTTTGGGAAAGCTCCAAATCATAACTCCTAAAATACGTTGTCGTAAAATATCTTCTTTCTAAATTAGGTTACCGAAAATATTTACCTTTAGAACAATTGTAGGTGTTTCAATTAAAATAGGTTTCATAAGCTTTCATGCTTCATGGTATTTTTTGTGGCCCTGAATATGAAAAATCTGGTTCATATTGGGCATTGTTTCATAGAAAGACAACACTAAAGAAAATGTATTAGTTGACATTAGCATATTGCCAGAATGTTTAACTGTACACCAAAATAATTTCTGGCATATACATATAGCAATAAAGTTTACAGGTGGCGGCAAATTTGCGAGAATATACATTTTGTACAAGTTTGGCCGTGAATTCATCAGTTATGCGGTCCTGCTAAATGTAAGCTCAAGAGCAGATATAGTAGCAACCTTTATTGGCTACTCACTCAGAAATATTTATAAAATTAGACTCTGTTTAAAGCGAGAAAAATATTTTTGAATTTGTGTGTTATATCGCTTTTGTGGTTTAGGTGTGTTCATAGCCGTAACAGTGCATCGTAGCAGTAAGTACAAGCTGCATGGACGTGGGGATCATCTGGACAACGTAATAAAAGTTGTGCGTGCTTATTTTAATAATTTACAAGCTAGTAATACATTTAGTAAACGAGAAACGCGAGACCTGCTAGACAACATTCAGCTGCATCCAGCCGTCCGCTGGCAGCCTGCGCATGTATATGCTTACGCAGCACCGGGAAGTGCTACCGATGTGTGAAACGCACATCTACCTATATGCTATTATTCAGAAGTCGGAAGAGCATGGTGAAGGAAAGGGTCAATTGAAGTGAACACAAAAAAAGTTGTGATGCTTTTCAGCAAAGTTGCAGCTCTGCACCAACGTCACTAGTGCCAAATGGTCAATTATATACGATGATTTTGAACCTAACTGCGACTTGTCCGCAATGGAAAACATGTTTATTTTATGAGGAAGAGCACTACAAATTGAGAAGTGTAGTACGATCGCATCGGGGACAAGTCGCAGTTCAGACGAACATATTCGTACATGATTGACCTTTTGGCACCAGTGACCATATGTTGGTGCAAAACTGCAACTAAGCCGCCAAGCAACACATCATTTTGTTACAGTGAAGGCTGTTACGAGATAAGAACACGCGTCACGCTGGCGCTGTAGTTATCCGCCGTGGCCGTTGCCGGTGTCTGTAACCACTATGGAACGAAAAAAAGGTCAGTAAATAAAAAAAAAACGCCGACTACGCGATGGCATTAAAACCCAGGTCATCTGCGTGCGAGCCCAGTATTCTACCACTGAGCCATGACAGTTTTCCTTTGCTTTATTGCTTGTTCCCAAACACCACGTGCATTAACAATGACGTAAAGGTAATGACAATACGTATACTGAGTCCTACTGAATAGACACCAATTTGGAAATTCCTTGAGAGCTGTCAAGGATTACACTCTTGACAACCACTCAGCAATACACTGCTGTGCTTTGTGAAGTTCCACAAATTTCGACATGCACTCTCGGAAGTACATTCCTGCGGGTCGCGCATCTGACTCACAGTGAAATCCAGCCAAAAGGGCTCGCCATAAACAGTCAAGGCTTGTTAACATTATTAAGTCAAATGACAACTCACCCTCATTATCTATTGGGAGAAATCCCATACGTTACCACTGAGCAATGGCACTGCTTGGAACTTGTTTCTAAACTGACCTTAGGTAGGCTTGATGTAACTCGGGAAAGGAATCGCGTTAATACTAGTAATAAAGTGTTTTAGAACATTAAAGGAACAACCAAGCGTCACACAATGTCAATTGCGTAATGATTGGGTCGTCCAATGTTCCAAAGCATTGTAAAACTTGTTCTTGATCGCTTATTAGCTACTCACGACTACTTACGTTGTCAGGCACTCACTAACGTTCATACTCACGCAAACTCACACTCATAGGCCCTCTCTCACATTCATACTCATAACTACTCACACTCATGTGTACTCACTCATGTCTATATTGACGCCAACTCACACTCTTAGGCCCTCACTCTCGTTCATACCCACGACTACTCACACTCATAATTATTCCCTCACGTTCACACTCATACCCACTTACACTCATTGGTGTTAGCTCACGTTTGTACTCAGGCCTATACTTACGCTCACAGGTAATCATTCACGTTCATACTCACGCCTACACGCAGTCATAGAGTTCGAGGCGATCGCTCATATATCACACTCACGCCTACTCACATACATTAAAACTCACACACGTTCATATTTACGCCTTTCCACACTGATCCGCACTCACGCACGAGCACACTCACGCCTGCTCACACACATAAGAACGCTAACACTTACATACTCATGGCTTCCAACATTGATACGCACTCACTCACTTTCATACTCACAACTACTCATCATCATCATCAGCAGCAGCAGTAGCCTGACTACGCCCACTGTAGGACAAAGGCCTGTTCCCTGTTCCGACAGTGAACTTGATTCTGTGCTTGCTGCTGGCACTTTATGCCTGCAAACTTCGTAATTTCATCTGGCCACCTAATATCTGTCTCCCTTTCACGCTCTCGCACTCTCTTAAAATCTTCAAAAATTAATCTCCAGAAAACGAAAGTGATTTACAACAACCTCGGAAGAAAACAGCGCTTTGAGATATGTGACAGTGCACCTGAAGTTGAAAAATAGTACGTATAATTTAGGACAGCTAAAGACTGCGGTGCCGAACCAGGAGATTAAAGTAACTGAAAGGACAAGGGGTGAAGCACATTCGGCAAGCATTCTTAGATCATGAATGGTTGATTTCCACTATTCCTCAAGGGTAAATCCCCATGACGGGCACCGTCATCTGAACGCATGTCCAACAGTTGAACGCTTCGTGCATTGTTCAGAAAACGTTGTTGTTGCTGACACTTCTCTTTGCCTTGGCCAACAAACGCAAGGGCATACAGCTTCGAATTATTCAAAACGAAACACCGCTGCTTCTCTGTGAGTACAATGCGGAAATTAGCAGACCCTTCTCAGCGGCGTCTGATTCACATGCTAGTGCCACCCCTGCCGCCGCTCGCAGCGCGCTTGAGAAGCGCAGCCTAAAGTGCCTGAAAACAAAAACTAAAGTAGCAGCATTTATGTCAAAGTGCAGGTTCTTCTCCCCTCCGTGTGCATAGAAGACAGTAAACGACGCTATAGTTGAGGGGCTGTGTATCTCCCGGCCGCAAAGATGGGCGTGTGCTCATCATCTCGTTAGAGCTCATTTGTGTGCTGCGTCTCTAGGCGATGCACCGAAAAAATTATTGAGACAGAAAAATATATAAAAAGTAGCGTTAAATACAATGATCTGACGTGTACATAAGCACGTTGCATGCAGTGGCGAAAAAAGCAGATTCCACGTAATCGACGATATGCGAAGCACGAATGGGGAAGGGTGATAGGTCACTTTAAAATCAGCGCAACGTTAGAAGTTGGAGGTAAATTATGCCGTATATGACTTCCATGTCGTGATTATTATGGTTGGACGTTTCATTTACCTTATTCATCTATTAACATCACCTGATACGAACTTTGGTATATAAAGCTACCGAAACGGCCGCAAACGTGCTATGAGCGTAGCATGTACTCATGATATACATAAAGACTATATCAAGATTATCATATTTAGACGTGTCTTTTACATTCATCGTCCACTGACGTACGTAATACTAAATTGGGTAAATCTTGAATTAGTGAAACGGCCGCGAGAACGCTATGAGCGTAGGATGTAGTAATGTTTTACATTAAACGCATATTGTCATTATCATGTTTGGACTTGTCACTTACCTTCGTCGTCTATCCACTTCTTGTGATACCAGATTTGGTACATGTGGAGCTAGCGCAACGGCGGTGAGCGCGTCATGAAGGGCCCACTATACCCCGACGCCCCGTTGATGCACGCTCAGGCTGGGCGCAGCGACGCCACGCTAGCAAAATGCGAGCATTTTATAGCGTGACGCCAGGCGGGACTGGTGCGACCAGCGTCCGTCGGCGTGGCCCAGTGGCAACCAGCGCGAAATGCGACATGCTGCATTTCGCGCCGATGACGGTACTTAGACAGCAACGCGTCTGCCCGTCACCCCCGGAAGCTTTTCAGGCCTGCGCGTCACGTGACGTGACGTCGACGACGTCACATCGCGCCGGCCGGCCGCCCTTCGCTGGGTGGCTGCGCCAGCCGCGAGCGCCCTTCACGCCTACCGACTCGGGCGAGGTTCCTTGACACCATGTCCGCACGATTTATCAAGGTATCCATTGATTGTATGGTTTAACGCGCCGACGCAACGCAGGCGATGAAGCGCGCCGTAGGGGAGAGCTCAGGATCAAGTTTTACTACCTGGGAATCTTTATTGTGTGCCGAAATCTCGTACACACGGGCGTTTTTGCTTTTCGCCTCCATCAGAAATGCGGCCGCCGCAGCCGGGTATCGAAACTGCGCCCTAGTGCTCAGCAGCGCTACGCCTTAGCCACTGAGCCACCGTTGCGGGGGAACTTATCAAGGTATCAAGAAATAATGAATATCGTGAATGGAATAATGCGTATTTATTTATCACAGCCAGACGCCGTCTGTACAAATATCACAGTGCACATTGTTCTCGGTCCAGGCAGATGACAGGCAACACAAGATGTTGCCCTTAATGCTGAAAATATGCCAAAAGTACAAAACACAATATCTTGCCACATAAAACTCAGAAAACAAAACAGATTGTAACAGCAAAAACATCCCCGAGCTTTGGAACAGAAAAAGCACACTTTCATTTAAATTGTAGGTTAGAGGAAAACATACCATTCGTTTATGATAGTAGCAGTAGCAACACAAGGTATCAGGTTCAAACACTTGCCAAAAAATACAATACAAAAGAACACTGGTGACTAAATTGTGGTCCACAGCATGATAAATGACAGAAAGAAAAGTAATTGTACTGCCACAGGTAGGTGCATGTCCTAGGGAAAAAATCAAACAAAAATCTAAGAAAAAAACAAATCACAGTGCACAACATGTCTGTACACAGAGTGCACAAGGAAAGTGGCCAGCTTAGGTACCAAAACGGACTGTACAACTGCTACAGTGGGCACCGAGGCAGTTCGAGTTTAAAAAAAAGAAAAAAGTACAGCACCTTTAAAAGCTAACAACTTGTAAAGAGATACAAAACTGGAAACAAGGCTCAAACAAGGGAATGTATTGCTTGAGCCAGGTGGCAATAAGTGCAGCGCTCCTCAGACAGCATCGACAGGTTGTTCAAAATTTCCAACAAGGAACTTACTTTTTGAACTGAGTCTGGTACAACAGCGCTACCAAGGTTCTTGATTGGTGAACCTTGATAGCAGGCAAAGACTTCAAGGTTTGCAAACACGGTCAATGACGCATTCAAACAAGGTTCACGATAGTCGATAATGTTCAAAAACATGGAGCACTCTTCTTTATGAATCACAGTCCACTTTGGAGACACTGACACCCCTTGCAGGCGAGCCCTTAGTTCTTCGAGGGACGAAAACCGGTCTCGTTTTTGCTCCGCTTCATATGACGCCAGCGACTTTTCTACAGCACGGGCGAGTTGGGAGGCTTCTTGTCGGCTCCTCTTGGCGTCAGGGGTTTCTCTCGTGCTCTGGTCTCGTACTGATAGGTAGGACGGACAGCCGGAAAATACCGTTGGGACAGATCCAGGACGCAACCGTAGTACTGGGAGTGCAACTTCAATAACTCTCCCTGTCCTTGGATCCGTCTACGATGTCGTCTTCTCAATGCATGAAGCGTCGAAATGATTCGCGCACACCTGCAAAAACGTTTCAAGAACGTCTGAGACGCCACTTCTCAAAAGAAAAAAATGCGCTCCCGTTTGCATGACCGCGTTTACAGTCCGTGTAGCTAAAACAAAGTCTACCTACGTTTCGCAAGCATCTAAATAAAAGCGCTGCGCTAAGCGGTACAAGCAACATGAAAGGAAACACGGGAGCGTGATGTCACCGCACTCCACGAAGCGCTTCCACCGAGAGCTTGCAAGAATGGACGACACCACGGCACTGTTAGTGAACAAAGCGCAGCTGACCATCCTTGCTGCGAACGCTGCTGGCGTCAGCGCTTCGCGAGGCCCGGCGGCCACACGCTCAAGTATTTCCCATCATAGGTGATTTCTACCCGAACAAGCAACGACAAGCTAAGAACAGGAGCATCTCAAATTCTTACCTTAGTGCACGAAGTCGGCACGAAGTCCTTCCTAGGAATGGCGCGTAGCCATTGTTTGAGAGCGTCGGCGTCTTTAGGGAAGGAAAACACTTGTATCTTCTTTCCTGTTTTGTAGTTGCCGGTGCATCCGGGTACACAACACTTATTCGGCATTGTCGCATCACTCCAGCATCACGCACGGAAACGAAATTGCCGCAAAACAACAACGGAAAGCAACAAACGTGAAACACCGTCAACACCACGCCGCCGAACCGTCACCACCGCCGCCCGCGCTGCGCTCGCTGCCGCTGCGGCTTCCCCGAGAGTCGGCCGGCCGGAAATGACGTCAAATTGCTGGGCGCAGGCCTGAAAAGATTTTCCGGGGGTGACGGTCTGCCTTTCTTCGTGACGGAGGGACGCCGTGTGCGCTCAAACGCGCATGCGTCAAAGTAACGCAGCGTGGCGCGCGCCTGCATGTATATGGCATGAAGATCCACAATGAAGGTCAGTGGGCAGATCCACTGATCTCTACTAGGCGTATATCGGCACCTGGCGTGGCATCGCTGGCGTGACGAGATAAAACGAACGCCGGCGCACACGCAGGCCGGCTCATGTTGAAGTGTATTGGCGCCTTGATTGTGGCGTGTAATAATGTTTTTATATGACACGCATCTCATGATTATCATGTCTGCACCAGTCACGTACATTCGTCATCCTTTGACATGACGTAATACCAAATTTTGTCATATGTGAAGGTGGCGAAAGGGCCGCGAGCGCATCTTGAGTGTGGGACGCAGTCATGTTGTTACATGACACGCATGTCATGATTATCATGTTTGGACGTGTCATTTGCCTCTGTCGTCCGTTCGCGTCACGTATTACTGAATTCGGTACATGTGAAGGTAGCTTAACGCCCGCGAGCGCATCGTGAGCTTGGCATGTAGTCATGTTTTTATATGGCACGCATCTCATGATTATCATGTTTGCACCAGTCACATACCTTCGTCACCCATTCACGTCCCGTAATACCGAATTCAGTGGATGTGAAGTGAGCGAAACGGCCGCGAACGCATCATGAGTGTGGCATGCAGTCATGTTGTTACATGATACGCATGTCATGATTTCGATGATAGGGTCTGTCGCTTGTGTTTACCATGCAGTCATGTCATATCATACCAGTTTTGCAGTATATTATGTGAATGAAACCTCTGCAAGAGCAGCAAGACTATGACTAGTAAATCATGACATTTATGACACACCTGTCGTGCTTTTCTTGTTATGACTAGTTGGTTATGTTCGTCATATAGTCATGTTATATCATACCAAGCTTGGTATCGATAACATTATCCAAACAGCCTGGAGAGCTAAAAGCCGTAGGCGGCTAGATAGATAGATAGATAGATAGATAGATAGATAGATAGATAGATACGTTGAAAGTTGCCGAAGTTAACCAAGAAATGTTTCGCACTTAAAACATACCCGCAAGCATGCAATACTCAACGCAATAGCCAACGTTTGCGGGCGGACGCATTCAGCGGTGACACTCTCGATGGAACCGCCACTGTTGTCCGTGTAAACTCGGTGGTGCTAAGAATCTTCAGCGTGAAGCACTAGCTTTTGTGAAGATATCGCATGTTTGTCCACTTTCGCGAGGACGTGCTCCACGAACAGATGCCACCGGCGTACACTTTCAGCTTACCTGAGGCACGGCCGCTCGATGAACACACGGTGCAGCAGTTCCCGAGCTGCCCAAGCGTCTGGCACATCCAGTGCGCCCGCGTGCTTTCGCGTTCGTAGTTTCCTGGTGGACACTTTAGAAGCACTGCTGTGGTTGCTGGTAGAGGAGGTAGAGGTGAAGGGGTGCGGTCCGCGCTACTGTCTGGTGCCGCACGACGGCTGCCTAGTGCCTATTAACAATGTTGTTTCATTAATAGCGTATGCTATTGAAGTGCTTACTTTGTTTCAGCTTATATAGGGCCACTTTAAGATCAGTGAAATAAAGAGCCAGGTGTTATTGTATTAGATGTAAGCTGAAGTTCGCAAGGACGTAGTTTACACACGTCCCCTTAGTTGTTGTTTTTTTTTATCATCATGTGAAATGGATCTCAGAACCTATCGTGATAGCATATGCTGCAGAAGCCAGTCGTCGTTCATGAGAGAAAGATAGTAGAGAAAAACAAAAGGCAGGGTGGTTAACCATCATTAAGGGGTCACCGCCTCTGGATTGACTTGCCGAAGCTCCAGTGCCGCTGCAGCTTCATGATGGTGGTGGTAAAAACATTTATTTCAGAAAAAGTCTACTAGAGAGGGCCGACGTGCCCCATCGGCGTGCTAGAGTGGCAAGACCCTATTCCGGGACGCCAGTGGAGCTGGAAGCTGCCCGTGCGCGCTCCACCAAGGAGTGTTGCGCAGCCAAGGTAGAGCAGCCGAGCAGGTGCTCCTCCCAAGCCTCTCTAGTTGGGATAGGAAAAGGGGATGAGAAAGGGACGGCATTAACTGGGCACGATGCTACGACGTGATAGGTGTCGGCGAGGACATGACAGGTCGAGCAGCTGCCATTGATTTCCGGCAAAAAGTGCCTGGCGACCGCCGGAGTGATAAAGGTGTTTGTCTGCAGGCGGCGTAGCAGACGTTCGTCTGCTTTCTCCAAACCGCGTGCGGAGTCCGGGTAGAGGCGGCGCGAAGCCCGGTAATAGAGCATTTTAGTCTCTCCGGCGCACCGCTATACGGAAAAAAAGTTTGCGGATACCGGTTTACCGGGACTGAACTGCGCATGCGCGTGCCTTACGGGCGTTTACCGGACAATCTCAAACGCCCAAACGCCCGACATGCTTCCAAGGTTGCCATTACCGGCTTCCCTTTGAGCCGAGTCAAGTCGAGCCAAACAAGAACGTAAAATAACAAAATAGGTACTTCGAGGCCCGCTACCAGCATGGCACCGCGGACACGCTACTCGCCTTCTGACGATAAAATTATACTCGAAGAAGTTCTTGTGCTGAACCCTTTCGAGAATGCTTCGCGGTGGCACACAATCACTGAAAGAGTGTCAATGCTACTGCGGCGGACACTCGTGATGCCGATTCTGATGCCGATCACCGTGATGCTGATGTTTTCTTCAAAGTTAGGTTTAAATCATAGCGCAAGTAAAAAAAAAGCTAAAGTTCCGTTTTGTAAGGAAAAATTTATTGACATTGTCCAATTTTTTTTCTTTTCAGATTTAGTCAGTAATCGCGAAGGCTTTCTATTTTGCGCATACGCAGATGCGGTGGCCACGGCCGCGAAGGTATACGCTAAACCGGTATACGCTACTCGGTAACGCTACCGAAGGTATGCGCTAAACCGGTATACGCTACCCGGCAACCCGGTATACGCTAAAACGTACCGGAGTGCCGGACAGACTAAAATCCTCTATTAAGCCAAAATATTGCGAAAGCGCGTCAGGTTGGTATTGCCAGATTCCGTCTCGGGACATGGAGGGACAACGGCCCGGACAGGAGAAGCGCAGGCAGCGCCTTCTCCTGTCCGGCAACGAGGCGCGGGCAGCGCCTCGTTGTCGATATTTGGTTAACGCGATGAGATTCGCGCATCTTTGCAAAGGTGTTGTGTGCCCCCCAAGCCGCGAATCGGCTGTTGGAAGTTGCAATAGGTAGGTCCAGAGCGCGTTTGTATACTGAAAGAAGAAGGACGTCCAGCTGGTGCTCGTGTCGACGATGCAGGCGAAGGTAATGCAAGGCGTAGAGGACGCGACTGGTCAGAAACGCGGGGGCCAATCGGAGGGACTGAGATCCGCGGAGGCCGCCGCGCTTGGTAGAAACTCGCCGTATCATGCGGCTTACCTGTTCGCTGGTGCGTCTGAGGTCTGCTATTGTGCCCTTTGGATTCAAGGACGATGTGAGGTGAAGGCCAAGAACCCGAATATTTTGCACTGACGGGACGGGCCCGGACGGAAGAAAAATTTGAGGCGGCGGTAGCGGAGAGACTGAAAGAAGAGCCGATTTAGCTGGAGAGCACTCCAGGCCGCATGGACCAGCGTAGGTGTCCACCAGAAGGGCAGCCTTTTGCAGGCGTTCTTCGATTTGCGCTAAGGAGCCGGTGTTGGTCCAGATTGTGATATCGTCCGCATATAGTGCGTGTTGTATTCCCTCGACCTCGCTAGAAGAGAGGGGAGGTTCATCATCGACAGGTTAAAAAGCAGAGGAGACAGGACTGCCCGTTGAGGTGTACCCTGCGTGCCTAATAAGTACGGGCCGTGTTCGGTAGAATTAAGACGTATGAAGGCCGTGCGATGTGATAGAAAGGCGCGAATGTAGTTGAAAGTCTTCTGCCCGCAGTTTGTAGTAGACAGGTTAGTGAGTATAGTGCTGTGTTTGACGTTGTCGAACGCCCCGCGGAGATCGAGAGCGAGCACGGTTTTATCGTTACGGCGCATAGTAGTCGGCTCTATGATATCGCGTTGAAGCTGGAGCAGGACGTCCTGCGCCGAAAGATGCGGGCGAAAGCCAAAAATCGTGTCGGCAAAGGTCCTCCTGGCCTCCAATTAGGCGGAAAGGCGTTCGCGAACCATGATTTCCATGAGTTTGCCTGCTCAAGACGTAAGGGAGATGGGTCTCAGTGCCTCGATACTAACGAATTTTGCCGATTTGGGTATGAATGTCACTACCGATGTGGTCCCTTCTGTTGGAAGCGGAGAGCCGTTCCATATCGAATTTATAAGGTGGAGTAGCGAGAGGTGTGCTTGGTCGGGAAGATTTGCCAGGAGCGATACTGTGATTCCGTCGCGTCCAGGGGCCATGCCCCGTCGCATTTTCGTGAGTGCAAATCGTAAATCGGAGAGCGTTTATGGGGCGTCGAGGTCGGTGTTAGGGGCGCCGCAATCCGCATATGCTGGGCCTGTGGGATCAATTGTGCGGCAGATGTAGCGGTCACAAAGTTCTCGCGCGAGTTCATTCATAGTGCCCTGAAAGGCATGCAGAGCACGGTGGAGCTGGCGTGGCGTTTCTCCCCTGGTGGTGGAGGGATCGAGAAGGCTTCTAAAGAGTCGCCACGCACTCTTAGAGCTCATCTGGTTTGCAGCCTTCGAACAGGTGTCTGCCCAGTTAGCATCGGAAAGTTGTGCAGAGTATGCGGCCGTCTCGGCAGTGAGCGCCTCAATGCGAGCGCGCAGTTTCCGATTAAGTTTGTTGCGTTTCCAGCGCCTTACGAGCCCGCGGCGAGCGTGCCAAAGATGTAGGAGGTGTGGATCGATTGCAGGAGTCAAATTAAAGGTTGCAAGAGTGCGAGTGTTGGCTTGTTTCATAGAGAGGGCGTATGATGACCACGCTGCATATTCGGTCGAGGAGAGGACGGCGGGGAATGGATGCATTCTGAACTGAGTCCAATCGGTGAGACGGGCTTGGCCCCAGTGTTGGCGCACTTTCTGCCGCGGTGTGAACGAAATGCGGAGTGAAAAGTGATCGCTGCCTAGGGTTTCGCCTAAATTTTCCCATCTAGCATCGCGGATGTGACGGGTGAGGGAGAGGTCGGGGCATGTGTCTCGCGTGACCGAGTTGCCGGAACGTGTGGGTTGTGCCGGATCGGTAAGAAGCGTGAGGTTCAGTGAGGAAATGAGCTCCTCGAGCTCTCTGCCCCGGGCCTTCTCGTAGTGGTAACCCCAGTGAGGGCTAGGGGAATTACAGTCCCCGACAATCACCAGTGGTTGTCGGGCTGCTATACGCAGCGCCCGATGGAAGAAATGCGCAAACGAAGCTATCGCAAGGCGAAAGGGACAGTACACGTTTAAGATATCTATTGATGGTTGGCCCCTCCGCTGAGACAGCACTGATATTATGCAGTAGTCGTAAGGAATATCCAGATTGAGGTCAATCTGTATCGCCGTGTAAGCTTTATGCACGAGGAGGCATGTGGTGGTGCCGCCTACATAGGAGCAGTATCCAGAAAGGGATGGAGCAGGTCCAGATTCTTGGAAGGCCAAGACGGCCGGCTAAGAGCCAAGTGAGCTTAGGAAAAGGGAAAGATGTGAACGCTTTCGCCTGTTCCCGAAGCCTCCATGGTTCCACTGTATGATCTCGAATTTAGACGCAATGTTTGAACGGGACGTACAATTGGTAGCCATCGTGACTGTCTTAGGTTTTATATTTGGTCCTCCATGTCCCGCTCGGAATCCTCAGAAGCAGGGAGGGGCACGGAGGCCGGATTGTCCGACGGCGGGGTGGTGGTAGCCACCTTACGATGACGCCGTGCAGCTGTACCCTCACTGCTCACCGAGCAGGAGCGGGAACGCGATGCCTTGGGTTGAAACTGGGTGATTGCCCAGGCTTGAATAGCCTGGGTAACCTCTACTACTATGCGTTGGACAGAGAAGCTGGTGAGGAGGTGATTAATCGAAGCTTTGACGCGCATAAGGCGTTCCTTTATGTGCGGGGCGCGCTCCTCGCTAGGGAGAGTTTGGTTAGCGGGCAAGAGAACCTGAGGTGCCCCAGGAGCCTCAAGAGCTTCTGGAGTAGATGCGGCGCCGGTTCCGAGTGCTGGAGTACACATGGCTGCTTGAACCGGCGGTTTAATGGGAGTGGACTTAGCGCGAGGACTAAGCTTGGACGTAGCTGGCGTAGCCGCCTGGACAGAGGAGGCAATACTAGATGGCCTTGCAGTACACTGTTGTTAGGGTTGAAGGCGCTTATTTAAGAGTTCGAGTTGTTTAGTTAAAAGAGAATTTCGCTTTTGAAGTGCCGCAACTTGCTGGCGAAGGGCCGCAAGTTCGGGAAAAGGAGGATCGACCGAAGGGGGTGAGAGAGGCTTAGAAGCAGCATTCCCTGCCCAACTGGTCATCTGAGGTACCGCCGCTGGTGCTTCGAGTGGTGGGAATGCCTGAGTGTCGGCCGTGGTGTGGTGGAGCCTACTGATGCAGGTTGGTGCCGCTGTCTGGCTGTGATGAAAATGAGGTGGTCCCTCGAGGAGATGTTGAGGGCTGCTTGCGTTTCCGATATTTTGCCGTGCAGCCACTGGTCCCAGTCTCATGGGCGCCATGGCAGAGGAGGCACTTGGGGTGGCAGTCGTGGGCATTGAGACCTGCAGGTGCGGGGGTTCCACATTTTGCACACTGGGTTGGAGCGGGGTGAGGACACTGAGGTGGTCGATGACCGATGGTACCGCACTTGGTGCAAACAGGGACCGTTTTTTTGTAGGCGCGGAAATACGTCGCCACGCAGTGGTAGAAGAGGAAGCGGGGTAACTTCGTGCCCTCGAAAGTCACCACCGCCGCCGCGGAATCTCCGAGTTTGTGGACCGCGAGGATAGTACCTCGAGGCCAATGCACTTCTGACTTTATCTTCTCCGGGCTTTCAGCAGGGTTTATGTTGATGATGTCCTTGCATGTATCCCCTGGTGCCTTGGCGTGGCCCCGAACGGGCAGCTGCTGATCCCCCACTTGCAGCTGGAAGTCTCCGAGGAGTCGCTGTGCCATAGGCAAAATGGTAGTGCTGCAGACCAAGATGTTTTGTTCTCAGATCGGCCACACTTGAATTTGCGTGGTAGTCCGGTCGCCGAGGTAGCTGCGGATGGCGTCGCCCGCGCGATCGGCCGGGACAAATGTGCGTAACTCGCTGGGAACGCGAGGTTTCACTGCTACGATGTAGTCGTCGCGAGAGAGGCGAGGAGTTTGACGCGGACGCCACTTGCGTTGCTTCGCTGGCTGCGAGGACGGAGCAGAGGTAGGCACACCACCGGAGGGATGGCGCACCGGCGTTCCTTGCAAGGCTGGGGAATGGGGGCCCGCTGTGGCGTCTCGTTGTTGTTGAGACGCAGACTTCGATTTCGCTTGCTTGCGTTGCCACAGTCTCACCATGTCGTCGAGGTATTCGTCTTCTGATGGCATAGTGCTTACGGGGGAGGAAATATCCATGGACAGTACTTGGCTTGAGGTAGGATCATAGCCCGTAACCACGTTAGCGGCCGCTATCGCCGGGCTGAGAGCCCTTAGCGAGGTGGCGTTGTAGCCGGGAGTGAAGGACGTCCCTCAAGTTGTCAAAACTGGACCCACCTGGACGAAGGTGTTGTCTAGGCGAAGCGGAGAACTTGGCGGTGACGATAAACCCAAGTTTCAGGGGTACCAGGGTGGATGTCCGCAGAAATAGCAGCCAGCTTCATGAGTGACAGCGCATTCACGTTCGCTTTCATCCATGGCAGAAAGAAAAGCCTGGAAACTACTGCACATACTTAAGCTGGGAGATTTGCCAAGGACCGGGTAGTTCTGATGAAATGATTTTAAATTGATAGCTTACGGCTTTTGAAACAAGGAGAGTGATCAAGCGAAATAATAAAATACTACAAATTGAGGAATAGAATTACAGATAGGGAAGATGAAGCGGATAATTTCATCAACAACAATGAATGAATAAAATAATGAAGCAATTTGTAAACAAGTAGTTGAGGATTAATTGGTTCTACAATCTGAATGTCCTTGAAATTTTAATGAAGTCCTGCAATACATGGGCAACATTCCCGTCACCGAATCCTAAGGACAAAGCCCCGAATGATGAAGATGATGAACCTTTAGCTTTTCTGTCACTCGCCCACAAAGTGGGATCGGCCAAGAACCGGGCGGCAGGGACATCAAGTGAGTTATGAGTCAGGCATTCAGGTAGTCATGTACCCCGAAATAATAATAACAATAGAGTAACAAGGTAATCTATTTGTTGCCATTATGTACGCATGAACAGCAGAGGCAGTGTGCTGTCTGGGACTCACTTATTCTTCATTTTCATCAGCCACGGTTAAAAGTACACATAATGGCTTACAGATGTGCGGCAGGTATCTCGCTCATCAGCAGAAATGATGATTGGCGTAGATATAGAGCTGAATTCCTCTAAATACACAAGAGGGAAATCTGGCGCTAGTGTCTATGGGAGCTGCAATGCACGGCGCTTCGGCGAGAATAGTGGACGCTACACGAATTTGTCTACTCTTTCCAATTTTGACTCTGTTTGGCTTCACGTAGCTTGGAGCTGCAGGAGATGGCAATCAGACAAGGTTTAGCAGTTACGCTTCACTGCCTTAACCCTCTAACGCGATAGCGTTCAAGGGGTCGTTCCGCACAAATACAACGTCGGCGTTGGTGTAGGAGTCGTTGGTTCCGTGTGATAATGATAATTCCGTGTGACCGAAAAATTGAGAAAGATGCCAATAACTACATGCTGAAATTCTGGGTCTCAGTGGGGATCAAACCCAGGTTTTTACGTGGCAGGTGGGTGTTCAACCACATTTCCACATCTTTTCTTGTGAATACCTTCCTCTGATTGAAAATGCAGTGAAAGTAATACGGTTTACAAACACACGCTTCCTGTATACATGCTTTACAATACAAAATAAAATATTACTCTAATAATGCGTCGTACAAGCATACATTGCCATCAGGCGTCAAAAAATGGGATCATTTTATTGACTTAAAACTTTAAAGCCAGTTACCCACTACAAAAGGCACACACGCAACTGCACCCTTAAAGGGGTGGTGACACCAAATTTCGAGGCTATCTTAAGCCTGTTGTGGGTTTCCTCAGTATGCAAGGATTCTCCATAAAAAAGAGTCTGACACAACAAACGCATAGAATATATTTTATTCACTTCTAAATGTGTCGCTCAATGGTCACTGTTGCGATTTAGACAAATCGCTTGCGCAGCAACACTGACGTTTCAGAATAGAAGAAGCAACGGCAGTTGTCGTGATGTCACACCAGAATTGTAGTTACGTGAGTGACCTTCGCCATCTCCGAAATGCATTTTGTGTATAAGGAGAGAACTAGCATGCCTACTGTTACGATTGTGCTGGCGTCCCTACAGAGACACAGTGTGCGTCAGTCAAAGTTTCTGAATGCTTTCGCAAAGACACTCGACGCGTCGTTCAGAGACGCTGCGCGCGTCCAACAGCGGGGCTGTCTCATCCTCCAAGAGCATCTCGGCGCCTTTAAAAGGCCGACGCATCAAGCGTCTGGCAGCTTCCTCGTTCATGTTCTGTACATACGTTGTAAATATAAATGCTTTGTTTCCTTCTTGCAGCCTTATGCCTTGCCACTGCCTCGATGCTCCTGCAGCAGGCCATGGCGACTGTCATCGCGTTTGTTTTGCTGGTGCTTGTTGTGGCACGTGTGTATGAGAGCAGATCGAACTGAACACGATGTGCGTCACAGCCTTGTGTGCTCACGTGACTAAGCCACATTTGCATCGACTTCACTGCCCGAATCGGCAACGTGAAACCGAAGCCGGAATCAGTCCACATAAAGAAAGCAATAATAAATGATTTAGCGAAAGTACACGAATTTCGGTATGTGTATCATGCTTCCTGGAGCTGAAGGAAACGCTTACAGCAAAGAACACGCATGCCACAAATTTAGTGGCACCATCCCTTTAAGGCCATGTAGTGTGCATAGCAAGTTCGGAAAGATTTCATACAATAATCAAAATACGCAGTAGGAACAAAATATTATTATGGCATTTAACTCCTAAAGGCGAAGCGCAGGGGTCTCCCCATCATTTTAGTGTGAACAATTCCAATCGGGTCACAAAACCGAGATGTTTTTTTTTGCTTTTATTCGAAAAAAAAAAACCAACACTGCAATAAACAATGCTACAAGTACTCTCAAAGCCTGCAAGCACGAGAACTCGGCAAAATCGTGTACTACCCACCATTCCCATGGTCGCTGAACGATCGCACTCCCAGGATCCCCTCTAGGTAATATTTGGGAAACTCTATGCGCAGAGTGACACAGAAGGTGATTTATCGCCATCGTCATGACGTATAGGGGGTACCTTTCAGCTGCTGTGCCGTCGTAATGCGTGGTGTGAAGCGCACTTGTTCATCATCGTCATCGAGGGATGACGGCGGACATGGCTCTGCCTAAGAAGCTTCGCCATTGAAGTTCACACATCTACACGAAGTGACGAGTCGGCGAAGCTAGGTCCTGAAGTGCATAATACCTACGTTGAAGACGCCAACTAGTGTAAATGACAAAAGCACGGCCGAACGGAGAGACGGACAGCGCAGGTGATCATGTGTTGTGCTGTCATACACTTGATTTATGTACACAAGACAGTCGGTTTTTTACACAGATGTTCTCGTTTTTCGTTGTGCACGGGTTCAGTTTCAGTTTCTTGGAGCATGATGCCAGCAAGGCTCGGCCTTAAAAAATTTAACCTCTAAAAGAACATCTATCTTCCAACACACTACCATAGCCGTGCTAAGCGCAGGCCACGCTGCAAGGCAGCGTAAGCGGATTTAGGCGCGTCTGCGTTTGGCGTCTCGTCAGCTCTGCGACACCGGAATCTGTCGAGTACACTACTGCTTTTTTCTTTATCGCAGCGTTACCACGCTTACACGTTTCGGGTATATTTCTAGGATCAACGCCCACTCACTCCCGCCAGCTAAACAGGCCCCAGTCATCGTGGAGTGATTGACACACGTCGAACGTCATCCGGCTGGTTTAGAGCACCGCCCTCGGGAATTCATAATGATGCTTCTTGCACAAGCGGATCTAAAAAAAGCATAAAAAAGTACGCGTGCATCGTGAACGTGGCAGAGGTAAAACTTTTCTACACTCGTTTTTTTTCTTGCAATATTTAGTAATGTTGGTGTATTTTCGGCCTTGTATTCATGTGCCTTTTTTTGCTTGGCAGAGAGAGAGAGAGAGAGAGAGAGAAAGAGAGCAGTATATATTTCAAGGGAGAGGAAGATCTTGGAGCCACTATGGCTCTAAGGGTTGCAGCCGAGTAATAAAACCAGCACCGTCTTTCTTTTTCTTTTGGTCGTTTCATGTGTCCGAGTTTTCAGTTTCACAAAACCAAGTTCAGGATGAGCTGCGCCATGTGTTTAAAGTGAGTAACCAGTGTAGCTGACGGGCAGAGCATCTTCTCCTTTACGGCTGCCCCAAAAGAGGCGTAATTTCACGTTTTCATTGTAAAGGACAGTAGAAAATGGGTTTCAGGTTGGTTTGTTTACCCTTCCTAAACTGGCCTAACCGACCACGGAAGATTGGCCGTGAAACACGTGGTGCCTTGTCTATAAACGAATGATTTCAAGTGTCATCGGAATTCCACATTTATTTTCGTCACAATCGTTAGTGCCCCTATAAAGTGCTTAGTGAAACGCATGTGTCGCGTTTTATTCTTGCAAAGTTGAAATACTTCTGGCGTGTTTAATTCTCTGGGCGTCCTGCAGAAGCCCTGCAGTCGACGGTAGATGGCGCACCATTAGGTAGCGCGAACTGACGGTGTGCACATGCACGTGTGGTACGCAAACTTTTGTAGTTGACTGCCCAAAACAAAGAAGCCGGCCGAATATGTGCTACCGAAAGCCAGCATCACATCCCTTATTAAATGATAATGCCCTAATCATAGTCAAATCAAATCGGTCGTGCGAGCTAGAACAAAAAAATCGTCAGAAACCTACTGCCGTAGAAATCAACGCCCACCGTATGATTGAGCGCCACTAGATGAAGAGCGAACAAATAAAGTGAACCAAAAGCTGAAGAGAATTCTTTTGAATAATAATAATTTTGTATAAGCCAATGTGAAATATAATTTACCTAATGCCTTATGAGACATATGTGTAATTAGTTGATTATCTCACTTTTAGGTCGAGCGCCATAACGGTTGGGAGAGGGGGAAAAAGGGCAGTTTGCTATCTGGGATTGGGTTTAGTTGGGAGTATTAACGGGTCGGAAGACATCCCTCAGTTTTACGTCGTGGGTTGTGCGTACCTTCCGTAGCTTATGTGCTTACGTGCTGTATACTCATGTGACTTTTCAGAGCTAAGCTGGCTCTGTGTATGTGTATACAGCCGATCCTACCCGGCGTCCCTTCGCCCGCGGTGACGGTGAATTCGACATGTTAGGGAAAGAAACGCTGTCTTCTGAGGTTGCCAAAGTGATATTTCCAAGGCTGCTTTCTCGCCTCAGGTGTTTGACACCATTTTGTGGTATGAAATTTTCTTCATCTGCAAAATTTTACAGTGAAAGCTGGATATGACTAGGAGAAATCAAAAATGTTGGGCATCGGTGTCACGAGCGGTCTCCATCGACTGCTTACTGTCAGTTATGTCGTTCTCGGTGTCGGATCCAAGGAGGTGCGCCACTGGCTCCGTTGCAAGGGACGTCGTTCATACCGTCAGAGCCGTGGTGCCAAGCGGGTGAGCATCAGTTTATACTAAAACCTTTCACATGAGTAAGGCACGGATACCTGTACATATGATTAAGCTTGTACTCGCCGGGCCGATGCTGCAGTTCGGGCAGAAAAGCTGGCCCGGAAGGCCGAGTGCCGTCTACCACTGCGTACCGATGATGAACAGTCTTCCAAGTCATGCTAAATCACGAACGGGAGTGCAAAATCCAGTGACGGGGGGATCCTGCAAACCTCGCCGCCTAGTTAGCTCATGGTATAAAATTCTTGCGACAACCTTGCACCGAACTAGCGGCGTGACGTCGTCAACGCGATGATTGCAGAGGGCTTCTATCGTGGCGACCGCCCGGTTGCGGCGGGAGTTTATCCAGCAGCACGTTGTCTTCAGCCGCGACGTATGTGACCGTCTGTGGTTCGAGAACAACCACTGTGAATAACGCATTGCGAAATACACTTAGCCGCTCATTACGCTCCTTCATGACCGTGATCATGCGAGGCATAATGTGTTTTCGCTGCACGGGTGGTTGAAATTTCCCGAGCTCTCCGCGACGGCGTTTATCATAATCATGTGGTGGTTCTGAGACGTTAAAACTCACATAATAATCAATAATTTGTACGGAGTGCCTGGGCAGTGATCTTTTTCATTGTGTGTGTAGATTTTACAGGTAGACTGTTTGGCTAAAACAACAGCCTTGTTTCTGCAATCTTTCTCGTTAGCCTTCTTCTTCTCTCGTGCACGTAATTGACGAGTTATAAAGGCGAAATAAAGTCGTTTATTTTTTAAAAGGCATGTAAATGATCAGTAATAAAAAATATTATTTTCCGCTATGTAAGGCAAATGCTGATTTTCCGCTATGCAGGGAAGCAGGTGCCCGGCGTCACAACCGCTTTCTGTTGTGACGTCATATTTTAGTTTCGGCAGTGAGTGCGATGACGTGGCCCATCAAAGTAGCACCATGGCTGCTGGATATAGGCAGCGGCCGTGGCAGTACCGTTGCTTTATTGAGGGGGCCCGTCAGCGTAGAGTCACCGTGACTACGATGACGGGGACCGTCAGTGCACTGCTATCGTTAGAGTGAGAGCACTCGTCAGTGTAATGCATAGGTAACAGTGATGGGGCCCGTCATAACAATTGGCCCCGTATCTGCATGTTTCACTGCAAATTTCGTCGAATTACGATAGTTTTCCGTCTGAAGAGAGTGAATAAAACACTTCTTTGATGGTCGACGCGAGAGCATCGGTGAAAGGGATACTGGAGGCACTGCGTTAAAGTGCCAAGATGCGCACTGCGGGTTGGTGCCGCCACCGTACCGTCGTAGGAAAGCGCAGAAAACACCCGCCTTTTCGTGCATAGCGTTGCAATGCCAGCTTAGCGTAATAAACGCTGCGTTCCTTCAAAATACTTATGTAGGACTTTTGTAGTATAGCGGCACACGCCACAGTATATGAACGGGTTGATGTTCTGCCTCATATCTGTGCGATATTTGCTTTTTAATCGACACTACGCACAAGTATGAAGGCAGAAACCACAGCAATATTTGTGGGCGCTGCAGATGTGGTTGGACTTCGGATTTAGAGGCAAACAATAAAAGGCAAATAGACTAGCCGTTTCGGGTGCCAAACGGACAAGTTGACAGACAGACAGCACTATATTTAATAGCAATGCAACTATAGCGATGTGCCCCGTCACCGTAAAGAAACGACTATGGGAACGGGGCCTGTTGATATGTGGAGTTTAACGTCCCAAAACCACCATATGATTATGAGAGACGCCGTAGTGGATGACTCCGGAAATTTCGACCACCTGGGGTTTTTTAACGTGCGCCCAAATCCGAGCACACGGGCCTACACCATTTCCGCCTTCATCGGAAATGCAGCCGCCGCAGCCGGGATTCGAACCCGTGACCTGCGGGTCAGCAGCCGAGTACCTTAGCCACTAGACCATCGCGGCGGGGCGGGAAGGGGGCCCGTAATCAACGTGTAATTGTAAAAAGTAGAGTGCCTGTTGCCGTGAATTCCTACTTGGTTTAGGCACCACCGGCTAGCTGTTCTGGTGGCGTAGAGTTGACGTGTAGTTGGGGAAATGGTCGTGCCACAGATCGTCAGTCCGAATGCTGGTTTTGTTACTTTTTTTTTCTTTTTTTAACACGAAAGTCTTTCATGCCGGGATCCACCAAAAGTTTCAGTGACGTATTTTTGTCCATAAAAGGACGTCGAAAAATTACGCACGATCAGAAGACAAAGAGAAAAGTTTCATCAGCGGTGTTCTTACCCATCACCTCTCGTTCCACGATAACTTATGTCGGGCACGCTATCTACTGCCCCACAGCCACACGCTCTGTATGCTTGAAAAAAAAAAAGATTCCCTTTATATCTACCCCTGCCCTCTGACAGCGTTCGTGGTAAAGTGAATCAGTTCCGTTTACGCATCGATTTCTAGCATCCGTCCCATTCGGCACGTTTGCAATAGCAGAAGTGCAATTTTGTCAACGCCTCAATGATTTTTTTAAGGGTGATAGTCTTTCTTGGAGACCTTGGACGGAAAAGTTTTGGTGTCTGTCTGTCTGTCTGCCTGTCTGTCAGTCTCTCTGTACGTTTGTCTGTTTGTCCGCCCTTATGGATGCCTCAAGCGGCATCGAACAGCCAACCCCATCCGCAGCGCCCACCAATATTGCTCAAGGTTCAGCGTTCATAGTTGTGTGATTGTCTATTAAAAATCAATTATTGCGCATATCTGAGGTGCCATAACAACACGTTGATGTTTTGTATGTCGGCTTTCATGCTAGAAAAGGCACACAGAAGTAACTCAAAGGGCTGTAGTGTTTATCACGCTGCGCTGACAGTGCAACGCGATGCTCAAAAAGGTAAATGTTTCCAACGCTTCGCTACAACGACAGGGTGGTGGTACCTGCCCGTCGCTTTGCGTTTTACGCCTTATCACCTCCGAGACTGGCGCGCATCTTTCTCCGTGGGTGCGCACACCTTAGTTTTCGAAGATAACTGCCAGATGGCACTCGTGTTTAACGTGCCTCGATGCGCTTGTTCACCTCCGCTACACGCTCGAGGCGCTCTAACACTGCGCCTCCAGAATACCATTCACCGATTTTCTTGCGTAGAACATCAACTAAACGTTTTGTTCACTCTCTCCAAACGCAATACTATCGTCTTTCGACGACATTTGCAGATTAACATGCAGATTCGGGTCAAATTTTTTATGTGATTTCTTAAGAGAAGAGAAGAGAAAAGTGAGTCCGTAACTGTCTGCATCAGAGTATGAAACCTTAACAGTAGCTCTCAAGTAATGGGGTAAGGAGGGATTAAAACGATAGGATTTAAAGGTAAATGGATAGAGAGAGAAAGGAGAGAGCGAGGCGCAGGGACAGCGAACGACAGAGAACGATGGCAGTAAGGAGGTGATAGGAAAAATGGAGACGGTCGCAGGAGTTTGAGGACGGGGCACCACTCAGCGAGAGTTCATGTCGGCGGCAGGAGATGGCGTAGGGCGAGCCAGTCGGCCAGAGCTGCGCTGTCGTCGGAGATCGCGGGGGCACAACCGGTCGGCACGAAATCCAGAAAGCGAGTCCAACGCCTTAATGGAAGTGCAGGTGGTAAGCTTACCACGAGCGTTGTCGTCGCTCATATAGCACGCATTCATGCCAAGAAAAACTATGCCTGGAACGCGGCTTTCTCTTCAATTGAGAGCGTGCTGCCAGCACAAAATATTGAAGGCCATGCCTCCAACCGCGTGTTGCGACCATCCGCCGCGTGGGACCGCTCGCCTCCGTACCACTCTGTCACGTGACATTACCGTACTGCTATGTCACGTGACATCACAGCTGCTCGGAGGCATAGAAATTCCCAAAATTAACTAGAGGGCACTCTGGCGCTGCGATCGTTCAGCGACCATGGGAATGATGAGTAGTACACACATTTGCCTAGTCTTCGTACTTGCGGGCGGCGAATTGTACTTGCGGCTTCGTTTATTTCTGTGTTTCAGTTTTGTTTTGAAAGAAAGAACAAACCCTTTTAAACTTAGTGACTTGATTCGAAATGGTGGTCCTAAAATAATGAGGTTGTGAAGCTCAAACGGTAAGATTTCCTAATTTATGTTTTCGTGAAAAAACAGCTCCAAGCCATACAACACACACGGAGCCAGAAGCAGGCCAGAAGTACGAAAATTAGACAAATGTGTGTACTACCCATCATTCCTATGCTCGCTGAAGCGCCGTGTGTTGCAGCTCCCATAGACTCTACGCCAGAGTTCCCTCTAGTGTATATAGAGAAACTCCATGCTCGGAGGCAACTGTGAGAGTATTGCTGTGTTCGCAGGGGCCGATCGCCACAGGCGTTTGCTTCCGTACCGGAGGGGGAGGGTAAAATCTGAGGGTAGGGCGGCGCGTTCGCGGCTCACGTTCTAGGCATAATTTTTCTAGCAGGCGTTGGCCAAGCATAGCTCTGCAACCTCTGCAACGCGTCTGTTTCACCTGGATGACGCTAAGCGTTGCCTACTTATGCTCACCCGGAGAATAATCACTGCCGGCAAAATGGAAGACACGACGCGCGTTGCGTTACTCTCTGGTCGGGCAGTGGTGTTGAATAACTTCAAGTTGCCTTAAATGGGTGACCTTGAACCAAGCTCGGCATCTAACCATTCACGCTCTTCTGGCTGTCACATCGCTTCCTCTGGTTCTGCTCTCTCCGTGAACTACTACAGCTACCACAAGTATCTATGACTTCAAGAGTTTGTTTAGTCATTCAAACACCGCGATCATTAATGATGGGCGTTAGTCGTCGTGTTGTAGATGTATCACTAAGTGTCAGCGTAGATGCATCATCGTTAAGTGATGCTCTGGCTGTCAAATGCAAATGGACAACGCATGAGCTCTTATATCAACGTACTCTGCAAACTATTTTTGTAAGGACACATTTTAAATTCGTGTTTGATCTATGCGTATAAAGGTGGGATCAACCATGTTTTTAAGGTAATGCAACTGTTAAATATTGTGTATATGAGGACGAGTGCAGTATCATCATTAGGATTAGATCATGGGTAGGAATAAAGAAGAGGTTGACGCCTGGGCTTCGCCATGGGGACGGCGGCTTGTCCTTTTCTCTACATTTTGGTGCCGAAATCCGCGAGGAAGAACCATTGGAGGTGAGACGTAGCAGACTTCACGATTTTAGACCGCAGTCGTAGCCTCGAAGACGTTTGTGAAGCCGCTGTTTAAAGCTAATGTACGAGGCTAACCCCTACCAGTCACAGAGATTGTGAAGGATGACATCTCGATGATTTCCGCATCTTTGTTATGTGAACCTTCCGTGATGGATGCCGTGTTGCCTCCGACTTCGCCTCGCGACACGTCCAGCTAGTTATTTCTCCCCTTTCCGACACTGCACTATTTCTCCCCTTTCCGGCACTGTTTTAGTTTCCATTTCTGTTTATTTTCCACATCAAGATACAGTGTACAGTGATTTTATGGGAAGTAGAGAAAAAGCCTCCTAAATGGGTTTGAAAGCGTCCACTGACCTTAAGATCATGAAGGCCTTCTACGAAAGGCGGAGCGAACAACGCAAGGCCGTCACGCAGGTCATCGTAGGTATTGACGTCTTCGCAATCTGGTTCACCCACCAATATGGGAGTTGCACAATATCCATAGGATTCTGACTAAAGTTTATGAGCTTCTCAGAGGAATTGATGAAGAGATTGAAAACATAGTTGACATTGATCACTTGGAAGCAGAAATGGAAGAAGCCGACGTTTATGAGCGCCAGATTATTCTAGCGTAGGTGAGATCAGAGTATAAGATCGAAGATGCATTAAAGCTCAGGAAACGCACATGTAATAGATAAAATAACGGTTGAGAACAGAAGAAGAAAGGAAAATGCTAAATGAGTCGGCCTCAGGACAAATAGAGGAACATAACAGCAGTATACAAATCGGGGTTCCCACAACAGAAAAAGGCAAACCGAAAACCCATTACCAAAAAAAAACTAGATCCATTTCTAAAGACACCTTACACGACTTCGGAATTCACGTTAACGGACTATACCTACGAAAATAATGACAGGATTTGTACAACAACTCAGCTGGGCTTTGTGAAAGGCATTTATTTGATAGGAAACTGCGAAGCTTTTGAAGATCGCAAAGACAAGCCATTATGTCCTAAAGGTGAATGTACGGCTCAGATGACCACTCCAGGTCAAATAATGTCACCGCCAACATGCTTAGAAGTACCTGGCGGAATCAAGACGCGACCACTTCTTAAAGCAAGTGAAAGCACAAGGAAGACCGCGAGGACACAGACGCAAGTTCTTGTACTACACTTAAATTCTCTCCTTTAGAATGCTATAAACGCCAAGGTTGAGGGCAATATGGATGGCCCCCCTTATTTCAGCGAAGAATGCCGAAAGAGCGTTAGGGCCGCGTATGATAGAGAGCAGACCAAGACAGCAAGAGACGGCTGATGCTTATGAGGTAAACGAAAACCTAAAGCTGAAGTTCTCACCAATTAGGGAGATAGTTATTGTCATCAGCACGTTTCGATGAGGACAATCAGAACTAAGCCGATGCGCTAAGATAGTTTGCTTCATAATTCAGAACCAATATGAGAACACAAGATTCCAAATCGAAGCCGTTGTTGTCCTTTCATCTCTGATGACATGACTGAAGTTCCACCAACGAACGAATTTCTACAAGGTCTCGTTGCAGAAGGTAAACCGTTAGCGGACGCTGTGGCCTTCCCAGGTGTGACGTGTGAACCCCACGTAAGTCTCCTCATTGGCTCCGACCAGTTGTGGAAGCTAATGTCCATTTACAGCAAAGCCTAGTCGCACTTGCAAAACCGAGGGCTAATCGCTATCAACACCAAAATGGGGTGGACGCTCCAAGGACGAACCTCCTTCGCGAGACTAGGCGGGCTGTACACCAGCACTGCGTGCTACGAGTGGATGCACACGATGAAGAGGACATGTACTCCTTACAATTTTTGGAGCTGGATGCTATTGGTATAGTTAAAGAACCGATCATGAAGCAAGGAGACGTTGTTTTAAAAAGATTCCATGAAACAATCGGTTTCCGAAATGGCCGTTATGAGTTTGCGCTGTCTTGGAAATCGGCGAGAGTTACTTGGCCGATAATCGCTAAGTCGCCATGTTGCGGTTGTGCTCTCTAGTTCGCAGGCTTTCACGGAATAAATAAACAATCGACGCATACGACAAAGATATTCGGCTCTACGAGAAAGACAGACATGCCGAGAAGGTCAACACTGATAACGTGACCGGCGAACTGGTTTGCTTCACGCCTGATCAAGAAGTAATACGCGAAACCTCCACGACGACAAAACTCCGCATTGTATTCGACGCCTATTCACATGAAGTTGGAGAAAATTCACTGAATTATGAACTTGAAAAAGGGCCAAACCTCAACGCGAACCTTCTCAAGATGCTTATCTCGTTTCGTTAGAAGTATTGGCGTTACCGCCGACGTACATAAACCGTTTCTGCAGATTTTCATAAGACCTGAAGATCGAGACACCCTTCATTTCCTCTGGTGCGAGGAGATGCCTAGTTCGGGGAACCACTATGCAGACTACGAGAAACAGAAATGACAGGGGCGCCATTCGGTACTGCTTCGATCCGATTCCTTTTGGCTGCTACTATGCACTATTACTTCAACTACATCAAACCTTCGCTCAAAAACAGTCACTGAACTCAAGACAAGCTTCTACGTCGATGACTTGGTTTTGGGCGTTTCAACTGCTAAAGATGCTGTATATTTGCACAAACTGACAAACAAGATAATGGATCAATTAACTGAATCAAGGCGTGCACAGAGACGCGGACACTGGAGCACAAAATTACAAATACCAAGAGTGCCTTGAACCAGTACCAACTAGCTCAACTATATGTGCTATTGCTATAATGGATCTAGCTGGTGTGAAGATAGAGAAATGAATCACAAACTGACTGCGGTTTGCTTCAACGCACCATGCCACAAAATGAAGTAACACGTTCACCTGAGTCTCATGTGACCAAAGTAATAGGGCTGTACTGGGTCTCCAAAGAGGATAAGCTGAGGGTCAACTTAGACGTGGTCTTGAAGGCTTCCAACCCCGAGAAGAATTCGAAGCGAGTCGTACTTCAGGCCACTTGCCAGATATTCAATGCTTTGGGTTTTTTAGCGCCATTCACCATAGGAGCCAAAATGCTCTTTCGAAGAATCTGGATCCAATGACTAGATTGGGATGCGTCACTGCCTGAAATAATCAATGATGAGTGGTGTAGATGAATTGCAGAAATCTGATATTTAAAGGGTTTGTTTATCAGTCGACGGTCTCTGAATGGCCTTGAAGTTTTTGACACGCGATACCAGTATATGTATTTGCTTACGCGAGCCCTCATGCTTACAGGGCTGTCACCTATTTGGGAGCGGAAGTTACCGATGGAAGAAGGGCTGTGCAACAGCTTTTAGCAAAGGCTAGAGTGGCTCCACTGAAAAATCTGACGTTACCACGACTAGAATTGGTAGCAGCTTGCCTCATAGCTAGGTTTTGGAGAGACACGCTACTACGAAGCACTGCATACTGCTGTTGGACTGATTCCAATATCTGCCTAAGCTGAATACAGTCCATAGGAACAGAGGTGGAGCCATTTCTCGCCAGCCGGGTAACTGAAATTCAAAGCCATCTTGAACCAAGCTGATGGCGTCATTGTACTGGGAAGAACAATGCGCAGACTTGGTGACAAGAGGTTAAACATCACGCTTGCTCAGAGAGAGTAGCTTGTGGTGGCGTGGTCCCAGTTGGCTAGCTGCTGCTCCGGAAACATGGCCAAAGAGCGTAGAGGAGACCAGAGATTCTACAGCCACATTAGCCGAAGCAAAAGATAAAATAGAGGTTGTATTGATGTCTAAATGTGCACTCTTAGAGCCTATATTATACACGAACAAGCTCAGTCGCTGGCAAAAGATTGTTAGAGTAACGGTGTGGGTCAAGAGATTTACACACAATTGTCGAACGAAAACCCCTCTATGAAGGGAAGGGCCTCTGCGTGCTCAAGAAATACGTACAAGGGAAGAAGGATGACTGAAGACAATGCAGTTGCGAGCATTCTCTGAAGACATGGTCACACTGGCTGATGACAGCACAGTTCACAAAGGCTCGCGCGTACAGGACCTTCATTCTTTCTTGGACAACAAAGGCATCCTTCGCATCAAAATTTACCTCAATCATGCAATGACTTCGGACGAGGCGAAACCTCCGCATTGCTCCCACCAGACTAGCACTGCACACACTTCATTGTGATTGAATTTTATGGACGTATTCTGCGTGAAAGTGTTAGTGCTACACTAGCTGAGCTGCGTTTTAGGTTCTGGCTTCTCGGGGGGCGGCAGTGCGTTAAGAAAGTGATTATAAATGTGTTGTGTGTGCGCGAATACGTGTAAACAGTGCTGCGACACCGTCAGCTTCTCTTACAACTGACGAGTAACAACCGTTTACAAAATTGTTGTTGCTCTTGATTTACCGCTTACGAAGCTTTCCGAGTGACAACCGTTTGAAGTTAGCGGCGTTGACTTTGCTGAGCCTGTGTTCTTAAAAGAAAATTGCACGGTGAAAGCCTACACTGTTGTGTGAACGTGTGCATTAGTGAGAGCCGTTCATTTAGAGTTATGTAGTGATAAGACTGTTAATTCACTTCTGCTGGCCTTTCGGCGTTTGTCACGCGGCGGAACATAACGAGTGTCATATATTCTGATAATACTCTAACGTTTAGAGCAGCTAGTAGGGAATCGGAGTCCATCTACGAGATTTTACGAGACGTTCAAGTCCAGAACTTTAGCGCGATGAGCTACTTCACGTGAAAATTTATTCCTGAACGCGCTTTATGGTGGGGAGTATCCTCGGAAAGAACGATACGAACGGCTAAAGGCTGTCTCTGGAGAACATTGGGGAAGGGCAGCTTCAACTTTGAGCAATTGAGTACAGTTTTAGCAGAAGTCGAGGTAGTGGTCAATTGTAGACCATTACCATACGTTTATGCTGAGGCAAAAGAACCTGAAGTTCTCACTGACTCATTTATAGCTCTTTGACGACTAACTAGCCTACCTCACCATGGTGTTATGATAACGGCAACGAAACGAACAGGTACACTTCGCCTGTAGAGACAACGTCAGTGCAGGCTAAACAGTTTCTGTAACGCGGGTACACCTTTGTATCGCTGGTACAATGAATACCTACTAGCTCTTGGAAGCGCTCACTTCAGAAAATATAAAGGAAGAGAAACTGAATTACGGGTAGATAACATTGTTATGATACACAATGACAAAGTGCCTATAACATTCTCGAAATTGGAAAGAATCTGTAAGCTATACGACAGTACGAATAGACACGTTAGGGCTCGCAGAACCCGACTAGCAAACAACACCGAGATTACGAGGCCTATGCAACTCCTGTCTCCCCTGGAATTATGCAAGTGAAATTGTCGCGGTGGAGGATGTAGGAAATTACGGGAAGAGATGAAGAACAAGGGGTAGTGGTACACACGCTGTTTGGGCTCTTGGTTTGTAATGGACGCCATGTTTGAACGGCACTGCGCGCAGCCCCATTAAAGGGTACAGAGATATTTTCGACAACATCATCACTGACAATACAGCGCTCATGCAGTCGTAATTTCGCTTTTTGCAAGAAAGTCATGTCGCCGTCTGTAGTTCTTCTTAGACAGCCCCACTGTGTAGATTTCGTGGCGCACTGCCGTCGGTGTCCGACTTGTGTTCGAATAGTGCTCTTTTTAGGATGAATCTCCTAAAGGCGTGGATGTGTTCGTTTTTTGTATGCATGTACGTGACCACCTATAGTTCCACCTTTGCCAACTGCCCACTACTTTGTCCTTGCAAGCATTACACTACGCCCTATCACCAATACACCAATTCACCGACCATAAAATACTGTTGAGAAGTAGCCAATATAAAATTCAAGATGGTCGCCTACTTGTATCCAGGTACTCGTTAAAGAACCATAGAATGTCCCACTGTGTCCTTTCCTTGTCTGTACAGAACCGCCTGTAGTTGACCTTTGTCAACTGCCCACTACTTCGTCCTTGCAAACATCCCACTACGCCCTACCACTGATCCACCACTTCACCGAACATGAAGTAATTACTAATGAGAAGTAGCCAATATGAAATTCAAGGTGGTCGTGTACTTGTATCCAGGTGCTCGTTAAAAAAACATAGATTGTCCCACTGTGTCTTTTCCCTGTCTGTACCGAACCACCTGTAGTTCCACCTTTGTCAACTGCCTACTACTTCATCCTTGAAAACTTCCCACTACAACCTATCACCGATCCACCACTTCACCGAACATAATGTAAACGCTATTGAGAAGTAACCAATTTGAAATTCAAGGTGGTCGTGTACTTGTATCCAGGTGCGCGTTAAAGAACCATAGATCGTCCCACTAGGTCCATTCTAGTCTGTACTTGACTGCCTGTAGTTCCACATCTGTGAACTGGCGACTACTTCGTCCTTGCGAACATCCTACTACGCCCCATCACTGATCCACCGCTTCACCCATGATGAAGCCGTTTTAATGAAGGGAAACGTTAGTGACGCACCTAGCGACCACGCATGAGTAATAGAAGTTCTTGTATAAATATATACAGTGTTTGTCACGTCTTTGATGATGTAGTGGGCGATATTCGTGGATGGTTCACGGTTTAGCGATGGACCCCTCCAGCGCTTCGTCCCGCTCATTACCATTTGCTCCGTGGATATGCTGTGTGTTCTTTCTGCTTTGAGTTTTTTCTGCTTTAAGCATTGTTACTTGTTTTGGAATCATAATAATTCTTATTCAGCGGGCATATAACTACCAATCTTCTTTAACGAGTGACGTGAAATGAAGACTTGTCCCGATTTTTACCGATTGATACTGCTCTGGGTGAGCAGATTCCGTTGTATGCGTGGGAATTGACTTTATTATTTATTTATTTATTTATTTGTACCCTCAAGGCCTACAGGCATTTCAGAGGGGAGTGGGTTACAAGGTTATACACAAAACTAAAAAGCAGCAACAAAAGTAGTAAGCAGATAAGTACAAACATACATGGCCCTAATCATACAATGTTAGCTAGTGCTGCACGAAACTGATGGTTGTCTTCGATTGCGGCGGTCAGTCCGGGAAGGCGGTTCCAATCTTGTGACGTCCGAGGAATAAATGACTGAAAGAAGGCATGGTTGTTGCATGATATTGTTCCTACTTTGTTTCGGTGATCCATACGAGAAGAAATATATGAAGGAGGAGTAATTAACTCACTGAATAGGGGCGAATTATGGTAGTAAATTTTGTGAAAGAGACAGTGGCGAGAGTGTTTGCGGCGCGAAGTTAGAGTGGGTAATTGAAGCAAGTTTTTCATGGACGTGACACTTGCCGCACGGGTGAAATTACCGAGAATGAAACGTGCTGCGTTGTTCTGCACGAGCTCAAGTGATGTCATCAGATAGTCATGGCTCGGGTCCCAAATGGATGATGCATATTCGAGTTTAGAACGAACCAATGATTTATACAAAAGTGTTTTTAAAGAGGTAGGTGCAGAAAAGAAGTTGCGGCGAAGGTAGCCAAGCAGGCGATTAGCATTATTAATAACGGTATTAATATGAAGCGACCAGGTAAGATCAGTTGTTATGTGAATTCCCAGGTATCGGTACGACGTCACAGGTTCAAGAAGAGTGTTGTTAAGGTAATAGGAACCCGTCTAAAGGGCTGTTATTGAAATGCGTAAGACTTTGCATTTAGTTCTATTAAGTTCCATTAACCATTGCTCACACCAGTTAGAAATTGCATTAATGTCCGATTGCAGTGCCGTAACGTCGTTATCGTTGTTAATTTCTCGAAAAATAACACAGTCATCTGCAAACAAGTGAATATTAGAGAGAACACAGCTAGGTAGGTCATTAACGTATATCAAAAACAAAAGTGGTCCCAAGACAGAGCCCTGGGGAACGCCGGAATGAACAGAACTGGGTGAAGAGTCATAGTTATTGGCTGTGACGAACTGGAGACGATTAGAAAGGAAATACTCAATCCATGCAAACAACTTAGGATCTAGATTTAACTTGCTTAGTTTGTAAAGGAGTAGTTTGTGAGACACTTTGTCAAAAGCCTTGGAGAAGTCGAGGAAAATACAATCAGCGGATGAACGGCGATCTAAAATTAAGTGTAGCTTGTGGGTTAATGAAAGCAATTGGGTCTCGCAGGAGAACTTCTTTCGAAAACCATGTTGCGTGGGTGAGAAGAAAGAGTTAAATTCAAGAAATTTGACCAGTTGGTAAAAAATTACATGTTCGAGAATTTTGCATGGAATGCTTGTTAGTGATATGGGTCGGAAATTGTTAGGCGTGTGTTTGTTACCGGACTTATGGAGTGGCACCACCTTCCCGACTTCCCAATCCGCCGGCAGGATGCTCGTGTCGAGAATCTGCTGGAATATTTTGCACAAAATAATAGAGGAATACACAACAGTACTTTTTAAAAACTTCGTATTAATAAGGTCAACACCGGGGCTCGATGAGGGTTTCAGTGACTGGATTATTTTACTTACACCACCTGGGTCAGTAACAATGGGGTCCATGGAGAGATAATTACAGTTCTGAAGTTCAGGTATTGAGGGGTTAGAAGAAACAACAAAGTTCTGGCAAAAAACTGCATTGAGTAGGGAAGAATATTCGCTACTGGGTATAATGGAACCATCTGGCCCAGTCAATGTAATACTATTTCTTTTAGAAGGAGTGATCACACGCCAAAATTTTTTAGGGTCGTTAATAAGCATGGAAGGAAGGGTGCGCTGAAGAAAGTGTGATTTGGCAAGTTTTACTGCTGCAATGTATGCTTTGTTGGCGGTTGTGTATGCGTTCCATCGGTAATCACTCGGGGATTTTTTAGCCAGACGATAGCAGCGCTTTTTTCGATTAGACAGCCTGTTTAACTGCTTGTTGTACCAAGGCACCTCCGGGTTAGAATTTATTGTGCGCAGAGGGATGTATTTATCAGTTAGTTCGTGAACTTTATTTTTAAATAGGTTCCAGTTTTCTTGAACGGTACGCGTATGAAATGCAACAAGAAAATGTCCAGAAAGCAAGCTAGTTCGTTGTTATTAGTTTCAAAGTCTGCTCTTGAGTAGTCGCGAATTTGCTTAGTTGAGGTCGTAGCCTTGCTTAGTGGAACGTTTATATTAAATGAAAGGAGCGAGTGGTCGCTCAGACCGGGTAAGTATGAAATCGGGGAAGCAAAATTAGCGTGCGTAGTTAATATCAAATCTAGTATGTTCGCGGTCTCTTGCGTGGTTCTAGTCGGTTCAGAAACGAGCTGGGAAAAAGAAAATAATGAACAAAGATTGAGAAATTCTGTTGTTTGAGATGAAGGTGGTTTGGATGCGGGGGTTTCCGAGGACCAAGAATAAATTGTCGCATTTAACAACTACACTCGGCGGGATTTCCGTCTCTTTGCATTCAAACCGTAGCTCCAACTAATAATTTGCTATACATATTGTGATGTTCCCAAATCAGCTCAGTCCACGTGTCTTTCGTGTCGCGTTGTGTGAAGGGGCCTAATGGGTTGAGGCCAAGCGTTGTGCAGGCCAACATAGGATGCGTTCAAACACCGACGGATGTGTAGTTGGACAGTATTTCAGTAAGTCCCAACACCACAATACATACGACTTCAATACATGTGGCTGCAACTTCGGACCTACTGCGCCTGAAATCTCACACACAGACTGACTTCATGTGATCGAATCGGTTCCTTCAAACAAGGAGTTAAGCACGTTGTTTTCCTCCCATGAATGTGTGCTATTGTGATGCAAATGTAGATAGACTTTCGAGCTGTGTCACTTTCATGCAGCTTAACTTTCCACTTCAGAGGGCTGCTGACCCTTGTTTTATTAGTGCTTCATTCACGTGGTTCGCACCTGTGGCTGCCACCCACCCTAAGAAGTTGTGTTAGGTTATGACTTCAGTTGTATTATTTTGTATCTTCATCAACCACTTACTTTACCGCCAAGCACGCATTGGAAAGATTGATTCAGCCTCCCTTGCTTCCAAATAGTATAATCACAATTAACTCCATTCATACATCTTTACTGATTAAATTTTATTACTACATTTTCTGAGTGTCCGTGGGGCCTGTGAAAAAAGTTGCTATGGTAACACGATCCGTTGTCGTGGTCTTGATGGCGGAAAAATAATATAGAAAGATGCAAATAAAATAAATATTAAAAATTGTGTATCCGATTCGCTGGCGTGGCAAGGAGGTTTTTTACCACAAAGTCAAGCGTTCTTTTTTTGCGGTTGGACATCACACATATTACATGTTACAATACAACATGTAATATTGCAGTAATATTGCGTGGTATACAAGCGTGCGTTGCCATCGGGCGTCAGACATCTGATTATCATTCTGAATTCGTGGTGTAAAGCTGGCCACCGACTACAAAAGGCACACACGCTGCTGCGCCTATTACCTAAAGACGACGTAGTGCGTTCATTACAAGCTTGAAAAGATTTCACACGGCTAATTGCCCGTGTATTACAGCATGCCACCCAAAAGAGAGTGATTAGATTCATACAAAATGTTGATTACTGTTCACACACTGATGAGCCTTAAGCGCTTTATAATGTTCCAATTCAGAAGATTTGTGAGTATTCTCTGGCAAGAAGATATGAGCGATCTGTTTTATAGCAATCGTGCCTTTTCAGGTATTTTCGTACTGGAAAAACATGCTACTGCATACCGTATTCGTCACCAACGACATCGGAACCTTGCATTCTGAAGAACAAATTTTGGCGACAAATGTTCAGTTTCAGAGTTTTTTTGGTATAATTTAAATTACTTCAGACAAAAATGTTAATTGAAGAATGTAATGCACGTGAAATTAGGTGTGTGCGTTTATTGTTAAAGACCAGAAATGGCAGTTCAGGTATTCATGTAACTTTATGTATGTATGTATTGATATGTGGGGTTTATTGTCCTAAAATAACCATATTATCATGAGAGACGCCGTTGTGAAGGGCTCCGCAAATTTCGACCGCCTGTGGTTCTTTAACGTGCACCCAAATCTGAGCACACGGACCTACAACATTTCCGCCTCCATCGTAAATGCAGCCGCCGCAGCCGGGATTCGATCCCGTGACCTGCTGGTCAGCAACCGAGTACCTTAGCCACTAGACCACCGTGGCCCGACTGTATGTATGTATGTATGTATGTATGTATGTATGTATGTATGTATGTATGTATGTATGTATGTATGTATGTATGTATGTATGTATGTATGTATGTATGTATGTATGTATGTATGTATGTATGTATGTATGTATGTATGGTATGTATGTATGTATGTATGTATGTATGTATGTATGTATGTATGTATGTATGTATGTATGTATGTATGTATGTATGTATGTATGTATTGTATGTATGTATGTATGTATTGTAGCGAAGCCTCCGAACTATGAAATGGGTCGAACTCTTGAGTACCTCCTAGTGGGGCTACCCAACAAGGACGCCGCTCGCGCTGAGAGCCCGTGCTTGGCCGTGACTGTCACCATTGTATATGCTCGCTCGTTGCTGGCTAATAAACGCCTTAACAATTTGGCGGAGAGTGCTGCGATCCCCGTTTATGTCTTTGGAGCTACGATCACGTACCCTGCCATCTACAATGTACCACGACGCTTCTCAGCGAACGCCTCCTCCAATGCCACTCCCTTGTCCCGGCGTCCCCAGAATCCGCGATCCACCCATCTTCACTGGCGCTGATGGCACTGACGTGGAGGACTGGCTCGCCATTTACGAGCGCGTGGGCGTCCCTAACAAATGGGACGAGGACGGCAAGCTGCCCAACTTGGTATTCTACCTTACGGGTGTTGCCAGTTTGTGGTACAACAACCACGCGTCGGATTTTGCCACCTGGTCCGATTTTAAGACCGCAATCATCAACGTCTTCGGCCGCCCTGCTGTTCGCAAGCTGCAAGCCGAGCAGCGCTTACGTGAACGTGCTCAGGAGGCTGGTGAGTCATTCATCAGCTATATTGAAGACCTCCTGGACCTATGCAACAAATATAATCACACCATGTCTGAGTCTGACAAGATCCGAAACATCATGAAAGGCATTGACGATGATGCCTTCACGATGCTGCTCGCCAAAAACCCCGGCACAGTGGCTGAGGTAATCACACTATGCCAGAGCTACGAGGAGCTCCGCCGGCAGCGTTCGATGACCCAACGCTTCCCACCACGAGCTGCAACGCTTGCTGGCTTGGAGGCCAGTTGTGACCAAGTGGCGTTGATGGCAGACCTAAAGTCCTTCATCCGTGAGGAAATCGCGCATCAGTTCTCGCTCCTGCCCTTTGCCCACCAACCGACTGTTCAACAATCGCCTACTACACTTCTCCCTCCCATTCGTCGAGCGATTGAACAGGAAATAGCGGAGGTAATGCCTGCGTACCACCCCCCCCCCCACAGCCTCCGGCTCCTGCGCCCCTGAGTTACGCGCAAGTGGTCGCTAGGCCGCCCCAAGTCCTTCCAGAACCCGCCCCTCTGACTTTCGTCGAAGCTGCCGCTCGACCTCCGTCCTTTGCAGCGGGTATGCCCGCTACGTATGTTGACGTAACCCCTCAGCCTCAGTTTCAGTCCACCATGCAGCCACCGTTCCGTCCATCGGCCCTTGCGACATGGGTGAGACCTGCCCCGGTGAACAGATGGCGCACACCCGACAACCGGCCCATCTGCTTTGCCTGCGGTTACGCCGATCACGTGGCCCGTTATTGCCATCGCGTACAGCTGGCTCCAATTTCTTCTTCTGTTGCTGGCCAACTCAGCCGTCCTTATCGCGAAGAACTGCTGTCTATGCCACCTCGGTCTCGCCCAGGTCCATCTCGAAGATCGCCGTCTCCACGACGTCGTTCTCTGTCCCCCATGCGGCCAAGTGCGGCTGCTCATGAGCGGAAAAACTAGTCGTCGCCGTCCCCGAGGCAAGGACTGCGACGCTATCGCAATGTGAAAGCCCTCAGAGCAGCCCCTCGAATGTCATTGACGTGCTTGTGGACGGTGTTTGTGCATTGGCTTTTATTGACACTGGAGCTGCCGTATCAGTTATGGACGAAAAACTCTGCCGCTTACTTCGAAAAGTGACGACGCCACTGTCCCTTCGTACTGCAAGTTTGCATCGTATTCATCCTACAGCAGGGTGCACAGCTCGCGTTGGCATCCAGGACGTTCTCTATGTCGCCCAGTTCATCATCATTCCGGCATGCTCTCATGACGTCATTTTGGGATGGGACTTTCTCTCCCGCCATGACGCCGTCATCCATTGTCCCGCCGCCGAAATTGAGCTCTCACCCTTTCGCATTAGACGCCAGAAGACAGTCCCTCGACACTGATTAAGATTCCAACGAAAGACGATACAACAGTGCCTCCAAACTCGACCACGGCTGTGTCTGTCTACTGCGCCGGTCTCTTCGACACCGTTGCACTCGTTTCGCCATCTGACCGTGCTTGCAGCAGGAAAGGGTTGCTAGTGCCTTCGCGACCGTGCAGGTCAACCAGGGCAACGCTGCTATTTTTGTAACCAACCCGTCCCCGTACACTGTTACCTTGCTTTGAGGGGAATGTCTCGGCAGAGTGGAAGCAGTCGCCGACGCACAAGTCTTGGACGTACCCGATGACACGCGCTGTCCCAGGTCGCGTACGATCAATGCTGTTTTCACTTCTGATTCGTCATCTGCTGATGTATTTGGCCCCTCCATCGCTGACAACCTTACGGCCGTACAGCGTTCCCAACTTCTGGACCTGTTGCAAGGATATCGTTCTTCTTTCGATGTCGGGCGAGGTTCTCTTGGTCGCACGTCCGTTGTTACGCATCGCATCGACACTGGTGCCCATCCACCTTCACTGCAACATCCATATCGCGTGTCGCCTGCTGAACGTCGAGTAATTAATGATCAGGTTGACGATATGCTCCGACGCGAGGTTATTCGGCCCTCGGACAGTCCATGGGCGTCTCCTGTTGCTCTTGTTGCGAAGAAACACGGTTCTGTGCGGTTCTGCGTGGACTACAGACGGCTCAATAAGATCACTCGCAAGAATGTTTATCCACTGCCACGCATCGATGACGCGATTGACAGCCTTCATGGAGCCAATTTTTTTTCTTCTCTCGATCTGCGCTCGGGGTACTGGTAAGTACCCATGGCTGACGACGCTCGACCAAAGGCTGCCTTCGTCACGCCAGACGGCTTGTACGAGTTCAACGTCATGCCGTTCGGTCTATGTAATGCACCTGCGACCTTTGAGCGCAGGATGGACACCGTTCTGCGCAACTTGAAATGGTACACGTGCTTGCGTTATGTCCACGATGTCATTGTCTTTGCTCCGGATTTCTCCACGCATCTCCAACGTCTGAAAGAAGTTTTCGCACGTGTGAGCAATGCCGGCTTGCAACTAAATGTGAAAAAGTGCCGCTTTGCAGCACGGCAACTCACCATACTGGGTTACGTCGTGTCCAAAGACGGCATTCTTCCTGATCCTGCCAAGCTTCAGGCCGTTGCCGAATTCCCCAAACCTGCATCTGTCAAAGAACTGCGTAGTTTCGTGGGCCGGTGCTCATACTTCCGACGCTTCATACGAAACTTTGCCACAATCATATCATCGCTGACAAAGCTCCTTCGAAGTAACGGGCCCCTCAATTCGTAGTTATCCGAGTGCGACGACGCGTTCGCGAAGCTCCGCCATTTGTTGAAGTCGCCTCCCATTCTACGCCACTACGACCCTACAGCCCCAACGGAGGTGCACACGGACGGCAGCGGTGTAGGCCTAGGCGCTGTTCTGGCGCAGCGAAAACCCGGATTCCCTGAATATGTTGTAGCATATGCAAGCCGTACGCTCACGAGAGCCGAGACAAACTACACCGTCACGGAGAAAGAGTGCCTGGCGATCGTCTGGGCCCTTACAAAGTTTCGACCTTATTTGTATGGTCGCCCATTCAATGTCGTCACCGACCATCATGCACTATGCTGGCTTTCATCATTGAAGGATCCCTCAGACCGTCTCGCCCGCTAGGCTCTTCGCTTACAAAACTACGACATTCGTGTGCTGTACCGCAACGGACGCCAGCATGCTGACGGTGATGCCCTCTCACGCTCCCCTCTACCTCAAAACGGCGTGCCCTGCTCAGTAACCTAAATTGCTGTATCTGCCATTGATGTGGACATCCTCGCTACCGAACAGCGAAAGGATAATTGGATCGCCCCGCTAATCGACTTGCTCTCTGATCCGTCCGCAACACCGTCCACGCGTGCCTTGCGTCGTCGAGCTCACCATTTCGCCATCCGTGACGGCCTCCTACACCGACGCAATTACGAATACGATGACCGGCAGTGGTTACTCGTCATACCCCGCAGTCTGCGGTTGGAGATATGTGAATCTTTACATTCTGATCCGCAATGTGCGCACTCTGGGGTATTCAAAACTTACCACCGCATTCCACAACGCTACTTCTGGCGCGGGATGTACCGCTACGTGCAGCAGTTCGTTCGCTCTTGCCTCACTTGCCAACGCCGTAAGCCGTCAGCACACATGTCCCACGCCGGTGTACAACCGTTACCTTGCCTTGATCGTCCCTTTGGGCGCGTAGGTATCAAGTTGTATGGACCACTTCCGTTGACCATTTAACGCGATACGCTGAAACCGCCGCTCTCCCTGTGGCTACTGCGCGCGATGTTGCGTCCTTCCTGCTGCATCGATTTATACTGCGCCACGGACCACCCCAAGAGCGTCTCTGCGATCGAGGCCGCGTCTTCTTGTCGGAAGTCGTCGAAGCCATTCTGACGGAGTGCCATTCTGTCCACCGCAAAACTACTGCTTACCACCCACAGACGAATGACCTCACCGAACGCTTTAACCACACCCTCGGCTACATGCTTTATATGTACGTCGCTGCCACCACACTAATTGGGATAATATACTGCCCTTCGTCACCTACGCCTACAACAGCACCCTTCAGAGCACGACCAGTTTTTCACCTTTCTACTTGCTGTGCGGAAGGCACCCGTCGCAAATCATGGACACCATACTCCCGTACACGCCGGATCCATCTGAGTGTACACCTATTTCCGAGACAGCCAGGCTTGCTGAAGAGTGTCGCGAGCTTGCCAAGACTTTTACGACGCAAGAGCGAGAGCGGCAGAAGAGAATTCGTGATGGCTCCACCACTTCTGAGCCACGTTCCTTTCTGGTGCGCTTGTATGGCTCTCGATCCTGACCTCTGTAGCTGGCCTCTCTTCCAAACTAATTCCCAAATACGAAGGCCCCTACCTTGTCATCGAGCGCACCTCACCCGTCAACTATCTGATCGAACCCGTTGAACAATCTTCGGACATGCGCCGCCATGGGCGAGACATCGTCAACGTGGAGCACCTGAAGGTTTATTATGACCCGCTTATAGGAACAAGCTGTTAGGTCGCGAGGCGGCTCCCTCTTCGACCCCGGGGTAATTGTAGCGAAGCCTCCGAACTATGAAATGGCTTGAACTCTTGAGTACTTCTAGTGGGGCTACCCAACAAGGACGCCGCTCGCGCTGAGAGCCCGTGCTTGGCCTTGACTGTTGCCATTGTATATTCTCGCTCGTTGCTGGCTAATAAACGCCTTAACAGTATGTATGTATGTATGTATGTATGTATGTATGTATGTATGTATGTATGTATGTATGTATGTATGTATGTATGTATGTATGTATGTATGTATGTATGTATGTATGTATGTATGTATGTATGTATGTATGTATGTATGTATGTATGTATGTATGTATGTATGTATGTATTGTATGTATGTATGTATGTATGTATGTATGTATGTATGTATGTATGTATGTATGTATGTATGTATGTATGTATGTATATGTATTAACAATCTCTGGGCATAACCTTACCATACCTGCTGTATATTCTATTCCGTCACACTTTGCATTGAACTTCCGAATTTGTGCGATAAGAAAGTCCTTACGTATATCAGTTGCCGTGAATATAATTACTGTTTTTCCATTTTTCACTTGCACGGCATTTAATATTTGACGGTATATGTTGATTGTCCATGTTTCACGATGTATGTTCACGTGTGTGCTGGTTTCCTACCGTGTGTCAGGGAGATTCGAGTTCTCCTGAAGTGACAAACGTCACTTTTCTCCTTAGCCTACCCTCATTCTTGAGATGAAATAAAATTGAATTAAAAATACACTCATATGCGAAAGCTTGAGTGGAACAATCTATTTTGAACTTTATGAATTGCATTGTAGCGATACATAATTTAAACCAATCGAGTAACATTATACAATAAAACGTACTCACTAAGTCTATGAAGTACGTACCAAGGATAAGATAACGCTACCGCGTTCAAATTTTTAAGATTAAGCTTAAGGATTACCTTTTTTTTCAATATATTCATACATGACCTGTGTATGCCCCAATGGCTCAATGCCTGTCAAACTGCTGCAGTTTTCACTCTTTGAAATGACTTTGCGGAATCTATCAAGGATGTATACAATGGTCCGCAATATTCCGCGCATTTATTCATCACGAGATAGTGCAAATATAGCAGGAGTATACTGTTCAAGGGTTCTTTAATATGAAACAGTGAGGTAGGCCTATCATTCTCACGTCTAAGGCGCTACTCGGGCACAAATAAGTAACCTCTTTATCCCTAGGAGCCAGCAGTCGTGTGATATCTCATGCACGCGATTACAAAGAGCTTGAGTGACTTGTCGAAGAATTCAGTCAATTTTTCGCAAGGTGAAGTAATAGTGTACAGAACGGTATTGTGTTGGAGTAATAGGCTAATAAAAATCGGTGCGTGTTCTCTGTTAATGCGAAATATACTTTTGTAGCACTTCTCGCCCATATCGGCATTCGCCAATACAATGGCTGTATTATTTCATAGAGCAGCACCGTATTTTGGTCACCGGGTAGTTTTTTCAACAATATTTTCTCATAAGGTTGTTTTGCATGAATGATAGTGCTGCTTGTTTTTGAAGCTTTATTATTCATTATTGTTGGATAGGGCTCCTGGTCGCTCTCAAGAATATACACGTAACAAAATTATCGAGTGCTGATTCCACATGCATCGCAAAGAACATGAAAGGGAAATGAGCCTCCATTGAGGTCAATAAAGAGGACTGTCGCCGTGTATGTTGCTATCAGGCCGCCATGATATAGCCTTCTGTGTGTAGGCTATCAATGTGGATGCACACAGGCTGACAGCCACTCCCGCCTCTTATTTCGAGACGTGGCCGGCTCACCATAGATATGAATCCGCAGTATCTTCGGCAGAGCACTAGGTTGCGTCATGTTGAGATTCTGAATGTCAGAGGCGCGGGTCGTAGTGTGAGCTTTGAAAGCGCAAGGGCGTAGCCCCAATTTGCTAGGTTTATTGCATATCATAGGCATACAGAGAAAAGCAAAAAGCAACAAGTGAGAGAGCCTTATCATTGGGCGGAAAGAGGTCTGTTAATGCCCCCCATCATTATACTGGCCGAAAGAACAAAGCTTGACAAATTTTATTGGTTTTCGTGTGATTGTATCACTGTTTTTACTCCGCCCATTTTAATGCTGCGTAGACAAAAGTGACGAAAAATCAGTGCATGATCCCCTAACCGAACTCTTATACCCACATAGTTTCAGCTTTTTTTTCATCTTTAGGACTACCCGCTTTTTGGCCGATCCACTAGGATGGCGTCTTTTATCACAGCTATTTGCGGCGATGTTGAAGGCGGCTGCTGCCCCGCGTGTCTTGACGGCGCCCTCGTGACCCTGTGGCGCTCGAGGCGCCTCCTTGCGAGATGCGCGCCATTCCCCGCGTGTTGGATATCAGTCCTCGTGGAAACGAGCAACGTTGAAAGCGCGCCCTTTCAGCGATCGAGTCGAGATGATCCTTGATGGGGTCAGCCGCTTCGTCGCCACGGACGATGACATTGACCAGAGCGCCTACATGGGGCACGCGCTTCGGGTATGGCTGCAGCCTTGACGGCGCCGAGCTGAGCTTGCAACGCATCCTCGCGAGCAGCGAGAACGTCAAGTGTCGAGCACCGTCTGCCGCGTGCAGCGCAAAAGATGCAATTGCAAGCGCAAATATGCCTTTGAGCATTCATTTTCTCGTTCGACATTTTGGCTGCACTCGCACAAAGAGACGAGGGTGGTGATTACTGCCCGCGTCGTCGTACCTACCTCTGTCCTTTTGTGCGCTCAAGATGTCGAAGCAGGGTGTGTCGTGGGGCTAGTCAGCTCATGGTTTGGTGAAGTTTTAAATTCCGCAACGACGACGCAACAAAATCAGGAACACAAATACACACACAGAAACGGCTCTGCGCTTGTGTGTGTATGTGCTCCTCCTTACGTCCCGTCTTCGTTGCGCAGTTTTAAACATTTATGATACGATATGGTGAACAATAACAACCAACTAGACCGACTTAAGTTATCCTGTTGTCATCTTTGAAGATTGATCCATGGACGCCACTCTGAGAGGTTAGCGTTGTTTGTCGATGATAGCGCATGTACCACATATACCTATTTTAGAACACCTTACAGAAAGAGCCCGCGAAAAAAATGTTGTGTAACGCGAATTTTGTTTTTCATTCCGGGTACCTACTTAGGTGAAATTGACAGGCGCTGCACGGCATAGGAATGAGCTGCGCCACGACAGCGACTTCATTCGCAATATTTGTCTGCCTATTGTTCACATGTGAGCTTACGCGATTTTCGAGCTATTTTGCTTATTAGTGCCTATACTTATGCATATAGTGCGCTGACGTTTTACTAATTGTTGTTTTGCCTCACACACAGATTATTTACTGTTATAACCACTGTGTTTTCTTGCAGGTAATCGGTCAAAAATAACAAAGCTTGCACCCGTAAATATGATTCCTGATGTTACTTAATTTTTATTTGAAATACCTCACAGGCCCAGCAGTATTACGAGGCGGGAAGCGTACGATGGCTTTAGATAAAATACAAAATATCAAACAGAGGCAAAAAAAGGTCTATAAAAATGCAAAACAGTGAGAGATTGAGAGAAAGTACAGTAGTTGCAACGATGTATTCATACATTGACATGTGATATATATATATATATATATATATATATATATATATATATATATATATATTTCAGACATGTCAGAATACACTGTAGAAACGCAATTTTGAGAGGTTATGATAAGCAAACAATCGCAAATTGCTATTACGTAATTCCTAAATGCCTTATGATTGTAAAGTGACACTGCACCACTAGGTAGGTCATTCCACCGAGGAGCTACACCACGTGATAGCAGAGAATAAATTGAATTGAGTTTACCTGAAATAAGGTTGCGAGGATAACGAGGAGGAAAAGCTGCATTGAGCAGTTTCTAGGAAGACTCGCCACATCATACAGTGGTCAAGCCAAAGGTCACAGTAGATTGCAACGCAACTTGTATTACTTCTAACCACTTGTAGAATGCACCGACTACAATAAAGAAATCTTGATGTTCACTGGCCCTGCGAAGTGAACTTGAATGACTCACCGCGATTTATTTGGGAGGGACCATTCCGGAACTGCAACCGCGGAAGGAAGGCGGCTGTGCACTTGACGTGCCTCGCATGATCGTACCTTCGACTCTATGTCGGCGTCCAAACCAGGTCATGACAAGTTATTGTGAGGAAAACGTTTAATTGTAGTGATTTCAGGGTTTTAGGATGAAGGAGGGTCAAAGCTTCTTCTCTTGCTGATGTAGGAATCACGACTCGTGTGCTTCATATTACCCAACCACGGTGTGTGGAGAGTGTACGCACCCGACTCTTGAACGCTTGAAAACTTTTACTGTCATGATGCCGTTGATCCGATTTGTAGCACATGATCAATTTGAGGAAGTGTCGAGTCTTCCATTGTCAGTCTGGCTGTCTTCTCCACAGCCAGTGGAGGTATTCTAAATCCTTCAATCGTTACCACGTCCCCTAGTGCCACCAGATCATCGACGTAGGAATACAGAGGAAGTTTACTGAGCGCATCTTCATTCTGATGTCGTTTTCCTTCTCGGTACACCAACACGTAATCATAAGCACTCAAAATCACGCACCAACGAAGCATTCTCGGTCATAAAACTTGCTGAACCTTTTTGCTAGGGCACATGATTCGGAGAAGCCGCTTATCAGCAGTCACAATAAGTGCATGCCGACTGGCAATATACTGGTGAAAATGCGTGAATACGAACCCAATTGCAAGTCCTTCCCTGTCAAATTGAAAATAATTTATCTCGTATTTTCTGAGGGTTCTGGATGCAAAGACTACTGCTATTTTTTGTCTGTTTCCGTCTAGCTGCGCAAGTACTGCTCCTAAGCTGTAACGCGAGACCTCACAGCTCATCATCAGCGGACGAGAGTCGTCGCAATGAGCAAGGACCGGACAATCAAGCAGAGTGTTCATAAGTTTCTTGAAAGCAGCCTTTCAAGGAGCTCCCCATATTCAAGCAGTGTGTCCTTAAATTTCTTGAAGGCATCCGTGTGCGGAGCTTCCAATTTTCATTAGTTTATTTGTCCAGTAAACGATGTATAGGTTCAGCGATGGATACCTTGTCACAGATAAAGTGGCTGTAAAAGCTTATCATTCTTAAGAAGGACTGAAGTTCGGCCTTGTTTGTTGGTTTTGGTGCGCCAATTGTTGCTTTGACCATTTCGGACGTTGGCTGAACCCCCTTAAAGCTCACTTTGCAGCCCAGAAGCTGCACTTCGAGTAAACAAATATGCACTCTTTTTTGCTGGGCTTGACGCCCCCTCCCCCCTTTTTCAAACGCTTCATAACTGCTTTTAGTCGGTCTAAATGTTCTTTATGTGACGCTCTCGTGATGAAGATGTCGTCCAATTAGGCACAAACACCTGGCAGTCCAGCGAGCACAGTATCCATGAAGCATTTGAATATTGAGGATTACGCTGAAACGCTGAATGGTAGCCGCTTCACTGCGTACAATCCTTTACCTGTATTGATGGTGAGCATCTGTGAAGTGATCTTGTCAACATGCAGCTGTTGAAAAACCTGTGTTAAATCAATCTTGGCGGGTATCTTTTTCACTATGAAGAGTTGTAAGCAATTTTGCTGCCGTTGGCTTCGTACTCGCACTCACGGTGCTTCTGTATACCCCGCACAACCGCAAAGATTCATTCTTTTTCTCATCACTACCACGGGCGTAGTGGGCTACCGAGGCATCAGGGGAGTCAATTATGCTTTGAGCCTGAAGCTTGTCGAGTTCGGGACAGTGGGAATCGCGTAGAGTAAATGGCACTTTCCGGCACTTCAAAAAAATTGGGTGTCGCGTCTTCAGCCAAGTCGATAGATACAGGTGGGCCTGAAAGTCCAATGAGAATATGGTCGAACACCGCAGAGAACATGGCTAAGGTGTCGTCAGTAGTTCTTCCAGTGAGATTGTGGAGCTCATGTATCGTAACTCCCAGTTTTACAAACAAATTTCTTCCTAACAAACTGGCTTCCACTCCTTCAGCCATGAGCAACGGTAGTTGAGCTTTGTTTTTGAAAGCAACATCAATGAGGATGGAACCCTTGATGTCTAAACATTTTCCTGACTATGTCACTTGAGCAAGCTTGCCTTCTAGTAACACCGAGGCGTCCTAAGACCTGAGGCGAGCAAAATAAGCTCTACATATTATCGAGAATGCCGCTGGCGAGTCGACTTCCATCTTGAGGGGCTGACCAGACAATAGAAACGTCACGACGAACCTAAGTGTGGTTGTCAGCTGTAGTTTCATATGAAAAATTGTATCAGTCATCATGTTCTTCGAACACTTCGTCTTCCTCTTCTAAACAATGACTTCCCTGGTACGTATGTGCTGCAGCCTTTCAGGGAGACAAGTTTTGGCGATGTGACGCATTTTACGGCAGATGTTACACTGCATTTTGAAGAAATACTTTTGGCCTTATAATCTGCTAGACATCGGAAGCACTGGGACGGCTTGCTTTTATAGTACTCCTGAAAATTTTGACGATTCACATTGAAAACGTCAGCCGGCTGCTGACTGCCTTGTACCTGCCTCTGCTGGTCTTTTGCTAATTCACCCGTTAGCAGGCTTTCTTAACGTTAGCTCACCCTTTACGAGAAACTGGTGTTGAAGATAAGTATCGTGGGCTCCCTATACTAGTCTTTCTCCAAGCATTGCTTCAAAAGATAGCCTTGTGCTCGCTTCTTGAAATTGGACCGACGCCCTACCACCAGACGCTTCCAGTCCCATCGTCGTGGAGTCTATGTTTCCAAAGTTGATGTCCTTTGCGAAGGTTCACAGAGCTGTCACATAATCTTTGACGAAATCATTGGGAATCTGGTCTCATTTCCAGAAACAATAACGTCCAAGTCACTCAGACGCCGCGGGATCGAAGTGCTGGGTGACTAGCTTGATTATGTCCAGCAAATTACCCCGCAAGGCTTTTCTGGGGCCAACCGTTTCGTAGGTTGTTTACCACAAAGCGTGACAAGCACTGCTCGCTTCTTTGACAATTCTACTATGTCGTTGGCTGCATAGTAGATCTCCAGCGCTATACGCAAGAGGACTAGTTGGGGCCGAACACAAATAGTAGTATCTTGCCTTAGGGCATCGTCTTCAAGGTGAACCTGCTTCGAGGAGTATTGTTTTCTCGTCGCCAGTATTATACATTCCTTTTATTGCATTTCCAGAACAGTTAATGCAGTAGCCTGGTCACTAGCTCAGAGTCCCCGACGGCACCACCTTGTTCTTCTCGTGTTCACTCTCTTGTCCTAAAGCTGATACATAATAATTTGGTTATTAAATACGAGGCATTTTATGTGACCTTGGGTGGATTTGAGCGTATCCATCCATCCATCCATCCATCCACCCCCCAACCCACCCAACCACCCACCCACCCACCCACCCACCCACCCACCCACGGTCCGTCCGTCCGTCCGTCCGTCCATCCGTCCATCCGTCCATCCGTCCATCCGTCCATCCATCCATCCGTCCATCCATCCATCCGTCCATCCATCCATCCATCCATCCATCCATCCATCCATCCATCCATCCATCCATCCATCCATCCATCCGCCCGCCCGCCCGTTCGCCCGTTCGCCCGTTCGCCCGTTCGCCCGTTCGCCTGCCTGCCTGCCTGCCTGCCTGCCTGCCTGCCTGTCTGTCTGTCTGTCAGTCTGTCTGCCTGCCTGCCTGTCTGTCTGTCTGTCTGTCTGTCTGTCTGTCTGTCTGTCTGTCTGTCTGTCTGTCTGTCTGTCTGTCTGTCTGTCATCTAGCTGCCTACGACTTTTAGCTCTACTGATCGTTTTGATAATGATATCGGTACCTAAATTGGCATGGCATAACATGACCGTATGACGAGCATAATTGATTACTCACAGCATCAAAATCATAATATGTATGCCATGAATATTATGATTTACATTTAATGGTCTTGCTGCTCTTGCGTTGGTTTTGTTCACATCACATATTCAAAAAGTGGTATATTATGACATAACTGCATGCCTAACATAAGTGACAGATCCTAACGGGGAAATCACGACGTACATGTCATGTAAGTCACGCTCATTATGCGCTCGCCCTCGTTTTGCTGGCTTCGCATATATCAAATTTCGTATTATGGGACGTGAATAGATGACAAAGGTATATGCAAACGTGATAATCATGACACGTGATTTATAAAACGTGACTACATGCCACGCTCATAATGCGCTCGCAGCCGTTTAGCTAGCTTCACATATACCATATTTGGTATTACGTGACGCGAACGGACGACGAAGGTAAATGACACGTCCAAACATGTTAATCATAGCATGCGTGTCATTACAACAAGACTACAGCCGAAGTTCGTGGTGCGCTCGCAGTTGTTTTCCCAGCTTCACATATACCAGATTTAGTGTTACGTAATGCCACTGGATGGCGATGGTATACTACTGGTGCAAACACGAGAATCATGTTATGCGTGTGATGTAAAAACATGACTACTTGCCACGCTCATGATGTGCTTGCGGCTGTTTCGCTAGCTTCTCATACAACAAATTTGGTATTACGCGACGCGAATGGACGACGAAGGTAAATGACACGTCCAAACATGTTAATCATGGTATGCTTGTCATGTAACTCATGCCTACATTCTATGCCTATAGTGCGCTCGCCTAATTTCGCTAGCTTCACATATGACAAATGTGGTGTTACATAACGTCAATGAATGACAAAGTATATGGCTGGTGCAAACATGGTAATCACGACATGCGTGTCTTGTACGAACATGACTATACGTCACGCTGGTGATGCACTCACGGCCGTTTTGCTAGCTCCGATATAGCAAACTTGGTATCACGTGACGTGAATAGACGACAAAGGTAAATGACAGGGCGAAACACGATAATCATGATATGCATGTCATGTAAAACGTGACTACACGCTATATACGCTCATAGCGTGCTCGTGGCTGCTTTTCTAGCTCCACATATGCCCAATTTTGAATGATATGTGCATCATGTAAAACACGATTACATGCTGCGCTCAAGGCGCGCGCGCTTAAGGCTGTTTCGCTATCTCCTCTTATACCAAATTTGGCATCACGTGACGTGAATAGGACGACGAAGGTAAATAACACATGCAATAATGATAATATTAACATGCGTCTCAGTTAAAACATGACTACATGCTGTGCTCATAGCGTGCTCACGGCCGTTTTGCTAGGTCCACATGTACCAAAATTGGTATCACGTGACGTAAGTAGACAACAAAGGTAAACGACACGTTCTAAGATAATAATCATTAGATGGAAGTCATGCACGGCATGATTGTTGTTTGCGTCGTAACGTTGGGCTGATTTTAAAGGGACATATCAACCTTCCTTATTCATGCTTGGCATATTATCGATTGGCACTGTGCGTAAGATCTGCCATTTTGCTATTTCTTCAATTATGTTTTCAAATGGCGTGCAGTGGATGAAAGAATCATAGTAGGAGGGAATGCAGCGGAAGACATATTCTTACATAAAAAGAGTAACGAATAAATAAAAATTAACAACAAAAACAGAAGAGAAAAAAAATATCGTTATGTGAGCGTAAGAGTATGTCTCCGAACGTTGTTTCGGTGCGATAGGCATCATTGAGCTGTGAAAGCTCATTCTACAACGACATTGGGTGTTGAAAAAAGGATTATTAGGAAGGAAGCAACAGGATATGGCAGAGGAAAGGCAGGGTTGTTAACCAGTCTAGAAGGACCACGGGTATCATGAGGGAAATGAGTGGTAGAGTATTAGATACGGCCAGATGGAAGAGGTACCGCACACACACAAAACCACAATTTGTGGTCATCATAATAGCATAAGTCTATATTAGCCGGTGTAAGTCTTCAGCCTTCAAGTAGTTGAGCACCGCCTTCGTCGCTTTCACGCGCGCTGACCTCTCAAGTCGACATTCGAGAAGGGTCTCTGCCGTCATCGGTCTCTGACCTATGCGAGATAGAGAAGCAGTCGCTAGATACGTTCTCTTTGAATAGTAGCGATGTCAGCAGCAGATGTGCTGTGATGCCTCCTCGCTACCACAGTTGTCGCAAGCAGGGTTGTCAGTCATCTCGATTCGAAAGGAAGAAGACTTTGTGAAAGCCACTCTCAACCATAAAAGGTACAGTGGAGTGGCATCGTTTCGCCATTGTCCAATAGGTGTCTGAAGACTGAAAGTTTTCGGGCAGTGGTTCCGCAGTCAACTTGCTATATTGCAGGTAAGAAAAGTGATTACTTGTGTGAACACTAGATGTTGGCTAGCAGCATCGGCCCTCTAAAAGGGTACTGCGTCTACTCTTGAAAAGCTAATCAGCATTGAAGGAAGTGCCAGGGCACCTGAAGTGATACGTGGCCGATATATGTTTATCCTTAAGCAAATATGTGCAAGTCGAGTGCTCTTAATTGAACATCGTTACTTTTCATTTCTCAGCGGAACCCTCATTTGTCAATTTAAGCACCAGATTGTTATTATGGAAACATTCTGGTGAGTTATCAGATGTTCTGCGGGAGTTTTAACCTTACGGTGTATTATGCAACCGTCAGCGAAAAAACGGGTGTTTGATGTCATATAAAATCGGAGGTCCTTATTGCAGAAGTGAAATAATAAAGTACCCTTGGACGCTGTTTTGTGAAACACGAAAAGTAACGTTAAATAATGGGGATGGGGTAATTTAGACCGACGCAAACTGCTTGCGTGTGAATGGGAAGTTTGGAAGCCAAGATAAACCAAGAGAATCAAGAAGAGACAGTTTGGTATTTAAACAGTCATGTTTGGCACAAATGAATGCTTAGTAAAAATTGATATACATGCAGCCTGCCTGTGTGTTACAAGTTATATCAAAAATTAGATCACAGGCGAAATCTAGTTGTTGAATTTCACAGTGAAAATGCTTTCTGAAACTATATGCTGTTGATAATGAAAGCAACGTTTACTTTCTAAGAGTTGGCCACTTTAAGATGCAATTATATTGTAAGCACAATATTCACAGCATTTGACTTTCATCTTTTTCATCTGTATATATTCATCACGAGGAACGCCGTCGTCGTTCGAAGTGTTGATCAAGTAATTCAGCATAATAAACGCCGTTGCGACCCCAACTTGCAGGGTAGTGGAGGCTGCTTCGATCCCCAAGTCCTCTCCGACGGCATGTTTCCTTATAGCTTCGTTCGGGTCGCCGCTTGCTTCCCCCGTCCGCTGTCATGGCTCAAGAAACGCTGCCCAGACAATCCAGTGTCTGCCCAACAAACCATTCCTGCCTGGATCGTCAACACCCGGCAGCGCGACCAAACCTCTGCAAGACAGTAGCAGCGTTGGGGTCGTGACGGCGTTTATTAGGCTGAATCGCCTGATCAGCGCTTCGAACGAGGACGACGTTCCTCGTGATAATGATTATATACAGGTGAAGAGGATGAAGGTCAAATGCTGTGAATATTGTGCTTACAATGTGTTCAAGTACCTCTCATGAAGTTCTGGTCAAAGATATCAGAGCGGTAGTTACTTAAATCACTTTTATTTCCAGATTCGAAGATGGCTATGATGTGGCCAATTTGCCGATTGCGTGTGAGTGCACCAGTGTATAATGACTGATCAAAGAGATCGCAAAAGAATAAACTGCAGGGCATTACTGTTAGTTTGAGAACATTATTGTTGACACCACCAGCACCAGGGCACTTCAAGATATTACTTACTGATGCGATACCATAGACTTAATTCAATACGATTCATATACCTATAAGTAGCGTCAGTAACACTACACTGTAAAAAATATCGAGTAAAAAGGGTGTCTTTTGTCCCACAACAATAAGCGCCATCAGGCTTGCGTGCGCTTCCTTTTTTGAAAACTCGGCGCTGGCCACTTTCCTACTGAGAATGCAATGTAACCCTTATAATGAGCATGTCGATCGTGACCGGAATGTACCGGGCGTGGCGCGATAGCGCAAGGATGGAACGCAATATAGACGACGAATATTGTTGTGGGACAAAAAGACGCACTTTTTACTCGCTCTTTTTTTTAGAGTGTAGAAATATTTGATCAGTCTTATTTATTGAATTCATGTGTAAACTATTGGTTTAAGACTTTGTCACATTGCTATTTCTTCAATGCAATTACCTTTGCTACGTTGTAGTGCTACGTTGGTTGGGCAGCAGGTCGGGAATATGACATACCAACATTTTTTTTAGACTATTAGGGACCAGAGAATATAGGTCATACGATCAGATTTTCTGTCCTTTACGAACGACCCGAAAACATGCTGTGTTGCGAGATTTTTGTTTTGACCAACATGCAAGAGTGTTTAGTCGCTTAGCTGTTTCTTGAAACAGCATTTCTTTTTTTTTTGTAAAGTATGCATTGATCCGCCATGCAAAGAATTGACACGTTGATTATGACTTATATGAGTGATGTATGAGCATACATTGGTGCAAGTAACTTGGGTTTTATAGCTGTCAAGTTTCAGTCGAGCGTCGGGAAATTTCGACCACCTGGGGTTCTTTAACGTGCACTCAAATCTGAGCATACGGGCCTACAACATTTCCGCCTCTATCGGAAATGCAGTCGCCATTGCTGGGCTTCGATCCCGCGACCTGCGGGTTAGCAGCCGAGTACCTTAGCCAGTAGACCACCACGGCGGGACCCTGACGAGTTCTTAGATGAACTGTTCTGATGAAACAGTTCAAGTATTACGTGAAGAAATTTTGTGGTGAATTTTGTGGCAATAAATTCACAATATTCACCCCTTGAGGTGAAGTGGGTTTGAAGAGTATGCCAATCACATAGCCCCATGTTTGCCGTATTGATCGTTTTACTCGCTCACATGTGCTCAACAGAAGAGAATTAATGTTGATCTATTTCAAGTTAGTGACTGTTGACATAGGAGGTGTCGATAAAAGAATATAGTGAACAAAACAGGATAGCCAAAACAAGCAGCCTGCGATCACATACGCGAAGACGCGCACTGATGAGGCTGGAATTTATTCAGCACTATAGTGAAGCGCGTCACCAGGTATATGAAAAAACACTGCGTCTGAACACTTTTATCGTGCACACAAGGTGTTGGCTGAGATGAAACTTTTGAGTCACGAGGTGGCGAATAGTCGGGAACATGCGGGGACATTCGCGTTAGCATGCTTCTCGGCGTCTACGGCTGCAGTGTTACCCACTTTCTCGTGTTCGGTGATATAGTCCATGTAAGAATTCAAAGACAGTGTGGTTGTACTTTTGTTTCAACGGCATTCACATGAAATTTTAGTGGTGGAAAAAAGAGGGCTCGTAGTATTTGTATTGTGGTGCTAATGGGTTTAGGACGCCTACTGAGGAAATTGCAAAATACCTAAAGCTAAAAAAATGATGCCTGGAACATCTTTAAAAAAAACTGCGGACTTGTGAAGTAGCGCTGGTGAAGATAATAATATTTATTCTACACTACCAGTTTTTTTCAGTGAACAGTACGACATAAAACTATTTTACCTATAGGGAGCGTTACCTGAGCAAGTGGCACCGTCTTTCGAGAGTAAACGAAACGAACAGGCGGGCTGCGTACATGAATCAGTGCTGGACCTTACTGAAGTTGCTTTTTTAGGCTTGCCCCGCCTTTGTGTAATTTTGTTGTCTTTGTAATCTTCGGCGTTGTTTACCAACGCGCCCAATTCATGGACGCGTTGTATCCATGCTTTCATCCATGCTTCATATTTTGATTATTACTTTCTTTCATCTTATTTGCGATATTGATGAAAAAATACTCTAGTTCGAGCTCATATTATATATTTGTGTTGGAAATTGAAGAGCTGAAATCGCTTGGGGTTTTTAGGGGAGAGAAAGGCATATGCCAGCCATGCTGTAAGTTTCATGTCCGTGAAGCCTAGAGCTGATATTATGGTCCCACAATAGGGTCTCTTGTTCGCGGCCTGTTTACGGCGCTCTTCAGGCAACATGATTCGCCGCCAGACACCAGACGCCGCCATTCACGCGCATCACAGCAACAGAGGAGCTGCGTAGTGTTTGAGCGTGGGTTCCCGCAGTGTGTCTGAAAAGATGACAGTCTCAAATCGGGACGGCCGCGGCGTGAACGAGATGACAGGGCCGACATCGCTGCCCCTCCGCTTGACGGTGGCAGCAATGTCGCTGTCATTAGGGGTGCGTCAAGATCTCCGCGTCGTATGCTAGTGTGCTGTTTGGATGTATGTCATACTTGAAATTATCATTTCTTTGCGGTAGAATAGAATTAAAAAGAATGAGAGAAAGAAAAAAAAGAAAGAAAGAAAGAAAGAAAGCAAGCAAGCAAGAAAGAAAGAAAGAAAGAAAGAAAGAAAGAAAGAAGGAATGAAAAAGCACGAATCTGTCAAGCTTTGTCCGTCGCAAAGGTTGTACTCGCATATTGGCCGACGCGAGCAATCGGTACTTATAGGCGCAATAAATTGACTCAGTTTTTGCTCCGTCTCGGTGGCCTAGCGGATAAAGTACTCGGCTTCTGAACCGCAGGTCGCGGGATCGAATCTCGGATGTGGTGGCTGCACTTCCGATGGAGGCGGAAATGCTGTAGGCCCGTGTGCGCAGATTTGGGTACACGTTAAAGAACCCCAGGTGGTCAAAATTTCCGCAGCCCTCCACTACGGCGTCTCTCATAATCATATCGGGGTTTTGGGACGTTAAACGCCACATATCAAACAATAAAATCGAGTGAATTCGATGGAGTATATGGGAAGCTTTGTACGTATGTGGTATGTCACACAGCTTAACGAGGAATGACATTTTCGAACCATTGAAACACTACAAAAGAAGATTGACATGCGGCAAAAATTGGTACAAGAATGTGGCACCGATGACACATACGACATGCAACAAGAGCCTACACATATGGACAATGTATGTTCGCATAGTGCGCATGTACTTAAGCTTCTAGACACCCTCGTGCATGCAAACCTTATTTTAAATAAAACGAACGCATCTAAACTGACGCATTTGGCACGCGGATGTCGTTATCAGCCTCCCACGTGTCGTGTGGCTTGTGCGCCTGACTACAAGTGACTGATTGATTGATTGATATGTGGGGTTTAACGTCCCAAAACCACCTTTGATTATGAGAGACGCCGTAGTGGAGGGCTCCGGAAATTTCGACCACCTGGGGTTCTTTAACGTGCACCCAAATCTGAGCACACGGGCCTACAACATTTCCGCCTCCATCGGAAATGCAGCCGCCGCAGCCGGGAATCGAACCCGCGACCTGCGGGTCAGCAGCCGAGTACCTTAGCCACTAGACCACCGCGGCGGGGCACAAGTGACTGATCAAAGCCATGGAAGTACAAGGTCGCGAAAAAGTACGCATAAAACACTGCGACAACCACCGGGCAATAGTGTAACCCAGCCTAATATAGTGAGCACGATTCTGCCAGCAAACCTCCAGCTGACTTGGCTCGCGTAAATTCTACCAGATAATATATGCAATTTCTTCCGTTATTTGAAAACCTTCCTAAAGGGGCATTGACACAAAATTTCGTGGCCAAGATTATAATTGATATGTAGTGTACCACTATATGATTATGAGAGACGCCGTAGTGGACGGCTGCAAAAAATTTGACCTTCTGGCGTTCTTTAACCTGCATCCAAAGCTGAGCGCACGGGCCTACAGCATTTCCGCCTCCAACGAAAATGCAGCCGCTGCAGCCGGGATTGGATCCCACGACCTGCGGGTCAGCAGACAAGTACCTTAGCCACTAGAGCACCACGGCGGGGTTGCGGTTCAGATAGCCTGCGGGCTCGATTCCCAGAAACGTATGTATATTATCTGCAAAATGTCAACAGCGAATATAGCTGGGAGGGTATTTTAAATTAATTTAAAAGTTTGCGTGATCCCTCGACTGCATTGTGCCAGTGACACCCTTGAAGGAGACGCTTTGTTCCCGCAGTCTATATTTATCGGCGGCTCGTTGCGAGTGCGTGGCCGTAGCACACGCTAGAAAGTTTTGTGCTGGCCACATTGCAGTCCTGTTTTCTATTCGAAAGTATTCTTGATGTTGACCGTGCGGAAGTGTGTCACAGCTCTGCGTGCTGACGTGGGGAAGAGCTGCACACGCAAAGTGGCTATAGTTGCACCCCTTTTTCGGAGATCTCTCCAACTGAAACTGATGGATAACGAGGGGCCTGTAATTAATTTCTCGTCGTGTGCTGCAGCAAACTATGTGCTATGACTAACAGGCCTCTGCGTGCTGACGTGGGGAAGAGCTGCACACGCAAAGTGGCTATAGTTGCACCCCTTTTTCGGAGATCTCTCCAACTGAAACTGATGGATAACGAGGGGCCTGTAATTAATTTCTCGTCGTGTGCTGCAGCAAACTATGTGCTATGACTAACAGGCCTTCAGTAACACATTAAAGCAGTAAAACGCGAGGCCGAAATTTTTGTGTCAGTACGCCTTTAGTGGCTTTTGTGTTTAAGAAATTCTGCCGAAGGAAAGAAATATAAAGATCAGGGCTTGTTTGCTTTGCTAGACACAATAATAATGAGAACTAACAGGTAATGAAAATATTGTGAATAACGTAAAACATATACCTTACCGCCACTACACTTCAATTCAGTTATTCTAAGCGCTCACCTATATTGTAGGTGTATACTTGTTTGTACTATTCTAATTCGTGTGTGTTCTGCATTTGGAACTGCAAAATTATTTTAAGAGGAACTGCGGATTTGTGAAGTAAGGCAGCTAGTGTGGCGCAGAAAACAATAACCTCTGTAGTTTGCAGGCAAACAAGGAAAGTGGTTGTGGTATGGTACAAAGAGGAGCTTTTAACAAAAAGGTGGAGATGCTTTCGAAGATGTGCTCCTGTACTTGCGGTAGTAGCAAACATGGGTGCCAATAAAGCATTGTGTCTGCTATATCTCTAGCAACACCAGTGCGGTATATTCCATATATACCGATGGTATGTGGCAGAACTTACGTTGAATAAACGCGACAATGCATAAACGACCTAGTTAGGACACATCTTGTTGCTCATATGAACTCCTGCATCGACTGTGCACCTTAGTTTTATGATACGCTGAACTTGGCAGAAGCAAAAATGAAAACGCGTAGCTTGCTTTGGAAGTAATTGTCATGGGGAAAAGTGGAGCTGATTTTTCAGCGATACCTCTATTTTTTTTTGCATGCCACCGAATGTGAATTTTTGCGTACACCTTTTGGTTTCAATATCGTGTTTTACATCTGCAATATGGCACTACGTGTGTGCATATATGGGTTGCGGTGTGACATTTGTTATGGTTCATTAGGTTTTCTTACGCATAAAATACGGAGCTGTGCGTGCGCATGCAATGCACGTAGTTTTTGGCATAAATATGCAATGCAGAGAAAAGAAAAACATCATTTGTCTGTTTCTTTCCTGGACCCGCCGTGGTGGTCTAGTGGCTAAGGTACTCGGCTGCTGACCCGCAGGTCGCGGGTTCAAATCCCGGCTGCGGCGGCTGCATTTCCGATGGAGGTGGAAATGTCGTAGGCCCGTGTGCTCAGATTTGGGTGCACGTTAAAGAACCCCAGGTGGTCAAAATTTCCGGAGTCCTTCACTACGGCGTCTCTCATAATCATATGGTGGTTTTGGGACGTTAAACCCCACAAATCAATCAAATCATGTTTCTTTCCTGACCTCTTTTCGTTTTTTCGTATTGTTTGAGTCAAAAGTTCTCTTCTTAATTACTATCAATTTCGTGCATGCAGACGCTTGCATACAGCGCGGGCGTATATATGTGACTGAAAGGCGCTGATTAGTAGCACACCAGTTGAAACTGAAGTGGCGGCAGCCGCGACTTGTGCCGCTGGCGGTGCATTCATTCTATAGTGTCCCTGTATATGCAGCCGCAGGTAGAAGAGAAGTGCATACTTTTTACATGCGCCGCTCGCACCTCTATTCGGCGAGTGCCGTCACGTTGAGCAAAATGACGCCATGCTTTCGATTTTGCCGCGGCGAATTCAAAAGTATGAACATGACGACGCTGTGCCCACACCGACTTGTTTCCGTAAGCTCCATTGCCACTAAATATTTGAACAGAGACGCAGTTACGAATAGTTGTCAATAACTGATGCCACCTTGTCAGTCCAGCGTAACCGTACGCGCAATTTTAGTCTGGCGATGGCCACTGATCGGCTCGCTTAAGCGGTCAAATCCACCCTTACGATTAGCGACCACATGGGCATGAACTTTTTTCAAAAGCACTCAAAGTTGACGCCTCCCAGCCGGGTGAGACAACGTTGTGAGCATGTAGAAAATAATCGCATCATTCTTAGTTGCAAGGTGAAAATCCCCTTCTGAGCTGTCCGATGCATGATAAAGCTCTGGTGGTAGGATTGCCCTTCAATGTAGTAGATTTGAGCAGGCTACAAAGTTTTATAAATCATCACATTCATCATCGTAAAATGACGCACTTTCGCTGCAAGCCCAGCCTTGTAGCTTCACTAAACGCCCTGTGTTCACGTTGGGAACACCTGAACGAATTTGACGTTTTAGTCGCTAATAAAGTGTACTTACCTTCGTGACACTTAGCTGCCAATTACAGGAGCATTGGTTCCCTTGTTTTGCGTATGAGTCACAGGTACATGGGGCCTTGGGGTTGAAAGAACGCTGCAAAGTTGCTGTCGTACGTGTTGTTTTGGCCGTGAACGCAATGCTCGACAATGTATAGCCACATGCAACTTCGCTGTAAAGTGCAGTCTTGCTCAACGCGTGCTTAGAGTAAGTCAGCGACCTGTCGCCCGTTCCTGAGCATCGCGCCGTATGTGTTTGTTTTATGCGCTATGAGTAGCTTCACTGCAGAGCCGTTGAACACAATGGTGGACCTATGCGCAACTCTGCTCCCGTAGTGAGCATATACAGTAGCTATAATTGGTGAGGTGGATTGTGGCGTCACTTCTAGGTACTGCACGTTTCCCATACACCGTAATAATCAGCATTTATTTACGTTGCTTCCTTATTGTAGCCGCAGTAAGAAGCATTTACTTCGCGCTAAGTTGAAGACGTGTACTTGCTTATTTAGTCAATACGGTCAACGTCTATGTGCAGTTGTGGGTTACGTATCTGTACATTTATTATCACATTTCGCAATGCAAGAAAACAACACTATAGGGAAAATTTTAACAAAAACAGTGCGTCGCGAAGAAAAAAATGCAGAAGAGTTGTAAAGCACAAGCTTTGAATACATGAGCAATTCAATACAGAAAGAGCGAGGTCTGCTTAAAGAAGGCAGGAACAACTAACGCATTATATCAATGGGCAAAAAATGCGCTTTTTATAACATACAAAGAAGGTTGCGCTGAACATAGCCAAGGAATACAACTCACACAGAAGAAACTAAATGTGGTGCCAATGATATTATTATTATTACCAACAAAAATGAATCAAGGGATTGCTGGCAGATTCGCAATCGCATTCGTGAATAGAGAAACAGTTGTCCATGACACAACTTTATCGCGAAGGGAGTTCCAATGAAGTATTGCTCGAGGAAAGAATGCTTTTTGGGAAGTAGTGGTCTTACATGAGAATTTCTGAAACTTCTTGCTATTGTTCGACCGCGTTATTCGTAATTTTTACGGTTGAATACATTGGCCTTTACACCAATTCTTATTTTATAGAAATATATATCATAAAATAGGTTCAGTCTTTCATAGGTGCACCTGAGTTTTTAGGGTACTAAGTTGGAACTTTCACGGAGATATAAAGGGGACGTGCGCTTACTCTAAGCGGTGTAAACAAATTCCAGGAATTTTTTACTGCGAATTCGAGACTTTTCATCATTTGCTAATGTAGGAGACTCCCATACAGGTGCAATTCATAGTTGGTCGTACATACGTTTTGTACGCCAACATTTAAATTTTTTTGCTAGTCTTGCCAATGAGTCTTCGTAAGTATCCGAGGGTTATGATAACCTTTTCTGTGTGTATACTATGTGTTCGTTCCCCCTTAAGACGAAGTTAATTATAACACCTAAATATTTGTATATAATAAAGAGAGATATACTCTTATTGTTGATACAATAGGTGAAAGGCATTTTTTTTGCGGAAATCTCATTGCGGCAGTTCTTTTCAATGATTGTACAGCTGTCATGTGAAACACAATGAGTATTTCATATCCGGGCATTTGTTTAAGGTTGTGGGATCGTTAGGGTAATTGAAGCTATAGTAAAGAATGCAGATGTTTTAAAAAGTCCTATTTTAGCGGGTATGCCACTGACTACATCATTAATAAATAGTAAATACAGAAGAAGGCTAGGAATGGATCCTTGTGGTATCCCGGAGTGGACTGGTTTTAGGGTGGAGCCTACGTCATCTACAGAAACACTTTCGTGCCTATTGATAAAGGTATGCCCGATTCTATGCAACTAAAAGATCTTTTAGATGTGAAGCGGTTTTGACGAGCCTGTGTAACACTCTCCCTCCATGTGTCCGTAAGAAGGCGCCGCAACGTGCTCCTCTCGCCGCAGGTGTTGTAGCAGTGAAATATAGGTCACACAACAGCTGCGCGTTGATGTCACGCTCCCCTCGCTTTGTGCGCTGACGTCGCTCTATCTTCTCACCTGCCGCGCTCGCCGCAGCGCCCGCAGCCGCCGTCTTGCGCGTTAACCCGCAACAACGCCTATTCCGATGGAGGCGGAAATGTTGTAGGCCCGTGTGCTCAGATTTGTGTGCACGTTAAAGAACCCCAGGTGGTATAAATTTCCGGAGCCCTCCACTACGGCGTCTCTCATAATCATATAGTGGTTTTGGGACGTTAAACCCCACATATCAATCAATCAACAACGCCTAAACGAGTCTCCTAAAGCTCACCGCAGCACTCGCGTTTGCGCCGTTCAACCCGTCACGCCCCCCGTGCGCAACGCCTCTGCTTCTCATTCCGTCAGTATTCTGTTTGAGAAGATGGTGAAATCTTTAGGATTGGTTTTACTTTTGTAAGCAACTGCAGATGGTAAACGCGATCGAATGCTTTTTTTTCAAAATCAATAATAGTGAAAAGATTGCCAGGCGTGCGTGGAACGCACAGCGCAGTGAAAACGAAAGCATAAAGAGCGGCCTTTCAGAGCCTTTTCTAAACACTCTATGGGTAAATGCTAGAAGTGCACTTGCTGAGTATCCAGTACGTAATAAATAATTTATTTTCTTCTGTGCAGTAGGCCGGCATTGATTATGCTATCGTTCGTCATTCTCAGGAGAAGCGTGGTATCCGCTAAATAATTGCAATGGATGTTGTGCAAATTTTGTGTTGCAATCAGCGGCTTACGATGATCAATTACACTTAAGTGGGTATGTGGCACAGTTGATAGGTGATGAAGAACAAGCCTTTGTGATGTGTTGGAGCATTGGACGGCCTACTCGTTATGCGATTCGCGTTGTGTGACGCTTGGTTCTTTCTTTATTGTTCTAAAACGCGGTATTACTCATAATACCGCTATTCATTTCTCGGCATCAAGCCTGTCAAATCTAAATTTGCGAACGAGTCCAGAGCAGCGGCGTGGATCAGTAGTGGAGTACTGGGCTGACACACATTGCTGTCGGGTTCGATTCCGACCATTTCACTACTCTCTGGTGCTTTGCGTTTTTTTCGTGCAATATTAGTTACGGACACCGGTGGCAGCGGCATACAACTACGGCACCGTGCGTAACCCGTGTTGTGATCTCATAGCAGGTTTCGCTGTCAAAGGAGGGACAAGTATATCAACAAAGCTATAGAGCAAATCAACACAGGTAGTTGTTATGTAGATGGGAAGATAAAAGATGAATATCTGCGGGCAGAAACCGAACCAGCGATCTCCGAATAAAGCGTCCGATGCTCTATACCTACTAAACTACCATGGCTGAAACTTCACCCTTCCCCCACACACCTTATGGGGTTTGCAAGTTCATTAAACGTAGAAGCGTTAGTCAGCTCTGCCTGTTGCCATTACACCGAGTGCGGGGCACTAATTTTTTGCCTATTGTCATCACGTCGCACGTAATATAATTACGATCTGGCAGCTGACCAATTATCTCTCGCATAATGCTCGTTATGTTCCGTGTTATTAGAAGGTCGCAGGGTTGGTTCCTGCTGAAGGCAGGTTATTTTTTTCGTCCACTTTTTAGATGCGGAGCATCTAATACTCGAGGCTTGTAGTGCGGCGCCGTCCGCAAGCTTCCTCCTCCTTCTTCCACCATCTGTGCATCCCTTCCTCCTCTACACACCGCGTGCGCTTCTCCTCTTCACGAACATTCGCTAGCTGTATAATGTAGCGCGCATGCGCCGTCACGCTTCGAGAACATCGGCAGCTGACGCGCGCGCATGCGCCGTCGCGCTTCGAGAACATCGGCAGCTGACGCGCGCATGCGCCGTTGCGCTTCTCCCCCTTCTCGAACATTCGACAGCTGACGCGCGCATGCACCGTCACCCACCATCTGTGCCGCGCGCGCTTCTCCCCTTCGAGAACATTCTACAATTTTCCTGATTCTCCAGTGGACGCGCTTGCGCCGTCGCGCTTCGAGAACATTCAACAGCTGACAGTGCATGCGCCGTCGCGCTGTATATATACTCAAGGTCGGCGCTCGCTCGCTTAGTTGCCGCTCGTCGGTTGGTTTGTACGGCGCGTCGACGTCCAAGGTCGCGGTGAAATGAATTCCAACGAATCCACAAACAAAATGATCGACGTCCCTTCGACCAGCGCCGCCCTTTCGCATACGTGTGTACGTGTTCACTCATTTAACACCCCCTCCTACAACCACGTTAACCAATTCAGCCATCGACCCAGGTAAGTCGCAATTTAACACCCCATTTCACAACCACGTTAACCAATTTAGCCATCGACCCAAGTAAGTCGCACTTTAACACCCCGTTAACCAATTATATGCTCCGCATCCTCCCCAGTGTTCCCCCGAGGGAAGCTGCGGGCAATTTTTTTTCTTCACATTTATACTACAATTAGCTCGAACAGAAAGTCGGCAGATCCCACGTACCTCGGGAATTGACTTAATATTTTTAGTGAGCGACAAGTCATGCAATGATGCTGAATATATGTACAAATGTTGCACACCAGACATGTTGAAGAGATGTTGTAGGCCCGTGTACTAGGATTTGGGTGCACGTTAAAGAACCCCAGGTGGTCGAAATTTCCGGAGCCCTCCACTACGGCGTCTCTCATAATCATATGGTGGTTTTGGGACGTTAAACCCCACATATCAATCAAGAGTTGCAGATGTGTATAGAACATGTTTGCGCTTGCGCAACGATAAAGGCAGGACCATGAGTAATAGCAACAACACCAGAAGTGATAAGGTCAAATGAAGCGCAGGTGCTTGCGAGGATTGTAGCTAAAAGACATTGCTACATAAATAAACTTCAGTGCATGGCACCTAACTACACTGAGGGGAACAGCGCAAAAAAAATGGAACGGGAAAAGATTGAACACATTCTCCGTCGCGTTTTTTGCGCTGTTCCCCTCAGTATCATGCACCAACTATTCCTTCAAGAATCCTAACTACAACTCACGTTACCTGGATGTGACGGGGCCCCGCCGTGGTGGTCTAGTTCCTAAAGTACTCGGCCACTGACCCGCAGGTCGCGGGATAGAACCCCGGCTGCATTTTTGATGGGGGCGAAAATACTGTAGGCCTGTGTGCTCAGCTTTGGGTGCACGTTAAAGAACCCCAGGTGGTGGAGCTTTCCGGAGCCCTCCACTACGGCGTCTCTAATAAGCGGCGGCTGGGCGACGGCGAACGCGAAGGGCTTCGTTGTGTCCACCGGGTTCCTATCAGGTAGTCGGCGATGTCACGTGGTCGTTCTCCTGGCTGTGGACGCGGTGCATTGACGGCGAAGCCACGCAGTCCCATCTGTCGGTACTGGCAACGGCGGTATGTGTGTCCGGCCTCGCCGCAGTGGTAGCAGAGCGGGCGATGGTCAAGGGTGCGCCACTCGTCAGTCTTCCTCGGTGCACTGCGCTGGGCCACTGGCGAACGGTATGACGTCGGTGGGGGTGGTGGCGTCTGTCGACTGAAGTGCGATGGGGTGGCGTTTTGGCGTGCACGGGGAGGAGCGTTGCGGCGCAGTGCAGCGGCGCAGCTCATAGCTTCCGGCTCGGGCAGCGGTGCTTGGGGAATTTGAAGCGATTGCCGAACTTCTTCTCGCACAATGTCGGCGACCGAATCCACTTGAGGCTGCGCCGAAGGCAACAGATTGCGCAGCTCTTCCCGCACGATCGCTCGGATCGTTTCACGCAGGTCTCCGGAGTTACTGGCTTGAGCAGCAGCGCAGTCTGCAGTCAGGCGACGATTATACTGTCTGGTGCGCATGTCCAGTGTCTTTTCGATAGTGGTCGCTTCGGCTACAAATTCTTGGACGGTGTTCGGTGGGGTTCTCATCAGTCCCGCGAAGAGCTCCTGTTTGACCCCTCGTATGAGGAAACTAAATTTTTTTTCTCAGGTATGTCTGGGTCAGCGTGACGGAATAGTCGGGTCATTTCTTCTGTAAAAATGGCGACATTTTCATTTGGTAGCAGAACCAGGGTCTCTAATAAAGCAGTGACCCTCTCTTTGCGAACGACGCTCGCGAACGTTTGTAGGAATGCGCCGCAGAAAACATCCCACGTTCGGAGCGTGGACTCCCGATTTTGGAGCCAGGTCCTTGCGGTGTCTTCCAAATAGAAGAACACACGACGAAGCTTTTCGTCATGGTCCCAGTGGTTAAAGGCGGCCACATGGTCGTATGTTTCTAGCCAGGACTCCGGGTCTTCGAATGATGACCCATGGAAAATTGGTAGTTCTCTGGGTAGATGCATGAACATCGTGGGCTGGGACGCTACGGTTGTCATTGTCGCTGCAGTCGCGGTCATGGCCTTGGTCTTCCGCGCCTTGTCTTGTAGAAGCCCGTACTCCGGTGGTAGCCCTTGCTGTCGGCGGCTGGTTCGCTGCTCCTGGTTGGCGTCGGTGTCTTCTCCGCGACGTGGGCTGGGTTCATGGCTTGACGGGGGCGTCCGGTACATGAACGAAGCAGCACCTCCACCAGATGTCACGGAGTCGTGACGTGGCCGAAGACAGGAGACTTCGTGTTGGGATTTAACTGTTTATTTGGGCGAACCTGTGCCCGGTAAACGGAAAGTCCAAATACACAAGGCAGTCTTGCACAGATAGCAGTCTCGGACTGACAGCGGCGAACGGACGTCGGCCTTCGATCAACGACTGACAAGCGGCGAAGCGCGTCGGCATTTATACTCTTGCCGTCGAATGTTCTAGCGTTATCGCTTGCGGTGGCGTAGGCGCCAGAACAATCTGTACCGTCCGCACAGTGGGCGTGATCTTATCGAAATGATCTACTACAGTCCGGAACCTTCTAGAAAACTGCAGGCGTGGTTTGCGCTGAGAATCGTGTGGTGTTTCGGGTCGATAACAAAAACTTGGGAAATGGAACGTGGCATTATGATGGTTTTGGGACGTTAAACCCCCCATATCATTAGATGTGAAGGGTGTATCATAGGTGTACAACTATGGCCACATCTCTGTAAAGCACACGAGCAGCTGGCTTTTTCTCTGTAAGGCAAAACCTTTTGGCTGTTTCGGGTTCCGACGTGCTCAGCTTTACTACTAGGTCACGCATGCTCCAGACTAGCCACACCAGAGCCCGAAACTGCCTCAAACTGCACCACGCAGAGCGAAAAGTGGATGCTCGTACTCTTTTCAAAGAAGTGACCGCGGCTGTACCCATGTAATGTTTATAAAGTTGAATGACCAGTACTGCAGCCACAATTTACGTTTCAGAATATTAGGGTCTCTTTGAAAAGTAGTTCCAAGACCTGGCGTGGTTCTGTGGTAGATTGTTCGCACTTTATTCCCGCTGGGAGCCTGACATTTATTCTTGGCATTCGTAGTATCAACACTGGCGATGAACGGTTTGCCCAGCCGTGGTGTCTAGTGTCTAAGGTATTTGGCTGCTGACCAGCAGGACCAGTAGGTCGCGGGATTAAATCCCGGCTGCGGCGGCTGCATTTCCTAAGGACGCGGAAATATTGTAGGCCCATGGGCTCAGATTTGTGTGTATGTTAAAAAACCCCAGGGGGTCGAAATTTCCGGAGCCCTCCACTACGGCGTCTCTCATAATCATATGGTGATTTTGGGACGGTAAACCCCACAAATCAATCAGCAATGTACGGTTTTTCCTAACGCTCACGCGTTCAAATTGCCCATCTGTGTTCTCGTTGTTCATGGGTAGATATCAAGTGTCAATCACCCGTGGCACATTTTTATCTGCCACTAGTATGCGGACTAGTGGCAGATGACCGCCCACGGGTATGTGCCACTATCTGGCGAGAAAATTTGACGACGTAGGCGACAGGATTGTGACATTATTCATGTGTTGACTAGTGCGTCATATCTTCTTGAAACTATCTTTTCCTCTCCTACTAATTCGGTTCACGCCAAGTTATAGGGTTGATCGCGAGAGCACCCAGACGTAATGCTTCGCCTTTATTATCTCTTACACGTTTCTTGGCTTGTGGTCGGTCAGTTCTCAATATTATCGTTTCTAACAAAGAAAGCGAGTTGTTAGGTTTACCCTTGCTTCCTTTTTTTCCAAAATTGAGGAATATTAGGTGTTTTTGACTGTGCTTATCTGCACAGTCATGAATTGTATGAAGCACTTGTGTCGTAGCCTAGAGCTCTTTTCGGAAATCCTGCTACCTTGCGTCGATGATGTTGTTAGCCTCAAGGACGGCTGAAAAGTGTTCAAATGTTATGCGTTCAAGTAATTTGGCACGTGCTCACAACAACGATATAGGCCTGTAAGATGACACTAGTGACTTGTTTTCGGATTAAGGTATATGTATTATTTTTGCACATTTCCATTTTTTCTGAACTGCGCCACTGGACAATTATTTGGAAAATTTGAGTGTAAGATAATTGGTGCGCCGTTCCGCGTAACAAATAAGAAACACTTCGGGTATAGCACAAGTTCCGTGTGATTTTTTTTGTGTGCGTCAATGTGTAGCACCGACGAGCTCTCAAGAAACGCTAATCTTGTCTATAGGAGCCACGCTGTTTAGCGATGGAAAAAGAGGGGCGATTCTTTTGTCGTTTCTGAGCACCCAGCTGAACTGGTTGTTTATCAATATCTGCACTTCCGGTTGCATTTGTATTGTTTATAGAAAGAGTAAACGTAGTTTTATTTTCGGTGCAATACGATGCATAAACTTTGCAGGTGATAAAAAAGATAGAGAGAGAGAGAGATAAAGATGCAAGGAAAGGCAGGGAGGTTAACCAGACGCACATCCGGTTTGCTACCCTGCACTGTGGAAGGGATGAAGGAGAGAAAAGAGGTTGCAGAGAGATGAGAAGGTACACACAATCACGAGCACACTCGGGGGAGCACACACAGTCTACTGGCGGTCGCTCAGGTTTGTTGTCTTCAAGTAAAGTAGGAGTGCTTTAGTCGCTTTCTGCGCAACTGAGGCAGATGCCAAAGGTCCCAGAATTTTCTACACACAGAATGGTCTAGAGTCAAGTTGATTGAAAACCATCCGGAGCTGGCATCGCTGTGTGTCGTAGCAAGCGCAGCTGCACAGGACGTGTTCAATGGTCCCTTCAGCTTCGCAGTAGTCGCATGTAGAAGTGTTTGCCATACCAATGCGAAAGGAGTACACCTTTGTGAATGCAACACCCAACCAAAGGCGGCATAACAGTGTCGCATCGGAGCGGGAAAGTTGTGATAGTAGCTTTATCTTGAGCGAAGGATCCAACTCATATAAGTGACACCTTTGGTAGCTGGTAGACGACCAGAACGTGCGTGTAAGATCTCGAGCCAGCAGGTAAAGTTGTCTTGCTGCATCATTCCTTGATAGAGGAATCGGGACCACACGGGTTCCTTCATGGGTTGAGCGGGCTGCATCATCGGCTAATTGATTTCCGGTAATACCGATATGTCTAGGCAGCTGTTGATATATAATATCATGCCTTCGTGCTAGAGCTTCATGATGGCTATGTCCTATTTAATGTACCAATTGTTCATGATTCCTCCTACGCACGAAAAATTGCAAACACTGAAGTGCTGCCTTCGAATCACAGAATATGACCCATTTTTCAGGATGCTCTTGAACGAGATATTGTAAGGCAGCCTTTATAGCAGCAAGCTCTGATGCCGTAGATGTAGTCATATGCAACTACCTAAATTTGATTGTCATTGCTGTAGCCGGAATTACAGCGGCACCTGATGAGGTGCTGGACGAGAAGGATCCATCAGTGTATATCTGCGTTTGGTCCAAGTACAACTCATGTAATAATAGCAGTGTTACTTGCTTCAATGCTACTTTAGAATGATTGCTTTTCTTTTTGATACCCGGAGTTTCTAGACATACTTGCGGCTGGTCGAGGCACCACAAAGGACATGCAATTCTCGTAGCTAGCGTATATTCTGATGAAATGCTGTTTAGGTGCTTGGCTATGACGTCTGAAAAAGTAACACGTGGTTTTTTGGAGGATAGAAGGGCCAAGTGGTGGTCGGGGACACGGCTAGCATGTCGAATGTGCGCTCTCAGGCAATCCACAACTCTATATGTCCTGACCGGATGATCTTTGGCAGGCACGACTGTCGCAAAAGTAGAAGCGCATTGGGGCAGACCTAGGCAGATATGCAGCGCCTGACCCTGCGAATTCTCTGATGAAGGAGTATTGGATTTGCAAGTGTTAGTCAGTACCGGCAAGCTGTAGCGCAATAGACCCAAAAATAGATACTGTACAGCTGTAGCATGGAGGACACAGAAGTTCCCCATGCTTTCCCGCACATGAATTTCATTATATGCACAATAGATAACAGTCTTTTCGTCAAGTACGCACAATGCGGGCTCCGCGAAAGACTTCTGTCGAATATTATGCCCAGGAAAGGATGCCTCCGTGAATATTTGACACTCTGCCCATTGATGTAAACAGGGTATGGCGTCATTAGTTTGCGGGAAACCGCCATCAACGCGCACTTCACACTTGATATAGTCAGGCCTTGTTTCTGAAGGTAGGCTGTTGTGAGGTTGCTGCCCGCTGTATCGTGCACGCACCTGGGGGCGAGTAACTACAGCACTCCAGAAGCAAATATCATCGGCATATATGGATATGCACAGAGACTTTAGCAGAACCTCCGCTAGACCAATGAGGGGGGGGAGGGTAAACAACAAGAGGGAAGGCAGGGAGGTTAACCAGGCACATGCCTGGTTTGCTACCCTACGCTGGGGGAATAGGAAGGGGGCATGAAGATGAGAGAGAGATGGGAAAGAAGATAAAGAGAGAGAGGGAGAAAAAAAGGAGGATTATCAGTCAATCGGCTGGCGCGTATGCAGCGGTGGCACTACACAAAAGTTAAAGGTGGTCACATAGGCCTGTAGTCCTCAAAAAGCACAAGACAGCTTTGACTTCTTTTTGAGCCGACGAAAGGCGATGACGGTGTTCCAGTAGCATCTGCACAGAGAGTGGCCGATCGTCCAATTGTCGCCTTGCGTCCGAAAGCTTCTGTCTTTCAGAGGCAAATCGAGGGCAATGACATATCAGATGGTCGATGTCTTCTTTGGTGCAGCAGACGTCGCATTCCGCATTGTCGGTCAATCCGATGAGGGTTCTATATGCTTTTGTGAACGCAACCCCCAACCAAAGGCGACAAAGAAGTGAAGCTTCATGTCGACGAAGTCCCAATGAAGGTCGAAGTTCGAGTTGAGGGTTTATTTGGTATAGTCTCGTATGTCTTATGCTTGGGGTGTTCCACTCCTGCAGACTCAGACTACGTGCCAGGTGAAGAAGTTGCTGTGCAGCGTCAGTCCTTGACAAAGGAATCGGAAGGGTGTGTTCTTCTTGGTGCGATGTGCGAGCTGCGTTGTCTGCGGAATCATTGCCACTGATCCCACAATGGCCAGGAAGCCACTGAAACTTGACCTCGTGGCCTGTTTCTGTGACGTGGTGAACGAGCTTGACAACTTCGAAGGTAAATTGTTCATGGCAACCTCGTCGAAGGACTGACTGCATGCTCTGTAGGGCTGGTTTTGAGTGGGAAAACACAGCCCATTTACTCGGCCTTTGGGATTTGATGTACTCTATGGCGCCACGCAAAGCCGCAAGTTCTGCCGCTGTGGACGTAGTGACATGTGACAGTTTGATTCGCAGAGTGATTCCTCTAGCTGGAATCACCACCGCACCACCAGAACCAGACGCTGTGGTTGAACCATCGGTGTATATGTGCACGTGGTTGTTGTACATTTCGTGCAGATGGCTCAAGCTCAATTGTTTTAGGGCTGATGAAGGCAAATTTGATTTTTTCTGTATTCCTGGAATTGAAATACGTACTTGTGGAAGTGCCAGGCACCACGGAGGATACACCAGTTTCTCAGCAGGCGTAAAACCTGACGTAAACGACGCACGATGAGCACAGACAATCGCACTAAATTTCGTGCGGGTCCTCTCAGTAGCGAGGGTTGCCAAGTGGTGGGAAGGATTCCTAGCACGTTGCCTGAGGTACGTACGCATCGTTTCAATGGTGATGTGCGTCGTGATCGAGTAGTCTTGTGCAATGGCAATTGTTTCAGCTGTCGATGCGCAGCGGGGTAAACCAAGGCATATCCTAAGCGCTTGGGCTTGAATATTTTGGATTGTGCGCAGGTTCGTTTTGCACGCGTTAGATATAACAGGTAGGCTATACCGCAGGAATTCAGTAAATAATATTTTGTACAGCTGTAACATCGACTCGACAGACATTCCCCAACTTTTCCCAGCAAGAAACCTGAATAAGTGACAAATAGCAGTCAGCCGCTTTTTCACGTAGTTTACGTGGGGTGTTCAAGACAGGTTTCGGTCGATTACGACTCCAAAGAACCTGTGACTCCGGCTACATGACATCAACTGCCCGTTAATTGATATGCCGTAAGCGGACATTGGTTTTCTGGTGAAGGCCACGACTGCACACTTCTCACTTGCGATTTCAAGCCCTTGTTTGCGTAAGTGGTACGATATCACTGATGCTGCCTTCTGAAGTCGAGCGCGAAGTTGAAGTCGAATCACACCTGATGTCCACACACAGATGTCATCAGCATAAATGGAAAGTCGTACACTGCTTGGTTGCTTGCCAACTAGTTCAATGAGTGTTAGGCTGAACAGCGTCGGGCTTAGCACTCCGCCTTGCGGGACTCCTCGGCTGCAGTAATACTCGGGTGTCGGGCCATTCTCTGTCTGCACGTGAAATGATCTATTCTGTAGGTAGCTCTGAACCCACGTATATATCCTGCCACCAAGTCCCACTCCTTCTAGTGCGCTGAGAATGGCTTCGTGGGTGACATTGTCGTAGGCCCCTTTAACGTCAAGAAACAGAACAGCAGATAACCGTTTGCAGGCCTTCTGGTGTTCTACATATGTCACCAAGTCAACTACATTGTCAATTGACGAGCGGCCTCGTCTGAACCCGGACATGGCATATGGATATATTTCGTAGAACTCTAAGTACCATTCCAGACGCTTTAAAATCATCCTTTCCATAACTTTTCCCACACAGCTCGAGAGGGCAATCGGGCGGTAAGAGGAAATGTCCAAGGGTGACTTGCCGGCTTTGAGAAGTGGAATCAGGCGACTTGACTTCCATTCCTGTGGAATCATGCCAGTTTGCCAGGAGTCATTGTACAGCTGCAAGAGTGCCTGCCGAGCTTGATCTCCTAGGTGACACAGAGCGCGGTAAGTGATGCCGTCAGGTCCTGGCGCTGAAAAACGTCTACACAAAGCAAGTGCAGCCTTTAGTTCGTCCATTGAAAACGGAATCTCCATTCGGGGATCACGTGAGGATACAGAAAAGTTGGGCGTCTTTGCCCCAGTTGAATTTCAGCCGCAGGCAATTCTTCGACAGAAGGAATCTGCGACATCAATTTCTTCGCAGCGTAAGTGAAGTGCCAGAGATTTTAATGGGTAGCGCTGAGTAATGGTTGTACGAAGACCCCGGACAGTTCTCCAGATTAGTGACAGAGGCCTTCTGGGATCCAAAGTCTCGCAAAAAGATACCCATCGTTGCTTGTTCAACTTGTCCATGTGACGCTGTATTTTCTTTTGTGTGCGTCTGGCCACTCTCAGATCATCAAGTGACCTCGTGCGTCTATAATGTCGTTCTGCACGACGACGAATCGCTCGGAGTTTCTCGAGATCAATGTCCATATCAGTGCGAGATGAGCTCACCGGAAGCGAACGCGTCGTTGACTGTAGGGCACTGTTTATTGCGTCCTCTAGGTTGAAAGGTGAGGCGCCAACATAGTCTTCCATGATTAACTTGTATTTTTGCCAATCGGTGCACTGGACGGCTCTGGAGGACTTGAGACTTGAAAAGCCGTCAATCTTCAGGTATGTTGGGATGTGGTCACTAACCCTTGTTTCCAAATTCGAAAACCAGTGCACTCTGCGTGTGAACGAGCGTGAGACGAAAGTGAGGTCCAGGCAACTGCTATAGGCCGATCCGCGCAGATAAGTAGGGCTGCCGTCATTCACGAGGATAAGTTCACATTCAGAAGCGAAAGAAACTAACTGTCTACCTCTAGTGTTGACTCTAGAGCTTCCCCATAAGTAGTGGTTGGCATTGAAGTCACCAGAACCCATGGCTGGAGAATTGAATTCAAAATTCCGCGCAAGCGCTTTCGGTCTAGACGACTTGATGGATGTAAGTAGGCTCCGATGATGGTGAATGTGGTCTTCTTGTTTTTTACTGTTAGGCAAACGTACTGGTTTTCTTCGTCAGGGGGTACAGGGTGATGAACATAAGTTAAGTCGCGCCGTATGAACACAATGACCTTGCTGCACTCTCCGTAGGTAGAAGACATAAAGCACTAATATCCAGACAGTCTCATCTGGGCTGACAGGTTCGGTTCACAAATCACAATTATGGTGAACTGGTTCGTGAATACATATTGCCGGAACTCGGACATACGCGCCCTAAGTCCTCTGGCATTCCACTGAAGGACAGATGCGTTCTTGACCTCCTCGCGAAAGGATAACATGTTGCGGGCCATCGTTTTACCTTAGAGCTGCAAGCACCGGACTCAAAGTGTCCAGCACTTGGAGTGCGCTCTGCGCTGATGGGGTGTTCATGTTGCTTAGGAGCATGCGCATTGCGCTCATAAGGGTCTGCAACATGTTGATGACCTGGCGATCCTCAGTTGTCTTTTCATCAGTGGTTCGTGATGGCATCGAGGTTGGCGGGGATCGATGCACCTCTGTAACAGGCTGTGTTCGTGGAAGTGATGGCCACTCTTCACGAGGTGAGAGTCTTGACCCTGATTCTGTTTTCGGTGTATCCGTCTTCGCAGAGCTTGACGATGGGGGGCTAGTTCTTTTTGCTTGAGATGACGGGTCTCTATCGGCAGATGCCACGTTGCGTGATGATCTTCTGTGGCGACGCCGACGTCGCCTGACAGTAGCAGCGGCTTCCCTGTGCGTTGAATTGTCGCGCACCATGCGTTTCAGCACCGCGCGTTCATTTCTCACTCGTGGGCAATCTTTAGACGACGCTTTATGAGCGCCGTGGCAATTGGAGCATTTAAACGCAGTTGCGTGGCAGGTGTCTTCTGAATGAGGTTCGGCACACCGCGGGCACACGACATCGCTGGTACATACTCCTTTGACATGTCCCATCTTGAAGCATCTGAAGCATTGTAGGGGCTTCGGTATGTATGGACGGACCTGATGGCGAACGTGGCCAACTTTGACGTGTGGGGGAAGACTGTCTTCCTCAAAAACAATCTTCAGGCATCGTGACTGACCAAGCCTTGTGATGTGCTTGATGAGGATGTCGTCTGTAGTTGGCTTTATCAAGATTGGGAAATCGTCAGCGGGGATGGAAATGTCCACGTCATAAATGACGCCAACACTACCCTTACAGTCAGTGGGGATCACTGATTTAACTGTCACTCTGTCGATTTCCGAGATGTTCTGTAGGCTTTGCAGCGCACTACGGTGTAGAACATCAACTGCCAGAATATTCTTCCGTGAGTTGATCCTGACGTCTTTAATTTCATTTGGAGCGAGTCCTTCCAGGTATGACGAGAGGACTTGCCTGTTAAGCCGCCGTAGGTTGGCTGAAGGGTCCACAGACATGAAGAGTATAGTGTGTGGCCAACGCTGCGCGGTAGCCTGCACGGTATATATACTCGTCGTCGACGATGTTCGTAGCAGTCTTCTTTTCGCATTGCGGCTCATGACGACTGTGTAGTCGTCATCCGATGACTCGAAACCGTCGGAATAGAGCTCCGTTGCCTCGCTGTCTGTGCCACTTGAGGTGGTCCCACGTTTCCTAGCCGCTGCCAGACGTAGCGGTTGTCCACCTCGAAAATCCTGAGAGGCTTCTTCATCCATTCTCGCAAGGAGGGAGCAGCAGCTCCCAGAATTTGCGGTAAAACAAATAGAAAATTTGAGACAAGGGTACAAGCGTTCTATGAAATAGACACTTCGTCGTCGTCCACCTTTAGGTAGCGTGTACAGCATTGAACAATGTGGGGCTTAAAACACGTCTCTGAGGTACTCCGCACTAGGTGTAATGTTCAGTAGTTTTACGCTCATCTGTTTGCACAAAAAAACCCCCTGCCGGTTATATAATCTTTCATCCATTGAAACATTCGTCCACCAATGCCCATTGCTGCGATAGAAGTGAGGATGGCATCGTGAGCTACATTGGCATATACACCCTTCACGTCAAGAAAGAGTGCTACTGATATACGTTTGCGACTTTTTGCTTGGTGAACAAATGTCGATAAGTCAAGGACACAGTCAATGGAGGAGCGGCACCCACGGAAGCCTGCCTTAAAAAAGTGGCAGCTTGGGCTAGTTGGTATGGCATAGCGTGATAGACCCTGCTATGCAGGAAGGGTAGTTGGTGTATCGTTGCAAGTACCACTCGAGACGAAATAGAAACATTCTTTCCATCACTTTTCCGAGGCAGCTTGCGAGGGCATCAGGGCGATACGCTGTCAAGTCCAATGGTGATTTTTCCGATTTCAGAAGTGGTATCAATCGACTTATTTTCCATTCTCGGGGAACACTGCCGCTGAGCCAGGAGTTTTTGAAGCATGTTGAAAGTTCTCTTCTGGCTTTTTGTCCAAGGTGTCCCAATGCACTATAAGTAATACCATCAGGACCTGGCGATGACGTGCGCTTAGAAGCGGCTAACGCACGTTCCAGTCCTTCCATAGTGAATGGAATGTCCATTTCTGGTAATCGCGTCTCAGGAACGATCACGGCGTCGATGCTCTCGTTCATAATATTCCCGGAAACTCTCGTGTAAAATTCTTCAGCCATCTCGAGTTCTCTTTTTCCATGATGGAGTGCCAAAGCTTTAAAAAGGTGCCGTTGTTGTGGAGAGGAGCGAAGACCATGAACTGTTCTCCAGATATATGATAGCGGTTTATGAATGTCTAAAAATTCGCAGAATGCTTTCCAGCGTTTGCTCTGCAGCTTGTAAATGCGTCGTTGAATCTTTTTCTTGAGCCGTCTTGCTTCCCGTAGGTCGTAAAGTGATCTTGTGCGTCTGTATCGTTGTTCAGCACGCCTTCGTATAGCTCGTAATCTTTCTAGTTCGATGTCAAACTGTGTTATTTTAGACGAGAATAATAATTTGCAATTGGGCGTTTGCATAGCTTCCGTGATGGTATATTCCAGGCTGCAGGCAAGGCTTTCTTGGCAAGCGTCTTCAACACGCGATGTAAACATCGACCACTCAGTGCCAATTACAACACCGGAAGAGAATTTTTTTTCTGATACCATCGATCTGCACGTAGGTGGGTATGTGATCACTCCCATAAGTCACAATATCGCAAAACCATTTAACTTTGTGAGAGAAGCACCGTGACGCCAATGTCAGATCAAGGCAACTGCCATACGTGAAACCTCGTAGATATGTTGGGGTACCATCGTTCATAATGGCAAGGTCGTAGTCGAAAGCGAATGTAACAATATTCCTGCCCCTGGCATTCATTCTAGTGCTCCCCAAAGCATATGATGGGCGTTGAAGTCACCGGTGATGGTCCAAAGCCCATCGGTCCTCATTAGGATGTCTTTTAATTTGTCTCAGTCAAATCGCGATGACGCAGATATATACCCACCAATAAGTATGAACGAAACAGCATTCTTCTTTACACGAAGACACACGTACTGATTGTCGTAATTTGAACTTATTGGGTGCGAAAGGTAAGTCAAGTCCGTGCGGATGTAAACAAATACATTGCTTTGTTCTTCGCAAGCGCCTGAACAAAAAGCTTCATAACCGGACAATCTATAAGGCGTTGATACGTTGGGTTCACATATGACAAGTATAGGGAATTCGTTGGCCCGAACAAATTGGCGACAGTCCAAGATACGGGACTTCATGCCTGGGGCATTTCATTGAAAAATCGACGCACTTTTAACTTCAGTGCGGAAGATGACATTTTGTTGAGCTATTGTGCTTATACGATGTTAGCAAGCACTGGATTCAGTGCATCGAGTATTTGCAGTGCTTTTTTAGCACACGGAGATTGTATGCTGCTCAATAGCGTGCGAATCGTGGCACTTAATGATTGCAGGATTGCAGTAACTTGCCTGTCTTGGTTGGAAAGGTCTTGAACCGGGATCGTTGGCTGGCCGTCATGAAACTCCTTCGGTTCGTTTGATGCTGCTTCCCTTTGAAGTGCAGGCCACTTTGTCGCAGTTAGGGTATGATGACTGGCTTTGTCCTCTACAGTCTTTCCCACAGCATGTGGTCAAGGAGGTAAATAAGGTGGTATTGATGAGGGAGCTGGCAAACGGATCGAGGAGGTAGCGGGCATCCTTGAAGACCGACGTCAACGTGAACGACGCCTTCTGACTTTAGCTGCGGCTTGTCGATGAGATGAGTGATCGCGCATCATCTCCGTCAAGATGACAATTTTGTTCTGAATACGCGGGCAGTCTTTCGATGTGGCTTCATGAGATCCATTGCAATTACAGCATTTCTTGACAGTAGCGACGCACGTATCCGCTGTATGAGGCTCGGCGCAGTGGTGGCATACCACCGAATTCTCGCAGACGCTGCTCACATGTCCAAGTTTCATGCATTTACAGCACTGCAGACGCTTTGAATGAAAGGCCGCACAACATATCTCAAGTACCCCACCTTCACATGAGAGGGGAGGGATGTGCGCTTAAACGCAATCTTCACACAGCGAGACTTGCCTAGCCGGGTGGCGTAAACAATTGGAGTATGAGTGTTTGTGTTGACAAGAAATTGTAAGTCATTATTTGAAATAGCCACATCTATGTCGTAGATAACACCGGTCACTACATCACATCCCACGGGAACATGATAGCGCACCTAATCGCCGTCCAAGTCAGTTACACTGCGCAGAACGCCCAAAGCACTTGCGTGTAAAACGTCAACAGCCAGTATAATCTTTCTTGCGTTCACTCTGATGTCCGTGATCTCATTTGGCACAAGTGCTTTCAGAGACCTCGACACAGACTGTTTCTTAAGGCCTCTCATGCTGACGGTAGGAAGTGCAGGCAGAAACTGGATGGTATAAGTGTTCAACATAGACGCTTCAGTTACAGTTTGAATACTTGAGGATGAAGATGTCCTCGTATTCCTCCTATTCGCCTTGCGGCTCAGCACAGGTTGGAAACCGTCATCTGAAAAGTCATCACTGCTGAGATAGTATGCATGAGTATCTTCACTGTCGCTGTCACTCGCTTGTCCAATCGACTTCCTGGAGGCGGCCGCCGCGGACGCCGCTGGTGCCAGCAGGCGCCCGGGGTGGTCTACATCCATCCCCTCCAAGGGAGCAGCAAAAACTGATCAACAGACTTAAATTGCCATTGAAATACGCCGGAGTTAGCAGAAGTAGTTTCTACTCAAAACACACTTCTTCGTCTTTGCTAACATTGTCGTCATGAAACAAAAAGAAGATTGTTAAAGACACTTTATGATAACGGAGTTAAAATTTTTAAATTAGTTCTTTGAGCTGCATGCGCAGGCTTTGCATTTTATCGGTGCTCTTTGTTGAGGCACGTAGTTTGTGCTCTTTTCTAGCTTTGTTCAGCTTACGACATAACCCAATAAATTATTTTGTTTTGAAGCACTAGTTTTTGCTTACTTTTGTTTGCTTTAAACGAAATCATGTGTGTATTTGAACAATAATTTCACAAAAGCCACACTAATAAAAATCCGACAGTGATAAAATGAATGTTGAGCAGATTCGTAAAGCCAGGTGAGTTCAGAAAAAATTTTTCCATGGCATCTAAAATGCCAACATCGTTGGCACAAGAAAATAAACAAAATCTTCCTTCGCTTTTTTTTTCTTAAAACCTATTTGCCTAGTCAGTAACACTATTTCATGATCAGATATGCCTTCAAGTATCTTAACCTGTGAGTTGCGACGCATAATTGCGTTGTTAAGGAGAAGGAAGTCCAGAACTGAGCAGCTGTTCTTTTGAGTTCGAGTGGGCTCCCTCACCAGCTTCGTTAAATTGTGAACGAAAGAAACGAAGTCAGCAAGTGGTTCGAAAGCTCTGCAGAGTGGATCAGGAAAAAATTTAGCCCCGTTCAATAAAAGCATGTTGAAGTCGCCGGCTAGTAACAAAGTGCATGCATTGTTGCTAGATGATTGATATGTGGGGTTTAACGTCCCAAAACCACCATATGATTATGAGAGACGCCGTAGTGGAGGGCTCCGGAAGGCATTGTTGCTATATCGGCACAGAGTGAAATATTTTATCAAGGAGCGTGTAATCAGTGTTTTGGGAGAGGGGTAAAATCCTCCAATAATCACAAAATATGGTCAATTAAAATATTTTTAATTACACACCAAATTCCAGAAATGCCTGGTAGTCTTAGGACCTTTAATGATGCACCCAAATCTGAGTACACGGGCCTACAGGCGGAAATGTTGTAGGCACGTGTACTCAGATTTGGGTGCACGTTAAAGAACCCCAGGTGGTCAAAATTTCCGGAGCCCTCCACTACGGCGTCTCTCATAATCATATGGTGGTTTTGGGACGTTAAACCCCACAAATCAATCAATCAATGATGCCGGAAATAAAATGGCTACTAGACCGCCTCAGAAGCGTCTGTTGTATGTATGCTTCTTGTAGTGAGCAGGTGTGATTTCAGCGTTGGTGCCAACCAGGTTTCGTTTACAATTATAACATAACGTTTATGCGCTGTATTAATGCTTTACAGGTCCTCTGTACTATTCAATAGGCCCTGTGCGCATTTATCTTGACCTTCTCGTAAATAAGCGGCTTTTTGCTTCCAGATGCTTTTTCTTTGGCGGAAATTTCCCACAGTTTTTTTTCTAATATGCCTTGTGGCAGCAGAAAAGTCTTCGAAGATAGTAACTTTCTCTGTTTTTGTTTTTTAGCTACATGCAATTTTTTAGCACGCTTAGCTTACTGTGGTAATAAAAAAAAGCGCATGAATACTGGGCGCAGTTTATCTCTTTCTTTACGCCACATTAGTCGCAGCCATTTCATTGATAAAACCTGTACACCAATTGTTTCTTTAAATATTTCTTCAATATTTTTTTCTCTAAGAGATTCAATTGTCTCAGTTTCATTGTCTGCAAGACAAATATAATGAAAAAAATTGCGCCTGTTTCGGTTATCAAGATTAACGAGTTTTGTCTCTAATGGTTGAACACTATGTTATATTCTGTCATTTCTTGTTGCAAATTCTAAGCAATTCGCCACAGCACTTTCAACGCTCTTATGTCTCTACTCTGTGCCACCGAATCGTTGTACGAGTTTACTGACCAGCAAGCATTTCCGACATTGTTCTCGGTCACTTGGACCTGGATTTAGTTCCACAACGCCAGAAGCAATAGCAATAATAGTACATACTTTTGTGGAGATGACAGAAAAGAACTCGGGTAGTGTGTGTGCGTCAGCTGGACAAAGAATGGATCGCTAGTTTTGACAGTAAAATAATTCACCAACTAACTCACCAGCGCGAAAACCTGGTTGGGGTTCACAGCATCCGCCGGGAGCCAGCCGACGCAGTCACTCACTTAACAGTCCGAACAAATATAATAAGGTTCAAAGAGCGCCGACTCGAACCAGAAATATACGCACACAGTAAAAAAATGGTGCCTCTCCACACCTAGCAAATGGGAACTCTGGGAAAATGCAAAAGTATGAATCACGGGTGCTTGAAATTAGGAGCGTAAAAATTAACTTTGCGAAAACAGAAATGTTGATCTACCTGCAACGTTGTTGAAGTGTGGTGGGAGTCAAAGGACAGACAGTTTTGCTCGATTGAAATGATGTGGCAGATAGGCATGCTTTATGCTCCCTCAGTATTTAGTCACTCACTTGAGGTGTCGTAGCGCCTCAAGTGAGTGGACTCGTGATGTGCAGGAAGACAATGTCTGCCTGATATTGACTAATAATTTCATGTCTCTACTTGAGCAAAATACATGTCAGCCACGGAAGAAGTGCATCCGCAGTCATTGCAATAGATGACCACGTGTCTGATTACAGTGGGTCAGCTCGTGTTCTCTCAGTATGGTGTTACCACGCCTTCTACTTGGTTCGACGTCAACTGCTACAGCTTAGTGGAACCCTTTGCAAGCTCGGCACGATCGTTATAGATCAGTGCTGTTACATTACGGACTCGGTGTCGCAAAAAATTAGGGGCGCTTATCGGCGGCCTTGTTACTGAGCGAGAACACCTGATGGACGTCAAGTGTTGACGTTAATTGTTCTAGCCTCAATCGAACTCAGGCGCTCTAACTGAACGTCACCTATTCTACCACAGATTCACGCAGTTCTTCAAACTACTTGGAAAAAATATCCTACAAAGGCGTCATGTAGTAGCGACGTGAATTGCCGTTGCAATTTTCGTCATTTCCTTTTATAAAAATGTAATGATTAATGCATACCTAGTCCGGTGTTTCGACAAGCGTAGCTCAAACCTGGAAAAAAATGCGTCACCGACCATTGCTTGGTACATGCACATCAACGCGCGGTATATGTGCACACACGTACTGCGCGTGAATATTTGCACACAGAACTGAGGTGCTTTCATTACCATTGGGACGCTACATCGGGCAATGAGCACCTTTCGGTGTGAATAAGCTCGTAAGCCCGTGATATGCGCGCAACTAATTGATTTACATTCACATGTGGCTTGGCCAAAAGCCGTTTCGTGTACGAATACAACTATTCAGCAAAGCCCCTTAGAATCGGACGCAAACCACTGTGCGGCTCCTCTCGCTGCTGGGTTTCATGAGGGCGGAAGAGCGGGAAACGGGTGGGCAGAGCGTTGACTGCGCTCGGGGGTGGGAACGACTGAACGAGTTAGTGACTAAACAGCGCACATATATCATTTAAAATTAAAAAAAAGCGAAAATATGCTGCAGCTTTGCATTAGTCGTGCCATGCATGCAAGAAGTGTGCAGCTGGGCAGCTTTCTTTGTTTCTCTTTTCTTTCCTCTCCCTTCAAATATTTTCGTATTTTTCTCGCTTTATTTCTCTCCCTTTTAAAATTGTTTCTGGTTTTTCTTAATTTCTACTTACCGCTTATTTGAAAATTTTCTACGTGATTTTAATGTTATAAGTGTATCGCTCTGATACCACCGCCAAGGCCCTCGAAGAACAAGAAAAGGGAAGCTTCTCTTTGACGCCAGCTTAGTAGGCAGTGTCATATATGGCTTCGCCTGCGTTACGCCTTGCGACGACGACGGTCTGCCCAGAGATGACTCAAACCGACTTATACTTTTGCCCTGTAGTACTCCGCACTGAAAAGGCCGCACGCGCAGCTATTCTGCGTGGCGAAAAGTCGATTACCCCAGTGCGTAGGTTCCGCCGGAATATTTAGAAATGTATCTGAACGAGCATTTTATCGAAATGCGTGAAACGTCCTTAGTCATAATGCAGCAGGGGCCCATTGGCTTTTGGGCATATCACGTTGCCTAGTTGGCTTAAGAGACCCTTCGCCTGTCCATCAATGGACTACATGATTTACTGCAATGGATGAGCCGACGAAGAGTTCCTGCAATCTACAGAACACTATTTTATGTGTCCCTTGTGCTGCATTGCCGCCTATTCATAATAAAATACGGTTAGTTTTGTTCAGGGGAAATGTTCATTTCCGCATGTGTTCTAAAAAAAAGGAAGAAAAAACTTAACAGCTTTAACTTTCATTGGGTGTACTGGTGTGGCCGAACTCAGTTACCACCTTTAATGGTTCGTAGCGTGAAACATTGGCTTTGCCTTCGAATCGAGCGCTACGTACATGTTACATCTGGTAACGTTGGCTGTGTATTTAAACAAAATCTATGCAATTCGAAGCATGTTTTGGTGTAATGTGATTATTGCGTGAGCTGCTAAAACTTTATTATCATTACGTGGCATCGTAGGATTATTATTTATAGTATTCGGTATTTTTTCGCGTTGAAGGATATAAAAACAGCGCCAAAAAATTGGCGTAGACTAAAGAAAACACGACACAGGCGCTAAACTCGCAACTAAAAGTCTATTAGATGGCACAAGCACATGGACTGAGCCACCGACATAGTCACGTAGCAGACCATGGCGTCTTCAAAGCAGAGCATTCAGGGGAAAAAGGTTACCTAATAATGGCGAAATGCAGTCATTCTGTAAATACCCGTCAAATAAGAACAAACTATCTACTGGCAAAGACATGTGCTACAATCTACAAAAATATTTGCTTTTACGTGGCAGCGCTGATACCAAGTATCGAATCTCCTTTTTATCAAAGGCCGCCGATGCTTTATTCACGCACCTGTTCCCTTCCAATGTAAAACTATTCCACCATCTCTAGTGCATTTCTCCTGATGGCCAAGCAAACGATTGCTTTCTTCCGCCATTGGCTGGCAGCCGTAGTTTATACAAGGAGCGCACAAGTGCAAAACGTTACAAACCGCCAAAAGGCTTGTACAGCCACCACAAATGTTCCTCTTCAACGCGCTTAAAACTGAAGCTCTTTTCTCTAAAGTATTTCGTAGGTAATCTCCAGCTTATGGCCGGAATCTCGAAAACTGTTTAATATACCACTTTTCACTGCTATAGTGACTGTCAATATTGATTAAAATAAAAAGAAAACCTGATATACATATTTTAAAAAAATCTGCAAAACAACTTGTGCAACTTCTCGGCAACACACCTGATGACTTGACCCACAAAAGTATTACGTAATATCGGTGCCACTCTCGATAAAAGGCAAGCCCAGAATTTCAGGGCGAAAATGCTTTCTTTCCATCCCATAAAACGACCGCAAGTAAAACGTCAGCAGCTATGGAAGATTTCGCAAGGAAATACCAAAACTGTTAACGAAGCCTTCTACATTTTTGATGGAGGCAAAAATGCTTTAGGCTCTCCTGCTCAGATTTGGATGCACGTTAAAGAACTCCAGGTGGTCGAAATTTTCTGAGCCCTCAACTACGGCGTCTCTCATTCTCACATGGTGGTTTTAGGATGTCAAACCTTACATATCAATAAATCAAATAATCAATCAACGAAGCCATTTTGGTTATTGTCCTCACCAGCACAAGCTTTACCACTCTGCAGAAGTTCTTTATGTGGTAAGGAGTAAAACATGTCTTTGATGAGGAACATGAACAAAAAGCCGAATATGAACACGGGTTGCTATTCCTGACAAAACCCAGCTGATTGTTCCAGTACGAATTCATAGTAATAAGGGCTGCAGCGCGAGCACTAAGGTGCTAGAAGAAACAGACGAAAGGCAAGGCAAGAAAAGCAAAGAGGACAACACGAGCGCTGCCTCGCCTTTTGTCTGTTTCTTCTAGCACCTTCGTGCTCGCGCTGAAGCCCTTATTACTATGAATTCAAACCAACTAGCCCAAATAGCCATTCTTCTCTAGTACGAAAATTGAGTAGAAAATCTAGCAGTCGGACAAGTCAGTAAATGATTTGTTGTTTTTTCTCGGGTGTTTAGACACGAGTTGCATTTCGTCATGATTGGGTAACAAATTTTTTACAGTGATTGATCTGTTGCGCTGATGCCATTATGAGCCACGAGACTAGGTCGGCTACTTGATATATGTGCGTGTGCATTTCAATAAATAATTGCGAGTCCAGTGCCTGTGTCATGTCCACCTTGAACATATTTTAAGACAGTGCACGACTACGCGACCACAAGAAAAAAAAAGAGACAGACCTTTTCTTCTCTTGTGTCTGCGTAGTCATGCGCTGTGTTAAAATGTGTTCAAATACTATAACCAACTCGTCAAGCTTTTAGTCCTTCTGCGTGTCCGTCTAGTCTGTTTTTTTGCGCTGTTTTTGCATAACTACCAACTTGTCCAACGTATGAAGTATTAGGATACCTGCGCATAGGTGTATTTTCAAAAAAGATTGATGAGCGATGCTGTGGTATCCTCTTTCAGGATCACTGGGCGCCTTACGAACAGGATGTCAGCCGTGATGCCGTGCCGGCGAAGGCGCCTCCGCGCAAGCCTTCGGCACACATGGATCCATGGCCGGTTTCAGACCACGCCACCGTATTTGTGGGTGAAGAGCTTCTCCCGCATGGCACAGAACGCAGCGACACCACTGGCGGCCGTGACGACGTGCCGGTGCGAGCTGGAGGCCACCTAGAGGATGGGCTGACGGTCACCATGGTGGCTGTGATCGTCGCTGTCAGTGCGCCTCTGGCCATCGCCCTGCTGCTCCTTATCGTGCTCGTGGCCTACCGGCGCCGCTATCCCGTTCGAATGGGCATCGGGCGAAAATTTCCAACATTTGAAAACCCAGCTTATGTGCGCAAGGATGCCCATCACCCCCGGGAACTCACCAGATTTTCGATCGCTGACCGGGATCGCTTCTGATGTGGTGTGGGACCGCAAGGCGACATTTCGTCATCTGTTTTTTTCTGACGAATGGAAGTCGAGAAAGAACGATAGGATGAAACAACGAACTGGTCGTTGTCGTAGCACTCTTTGAAAACAGCTGATGTCTTACTTATTTCTGCTCCATGTTTTTCCCCCCTTGCCAGCTCAATTTTTTGTAGGTTAAAGCCGTGCCAACCGCAAAGGGCCTTCTCTAGTTTTAATGTTACCTGCGCATGGGACATATCGTGACTTGGTGACAAGGTTCTGCTCGTAATAAGGCCCACCAGGCGAAATGTTGTTTACACACTGCCACTTTTTAATGGACTTCTTTACAAAGTATGGCAATATCATGTGTTTTATAGAGACGGAAGCACTCACCGCTGTCTGCTTAATTCGAACGGCGTCTAAGTGTTCCCGTTGTGAGCTGCTTTAGGCGGTCTAGCTTCGCACCTTTTCGTAAAATGACATCGAACACTCTAGGTGACAAAACGTCATGTCTTCCGGTAGTTAAGAAACTGGTTCTATGGAGCGCTCATGAATTATCGCGTCATCGGGATAACGAGATGCTCTTGTGTACTAACGTTTGTTCCGGACAACTGCACCTGAGTGCGTTCGCTCACAACAAAAGAACTGTTGCTCCTAAAATGCCAAGGAAATAAAAAAAAATGATTGATTCGACGACGCATTGTTGCATCCTATTCTAATGGTGCTTGTTAATCAGAGAAATGAACATGTGCCTGGCCATGACGGTATTCAACAGTGTGCAAGACGCCTTCACTTTAGTACGGGACAACAAATGGGTGACTTTGTCGCTGCCTGTGAGGAAGACATTTTACCTCTTCGATTGCCTGAATTGCCTGAATTCGTAGTGATCTCTAGAAATATTTATATAATCCTAAATAACGGGCACAGCCCCTGTCTCTGTGGTAAGCACAAAAATGAAGATAGACAGATTACAGTGGCAATGATTCTTGTTCGGCATGGGATAATAGTTTTTTGTCGAAGATTTATTCCTGGTGTGCTTCGTGAAAACTAGCGACGGTGCGAACCGTCATAAAATTTCAGTTCAGCCAGATCCGCTTTGCTATTGCGTGCTTAGTGCATTCACCTTGTTACGTCATAAAGGTATTATATGCTGTAAAATTGTTCAGTCGGGACGTGGCCATTGATAAAAGGCCGAGAGAACATGTAACATTCTGACAAGCTTGCCCGGACCGCTGCAGAAAAGAGATGACTCAAAAGCACACCTACGGACGCTGCTGTGCCTAAGAAGAGGTAGGCAAGACAGAGTCGACTAACCAAGCCTACAAAAATTGCGACCAGAACTAACCCTTGTGGCCGCTACAAAACTCGTTTTAAGCTTTGCAATATTCCACACCAGACCCACAACCTGAACCTTGACCCAGGTGGGGCAGTTTTCCAGGCACCACAACGAAACGACCAACGCCACTACTACCACCACACAGACCGAAAACCCTTAGCTATTTACATGCCCTCTTCTCTAAAACGCCGCCCACGTCTTCCGAAGAACCACCACGAAAGCAGCTAAGCCAGTCTCCACAGACAAGGTAAGTCTGTCGTTCACTCCACTGGGTCACAGTGCTATCAAACAACATAACACCTCTACCCACTCACCCCCTATACTTCATCTTCCACTGGTCTACAGGTGTCAGCACCACTGCATTATTTTCTCGCGTATAAGGCCGAAAATTATACCCGGTTAGAAACAATAGAAAGACAACCTTGTGCAGTAGCAGCAAGACCAGATGCAGACGCAACAAGTAGAGGTTCTCAAGCAACTATCAGCCCTCGCGCAGTCGCTTGAACTACTCAGAAATGCAGCTACCACCCGCAGGCATTGTGTGGCGCGTGACGATGCACACCCGTATAAGCTTGTAAATAATAATAATGGCAACGTCGATTCATTCGCAGCACGTTTCGTAACAGCCCACTACGGGGATTTTCGTGTGGTAGGGGAACTGTCGAGGTATTTGCCGCAAACGTAGCACCCTCTTACATTTCATTACGCAATCTCCACGTAAACCGGATGTCATAGTTCGCTAGGAACTATTAGCAGTAATCTTTTTACCAGAAAATACAACCCACAGTGCTCCGAGCATCCACCCCCAAAAAATAAACATGTTTGAAACTGCACACGCTGCGTAAGAATCATGGCCTTAACGCTAGATCAGATCATCCGTTGTGCAGGTACCTGTCGACTAATCGAAGAATGACAAAAAGAGCATTTTCTTAAAATGTAGATTGTTGTGACAGTGTGACATAGGCATCATGAATACTTATCGCCAACCTAATTCGAAAATGTGCCGTAGCCAATGGCATGCACATTTTCAAGTAATTTGAAAAATCAGATTGGCTATGGACAGGTGACTTTAATAGCATTCATACTTACTGGGGTTACCATGCAAGCTCGGAGGCCCAAATGACCCTTATCAATTTGGCCTGCAGACACCAACTCTCTCTTCTCAATTATGTCAATATGCCCACTACAACCGGTAATTCCGTGCAACGTGACACAAATCCCGGTTTGGCATGGAGCAGGACAATGAAGGCACCGGAGTAGTGCAATTGAGGTGAAACATTCGGCAGTGATCACTGCATATTTGAAGTGACAATTTCCTTACCTAATCGACGAAAAGGTCTCAGGTGGGGGTACAGCAACACAATACCGTTAGAGCTCACAGACTGGGACGCATTTCACAGGGCCACTGCAGAAGTAAAAACGCCAACAGTTGACCATTGAAACCGTTTTCTACTTACATCACTTAGAGAAACTACCAAAACAGTTCAGCGCAATGTTGACAACACACAGATTGATGAACACCTTGTAGCCCGCTGGGACAGAAGGCATGTGATAGTTAGGAGATGGAAATGGAACAGATTAAACAACGTCTGAAGTTCCACATAGAAGAGATCACGCGACAAGCGCAGAAGTATGCGGAAAAGTTAGCCACCGACATTTGGCTGGATATTTGTGAGCGCGTAGACACGTGAGCTCACAGACCATCAGAGCATGGTATTTTTTTCGCATGGCTTGGGCATACCAAATGAAAGAATAACCTAAAAGTAATACAGCTCAAGAATGGGATTGACTTGCAAACTTTGGCAGAAGAAATTGCCGAACATTTCATTCCAACAGCTACGACAATTCTTCTGCTCATTCTCTTCCGGCATCAGCTGACAACACCTCTTCAGATCTCGGCCCATCTTTTCTGACGCGAGAGCTGCGAATGGCTATCGACGCCCGTGAAAGCCAGTCCTGCGTAGGCCGGGACGAGAAAAGCAATAAGATGGTGAGGAATTTGCCCGAAACACAACTGACGTTTGTTCTCTACACCATCAACCAAGCTTGGGAAGCAGGATATATACCCCCAGGGTGAAAAATGGCGACTGTATATTCCCAAGCTCAGTAAGGCACCAAACAAAATGGGGAATCTTCACCCAATTTTATTGGCGTCGTATCCAGGTAAACGTCTGGAGCGCATTGCGTCAAAGAAGACAGGGCCTGTACCGTTGACCGGCGCGCCATTGGTTTCCGAAAACACACGTCTGCGCCAGATGCGATGCTTGCTTTGCAGGATGCGTACACCGAACACAGCATCTCTCAACGGCGTGCTGTATCAGGGGTGCGTTTCACCACGTAACCCACGTAGCGGTTCGTGAGGGCCTCTGGAAAATCTGACCGCGGCAGAAGCTATACAACTACGTCAAAAATTTTATTTATTTATTTATTTATTTACTTATTTATAATACCCTCAGGGCCAAATGACATTACAGAGGGGAGTGGATTACATTGAATAACACATGGTGCATGGTGGGGAGGGAAAAACAGCGTTAGTACGAATATAAGCAAAAGACAGCGTACAAACAAAAATACATTAAATAGGTCCTGCGTATACAATGTTAGCTACGGTATCACGAAAAAGATGGTTGTCATTAATAGCAACAATTTCAGGGGGAAGGTGTTTCCACTCGCGAGAAGAACGAGGCAGGAACGACTGCGCAGCTGTGTTAGTAGGATAGGTGATAATTCCAACCTTGTGACGGTGATCGACACGGTTGGAAAAATACTGGGGTTGCAAAATAAGTTCGTCGCGCAAGATGGGGTGGTGATACAATTTATGAAAAGTTGATAGGCGGGAAACTTTTCTTCGAAGTGACAGAGTAGGCAGGGACAGATTTTTCATTGCAGATATACTGGCAGTGCGATTGTAGTTCGGTAATATGAAGCGTGTGGAATCATTCTGAACTAGCTCAAGCGATGTAATTAAATTAATGTGGCTGGGATCCCAAATCGAAGAAGCATATTCTAGTTTAGGTCGTATTAGTGTTTTGTACAGGGCTAATTTCAATGAAGATGGAGCTTTGGAAAAGTTACGGCGTAGGTACCCAAGCGTACGGTTCGCTTTGTTGATTATTTGTTCAACATGCATGCCCAAGAGAGATTGGATGTTATGTGGACGCCTGACCGCACAGTTGCTTTGCTGGTAAACAAAGTAAAAGCACGCATGCGGTTCTTCCAACGAGGCGTACCGCAAGGGCCAATTTTGTCACAGACCCTCTTTTGCATCGCTTTCAATGGTCTGACGAGGTAACTGAGATTCTTACTAGACCTTCATTTTACAATATATGCGGATGACATCAACCTCTTGACCGGAAGGGGTTCCCCTTCAGAACTACAACGCACTCTACAATCGGTCATTGACGCTTTTGCTTGATACCTTGAAAAAAGAGGGCGACTCTATCCAGTCTCAAATCTGGCATTGTCACAAACAGGAAACTTCCAAATGCTCAGGAAGAGCAGCCACTCGTTACGCTCCTTAAATAGAATCACCATATTCCCCGGAAGTCCTGCATAAAAGCGCTAAGCTTCTTTTTGCAAGACAACGGCAAGTCAAAGGAGTGGCTCCGACATAACACAGGTGTACCAAGTACACCGTCTTGTGAAACACATAATGCGAAAGCTGAGCGGAATCAAAGAACACCAACTCAGGCGCATGACTAGCTTCAGCTATTCCCCGCGTCATGTATGAATTTCCATACATTTACCTCACCAAGACGCGAAAATCGAAGCTTCAGACCATGCTTCATCAGATTTTTTTGCACGATACCGGGTACCCCTCATTATGCAAACTCTGGTAGGGTTCAAGGAACTGCGATCCTACCAAACCTCGACAAGTTGGCTCAAATTCACCGCGAAGCACAATGGACGCGCTTTAAACATTCATTTCAAAGACGCGCCCTGCTTCGTGAATTAGGCTACGACATTTGAAGCAAACTGGCCTCCATGGGTGACGCTCGACCAGATCGCCGTCGAATCAGTACCATGGCACATGGATCGAGATATTCAAACAGGACGACGCCAATCATGAGTGCAACATCTCCAAGAAACCACAGGGGAGTGAATCTCGTACATGGATGAATATCTGCGAGGGCTTTCAAACGGCTTCCGATTGACTGTCATAGGGCTTCCATTACAGCATTAGTACGCAATGCATTGCAGAGATTACGTCCATATTAGAAGCAGTTACCATGCCCAACCCAAATGCTCGTTTTTACTGATGCTCACAGATAGCCAAGCTGCTTGTCGAGCACTCGTCACAGGTGATATTCAAGACGCCCATTAGAGCCAACTTGTGAAGCATTTAGCTGAAAAAATATCGCTACGTGTTCGTACACAGTGGATACCTGGTAACTCGGGTACCAGAGAGAATGAAGTGACACACGCCACGTCTCGCGTAACTCTCCCAGGCCCTTCTCTGTGGTGGCCGGATTCACTGAAGCGCACCGAATTACTTGCTGTGGCTTTTTCAGAGAGATGCGAACGATTAGATGAGATGCGTAACAATTGCAGGGTTTATCCCGATACCCCTCACTTCATAATGAGACGCGAAGCAGCCAGAATAAGGCGTGCCCAAGCTCACTTTTTGGCGACACCTCATATTCGCACTTCAAAGGCGCGTAGCCAAAAATTTTTTTTTTGGGTGGGGAGGGGCACCACTTTGATTTCGATAAGGGCACTAGTTTAAAATGACCAGATTTGGCTCTTTATGCCAGGTGAAAAAAAACACTGCATTTCAAGCTGCTTGAATATATTTATGGGCGAAGCGTTCGGAGGTAATTATTGTAATTAAGGTTGAGATAGTACTGAGACTGATTGTGGTTGTGATACTCATATATTTTTTCTTCAAAGAGATAGTGCTGAGACCAATTGTGATATAGTGGTGATTCTTCTTTATTGCTGATATGATGTTCCAAATTCCGGGTTACGTTTTAACTTCATAATCAAAGCTTCATTAGCTAATGTCTCTGGCGTAGAATTTTCTTTTCGTTATAACCGCCTTGCATCCACTTGAAGTTGTCTCAACTACGCGTCAGCTTGGCGTTTTTGCCGCTTAGCCTTTGCTTCCTTAGCCCTAGTCTGTGGTGTAGAACTTTGTTGTCACCGTCGCCGCTTTGCATCCGCTTCCTTCTTTTTTGTCTCCACGGGAGCTTTCCGTCGACGGCGACGCTGATACTCAGCACGTCGGGCTTTCCTGCGTTCGTCTTCGTCCATATGAGAGAAGAGAATGTGTGGTATGGAACGTGGTTTAATATAAATAAATAAATAAATAAATAAATAAATAAATATATATATATATATAATATATGTACATGTTGCTTATAAGTTGAAGGTTGCACGCAAAACGGTTACCTCCAACTCCCTCTGTTGCTTATAAGCAGAAGGTTACATGATGTTAAGAACAGACGGGAGACGGCGGGCATCGTGAGGTCTTAAGGAGCTTCACCCCTAAATATTTGAGGGGAGGGGGCAAGTACACAGTGTTTCACCCTCTGGACACGCCCCTAGAACTACATACAAGGCATGGAGAGGTATCTTGCTTGCATGGCCTGCGGTGGCTTCCCAGAAAACGCTTACGTTCTGCAGGACTGTCTGGATGGTCATGCGGCTATGTGCGAGAGGCTCAAGCACATATCTATAAACCTAAGACCTGCTACTCTGGAGGAGTGGCTGGCGGACTTCTTCCTAGATATCATTAAGACACTGCTTAAAAAGTTGAAACTTCTAGGTTTCTCTGTTGGCTAGGCCTTTCTTTAGTTGTCCCCGGACTGAGGTTCACTTATTTTTAATAAAGTTGCTCTCTCTCTTCTGCAAAAACTCAGTCCTCTCTATATAACTGTACCATGGTGCGACTGAACATTAGTTACATACAGCAACATACCCACTCTTTAGCTCCACATGGTAAGCTGAAACTCCAAATTCTGGCATTGAAACGGCGAGGTGCTTTTAGTGGAAACCATAATTGCCTTCTAAAACAGCCTCCTGCCACTGTAGTACTTATTGTGCACGTCTCTACGATATTGACATGCAGGTTCGATGTCGAGTTACTGCGAGGGCAATGGTGCATATTTCGTGAAAAAAAGGCAGATCTCACGTACTGTGGGAAAAGATGCTATGCGAAGCACGATTGAGGAATGTGTATATGCCACCTAAAGTCAGCACAACGTTACGAGGGGGGGGGGGCGTAAATGATGCCGTACATGACTTCCATGCCCCGATTTTCATGTTTTCATGTGATTTGCCTTCGTCGTCTATTCACACCACGTGATACCAAATTTAGTATTCCGTGAAACGATATGTGAAGGTAGCGAAACGGCCGTAAGCATGCTATGAGCCCAGCATATAGTCATGCTTTACATTCATCGCATGTCATGACAATTATGTTCGAACGTGTTATTTATTATACCTTCGTCATCTATTCACATCACCTAATACTAAATCTCGTGTGTGCAGAGATAGCGAAACGGCTGCGAGCGCGCTATGAGCGTAGCATGTAGTAATCTTTTACATGACCCGCATATCAATATTATTATGTTTGGACGCGTAATTTACTTTCGTCGTCCATTCAGGCCATGTAATACCAAATTTAGCGAATTTTGTATATGTAGAGCTAGCGAAACGTCCCTGAGCACGCAATTAGCATAGAATGTAGTCATGTTTTACATGACACCCATATCATGAATATGTTTTAACGTGTCATTTACCTTCGTCGTCTATTCGTGTCACCTGATAACTAAATTAGTATAGGTGGAGCTAGCGAAATGGCTGCGAGAACGCTATGAGTGCAGCATGTACTCATGTTTCACCTGACACGAGCGTTATGATTATCATGTTCAGACATGTTATTTACTTTGGTCATCAATTCACGTCCCGTAATACCAATTTTGGTACAAGTGAAGCTAGCGAAACAGCCGCGAACGCACCGTGAGAGTGCCGTGTAGTCATGACTAGTCATTACATGAAAATCATGACAAGCACGTCCCGATTTTCATGTCAAGGTCAGTCGCTTGTGCTCGCCCTGCAACCATGTCATATCATACCAGCTTTGCAAAATGTCATGTGAAGGAAACCACCGCAAGAGCAGCAACACCTTGAAATGTAAATCATGACATTCATGACATATATACCTGATTTTCATGTTTCGACTAGACAATCATGTTCGTCATACAATCATGCTATGCCATAGCGATATTAATATTGATACCATTATCGAGACGGCCAGGAGAGATAAAAGTTGTGGGTGGCCAGATAGATAAATGCGCTCTAAATCACCGAATTACGCTAAGAAATGCTGCACATTTCAGAAGTTGACACTTCCTTTCTCATTACGTACACACGCACGCACACGCGCTCGTGCGCGCACGCAACGTGGCAGTATTTTACGTTGGCAGATTTCATTCAATTTTGTTAGTCGGGCGCCACGTGCTTTTTATAAGGGAGAGGTTGTGAGTGATGCACGTGATATTGTTGAACTATTTTTCTTCAGAGATGTGTACAGCACTTAAAGGAATCCGCTGTGGGAAAGCATACTGAGAGTGTCAAGCACCGGATACGCCGGTGTAGATTGTCCGCGCTGCTTTTTTGTACATGTCGTTATTTGGCGGATGTGTCTTTGCTGTAAATGGCTTGATCTCTTCGTCAACTTGTTAGTTTTTTATGCTTCACATAGCCCATTGCGCGGCTCATTGGTGGTACATTACTAATCAAAGTATTGTAGCGCCATTTTTGACGAGGGCAGTAAAGAGAAAATCTTGACAGGACTGTATTCGTCAAAAGTAGAGCTACAATATAAGGAGATTTTTCATGCTTGTTGTAGGCGGCCTCAGTCCTCAAAAATTCACAAGGTGTTGCTAGCGTAAGATCTAGCTGTCTAGAGGCCTTGGTTGTCCACTTAAATACTAATTCACGAGTTAATCAAGCGTCTGATGCTATCATTGCGAAATATAACTGAAGTACGGCATATAAAAATAATTTGATAGCTGTTAGTTTTACGTTATATTTACGTTAAAGATTGCTGAAAGTTTTTTTACTAATCGAACTTGGTTTAGTCTAATAAATGGGTTCTGTATTTTGCCGCTCATTCGGCGCTCAGATAGCACAGTGCACTTATCTTTTTTTTTCTTAGGTGACAGTGTCCTAGGCGTGTCACATTCACTTTTATCGCCTGCTCAGTGCCATGCCTCCGTAGCTTTTTGGACGAGAACTTTTTTGAAACTATTGTCCAAGTAATGCACCAAATTGAAAAAAAGAAGTTTGAAAGGTTTTTTTAACATAAGACAGGTATTCATTACAAAAACACAGGTTTGGGAGCCAGAAGATTTCTCGAAGGGTCCCTATGAAAGTATCTACTGTAATAAACATCTATAGCGGCTGTTATTATACACACTGTAATCAGATCGAACCGAAACAGAAGTGTCTAAGTTATACAGAACAAACTTGTAAAATACAAATAAAAATTCCAGCAAGGTAAAAAAATTTTCCTACAATACCTTGTATAAAACGCCTCTTCAAAAGGAAAGAAGTAAGAAAAGAAAAAGAAAATTGCAAGCAATGAGCGAGTGCTTTGTGTTATTTAGAAATGCTTTCAACTGCTTTCACGGAACGCTTGTGCCCGTGTCTCAGTGTTTTCAATTTGTTTTCCTGGAAATCCTAGGAGCTGCCGCTCCCTCCTTTGAGGTGATGCTTCAGGACACACCTGAGAATGTTCCAGGCGTGCAACCGTCGCACCGGACTTCGTCGTCCAGGAAGCGTAGCAACGCGTCGAGCGACACCGACAGTGAGGCAACCGATTTGTATTCGGACGGCTTTGAGTCATCGAATGATGACTTCACGGTCGTCATGAATCGATCAACAAAACGAAGACTGCTGTGAACAGCATCGTCGGCAAGTGTTTCCACCGTTAAGACTGCACCACAGCGGTGGCCGCACACCATGCTGTTTATGCCTGAAGACCCTGCATCTAACTTGCGACTCCTCAACAGGCAAGTTCTTTCTGTGCTTCTCGAGGAAACCGCGCTGAATGAGATCAAAGACGTGAGGATCAATGCACGAAAGAATGTCCTTGCTGTAGACGTTATGCACCGTAACGCACTGCAAAGCCTTCGGCGCATAACAGAAAGCGGCAACGTGAAAGTTCGGCCAATGGTCGCTACAGGTTGTAATGGCACTTTTGGCGTCATTTATGATGTGGATCTTTCCATCTCAGCTAATGACCTGCCAATACTAATAAAGCCAGCGACTGAAGGCACCCGCATTACGCACATTATCAGACTCGGCAACTCACGCTGCTTGAGGCTTGTGTTCGAGGGAGACAGCCTTCCCTCGTATGTCAAAGTTGGCCATGTTCGCCACTCAGTGCGTCCTTACATACCGAAGCCACTGCGATGCTACAAGTGCTTCAAGATGGGACACGTAAAAGGTGTCTGTGAGAACAAAGTTGTGTGTCCGCGGTGCGCTGAGTCTCACTCAAAAGACGCCTGCAGTGCCACCATACTACGATGTCCAAACTGCCACGGCGCTCATGAGGCCTCATCCAAAGATTGCCCGCGGGTGCGAAACGAGCACGCGGTACTCAGGCGTATGGTGCGGGACAATTCAACGCACAGGGAAGCTGCCGCTACACTACGCCGACGACGGCGTCGTGGGCGAAGACCATCACGGAAAAACGCCTCTACCGATAGAGAGATGTCATCCTCTATCAAAGAGGCTGACCCACAAACACCGAGCTCACTGAAGACGGATACTGCCAAACAGAAGAAAGGGACAGCAGTCGCGCCTTCCGAACAGTGGCCCTCTCTTCCACGACGTCAACCTACTTCGTAGCTGCATCAAATCCCGCCGCCCTCGACGACCCCTCAAACCAGTGATGCGATGAATGAAGATCAAATGATAAGCTTGCTGCAATCGCTGATGAGTACCATGCGTGTCCTACTGAGTAATATGAAGACTTCTGCTGCGCAGACCGCACTGCATGTGCTGGACACCCTGAGTCCGGTGCTTGCAGCTCTAAAGTAAAACCATGGCCAGCGAGGCACCGTCGTTTCGAGCGGAAGTCAAGAATGCATCTGTCTTTCAGTGGAACGCCAGAGGACTGAAGTCGCGCATGTCTGACTTTAGACAATTTGTATTTGTGAACCGCTTCCCCATTATTGTGATTTGTGAACCCAACCTGTGTACTTCAATCAAGCTGTCAGGATATGAGTGCTTTATGTCCTCCACTCACAGAGACTGCAGCAAAGTTATTGTATTCATGCGCCATGACTTCACTTACGTTCACCACAGAGTCTCGCCTGATGAAGGGAATCAGTATGTGTGCCTTACTGTGAAGAAGGATAAGGTTGCTTTCACGATTATCGGAGCTTACTTATCTCCATCAAGCCGCCTTGACTGCGAGCGTTTACGCGGTAATCTGACATCGACTCCAAGGCCAAGGGTGATCACTGGCGACTTCAATGCTCACCATTTCCTATGGGGAAGCTCCAGGGACAACTCTAGAGGAAGAAAATTGGTGTCCTTAGCCTCGGAGTACGAACTCTGCGTTTGTAACGATGGAAGCCCTACATATTTACGCGGATCAGCCTATAGCAGCTGCCTGGACTTTACATTGGTTTCTCGCTCACTTATCAGGAAAGTGCACTGGTTTTCGGATCTGGAAACGCAGGGCAGCGACCATATACCAACTTACCTGTGTATAGAAGGTTTCACCAGCTCCAAGTCCTCAAGAGGCCTCAAGTACACCGATTGGCCGAAATTCAAAATGGTAATGGAAGACTGCTGTGCCGACGGCTCATCATATAACCTAGAGGACTCGATAAAGGATGTCCTGCAGAATACCACGCATACACATTTGACTAGTCACAAGCGCACTGATTTCGACATCGAGCTTGAGAAACTTCGCGCAATACGCCGTCGTGCAGAACGAAGGTACCGACGGACAAAGTGCATGGATGATTTAAGGCTGGCTAGACGCATTCAAAAGAAAATGCAGCGGCACATGGATAAACTGGCTAGGCGACGTTGGACATCCTTTTGCGAGTCGTTGGATCCACGAAAGCCCCTATCACTGATATGGCGAACTGTCCGGGGTCTTAGCACAACCTTGGGTCAGCGACACCCGTTTACATCTCTGGCACTTCACCTTCGATGCAGAGAGATTGACGTCGCAGAATCTTTCTGTAGAAGAATTGCCGGTGATTCCAATTTCACAGTATCAAGAACGGAAACTTTTGACAACCCACCGTCATCACGTGATCCCCGTATGGAATGCCAGTTTTCTATGGATGAGCTAGATGCGGCACTGGCTCTGTGCTGACGTTCTTCAGCACCCGGTCCTGACGGCATTACCTATCGTGCCCTTTGTAATCTTGGAGACGAAGCTCGGTAGGCACTCTTACGCCTATACAACGACTCCTGGCAGACTGGTACTGTTCCCCAGGCATGGAAGTCAAGTCGCCTCATTCCACTTCTAAAGGCTGGTAAATCTCCTTTGGATATTGCCTCATACCGTCCTATCGCACTTGCCAGTTGTGTGGGAAAAACGATGGAACGAATGATTCTAACACGAATGGAGTGGTATTTAGAGCACTACGAAATCTATCCAGTATCCATGACCGGATTCAGGCGCGGCCATTCGTCAATCGGCAACGTTGTTGATCTGGTGACATATGTTCAACACCAAAAAGCCTGTAAGAGACTGTGCGCCGCCCTGTTTCTAGACGTTAAGGGGGCTTACGACAATGTCACCCATGAAGCCATCCTTAGTGCTTTGGAAACAGTAGGTCTTGGTGGCAAGATATATATGTGGGTGTACAGCTACTTAGAGCTGAGATCATTTTACGTGATGACAGCGAATGGCCCAAAACTTGATTATTACAGCAGCCGAGGAGTTCCTCAGGGAGGAGTGCTAAGCCCTATTTTTTTCAACCTAACTCTCATTGGTCTAGTCGAGCAGCTACCTAGCACTGTAGAACTTTCTGTCTATGCTGATGACATCTGCATTTGGACATCAGGTGTGACAAGGCCTCAGCTTCGCGCCCGCCTTCAGAAGGCTGCTACAACGGCGTCATGCTATCTTCGTAAACAAGGCCTCGAGGTATCCTGCGGAAAATGTGCAGTGGTAGCGTTCACGCGGAAACCAATGTCTGCTTACAGTATATTGATTAATGAAGAATACATATCGTTCAGCAGAAGCCACAGGTTCTTGGGAGTCATAATAGATAGAAACCTGTCGTGGACTCCACACGTGAACTATGTGATGAAGCGGCTGATCGCAACTTGCCACATGCTCAAATTCCTTGCAGGAAAAAATTGGGGAGTGCCCATATCATCCATGCTACAACTGTACAGAGTGCTGTTTATCGGATTCTTACGGTACAGCTTACCTGCAATGTCTAACACCGGCAAGACCAACCTGCGCGCAATTCAGAGCATTCAAGCCCAAGCACTTAAGATATGCCTTGGAATACCCCACAGTGCTTCAACGGCAGAAACCATTGCCATCGCTCAAGATCACTCGATAAATACGCATATTATTACCGAGACAATGCGCATGCACCTCAGGCATTATGCCAGGACCCCTTCGCACCGCCTGGCGAGCCTAGCTGCTGAAAAGCCCCGCACGAAATACGGCACTATTGTCTCCAAGCATCGTTCATCGTTTGCTGAGACATACGCACCTGCATCAAAGTCAATGCTTCCTCCTTCGAGCTTGAGCCGGCCGCGAGTTCACTTAATGATTCCAGGAATGAGGAGAAAATCGGACTTACCGACACATGCCCTGAAACAACTGAGTCTATCCCTACTGGAAGAAAACTACAGTAACCACGTGCACATTTACACGGATGGCTCTACTACGCCGTCTAGTGCAGGTGGAGCAGTGGTTATACCATCACAAGGGATAACTCGGTGTTTTAAGACTTCACATGTGACAAGTTCGACGACGGCAGAACTTGAGGCTCTGCGCAATGCACTGGAACACATCGATTCGGAAGAAAGACCAGGTAAATGGGCTGTGTTTTCTGACTCAAAACCAGCGTTACAGTGCCTGATATCAGTTCTCCGACGCGGATGCCACGACCAGTTGACCTACCAAACCGTGAAACTTCACCACCTGTTAATACAAAAAGGCCATGACATCGTCTTTCAGTGGTCACCTGGGCATAGTGGTATAGGCGGCAATGATTCTGCAGATTTTTATCCCCCCCCCTTGAACGCACTCTAAACCGAAACCGGATGTTTCAGATTGCACAATGCCTTCAATATGGTCATTAGTGTTCTTTGTGAAATTGATATGTATGTGGGGTTTAACGTCTCAAAACCTACATACGATTGTGAATGATGCCGTATTAGAACGCTCCGGAAATTTCTACCACCTGGGGTTCTTTAACGTGCACCAAAATTGGAGCACACGGACCTCCAACATTTTCGCCTGCATCGAAAAGACCGCTGCCACAGCCGGGATTTGATTTGATGCATATTGGTAGTGCCTAGTTGCCGAGGTAAACTTTTTTTAACCCTGTGGCACATGACATTGCTGATTTATTTCAAAATGTCTACTATACGTCTAATACACTTACTTTGTTGTTTAGGTTGCACTCGTTCTTGCACGGGTTTCTGTGCTTCTTTGTACACTACATCCACCTCTTGGACTTAGTTATGGCCTTTAAGAGAGAAGTTATAGTACTCCGCAAAATATCGCGAAGTATGCTACAAAAAAAACAAGCATCAACGCAAGATATAAATTTATTATATGAAGCCTGGACCTGCTCTGACGCGCGTGAATGAGTGTCAGCTACAGACGCAACTCGAGCTAGAAAAAACGTATATGCTCGAGAGAACTGAAATGGAGATTGTGACCCTTCAATGTTTGCCCGAAGCAATGATCCTGGCAAATTTTAGACATGTTGACCATTTTTTATATTGTGAACATTCTATTCAAATCTTTAGAGCCAATTTTCTCAAAACCTCAGTTTTCGGCATCCGACACTTCCGCGAAGAGTGATAAATCTTTTAGGGGCGAAGCTCCGTATCAAGTGGGTCTATCGCTCCTACACCTCCGTATGTATGTATGTATGTATGTATGTATGTATGTATGTATGTATGTATGTATGTATGTATGTATGTATGGTATGTATGTATGTATGTATGTATGTATGTATGTATGTATGTATGTATGTATGTATGTATGTATGTATGTATGTATGTATGTATGTATGTATGTATGTATGTATGTATGTATGTATGTATGTATGTATGTATGTATGTAGTCACCGGTCGCACGTACCCGCTCTAGAGCCGGTATGTGCCACAGGTGTTGCGAGATGTGAGATGGTGGTACTTGGAGTGTTCACTAGATGGACGCACGGATGGATGGATGGACAGGCTAGCAGACAGACGTACGGATGGATGGACGCACGAACGGACGGACACCCAGATGGACGGACTCATGGACGGACGCATGGACAGACGGACGGATGCATGGATTGACGCACGAATGGTCGCGCGGACGGATAGAAGCAAGAACGCATGGGCGGACGGACGGAAGCACGGAACATATGGCTTCTAAAGATGTGCTCAGATATATCGTTTGACCATATAAAACCAACCACGATCCGAGCAACCTGCATAGACGTAGTATTTGCAAATTGCTCACTGCAACCTATACAGGAGCCGCTCACCCTGCATTTCACGGACCATGAAGCTGTCGTAATGGAGGGACATCGCAAGCCATTCATCGTCTCTAAGAACACTTAAAATTTGCGTTGTATATACACACACAGAGTTTCTCATGTATTTACAGGATGATCGACTGGTTGAATTAAACATGGAAGATTCACGGTTTTACCTATGATTCTCTTCGGAGCTTCGTCCACTTCTCATTATTCACCCCGTGGATATGCTGTGATTTACTGAATTATTATTTTTCATAAAACTTTCTTACTATTTTTTCTAAGTAGAACTGTGCATTCAATCAGACTTACTGAAAACAAGCCGTAATTGTTTTACACTGGCTAATTGTATGAAAAACAAGATGGCCAAATACCACCTTTTTCAGTCTCTTCGCGATAACATGCCATATCTTAGAGATGTGGTGATTGTTGAGGTTAGATGGTAAGAGTACTGTCTTCTCTACAAACATGCCAGGTCGCGTTTGAATTAGACCAATCCTTATGCAGTTATGACTGTTGGGGCAGCACGCTCATTTTGGCATAGTTTAATTTTTAAATTTTATTTTTTTTGAAATTTTGCAGTTTTATCAGGAAAAGTTCAGTTTACCTATGTCTTGCAAGTCAAAACCCTAGTTGTAAGTTTAATACGGAAACTGTAAAACGTTTTTCTGACGGTGGTGACCTACCTTAAAGAACACTTGGGGTCGTGAATGGCGTTGGTAGCTCTAGTAGTTAACAGTGAAATTTGAAAAAAAAAGCGATGTGACTGCCAGAAGAGCGCGACTATTTGTGTGCCAAACATGGACTAAGGTCACCTACACTCAATGTTACAGTTAATGAACGCCACACTGCCCGATTAAAGGGAAACGCAACGCGCCTTGCGTCTACCCTCTTGGCCAGCCACGATGGCCAAAGTAAGCGGGGAACGCGAAGTTAAATCCAGGCAAAGCAAGCACGGAGCTTTATGCGTTCCAGAATTATTGTTAGTATGGATGAATTCTATCAGCCGTGCCACTATTTGGGTAAGGTCGTCACCTGGCAATGTTAAATGCGAAGCATTTCTTTTCGAACTTGGGTGACTCTGAGCGTATCTATTAATCTATCTAGCCGCCTGCAACTTTTGCTCTCCTGGCCGTTTCGGCAATGGTATCAATACTAAACTTGATATGGCATAACATGACTATGTGCACAACATATTTGAGTAGTGATGACATCAAAATCATGGCATGTATGCCATGAATGCCATAATTTACGTTTCTTGGTCCTGCAGCTCTTGCGGTGGTTTCATTCACATGTCATGCTGCCAAACCCGGTATGGTATGACATGATTGCATGCTGAACACTAGCGACCGACCCTAACATGAGATTTATGACATGCGTGTCATGTAACAGCATGACTACATGCCACGCTCATGATGCGCTAGCAGCCGTTTAGCTAGCTTCACGTATACCAAATTTGGTGTTACGGGACGTCAGTGGATGACGAAACATATGACTGGTACAAACATGATAATCCTGACACGCGTGTCATGTAAGAACATGAAAACATACCACGCTTATAGCATGCTCGCGGCCGTTCCGCTTGCTCCACATATACTAAATTTGGTATCACGTGACGTGAATAGATGACGAAGGTAAACGACACATCCAAACATGATAATCATGACACGGATGTCATGTATGGCTTCATTTACCCCCACCTCGTAATGTTGTGCTTATTTTAAAGTGACAGATCAACATTTCTCATTCGTGCTTCGCATATCACCGATTGTGCGAGGTATCTGCCAATTTATTTAGGTGTTGACAAAGTAGCAGTTCTTCTGAGAAGGCATTGAATGGAACGGACGCGTAGAAAAAAACGCGTTGGAGGAAATACTCGTGCATTCCACGGTCTTGAGGCACTATTATAATTAACCAAGAGAATTGTGAAAAGGCAGTGGTAGATTTAAAAGGCGTGTTTTTAAATCGTGCAAAGATTGCGACTATGGCTCAGTTGATAGCGTGTTCAGCAGCTGTTGTCACTTACCAAGAGGTCTTGGGTTCAACTTCCGTCGACAGAACATTTTATTTCCCTCTGAAAGTTAATTTTTCAACGTCATTTACGTGGAGGAAATACGTCAGTCAACTTTGGTGGACCCGCCATAAAACACTTTCATGTTGAAAGTAGTTGAACCATGGCTTATCACAAAGCATTTGTAGCTATGCGCCGGTGCTTTTATACAAAGTCGTCGAACTTGACGAGCGCACAGCAGCATACACAAAAAGGAGAGACAGGACAGGTGTTTACCGTATACGGCCGTCATCACTTATAGAGGGCACACCGGGCCGTGCCTCTTGTGAACCGAAGACATGCGCTACTCACGTGATGTGTACACGTTGTAAGCTTTGCTACCTTTTCTTCAATATCTGTACAATTAAGTTTAAATGCTGGGATACATATCAAATTCTCATTTGATATTGAGGTATTACTGCCTAGAGAGCGCTGCACATAGACGCATGCTGCAACATACGCTGCCTTCAACGAACGCCGTGGTGGCGGTGAAAAACATTCATTGAAACGATGTACTACTGAGAAATAAAGGTGGCTTTAAGGGCCAGCCCTGTGTAAACTTTATTGGAGGAGTCCCTTGGCCGAGACCCCTGTTGTTTCGCAGCGGCACGGGCCCTGGCCACGAAGGCTCTTTGACCCTCCGTGGCCGAGCAGCCTCCCAGCTCTCTCGGGTAGGGGGTGAAGGGGAAGTGATTTTGGGGACTTCCGGGTTACATGGTCGTTCCCACACCATGTCGAAACTATCCGCAAGCACAGGATCTCAGTGCGGCCATTCCCCGGAGAAGGCTGGATTGAAATGCCTAAATAATGCCAGACTGGGCTCGTGTATTTGCAACTTCTAAGTACCGTGGCGCCACTGAGCGGTGGCGACCGGAAGCTCTGTTGGTTGAGGTAAAGCTTTGAACCTTCTTCAAAACGCAGACGCTTCTTCTTGTTTTCACGCGTTTGTGGTCATTTTTTAACGTTGTGAATGGTCTCGATACTGCCGTAACCCTTACAGTTTCTCAAGTTAAAATGAAAATAGAAAGATAAAGAGCCGTCTGATTTCACTGCGAGCCTCGATGCTCAGGGAGGAAAATTAGGCCTACCGTTCTTATTAGCGCCCCAAAAAGCGAGCAGTGTTCAAGAGGGTTAAATTTAGCGACCAAATAACCAAGACCCATGAATTTATGCAGCATCCAATTTCTGCCCGAGTTCAGCAACATCCAGGTTTGCAGCTCTCGCGCTTAGTTATTCAGCTCGATACGATACAATTTTGCACATATTTATCTTCCCAATATGCTATGCGGCATTTATTTACTTAGTATAGGATGTAATTGCTCTCTACTTTCTCAAAAAACATAAAACTAAGGGTCACCGAAGCGTGAAGAATAGCAGTATTCGCCGGAAGCGCACTTTCGGTATCGTCTCTGGCGGGGTGATTATCTCAACGGCCGTATAGTCGTTGAGATGTATAGTCGCATCCCCATTAGGTCGTAAAAGTTGCGAATCGGCATAGGAGCCAGCTCATCCGGCTTATTTGGGCCCTTGGCCGGGGCCGGGAATCAGATCCTGTAACATTTGCACATCGCTGTGATCTTGAGAAAGAAGGTGACCGAATTAGGTTCTGGATTGTCAGGCGATGGAGAACGAGGAGGTGCCCCGTAATCAAGTACGCTAGCTGAGGCATCGCCAGCCTCGTTACCAACAAGTCATGCGTAATCTGGGATACAGATGACTAAACGTGTGTTTGGGTGGTCCGGATAATAACACGCCTTCAAGATTCGAGCGGCGCGACTGTGGATGCGATCTTTTGTAAGATTTTGGAACGCACTCTCCGAATGAATAATTGTGATCTTAGATGCAGGGTCCACTGTGGCAGGAGTTATGGCGACTTCTTCCGCGTAAGTAATGTCTGGGGCTCGAAAAGTGAGCCCTTGAACAGGGACGTTTTTATGGACTGTGGCAGGCGTGTACCAGACACCTTGGTGAGGGCTAAATGCGTCCGTGAAAACAGCAATACCAGACCCACAGCGTCCTTGCAAGGCTGTAACTCGTGCAATTCGCCTGCCTTTGTGAGTTTACCTAGTCATGTTTTGGGGCAGAAGCTGAATAACCAATGCACCATGCCAGTCCTCTGGAGTCATGGTCCACTCTTCTACCTGATAGGCGTAGGCTATATGGAGGCGACGTAAGCGACATATTCCTGTGTGTTACCTCGTACGCCGCTGGTAGTGGTTGTTGAGATGGTCCTTTTTTTTAGTTCCCCGTACGTGTTGGTCATGCCCAAATCTGCAAGGCGCTGGTTTTACGTTGAGATCGGGAGGTCGAGGGCGCGCTTGTATATCTTGCGGAGAATGGATTCGAGTCTGCTCTCATCCCATTGGTGCAAACGTAGGTAGGGTCTCGAATACAGGATTCAGCTGGTCACAAAAGCGTTGTCGAGGCGCAGGGCATCGCGGCTTCTGAGACCCCCTCGCTTGTTCGAGACCTGGAGAACCGTGCGGGCTACCTGATTCCCGACCGTACCTAATTCCCGACCGGACCGATGTGTCGGCTTTTCGGCTCTTTTGTATAAAGAGAGCGAAGACGCGAATTTTTTCGCATTCCGGGATTGGCCTGGTGCGTAAAAAATTACCATTTTTTCAATCAATCAATCAATCAATCAATCAATCAATGTTTATTTATTAGCAAAAAATGTACATTGTGAGTAAGTGTGCAGGAGAAGCTCTCAAGGTAGTAAACCGCGGGTGGGACCTCCTATGGTAATACAATGAAAAAGCTAAAATATGAATAACGAAACAGCAAGTCACAGAACATTTCGAACTTTCTTTTTGCAAAGCAAGATATAGAAAATTAACAAAATGCAGCTGTTATACGTTTAATAGATACTTTTCCAATTTTCTCTATAAAACATGAATGTGCATTAAGTCTTTCACATCGTGTTATAAAGAATTCCATAATAAAATTGATAAAAAAACAATGCTCATTTTCTCATAATTAGTGCGAACGTTAGGTAATAACAAGTTATGGGCGACCGCGAATCTGGTATTATTATAATTATCCAATAAGTTAATAGGAAATATGTCGATAGTGAAGGTGCGGTGGAAAATTTTGAAAAACAAAAAACACAAAATATAAACGTATATTTTGGAGATGGGTAATATGTCAAGCTGGCGAAAAATCACATGTGATGGCGCTTGACGTGAAGCCAAAGTTATGAGTCGAATTGCTTGTTTTTGCAATACCTTTAATGGTCAAGTGTGCACCGAATATGAATTACCCCATGATGTAATGCAATAACTGAGATGATTGTGTATGAATGCATAATACAATGCCTTCAGAGTTTTGATGTTGAAACATATTCGTGACTTGACCAATGTTCTGATACCGTACGAAATCTTTTTACAAAGAGAACTGATATGTTGCTTAAATTTCAGATGTGTGTCCAATGTAACTCCTAAAAATTACGGATGATCACTTAAAGAAATCACTACTGAGTTCACATAAAAATAAGGAATGAATGCTAGTTTTTTGTGAATAAAAAGATAAAACAGGTTTTGGAAGGACTAATCAGCAATCTATCATAGTTGGACAAGTCAACAAGACAATTAAAGTCAGCTTGAAGTCCTGACACGAGAGTCGCTGAATCTAAGTGATGAGAAAAAAAAGTCTTGTCATCAGCATAAAGTAAACAAGAAGAAAAATTAAGGCAACATGGTAAATCATTTATGAATAATAAAAATAATAACGGATCCAAAATTGAACCTCGCGGAACACCTCTTGTAATGGGGTTGGGACTGAACGTAAAATTTTCGACCGAGACCACCTGAAACCTATTAAGAAGAAAGCTCTGTAATAGCGTTAATGCGGGACCAGTTATGCTATAGTACTGCAGTTTGCGAAATAAGATGAAATGATCAATACTATCAAATGCTTTAGTAAAGTCGACGAAGATAGATCCTGCGACGTTACCATTATCAATGAATGATCTGATTTTGTCAGTAAAACAAGCAATTGCAGTATCAGTGGGAAGACCAGCCCTAAAAACTGACAAGGAGAAAGTATGTTGAATTTGCCTAAATATTTAGATAATCTAATTTCAATTAGTTTTTCCAAACTTTTATCCAGGAAGGGAAGGACAGATATGGGCTTGTAATATCACATGCTGAGGGGATCACCTTTTTTAAATACTGGCACTACCTTCGCAACTTTTAATTTATCTGGGAAAACACCGTTCTTCAAACAGCGGTTAAAAACGTGGCTTAATATAGGCGCTACAACAGATCTTACAAGTTTAATGTGCTTTGAATGGGTGCTGTCTAACCCAGCTCCGGTAGCTTTTAATTCAGAAGTAATTGAGGAAATTTCAGAAGCACATGTAAGAAAAAGAAACATCGACTGAGGACTGTGAGAAAACGGAGGCACACAGTCTGAGGAGACTGCAAGGCTAGTGGAAAAGTGTACATTAAAGGCGTTTGCCACATCACTTGCCGCAGTGAGGGTGACATTGTCGACACGAACAGAGGTCACTTTTATGCGCGACTGAGTGGAATTTAAAAATTCATTTAAAAGCTGCCATTTTTTCCCTGAGTTATGTCCACAATTCTGTAGTTCCCGCTCATAATAACTTTGCTTAACCTTTCTCAAAAGTGTAGGTAATGTGCTGGAGTAAGTTTTATAGCGTGATTTCAAGCGTGAATTAAAAGGCTGACATTTCGTCTTTTTATATAGGTTCTCTTTTTTGCGAAGAGATCGTTAAGTGATTGTGATAACCAAGGGCACCGTGGAGCAAAGTAGCGCCTGTTAGATGATTGCAATGTAGCTGAACGCTCAAGTGCTGAATAAATAGCGTCGTAGAACCTGGTCAAGGCCTCTTCAGGATCATTCGCGGCATATACACTGGACCCATCTTCATCAGCAATGAGCATGCAGTACTTGTCTGAATCAAAGCGATACTTTTGACGTATTATGTTGCTACGAGTGATGACCTGTTCAAAATATAGGAATACAGGAAAGTGATCTGTGATGTCACTCTCAATGACACCAACGTGACTGACATCATCAATGTTTGTGAGGATGTGATCGATTGATGACTGCGAGCCGTCATCATAACAGCGTGCTGGTACAGATATTAGCGATTTATACCCAAAAATATAGAACAAGTCTTATACTCGAGAGCAGAATAATTAGAGGAATCTAGTAAATCAAAGTTCATATCGCCCATAATTGTTATATTCCTGCGCTCAGCAGTAAGTTTATCAAGCAAGTGATGAAGCGCATTAAAAAAAGCAGAGGGGTCACTGGAAGGGGATCGATAGACAGTAACAAGAATAGTTTTATGTTGATTCTGACAAAGACCCGGCTGATCAATTTCCAACCAAAGAGATTCACATTTCGCCACATTTATGTTTAAATCATTGCGCCTTTTACACAGAATGTTGTTTGATATAAAAATTGTGGAGCCACCATGACGATCATCAGTTTGGTGAGGATATTCGCTTACATAACCGCGAAGGCCATACAAGTCCCCATGACGAGGTGATAACAAAGTTTCGGAGCAACATATAGCCGAGAACTGATGATTAAGGGAAGCTAGTTGAGCGGTAATACTGTCATGATTTTTAGGAAGGCTACGAGCATTGAAATGAATCAAAGAAAAACCCCAGTTCTGCGAAGAAATGTTATTAAAGTCACCCGGAAGAAAATAAGCCATTATGTTTTCTTTTTTCCCAAGCTTACGTTATTTCACGCCTATGTGATGAACACATGTAGATAAACATCACGGACTATTCTGTGCACCACACTATCGAGAGTTTGTCTTGCCTTAATAACACAATTGTCAGTCCCCAGAAAAGCCCACTTCATTTGTTTCTTGAGTGCAAGTGCTTTAGAAAAGAGCCGCTTATTTTCAGACGTCAGGTGCTCATTAACGTTTATTGGCTTTTCCTGCGCTGCCGAAAAACCGAGCAAGTGTGTTATTGGGCAGAACTCCGGAGCCTTCTTCAGAAACTCTGTGCGCATGTCGCGCGAGAAGAAGCACACAATGATGTTTTTGTTATTTATGTCGTGCGTTGGTACTCTGTGTACAGTATCGATGTCCTCAGGTATGATAGGACAACCGACCTTTTCGCCGAGAAGCTCGACAATGTTTCTGCAGTTCTCGCCTTGCGTTGTTGGAAGACCTCTTATTTCCAAATTGTTGAGGCGAGAGTACTGTTCCAAATGTCTAATCTTTTGCAGCAGCATCTGATTATTTTCTTTTAGGTGCTTATTGTCAGATATGAGACCGCTGTTTTCCGACTTCGCAGCCTCAAATTTACTGCTCATGAAATCCATGGCTTTCTTGATGTCGTCGGCCTCAGATTGCAGTTTGTTCGCACTTTCAGAGTAACACCCAGTCACTGCAGATCTTACAGATTCCAACGTGTTATGAACGGTAGCTAATTTTCTTTCAATTGACACCTTAAGGTCTTCAAACTCTTTGGAAAGCAATGCAACGGTAGGAGCCATATCAAAACGAGCGATCAGAACACTGCAGTCAGGGGGAAAAATAAAATAAAATAAAACGTAAAAATGAAACACTCGAATCAGCTGAGTAGGAAAGGTAGACGGATTTGATGATCGAAATACAGCAGTCCGCAGGCTCTGATCACTCGCTAAAACGATGCGGCTGAATGGACACGGGGCGGCTTAAGTATCCTGAATACAGGCACAGCAGCGACACCAGTGGCGGAGACAGCAGATAGCAGTAGTTGATAGAATCTATTTGCTTACGAAACACGTGTTGAAGTTGCCGCTTTGCAGGTTCACCAGGAGGGCGATATGTAACCGACCCGTAGATACAGCAGCGTGGCCTGTGTAGGAAAGGTAGACGGATTATATGATCAAAATACAGCAGTCCACAGGCTCTGATCACTCGCTCAAATGATTTCGGTCGTGTGTTGAGGTTTGTAGCGGAAACATACATACTCCTATTTTGTTCGAGAACACTCAAGGCCGCAGCGATGGGCGTAGTCCTTCACGACTGATGCTGCTTGCTGCAGGAAACAGCATCGGGGCTCAATGCAGCATCGGATGCTCAATGCAGCCAAGAGAATCCTGAAATTGCCTAGGGTTCGTCGGCGTGCAGAGCATACCACACACAGCAGTGGGGGGGAGATGAGTCGTGACGAAGGTGAATAAAGGAGGAGAGAGGACCGCTTCCTGTGTGTTTCGTGGAGTATCCAGGTGATATGGGCCATGCTGCTTGTCTAAGATGTGGAGGCGCGTGTACAGTTCTGTCAGGACCTAATAAATATACCAGAAAGCATTATTCCCAATATCTGTTTGGAACAGATGGGCAAGAATGATTTGGTAGGTAGCGTTGTTTAATCCCCCTTTGAGATTCAAAGCGAAGACTACCTGATCATTACTTGGATGATCAGTCATCTCAATAGTGTCACGATGGAGTTGCAGGGGTATGTACTTAGGAGAGCGATGTGAACGAAAAACGTACGTAGTGTCGGCAAAGGTGCGCTCGGCCTCGATGTAATTGAAAAGCTGATTCCTAACCATTGTTTCCATCCACGAGGTTTTCCATCCACGAGGTTAAGAAAATGGGTTGTAGACTTTCAATGTGTATAGACTTGTTTGGCTTGGATTTAAACGTTACCAAAGCCGTTTTCCTATCAATTGGTAGTAGTTCGTGTACCTTACCGAGTATGATTGAAGTAGTGAAGGATGTGATGGGAGACTGGGTTTGGGAGGTTGGCTAAAAGCTTCACCCCCACTAAATCCCGACCCGGCGCTGTTCCTCGCTTTATTTTGGACAGTCACACCTTCAGATCGTGGATTGAAAGCAACGAATAAATTCTGCGTACTCCGAGCCTGCATATGAAAACGCCGGTTCGATGGGGTACGGCCGGTGACAGACATTTATTCATAAGGGCCTGTGCCATTCTATACACGTCACCCGCGTTGGTGTGAAGCGCACATTGAAGATGTTTTTTTTTGCGTGCCAGTGTGCATGTGGTTTGAGTCGCAGAGGGACCTGCGACTCACCCGCGTTGGTGTGAAGCGCACATTGAAGATGTTTTTTTTTTGCGTGCCAGTGTGCATGTGGTTTGAGTCGCAGAGGGACCTCAAACAGCCACGTGTTGCTGTTTGAATATGCTTGGTGGCATTGTTGCAGCACTTAGTGCAATCAGAGTCACTGAGCTGTGCCTCGTACTAGGCTGCGTCCTGAGTACGGGGGCGGCTATGCGAATTTTGAGCGGATGGTTATGCTTCTCTCGGTGCAATCGGCGGGCTCGGCTATGCCGAGCCTCCAAGAGGTGCATGAGATAGGTATCCACCACCCGAGGGTCTTCTCGGAGCTCAACCCTCTTCTTGGTTTGGCAAAGCGAGGTTATAAGGAAGTGAGACCAAGAGGCGTAGCCTTGTTGAGCTATGGGTTCTGAAGTCATGTATTCCGAATGCAATTTGTCCCTCTCCGGAAGTTTTACTTGTTGGTGGGGACGGGTAAGGATCTATGTCCACATCGTAGTGAGAAGAATGCAGTGGTCACTGCTGAGCGCTTCCTCATTGTTGAACCATTCTGCATGCTTCACGTGCTTGATAAGTGTGAGATAGAGACACGTGCTTCGAGTTACAGAGCTACTAATGCCGGTTGGGTATTCAGGGTCCATTAGAATAGTAAGGCTCGGGGCGAAATTAAGTTCCGCCAAATTTCTGCTACGGCGATCCTCCTTATGGTAACCCCAGTGAAGACTACGGGCATAAAAGCCGCCTACAATGTTAAGTGGCTACTTACCTGCCGTGGTAAGAACTTCGAGAACTGTAGATGTTTAGAATGTGTAAAGGTAGGCCCTGCTTCCGAAGCGAGAGGAGAGTCATTATAACATAGGTGTAATGCGAATTGCAATCGATATCTACAAAGGGGGTGGGGTAATTTTTTGTTCACGCAGAGTGCGGTTTTCACATCCCTTTGGTACACGGTGTAATTTATAGGGACAGGGGCTTGCCGGACTCCTTAAGGGCCACAACCGCACGCAAATGCTATATGTTTCTAAGTATAGCCCGAGAGTAGCCCACTAAGCGTGGGCCTCAAATTTCCGACAATTCCATCGCTGGATTGTAAAAGAATCCGAATTGGCATGGACGCCGCGTGATCTATGGCTGTTGCCCGGCATCGGGAGAACTTAATGTCAGGGGCTCCTCCAGGAGAGCAATGTGGGCTGTAGGGGCTTCACTTCTCGATCTGGTGCTCGCTCCCGAGGTTGCAGTCAACTACCAGAGTGCAGGTATACTACCTCAGTCATCTGAAAAAGAGGTCGGGGAACTTGAGAATGAGATACCCGCTTAAGCTTAGGACGGTGAGCGCCACCAGGTAGTTGGGTCGTCTGGGCAACTATCATGCCCGGAATGCGGTTGAAAACGGTTTAGAGTGAGGCAGCCAATTTATACTAGATCGACGTCTCTATGGACGCCACCTTGGCCTCTAAGCTGCCCTGACGCGCCACAAGAGGGTTGAGGTGCTCCGCGGTGTCCCTGCGTTCGTAGGGGGCACTATCCATGGCCTCTGGTGCCTGCCTGTGAATGGTGGAGTGCACGTTTGAAGTACGTACGCGCGTTGGAGAAAGCGTGAGTAATTAAGAGCAAGACCATAAGAAGTGCACAGGTGGTGCCGCTTAAACGAGAACGACGACGCTGAAGAGCGTCTGGTATGAGGACGCGCCACGAAGTGAATAAAAGAACCAATAAGTATAGATGACGGAGATTCCAGGGGCAAATCACTGGGCACCACGCAACTCCAGCATCGCCAATTATAACCGGACAAGCAGGCCAGAGTTCGAGAGAGATCGTAAGTCGATGAGAAGCATGGGGAGTATGAAGAGGACGTAGTGAGTGGAAGGTTGTCACCGGACCGGGCGCTGAAGATGGGTCGTCGGGTGTCGGACCCGAGCCTCGAAGACTTCAACAGGCCGGGCCCACCTGCCATTGTGTTTCTGCTCGACGGGGTCCTGACCCTCTGGTCTTGAACTCCAGCGTAGGGCCTGAAGAGTTTGATGCCAACAGGTGAGCAACAGCCGTCGGGCTAAGGGCCCGAACTGGTCGTCCAGCCGCCTCGCCAGTTCGCGCCTGGTTTCTCGACGCATCGCCAGCAGCACGCGTCTTGAAGCTGGAGTGACCGCGTTCCAGGTTGCTTATTGTCTCTAAACTTCAACGTGCTAGTTAGATTTCGCTGATATTTTGCCTTACAACACCGCTCATCGACATTGGGAGTTCAGATTCGGTTGAATAATTCGAACTTTCTTGGACGTTTATAGATGTGTTTCGAGATGCACAGTCAACTGTTTATAAGAATTTCATATGGTGCAGGATTTTCGTCCTATTACAATTTAATTTACAATTTTGTGTTGGTTTGGTGAAACCAAACGGCTTTGTACTTCTTTAAGACTCTCAAAAAACCTAAAACCTTGAGAGCTCTTACTACTCTTACGCTACCTCTTACGCTAAGCGAACTGGTTGCCGATCATTACTTGTTTTGACGTGTCCACGGCGCTCCATCTGTGCAGTTATCGACTGTTCGAAAATGATATTTAAAGGGTTGGTATTAGCAGGTGATACTGAGACTAATCCAGGCGCTAGGAATAAACACAGTGTGGGGCCAACTGATATGCTCGATGTATTGAAGAAATTGCAAGCTGGGCAGTCGGCCATGCTTGAGCAGTAAAGTTCAATCAGATCAACCCTTGCTGAACAGGAAAAAAAACGTTCAATAAATTGAGCTCAAGATTGACCAAGATAAAATCGGACTTTCTGTCACTTTCATATGTGCAGTCTCAATTTCACAGCATTGAAAGTGTTGCCTCTAAGAGCGCTGCTCAAGTAACTAGGCTGTCTGACCAGATCAGCGACATGGAAGGCAGATCCCAAAGGAGTAACCTGATCTTTTGTGGGCTTAGTGGTGTGCGAAATCAGGAACGTCATGGTAATGAAAAACTGATCATTGAACTCTGTCACGAGGGTCTGGACATGAATATTAAAAGTCGTGGCGTGGAACGTCGAGAGGGGAAATGGCGACCGATAATAGTGAAATCTTCAAGGATAAAGAAGTGCTCCTTTCGTCTAGAAGTAAAATGAAAGGCACATGTTACGGCATCACTGAAGTTTTCGCCCCAGAAATTCGGTCAGCCAGAAGACACTTTATGGAATTTCGTAAAGCGTAGTACTCCGAATATAAGCTCATTTATGACAAGTTCATCTGTGGCCGCAATAGACACGTTTATGATAAATGGCCAATCAGTTGGTTGTCGAACGTCAGGCCTAGCAACGAGCGCAGAAGCAACCAAGGCCAAATCAGGGTATTAAGGAAGAGCTCTCGCTTCTTTATACTAACATTTGCAGCCTGATGTCTAAACTGGATCCGTTATGGACCTTGATCTCTTCATCTTCTAGCAACGTTGTTCTATTGACGGAAACAACGCTAACCTCTAACACACTTGATTCCGAGATTATTCCTGTTCTACCAGATTTTGACATCTTTCGCAAAGAATGCTTTGGTGATAACCGGGGTGGGAGGTAGTGGGGCTATTGCCTTACATCATTTGCTTAAGGGGCCCTAAAACACTTTTTCAAGTAATCATGAAATGAGGTCGTTGGAAGAGCTTGTCGGCTCACGCATTCAACGCCGCAAAAATTTTAAGAATCCGTCCAGTACGAGCAGTGTTACAAATATTTGTCACACACTGCAATCGCATTCTCCCTTCTCTCGTCCCGACGAAAGCACTGGAAGCTAAGCAGGGAGAGATGGAAGGGCCACAGAGAAACGTTACGCGCGCGCCATGACTTTCAGCACATTTTTTTTTCTTTGAATGCGTGGTTTTTATCAGTGTGATCGCGCACGCGCACGCGTGGACAAGTAGCGGCCTCACGTGGCGATCTTTGTAAGGAGTGAGTGCGCCATGTTCAAATCAGCCAATGGCTGATAGATTGGTTTGCTACACGTGATTTTCGGGTGAATTACGTGATTTGTCTAGAGGAGAGAAAACAATGTTCAGCTGATTTTGATAACATATTGTGAGTTCCAGGCCGCACGCTGCGCTATAATATTTAGCTCACGTGTTGTCGGGAGACTCTACTACCAGTCGGCAGGGTTTTCTGACCATGCTGAAAAATTATTGCAGGGCCCCTTTAAGTGCTAATTTTTGAATGTATAAACTTCTCCGAAAATGGTTTGTACGGGCTGCCACGCCACTTAACCGCGCATGTTAATCGGCTATTGCTGTGGTCCGCCAAGCGTCGATAGCTCCTTTCTCTCGTGTTTTGACGAAGCATTGTTAGAACTAAGAACGACGTATCCCAACAGCACCGACAAAGATTTCGACGATTTGAATTTTGTTACAACAGATTGGAGTAATGTTGCGGTATGTCTTGCACAGAATAACATTGCTAGCGAATTTGTAAACACGTTTGCTTTTTGGCCTCTCAAAGCTGGTCACTAAACCCACCCGAATAACCCAACTTTCGTCAACCATCTTAGATTTCATTTCGACGTAACACCCCGATAAAGTGCCTCCTTACCTATATCAGTGGCTTTGGCGACCACAACGTCATCCATGCACTATTCTCTCGCAACATTTTAAGTGCAGAAAATCCAAAAAGTACTTACGCCGTATGACAAGGCCAATAATTTGCAGTATTAACCGCGAACTTTCTGTTATTCACGAGAAACTTGCCCTTACGTATGTATCGGCAGCAATCAGCTGAGAGCATTTGGATTTTATTCAAATCCGGAATGCTGCGTTTAATGAATCTTTATATCCCAACCATCATTACAAATGAAAAAGCGCGTTCACTCTAGTTTAACAAGTGTCTAAAGGGCCTAAATAATAAGAAAAAGCGATTATTTTGAGTTGCTAAATGAACTCATTCTCCTTCGGCCTGGCAAAAACATAATGAAGCCTTTGAAAAGTAAACTAATTAATAGCACGCGCAACGCGTGACCGCTATTCCACTACCATACCAAATATGCTGCGGTCTAACCCGCGGCGTTTTTGGAAAGCGATTAAGCCTGATAATAAATGTGCCATTTTTTATGTGATAACACGGAGACAGCTATTGCCGATTCCGAAGTTCCCGATGCACTGAATCTAGTGTTTTGTTCATTGTTCACAAAAAAAAGTACAAATGCATTACCACAATTTCCATATTTCAAGTTTTCTTGACTAGAGTGTAATTATTTCAGGGCAGAGGGCATTGTTAAGGTCACGAATTTCCTAAGGTGCTCTTAATCACGTGGTATAAACGAAATCCATGCGAAAGTGCTAAATAGTATGACGTATGTGTGCAGCTTCATTCTCGGTATCGTTTTCGAGCACTCACTTGACACAGGTACAGTGCCGAATTACTGGAGGATTAGGAAAGTCATTCCAGTGTTCAAAAAAGGTGACCAGTCTTCCACTGCTTACTACCGTCCAGTTTCCGTCACCAGCATAGGATCCAAGATCATGGACTACGTCATCTACTCTCACGTTGCTCATTTCCCCAGCTCGGTTCACTTCTCTCATCCAAATCAACATGGTTTCAGGAGAGCTCACTTATGTGAATCATCTCAACTAGCTCTATTCACTCATGACATTCATTTGAACTTAGCAACATTCCAACCGACTCTCTGTTCTTAGATTTTGAAACGCCTTTGATAAGGTTCCTCATTTTCGTCTCTTTTTCAATTTATTGCGCCTAAACATTCATCCGCTTTTTTGCAACTGGATTGAGTGTTTTTTATTCAACCGGATACAGTTCGTATATGCTAACAACCACACATAATCCACTTTGCCCGTTATGTCTGGCGTTTCCCAAGGCACTGTTCCTCGGCCGCTCCTCTTCCTAATCTACATCAACGACGTACCACTTAATGTAACCTCTTTATACGTCTTTTTGCTGATGATTGTGTCATGTACTGCCCTATCAACAACTTCTCCGTCGTTTGTACTCTTCAGGAAGACTTCTTTTGTATTAGAGACTGGTGCGCCACATTGCTCAGGTCACTGAACACCAGTAAGACCGTGAACATTTCATTCCATCGTCCACCCAACTATGCACCCTTTGTGTACAAGAATATGTCTAATGTAGATTAATATCATTATTGAATCAATTTATTAGCTAATAACTAGTACAGCTTCTTAAGTAATGTGCCTTCCTTCAGGTACCTAGGACTTCACCTGTCTCAAGGTGTGTCTTGCACGGATCATGTAACCCAAATTATCAATTCAGCTAACAAAATGTTTGGTTACCTTCGCCATAATATTTTCATGACACAGTCACACGTAAGATTACTTGCCTATAAAACGCCCGAGTGACCTAAAATTGAATATCTCTGTGCTATCTTTGACCCCACAGCAATCATATCTCACTAAAGCTCTCCAATCGGCTCACAACTATTCCGCTAGATTTATTCTTTCCGTGCACTCGCATCACACAAGCGTTTCGTCTCTAAGGTCTAAACGGAAGCTAGTACTTCTTGCCTCTCGTCGCCGCATCTCATGCATACGCCTCTATCGCAGATTCTTTCACACCATGCCTGTGGAAAGTCGGTTGATTCAGCTGACTCATCGTACACCCCGAACAGACCACGTAAACGCAGTAATTCCACCCCATACCCACACCCCTAGATGCCATAAGTCGTTCTTCGTTTAAACTGCCCGAGACTGGAATGGCCTTCCAGGAGATGTTGCACTTGTTCGTGATGCAGTGCGCTTTTGAATTACTATCGAACACATAATTTTATATATGTATAAGAAACTGCTGTCTTTGGACTTACCTTTGTAACATAGAATATCTTTTTTCTGCCTCCATTTATATTGGCATTTGTGTTCGTATTTGTATTTACATTTTGCGTTTTCTTATTGTTGTTTATTGTTAATTGTGTTTTTTTCTTGTTTTCACATCTCTTTACTTCTGATGCCCACTTCTCATATAATGTCCCTAGGAAGCTTTGAAAAATAATTAAATAAATAAATACATAAATAAATAAATACTTATAAAGAGAACCGGCATTGTGATTTGGCATGCGCAGTGACAGGGCTAAGCTGTTCGTTTTTTATCTAGATTTTTGAGCGCGGTGCGAAGCGTGACTAGCCCGTGAGAGATAATAGAATTGGCTGACCGCATGGGTCTGAAGGGAGAGGAGTGTAGAGTATAATATGAGGAGCGGATGGAGCGAGTGTGGGAGGAGTGGGGTGCAGAGGAAAAGACAAAGAAGGATAAGTTCAAAATGAAGGCTCAGGAACAGCTGTTCGAGCTAAAATAAAGCCTAAGACTGAAAAGCTCAAATCAGAGCTCAGGATTGGGACGCAAGAACTCGAGTTAGAAAGGAGAGTGGTTCAGCGGCCACTTGTACTTCTGAAGGCTAGGAAAACGTCAGTTGAGTGAAAGAACTGCGAGCACGTATTGAATGTTAGCCTTACTTAACAGGCTTTTGATACTGGCTCAAAAAGCAGTTCATTTCGAAAGGAGTAAGATTATTGCGGTGAGTTTGACCCTAAAAGTCACAAGAGCCTTCCGCTCAGGTGGAGGAGTACCTGGGTATGGGCAGACGAGAAGCTTTGAACAATGTTGTGGAGCACGACGAAGTGAAGCAAAGCTTCGGGAGCCAGCAACCAAAATGTTTCATTCAGAATTAGTTGTGTCTCAGAACCTCTCAGAGGCTGAGCACATTCCAGGATGTGTTAGAGCTACCTCTCAATAGCTTCATTGAAGGAAGGCTCGAACATCACTAGGATGATGGCAGCAAATGCCATAAAGGCTCCCAAATGGTGACCACTGATTAGTTTTTTCACCAAAGGTAGCAACAGACATCACGTACATTGTCCAAGATAATACGTATTACTCGCTCATAGACAGAGATAATTTCAGTTCACATCTTCGTGCCACATTCCCTCCTCAAGTTTTCATATCGCACTGTTTCACAGTCAGTAATTGTCGGCGCAAACCACATTTCCAGTGTTAGAGAAAGTTCAGGACTGCAGTAGATCATTTTCTTAAGATTGCGCAAACTTCATGAACAAGGTAGATTATCCTGGAACCTGCGCAACCGCTATAAGTATAACGCTAGAATATTCACATTCAAGTGTATAAATGCCGACGCGCTTTGCCGCTTGCCAGTTGATTGATGGCCGACGCTCTGTTCACCGCTATCAGTACCAGTGGGCATCACTGTATTCAGACTTTCAGCCGATCAAGCAGTTTCATATTGTTATGTCCAACCCGATCCAGCAAATCTGGTTGGACCTCTTGGAGCTGGTCCCAACGCCGACTTGAGGAAATAAGTGGATCGTCGTAGCTACTGACTATCTCACCCTCTACGGCGAAACAAGAGCCCTGCCTAAAGGGAGTGCCGCTGAGGTAGCCAAAGTCATCGTTGAGAACATCGTCCTTCGACATGGCGCCCCTGACGTTTTCATCACCGACAGAGGTACGACGTTCACTGCTTACCTGACTCAGGAAATCCTGATATACACTCAGACAAGCCACCGCCGTACAGCCACGTACCATCCACAAATCAGTAGCCACACTGAGCGTCTAAATAAGACCGTCGCCGACTTGTGGGCCATAAATGTTGGCGTCAACGCAAGACATGGGATGCCATTCTTCCGTACGCGACCTTCGCATACAACACCGCAGCGCAGGAGACGACGCAGATGACGCCTGAAAGTTGGTTTACGGAAGGTAGCCTGCAACGACGCTTGATGCCATGCTACCAAATTTCGCTGACGGAAAAAAAACATCGACGTCAACGTCTACCTTCAGCGCGCTGCAGAAGCTCGTCAACTCGCCCATCTGCGCATAAATAATTACCAGACGACAGCCGCTATTATGACATTGGGCGGAGCTTCGTGAAATACAAACCGGGTGACCGAGTTTGTGTGTGGACGCTGATGGACCGAAATGGACCCAGAATAAAACTTGTGTGATGGTACTTCGAACCGTACAGAGTAGCCCAATGTCTCGGCTCCCTCGACAACTAAGTTATTCTCGACGGCACTACGACCTCTCAAAGGCACCGTGCTTGACCTCAAGTTGTCCATGTCGTGCGCCTGAAGCCATTTCATGCGCGAACAAGAGGACTGTATTTTGTTGTCGTTGCTGTGCTTCATTACTTGTACCTATTAGAGTCGAAGCTTCCTCAGGCGTGGGTTGTGAGACGGTGGTACTTAGTGTGTTCGCCGATAGTCGGTCGCTGGGCAATACTAAATAAAAGGGACGCCCAAGAGTTTAGCCTTGTCACTGTACTAGATCAACCTTGCTTTGATTGAAATACCACCGAGGCTAGAGGAGATACCGGGACTGAGACACACATTTATTGCGGGTGATATTACTCTATGGGTAACCAGGGGTAGTCACGCCCATCTGGAAGAAACACTTCGACAGTCAGTGAATATTTTGAAAGAATCGGCAGGCGAGGCGGGACTTTCATGCTCTCAGCCCTAGTCTGAGCTGTTTGTGGTTCGTAACAAACCCAGAGGGCTACATGCGAGGCACCGTATTCCGCCACAGCCGTTGGAGGTAAAAGTGGGGTGTAGGTGAGTAGCTGAAGTTGAAACGATTAGAATTCTGGGCCTATATTTGCAAACTAACAGGAAGAATAGGGTGGTTCTAGAAAAACTTCAGACCACGGTCAATGCTAAGCAGGAGAACCGCTAACCGTAAGAGCGTGCTTAACAAAAAAGTTCGCTGTAAGCAGGTACAGGTGTTTGTGCTAAGCAAGATTACTTACGCGACACCTTATAGGAATTTGGATTCTACAGAAAAAGGCATGGTCGAGGTTATGATCCGGCAAGTTTGCAAAGCAGCGCTTCGGTTGTCTAACAATGTGCCTACAGAAATACTGTTTGAACTAGGAGTGCACAACATCCTGAAAGAACTACAGGAGACGCACATGCAGCTTGGCTTTCGACAACCAAAACAGGCAGAATTATAATCGAAATGATAGGTGTTGGGGCTAATGCTTCTGCTAGGAACAGTAAAAGTCAGGTGCGGCGAGAATTACAAAAGGCCCTGTGCAAAAATCTTTGCCCAAAAATATGCATCTAATTTACCATAAGCAATGCAGGCAGGCAAGAGCCATAGCTTTACATGTTGAGTACAGCGATCACAAAGAGGCAGTCTATATAGATGTCGCGGAATACAGGAACAAAGACACTTTTGTGATAGTGATCGCGGACAGATGAGAACGCTTTATCGCCTTTGGATTGGTGAAGACCCGCTCCTCAGAAACTGCACAAAAAGCGGAAATAGCGTTGGCTCTAATTTTAGTCGGACTTCATTCTCAGTGATTTGAAGACAGCCATCCGAAATCTCGCGAGAGGCAGAATATTGGTAACCACCGCACGATTGCTACACGGGGCCTCGAGACAAGGAATTTGAGAAATAGAATTTGTCTGCGTAGTGGCACACTCTGGGAATTTAGGAAACCAGGCGGCTCACCGAAATGCTTGAAGTTTCGTGAGATAGACAGGTGAGCCGCACGTTCCGGGAAGGTCCGCGATAGATAAGCTGGTGTCCTTTCATGAGATTACGAATTATTATAAACTAGGATGAAGGCTTTGTCCACACAAGCGGCTGACTAAGGTGCAGGAATCTGTCTGGAGAAAACTGCAGGCACGATTTTTCCCCAATGCTTACGAGTTGAACAAAGTAAATCCGGAGGCGACAAAGCATCAATGCAAATGATGCCGGGGAGTTGCAATATATGATTACAAACTTTGAAAAGCTAGCATGGTGCCACCACTATCAGATATTATGCGTGACCCCTCTCTTGAACGTTAATAGGCCGTTTTGACCAGCTGATACTCAGTCGTTCAGGCAAAGGCCGTGGAGTGGGGCCCACAGGTCCCCGTCAGCATTGGCCTGAAGGCCATCTAATATGGAAACATCCGGAGTTGCTTTCTAACAAAATGAAGTTTTACCATCCATCCATGGTGTTAACTAGATGGAACAATGAATGAACGGACATACAAATAGATGGACATGCGGACGGACGGATGGAAGGACAGACATACAGACAGGTGGACATGCGTTCGGACGGACGGATAAGCATACAGGCACACAGACAGACAGACAGACAGACAGACAGACAGACAGACAGACAGACAGACAGACAGACAGACGGATGAGCGGGCGGACGCGGTACCAGCGGATGATTCACGGTTTGCCGTTGAATTCCTTCGATGCTTCGCCGCACTCATCATCATTCAATCGGTGGATATCGTGGGATTTTTTACATGCGGAGCATGTTATACCAGGGGCTAGTCATGCGCCATCCCCGTCCGCAGCCTCCTCTCCTCCTCTGCCAGCCATCTGTGCATCCCTTCCTCCTCTCAACACAGCGCGCGCTGCGCTCGCTTCTCCCTTCCGCTCGCCGCGAGACCTTTATTTTTACGTGCGCCAGCTGTATGCTAACGCGTGCATGCGCAGGCCGGGGCCGGCGCTCGCTATAAATAACCGAGTGTCGGGGCATGCCGCCCTTCCTCGGTTGGTTTGTGCAGCCGCTCCACGTCCGATGTCGCTGGTGAAAATGTATGCTAACGAATCCGCACACACACTTACTGACGTCCCTTCCAAAAGCGTTAGCCAATGTGTTGGTGGAACCGCAAGCAATTCCGATGACACTTCGTCAGGGGCAAGACTGCGCTGAGAACCGCTCGCGATGCGGTATGCAAACGTCGGCGTCGAGCGGAAGATCCCCAGCTCCGAGAACGTAAGCAACTGCGAGACGTCCGCGTCGAGCGGAGGATCCCCAACGCGAAGCAGCTGCGATACGTCAACGTCGAGCGGAAGATTCCCAGCTTCGAGAACGCGAAGCCGCTGCCAGGCGTGGGCATCGGCAAGAGAATCCGGACGATGAAGCCGCGTGCAAGCGTCGACGCCGCGAGGCCGATCTCGATGCCGCCCGCGAGTACGAGCGCGCCGCGATAGCGGCGTGGCGAGCCAAGCAATACGCCACGCCCAATGCTAGCTCCAAGCGCGACTTCTTTGACCGGAGCGTCGGCCACAGCTGCAGGGTGTGTGATCAATTTTCCAACAACTTGACGCGCATCAGCAACATTCAGAAGGAACTGCATCGTTCCATAGCGTTGTCGGTTCTTTGCGATGCGTTTGGAAGCAATGCTGACGAATTTGCCGACAACGTCGCGTGTGCCACGTGCAAGCAGTCGTTAATTGTCAGTAGAATTTCATTGCTCAGCGTGAGACCTTCGACCGCTGCAACCAGACCCACTCACCCTTCCCTTTACGGACCATAAAGCCATCTTTCTCAAAATAACCAAAGCGTCTCATCAATAAACATCGTCTTTCGCAGCATACGTGCGTGCGTGTTCACTCATAACACACACGCATGTCGCACATTACCAACCACATTTATCGCAGTTCAACATATATGCTGCGCATGCTAACCATTGTTCCCACTCGGGAAACTGCGGTCATTTTCATGTATTTTTTATTATTGTGCTTTCATGTTTTGCTAAAGCATCGGGACGATGTATTTTCAGAGGAGGGCAACGCCACATTCCCTCGTCAAGTTTTGTTGTCACCCCATTTCACTGTCAGTAATTCTCGGCACCAACTGCGTCTACAGTGTTCGAGAAGCTTCCGGACGGCAGTAGATAACTTTCTTAATATTACACCCACTTCCTGAACATTGCAGATTACTCTGTAATGTACGTCACTACTAGCGATACCGCTAGAATATTCGATGTAAAGTGTATAAATGCCGATGAGCTTCGCCACTTGTCAGTTGATCGACGGCTGACGCTCTGCTCACCGCTATCAATGCTAGCGGCCATCGCTGTAGTCTGACCTTCGGTAACAAGTTCGGTCGAATAAAAAGTTTCACTTTGTAATTACAGTATGCTTCCTTCGTGCACGTCACGACCCCGTAACAATAGTGTAAGTGGTACTAAATTCAAAGCATTTCATGGCTATCTATCTATCTATCTATCTATCTATCTATCTATCTATCTATCTATCTATCTATCTATCTATCTATCTATCTATCTATCTATCTATCTATCTATCTATCTATCTATCTATCTATCTATCTATCTATCTATCTATCTATCTATCTATCTATCTATCTATCTATCTATCTAGTCGCCTACAACCTTTAGCTCTCCTGGCCATTTCGATAATGGTATTGATATCAAACTTGGTTTGGCATAACATGACTGGATGTACTCTTCGGCGTCCGTCTCATTGCCATCATTTTTTTGAGGGAGCATTGCGTCTAACGTTGCCGTAGCTTCGCGTCCGTAAATGAGACTGAAGGGTGTCTTCCGAGTGGTCTCCTAACAAGCCGTGTTGTACGCGAACGTGACGTAGGGCAAAATGACGTCCCAGTTCTTGTGCTCTGCATCTACGTACATGCTTATCATATCAGCCAGGGTCTTGTTGAGGCGTTCGGTGAGACCGTTGGTCTGGGGATGATACGCTGTTGTCTTTCTGTGAGCTGTACCACTTAGCCGGGAAATTGAGTCCAAAAGCTCGGCCATGAACGCAGTACCTCTGTCGGTGATGACTACTTTGAGAGCACCGTGTCTTAATACGAAGGCTTCGATGAAAAATTGCGCCGACTAAACTGCCGTTGCCCGTGGCAGAGTGCCTGTCTCCGCATATCGGGTCAGGTAATCCATGGCGGCGATTATCCACCTGTTTTCAGTGGCAGACTTTGGCAAGGGGCCCAGGAAATTCATGCCGATTTGTGCGAACAGTGTTGCCGGCACTCGGACAGACTGCAGCTGGCCAGCTGGTTTGATGGATGGTGGCCTGCGACGCTTGCAACCTAGACATGTCTGCACGCACGTTTTGACAACTTCGGCAAGTCTTGGCCAGTAATAGTTCTTGCTTTATCCTCGCCAAAGTTTTAGATGCGGAGCATCTAATACTCGAGGCTTGTAGTGCGGCGCCGTCCGCAAGCTTCCTCCTCCTTCTCCCACCATCTGTGCATCCCTTCCTCCTCTACACACCGCGCGCGCTTCACTCCTCCACCATCTGTGCACCCTTCCTCCTCTACACACCGCGTGCGCTTCTCCTCTTCACGAACATTCGCTAGCTGTATAATGTAGCGCGCATGCGCCGTCACGCTTCGAGAACATCGGCAGCTGACGCGCGCGCATGCGCCGTTGCGCTTCTCCCCCTTCTCAAACATTCGACAGCTGACGCGCGCATGCACCGTCACCCACCATCTGTGCCGCGCGCGCTTCTCCCCTTCGAGAACATTCTACAATTCTCCTGATTCTCCAGTGGACGCGCATACGCCGTCGCGCTTCGAGAACATTCAACAGCTGACAGTGCATGCGCCGTCGCGCTGTATATATACTCAAGGTCGGCGCTCGCTCGCTCAGTTGCCGCTCATCGGTTGGTTTGTACGGCGCGTCGACGTCCAAGGTCGCGGTGAAATGAATTCCAACGAATCCACAAACACAATGATTGACGTCCCTTCGACCAGCGCCGCCCTTTCGCATACGTGTGTACGTGTTCACACATTTAACACCCCCTCCTACAACCACGTTAACCAATTTAGCCATCGACCCAAGTAAGTCGCACTTTAACACCCCGTTAACCAATTATATGCTCCGCATCCTCCTCAGTGTCCCCCGAGGGAAGCTGCGGGCAATCTTTTTGCGTAACCCAAGTGACCAGTGGTAGGTTCATCGTGGCAGGCTTGCAGTATCTCATGGCGAAGCGAAGAAGTAACGACGAGCAAGTAGCTGCTGCCGGCGGGTGAAAAGTTCCTCTTATATAGAACGTCATTTCGTAAGCAGTACGACGGCAGCCCTCTCGCAAATAACTTCGGCACGGTATTCGTTCGCCCTTGCAGGTAATTTATGAGTGGTAGCACTTCAGCATCGTCAAGCTGGTATTGAGAAAAGGCGGCAGTGTCTACAATACCCAGAAAGACCGTGCAGTCATCGTAGTTGTCTGGGGATGCCGTCTCAACAGGAGACCGAGAAAGACAGTCGGCATCGGTGTGTCGTTTTCCCAACTTGTAGGCAACAGTGAAGTCACTCTTGGAGCTGAAGACTCCATCGTGCAAGACGGCCAGACGGATCTTTCAAGTTCACTAACCAACAGAGAGAGTGGTGATCGCTGATAACTGTGAATGGGCGGCCGTACAAATACGGACGAAACTTCAAGACTGCCCATACCATTGCAGGACATTTTTTCTCCGTCGTTGTGTAGTTAGCTTCCGCTCGGGACAGCGTCCGGCTGACGTAGGCGATCACTCTTTCGTTGTTCTCCTTCAACTGTACGAGCACTGCTCCAGGACCCACATTACTAGCGTCTGTATGAAGTAATGTTCCCGCGTCTTCATCGAAGTTGGCCAGCACACAGAGGGTGTTTGCGTGCGCTGACGAAGCTCGTGAAACGCCTGCTGTTGGTCTTCGCCCCATCTGAAGGGGGTATCTTCCCGAGTAAGCTGTGTGAATGGCCATGCGATGCGCGAAAACTTAGCAATAAACCACTGGTAATAGGCACAGTGTCCCCAAAAAACGTCGCATTGATTTTTTGTCTGATGGCGTCGGGAAGTTCACCACGGCAGCAATTTCAACCGGGTCGGGTCGAATACCATGGCTGCTCACGACGTGAATGAGGAATTGAAGTTCGTGGAAGCCGAAGTGGCACTTTTCAGGTTTTAGAGTAAGACCGGCCAAGCGTATTGCTTCAGAAACTGCTTCGAGGCTTCGTAAGTGTTCCTCGAAAGTCGCCGAAAAGACAAGCACGTCGTCGAGGTACACCAAGCAGGTTTGCTACTTCAGTCCCGACAGGACCGAGTCCATGAAATGCTGGAATGTTGCTGGCACCGAACACAAACTGAAAAGAAGTACCCAAAATTCATAAAGTCCATCAGGCGTAACAAAGGCGGTCTTCTCACGATCTCTCTCATCCACTTCAATTAGCCAGTAGGCGCTTTTCAGGTCCATGGACGAAAAGTAGCGTGCGTTTTGTAGTCTATCCAATGAATCATCAATACGTGGCAGAAGGTAGACGTCCTTTTTTTGTGATCTGATTGAGCTTCCGGTAGTCGACGCATAAACGCAAGCTGCCGTCCTTCTTTTTGACGAGTACTACAGGTGATGCCCAAGGACTGTTAGATGGCCGAATAACACCATCTTTAAGCAACGTTTTCACCTGTTTTTGATTTGCCTCACGCTCCTTTGGGGCGACTCGATAAGGATTTCGCCGGATGAGTCTGGCGTCGGAATCTGAGTTGATGCGGTGTTTCGTCAGTGCCGTTTGACCAACTCTTGATGTGGATGAGAAGCAGCCATAGAACTTGTTGATCAGCGTAAGAAGGCGGTCTCGCTCAATGGGAGATAACGTTGGACCAACGTCGACAGGTTTCGCTGTAGTAATAGTAGGCGCTGCTGCTTCCTCCACTAAATAACAATCTTCTGTTTGAGAGAGCTCGTCAAAATAAGCAATAGCCGTGCCTTCAACTATGTGTCGGCGTTTTCTACTGAAATTTGTCAATAAGATTTCAGCGCATCAGTCAATAACACTGATGATAGCCCTGACAACAGAAATGCCGCTAGTGAATGCGAGCTCCTTGATGTGTTCAGCGATGCCAGTACTGTTTTGTAAGATGTCACAGTGCACAAATACGAGGGAACAACTTCGTGGCAGCAGTATGACGTCGTCTTCGGCAATACGGAAACGAGGTGGCTAGTGGTCCTCATCTGTAGCAGTCTCCGAGCTTGTAGCGAACGTTATGCTTCTGTCACGGATGTCAATCACAGCCCCGTCTTCGCGCGCGAAATCCAGTCCCAATATGAGCTGTTTACAGCAGTCGTGAAGAATGACGAGGGTGGCGACAAAGGTGGAACTAGCGATGAAGATTCAGGCCGTGCACTTTCCAACCGGCGTCATCAACTGACCTCCTGCAGTTCTTATACTGGGCCCGCGCCATGGCATCTTCACCTTCCTTAGTCTGTCGGCTAGCTGCAGGCTTATTATAGAAAAGTGGCAGCCGGTGTCCACAAGAGCCGTCACTTGGTGGCCGTCAATGTGAACGACGAGGTCAGCGCTGATAACGTGGGTTACGTCGGCAGTTGTTCTATTCGTCGTATTAGTCGTTGTTGTAGTTCTCTTCGGCGTCGGTAGCTTCGAGCTGTCATATGTCTGCATTGGGGGCTGTTCGGAAGTCCATTTATTGGCAACCCCACCCTCCAAGGTCACTGCGTCTAGTTTCCCCGTCGCGGGCTAGGGGACCTGGCCCTGGTGACGTCGGCAAAACTGCGACGATTAGGTGAAGTACCCCGTGCAGGAGATGGAGAACGTGACCCGGGTCTCATTGGATTCTGCGGCGGTGTGTTCATAGGAGTGTCGTTGTACGTGCGTCAGTCGTCGTACGTAGGGTAATCATGGTAGCGCGGAAACATCGAGTACTAAGCGTCGCAATAACGGCAAACTCTGTAAACGTGCCCAGCTTCGCCACAATGAAAGCATACTAGTCGACGGTCAGCGGTACGCCACAAATTGGTTTTCTTTCGCTGGTACGTAAGCGGGGACCCACTATTGATGCACGTTGTGGGCTTCACATTTTGGCTAAACGGCATTCGTCTTGTCGGCGAGATCGCTGCGTTTAGGAAAGTCGTCGGCGCTGAGAGCGGCTGTTTCCAAGGTTGGTAGTGGTCCAGTCATTGGAGTCCACTGTGCCGAAGGCGCAATAACGGGGCGTTGGACTGCATCAGCATAAGTCAAATGTCGTCGCACATTATCATAGACGGGTGAAGAGAGAGCCTGACGGACCTCATGCCGGACAGCATGAGCGACAAAGGACAATGCCGGCGTCGGTTCAGTTGCTGGAATTGAACCAAACTGCCGAAGCCTCTCCCTCAAAATCTCCTGAATGACTTCCCGCAGAGAGGCCTGTCGTCGTCGCAGAGGCTCGCTGCAGTCATAATGGGACTACTCGCTCAAACGTTGACCGGGTTCTGCTGGTGGTACCGTTCCTGTAGGACCTGTTCCACAGCTGTGGCTTCTCTTGTGAACTCAGCTACTGTGGTTGGTGGATTTCTCACAAGCCCAGAAAACAGTTGCTCCTTCACGTCTCGTATTAGATACCGCAGCTTCCTGTCTTCCGGCATCTCGAGATATGCCCTGCCGAAAAGACGGGTCATGCCCTAGGCGAACATAGCAACGCTCCTATTCGGTTTTTGAATTCGAGCTTCCAAGAGACGTGACGCATTCTCCTTTCTGTCGAGACTAGTAAAGGTGTCAATCAGCTGGTTGCGGAAGTCGTCCCACGTAGCCATGCTTCTTTCCAAGTTGATGTACCACGTCTGGGCGTTATCGTTAGGTTAGAAGTACACATTGGCAAGCTTGTCTCCTGGGGTGGTCCACTGGTTGTACTTCGCGCAACGTTCGCATTGGTCCAGCCAGTCTTGTGCGTCGTCATAGGCCACACCATGAAAGCAGTCAGGAATCATGGGATTTGAAGTGTCATGTGCGATGGAGCTGCAGTAGCCATGGTGGCTGAAGGCGGCAAGCGATTGCTGGCGATTTCTGGCAAGGGATTGATCTAGGGAGCCAGGCCTCGCAGACGGTGACTGAAACGGTGGACTGGTGTGTCGACAGGTGGTAGTGATTCCGGGCTGGAATGTCAGGTTCGCGAAGGGGTGCCAAGCATGAAGACTATCCAGCACCTCCACCAGTGTGGCGACGCGGGATCGATGAGCACACAAAGCGCCTGAAACAAATACGCTTTATTGATCGCAGGAAAAAGACTGCAACAACTTCTTCGTCTTTTGCACTCAATCAAGGACACTTGCGCTGCTTCGTTCACGCCACCACTGGTAAATACGCGCGGCAATATGTATGTCATGAATGTCATGATTTACATTTCATGGTCCTGCATCTTTTGTGGTAGTTTCGTTTACATGGTATGTTGCAAAACTGGTACGGTATGATAAGATGGTATGGCGAACACAAGCGACAGGCCCTAACATGAAAATCATGACATGCGTGTCACGTAACCACATGACTACATGCCGCGCTCATGATGGCCTTGCGGCCGTTTCGCTAGCGTCACATATACCAAATTCGGTATTACAGTACGTGAATGCCTGACGAAGGCATGTGACTAGTGTAAACATGATAATCACGAGATGCGTGTCATGTAATAACATCACTTTATGCAACGCTCATAATGCGCTGGTGGCTGTCTCGCTAGCTTAACTTATACCAACTTCAGTATTATAGGACGTGAGCGGATGACAAACGTATGATACTGGCGCAAACATGATAAAGATCACATGCGTGTCATGTAACAAAATGAATACATGCTACTCTCATGATTCGCTCTACGCCGTTTCGCTAGGTTCACATGTATCAAACTCGGTAGTGTGCGACGCGAACGGACGACCTGGGTAAATGTCACATACAAACATGATAAGCACGACATGCGTGTCATGTAACAACATGACTACATGCCACACTCATGATGTGCTCGCGGCCGTTTCACTAGTGTCACATATGCCAAAATTGGTATTTGTGACGTCATTGAATGACGAAGGTATGTGACTTGTGCAAACATTATAATCATGAGATTCGTGTCATGTGAGAATATCACTACATGCCACAGTCAAAGTGCCAATAAATTTTGACGTGACGCTGTGCGCGTCCTCGCCGGCGTTCATTTTGTCGCGTCACAAGGCGTTACGACGTCAGGCACCAGTACTGCCATATACTTGCAGGTGCACGCCGCAATGTGTTGCTTTGACGCATGCGCGTTTCAACGCATCTGGCATCCGTTCGTTCCCAAAAAATGGAGACACAGTGTTGTCTGGGTAGCGCATCAGCGGGAATTTCGCGCCGGTAGCTGTCGGGCCGTGCCGATCGACGCTGGTTGCGCTGGTCACGCCTGGCGTGAGACATAAGACCCATTCCATGTTTTAAACACAGGTAGGCCGATGTCAACATTATGGGTAAAATTATAGCGCCGTCTGCACGTAACTTTCGCCATAAGTGCTGAGGGCTGTGATGTGCGCCTACAATACGACGTTGTCAGACGCCACAAGCCCTGTGAAAGCCATAAGCGCCGAGGGCTGCGATGTGCGTAAAAAATCAAAAATAAACTGTGAGACGCGACTGACAACCAACCGCGACGCAGTTTGTCGGCATACTGTTTTTAGGGGCAAAGCTTTTTATAGCGGCACCTGTTTGTCCCTCGTAGCCGTTGTAGTATGTAACAACTATAACATTTTGACCTCCAAGTTGGTGCCAGTCAGAGACTTCTTCTATGCGTTTTTGAACAATAAAAAATAGTGCTCAATGTACATGCCAACGACTGCTAATGGTGAATGAGAGAAAGGAGCGTTTGGCTTTCAGTCAACACGCACGCTGCGATCCTCATTAGTAGCCATAGGCATGAACATTGAGCACTATCTGACAAGAAAGGGTTGCTGAGTTATACTCGCTTTGTGTAACCTCCTTAGTTTTAGAAAGGTTTAGCTAGCGTGTGGCCACAGTGCCATGAATACAGTGAACTAGTATATACCATGAACTCGAGGTGGTTAAAGGTGGGAAGTAGACCCGAAGCGCAAGCCGTAAGAAAGTGTGTGTGTGCCACCTCTCGTTTAGTCCTTGAAATGCCCGCTGGATGGCGGTGCTTCTATATGGGGAATATATGATGTGGTAATTGGAATGTTGAATAGATGGACGAAAGGACACACAGACAGATGCATGGATGGATGCATGAACGGATGCAGGGGTGGATGCATGGACAAACGCAGGGACAGACGCACGAACAGACGCACGCACGGACGGGCGGATGGATGCATGGACGGTCACACAGACGGACGCATGGACGGACGGAAGCAAGAACGAATGGACGAATGAATGCTTAGCCCCACTCTCCATCATTCACTCCGTGGATATGCTGCCATTTTCTTTCTCGTTGCTTGACTGAGAGCACCACAAGCACCATTAAAACTTAGCAAAAACAACAGTAGCCAGAGCGTATTTTGCCTACCAAGACAGCACCACCGTATTTTCGTGACGTAAGTCTGGTGGAATTGGTCTCTAGACTCCATGCACTAAGACGGGCGCGCCGCCGCGCGGCCGTCAGAGAAGACAAACGTTGAGAGCCCTAGCAGAACGAAACACTACCCCAACGTTCACTAGCACGTAGTTTATGTGAATCATGAACTGCTGCGTAGTCGATTTTACCAACAGGTACACGGCGTGTCCTGCAGGAACGAAGTTTCAGAGTCTCTCGACTTGTTCCTGCTTTATTGGGCTACGAAATAAGTGAATCATTGCTGTAAACCGTAAAAAGTGTTTAGTTCGCATTTCTTCTGCTGTCTCGCATGCTGCTGATGCGTGCTTGAATTGATGTGAGAGACCCTCTGCAGGCGCGATGATCTTGAGTGATTTTCTTGCTGCCATAGAAATGGTGAGAAAAAAAAAATCGTGCTAAAATTTCATTTCAGACCAAGACCGATGGGCCGTTTTAATGGACCTTATTATTTACTACCACGCCATGTACCGTTCGCGATTTTTGAGGATTCAATGCGAAGTCAATTAGTGCTTTTCTAAGTTGATGGGTCTATCGGTGAAGGGGTGAACTGAGTTACGTAGTATTTTACCGTAAACACAAGTAGCCACCCAGCAGTTTATGCGCCCTTGATAGGCTCAAGCTAGTGCGTCAGTTGGTTGGTTGGTGCTTAATAAACTGGCGCAAGGCACCATGGGGGATCGGCCATCAAATGGGCGTTACCTTGTTACATATATAATTGTATTTATAAATCTTAAATTCTTTACCAATAGATCAAGTTATAAATAACTAATTGGCGCAAATTGCGAAAAAAAGCGTAATAACGTTGAATAAGAAGTTTTACTTTCATAACCTTACAATTTTATTCATTTCATCTCGCATAAAAAACGCATAAGACATCCCAAACGCTCCTGTGTCTGAAAACAAGTGCTGTATCTCCAAAGGAATTAAACGCTGGAAATAATAAATTGAATCCTATTTTCGAACTTGGTTACTTCAAAAGCCCTTTTATTGGGCTGTTAAACAATCTGCATGTTAGGAAGAAACGATGCAGGGCGTAGAGTATAGCAGAACTATACACGCTAAGAATTGATGCTTTGCGAACGCTGTAGCGACAGATGTGCGTGTCGGTGTTTGTTTCAGAAAGCCACATAAACAACGCAAGAGCTTACAGCAAATGAGAGACACGTGACGGTGGCCAAAGTTGCCGTGCCGTCGTCGTCGTCACTTTGTAAGGTGAAGCGAAAGACGGAACAGGGCATGCGCCGTTCTCACTGAACTGAATCTTCTTGCGTTCTCTTTTTCGCCCGCGCCTGAAGCTCTTGTCATGAGCTGCGCGAGCGGCGAGGTAAAGACTATGATCATGATGAGCGACGATGATGCCGCGACCCTTTGAAGCAAAGCACTTCGCGAGACTCAGTGGCTGAAAATCGCCGCGGCACGACGCTGCAACAAACGAGCAAGGCAGTTTCCACGGGGTGTGGCTGTGGAGCGATCGATATTTCTAAACGCTCCGAGTATTTTGCAAGTACGCGGGTAGTTGGCGTTTGAAGTTTGAAATAATGACAGCTTGCGGTTTAGTTATGCAGCAAGCCTCCTGCATTACGCACACCTGACACACGCGTTTGGCCGTCATTCCTGGCGACGGGCAGAAAAGCGCTCACTAACGCAAAAAAAAAAAACGTGACCACTTTCGTGAAGGTTTTCCCATTTATTCACGGTGACATCGCGAAACATTGTCCTCCTGCAATATCTTTAAATTCTGAAATTCTGCTCAGAGCACGCACTAACCCACCGGCGACGGGTGCTTGAGCCATCATAGCTATCCAAGCAAACAGGTGCTGCTGTCTGCTACGACTCTGAATGTTGCGCGCTCGCCACACCCCAAGTGGCGCTGCGCGCCCCTTTCATGGCGCCCCCTATAGGTCCGCATGGTGTGTATAGAGTGCTCGTGTTTTGCAAACGTAGCGTCGATGTGTCCAGCGTGCGCGCACGTCAATGCTACATTGGCCATTTTGCTAGCTCCACATCAACCAAGTTTGGTGTTACATGACGTCAATGAATGACTATATGACTGCTGCAAACATGATAATACTGACCCTCGTGTCATCTAGGAACATGACTATATACCACGCTAATATCATGCTCGTGGCCGTTTCGCTAGCTCCACATATACTAAATTTGGTATCACGTGACGTGAATAGATGACGAAGGTAAGCCGCACATCCAAACATGATAATTTTGACATGGAAGTCATATACGACATCAATTACCTCCACCTCATAACATTGGGTTGAATTTAGAGTGACATATATCAACCTTCCTGGCTCGTGCTTCGCATATTATGAATTCCCACTGTACGTGGGATCTGCTATTTTTTTTGTCTGAAAAACCAGGTTGGGATTGTACAAGCACTCGTCCAAATAAGCAGTATCGAGTCAGAGGTGAGCTCGCTTGAAGATTGCGATGCGGCCAGACAAAATGTTCATTCTGAGAAGGTGAACAGGGTTGTCCACCGTGCAAGATTGGCTGTAGCTGAACTGAAGATGATAACTAATTGCAAGGGCATCCAACTTTAGAAAGCAAAGGAATCGCTGCGTTGCCCTGAGCGCTTCGGTTTGCAGAAGGCACTCAGAATGTGTGTTGGTTAGTTTGTAAGACAAAGGAAGACGTACGACTGAAGGAAGATGTTTAGAGGTTTTTGTCGCGATGTTAGCGGAAGAAAGCCTCGTGCTTGGATCGCATAATCACAGCCTTGCGGCTAGGAATACCGCTGAGCGTCCGTGTGGTCGGCGGTGGTGCAGACATGCATTCCAGCAAACGCACTTGAAAGCATGTTTCCCACAGTTGTTTTCGCAATTGTGGCAGCGAAAACAACTGTGGCTGTGCGCCTGGTTTGGAACGTAATAACTTCAGCGTTGAGTTCCAAACCGGTGACTCTTTAAGGACTTTTGTCTTTCTAAAACAGACGTAAACATTTTGTACAGATCTGCGTTTGTTGTGGACTTGTGTCTGAAATTTAAAATAAGGTGATCGATAGTAACCGAATGCTATGTGTGATGTGATATTAGTAGAGTTTGGGCAGATTAAGTTGGTACATCTAGTATTGGGAATTATGGACATTTGGACAAGGTGTAGTGAGCTCTGTGGGGCACATGTATGTGGTGAAATTGAGGTGTAGGTCAAAGCGCGCCCGTAAGGGCAGTTTTTTTTTTAGAAATGCGAAGCAGTTATGTGAACGTCGGTGACTTTGAGCATATCTATCTAGCGATCTATTTAGCCGCTTACGTTTGGGTGCTCTCGTGGTCACCCCCTTGGCGGGAACCAAAATTAGCATAAGAGGGTGAGATGGTTTGACGAATATGACGCGCTGATGAAGACATGAATAATGTCACAATCCCGTCTCGTAAGTCGTCAAACATTTCCCGCCAGATAATGACACATACCCACGGGCGGGTATGTGTTGCTGCTATGCGGGTACGTGCCACAGGTAATTGACACTTATTATCTTCGCAGGAACGACGACGACACGCATGGGCAATTTTAACGTGCGAGCATTAAGAAACACCCGACATTGGTAGCGTCGACGCAACGAATGCAAATAAATGTCAGTGTCCCAGATTGAACTGAACGCAAGCATTTCGCGTGGCAATGAAGCGCTTTTACCACAAAGCTACGTCAGGTCTCGAAACCAATTTTCAAATAGACGCTAATGTTCGTGGAACGTCAATAATGGTTTCAGTGCTGCCTACCAAATTTTGTAAACATTACATATGTACTGCTTTGATATACCCGTCACGTCGGGTTAATGTCAAGTGTGGTTAGTTGCCATGCGCTGAAGCTAATTTATGTACCAATATCGAGGGCCAGCATCCTCGTGAGCGTCACCACTTCATATGTGGCCTATACGCATGTTCCAGTTGGCATCGTCGCGCAAGTGCGAACAAGTGCTCATATAAACATCTGCAACTCTTCAACATATGTCTGTGCGCGGAACATTTGTACATATATTTAGCGTCATTTTACGACGTGTCGTCCAATAAAAAAATTGCAACACGGTCACCTTCCCTCCGCATGCTTCGCATAACGTCTATTCCCGGGTACGTGGGATCTTCTGAATTGAAAAAAACCTAAATTTAATTGAAAGGTGAACCTGTGTGATGAGTGCCGTGCACGTTTGAAGTGTGCGTCTTTGAGAAAGTGCGCGTCATTGTGAGCAAGACTATATAAAGTGGACGCCCGGTGCCGCTCAAACGAGAACGACGACGTTGAAAAGTGTTAGGCACGAGGACGCGTGGCACGAAGTGAAAGAAAAAAAAAGATAAGAGAACCAATGAGCACAGATCACGGAAGTTATAGAGGCCAATGGCTGGGCACTACACAACTCCAGCGTCGCCAATCAGGACCGGATAAGTGGGCCAGAATTCGAGAGAGATCATAAGTCGACGAAGGGTATTTCGAAGATGATGTGGCGAGCTAAAGGTCGTCACCAGACCGGGCACTGACGATGGGGTGCCGGGTGTCAGACCCGAGCCTAGAAGACTTCAACCGGCCGAGGCCTCCTGCTGTTGTGTTCCCGCTGGACGGGACCATGACCACAGACACACTTTCGGACCTTAATCAATCAGTTGGTGAAACCTTTCTTAAAATAAGGAGTTAAGCATATGTACTTCGCAGTCGGCTGGCTTTATCGGCTTGTAATGCAGTCAGGGGTAATACAGGGGCTATGGCTGTGCCTGAGAAAAGCCGCTTTAGATACTTATACAATGATTGAGGATTATTTATGAGTGTAAAGACAGACGCTCTTCAAGGGTTATTTCACAGTAATCCAAATCATTCTATTCTGTGCATCATCGCGCGAAAACATGATTGTTTACCTATCCTTTGCTGCACACATGATTGTTTGTTCACGGGAAGTAAAGCCTATGAACTTTGAATATTGTCACAAAGTGCAAGGGTGCTTGTTAAATCCACCACAAAGAAAACATTTTATATCACAACCTGGCAGCCATCGTTTTTTAGATTTTAGTTATATAAGTGGGCCCTAATAATATTTACCGTCAAACATGAGCCTGCGGAAACAACTAATTTATCCTACGCATTGACAAACGAGCACACGAGAAAAGTCACAACACCAAGGCGTAGACTAGCACCGGCTAGCGGATGGAGCCCGGACGTCGGCTGCGATCCGTGGCTTCCTGAAAAAATGATGCCTCCCTCCCCCGATTCTGAGCGAAAGGAACGCGCATGTGGTCTTCAACTGAAGGACCTCCACTGCCAGAGCTGACGGTCGTCGAGGTTTATTATTGGCAGCCATGTCTGCTGAGCTGTTTTGTTTCCTTTTATTGTCGTGCAGTCCCTTGCTCACGCACAGCTGTGTTTCTGGCGGTAATGTTTGTGCGATCGTACCTGGCATTGCTCGACATTGTGACGTTGCGCATTCCTCACTGCCAGCTTTTGTTGTGCAATCTAAAGTAGAATTGTGGGCATCGCGTGTGACTAAAAGTTGATTGGACGGGTAGTAGTCTATTATAAAGAGCCCACATTAGTCGGCGCACCCTGCAGTGCCACGCACAGGGAACTTTCATGTGTTAAAGAATTCGAGAATCTACTTCTGCTACCATTGGCGTACACTCTGCAGTGCGAACGTTTTCGGTATTCGTCAATTGATTAGGTAAGGACAATTTCGTTATTTTGACAAGGTATTACGAGCAGCCACGCTGTTATAATCTGTCCTTGTAATACGATCATCCACTGAAGCGGCGCAGTGGTTACGGTGCTCGGTTACTGAAGCGAAGGTCGCGGGTTCAATCCCAGCTGTGGCCATCGCAGAGGCGAAGGGGTAGAGGCCCTAATACCTCCCTATATTACCTTACCTTAAACAACGCCACATAGTGCAAATTTCTGAAGTCCTTCACTACGGCTTCTATTATAGTCTTGTCAGCGTTCTGAGATGCATATAAAGCCCTAGGTACTATTTCCTAAATTGCGAATGCCTTCAAAAGCCCTAATAAAGAAAAAAGAAAGGACGGGAGCAAAACACAGCGTGATCATGTTCATACAAGGTGACATACTTTAGAGGAGCAAAGCAAAAATGGCTCGTGACCCATGAGTATGCCTTCTTTCATCTCCTATCACGTGCGCAGTTCTTAAATATCGTTCATTGCGACGCTCATTTCGCAGCACTTCCACTACACTTCGTGACAGAACGTTCCTTGTAGCTGAAGTGCAGCGCTTTGTGGAAATATAGGTAGGTTTGTTTATTCAACACTGAAACTGCTTGAAAACTAAAATTATATCCATGACGAAGAATAAAGCAGAGTTTCAGGTTAGCTTAAAGGCCTCTGCGACACTTATCGAGCATGGTAGGAAAACACTGCTGATCGGTCGTCGAGTCTCCAGAAAATACGCGAGCTTTGCATAATTGGGCCAAACAATACCGCATGGCATGTCGTTCAGAATTTGCAGTTAATTCTCTGTCTGTAGAAAATAACTCCTTCTTCTCTTTACAAATGATACAATAAAAGCCTATCCCGATTTCTGGGCCCTATACACATGTCCATGGATCACCAGAGTCAGTCATCAATGGATTAAATCACAACCACTCAGAATAAAATCATACCGTGAGTCTCAGTTTGAGTGAGCCCGGGTGAGTAATATTGATTAGTTAGAGTCTGAGTGAGTCAGCTTTACAAATATAATAGTGGGCTGGTGTCCGGGTGAGTTTGCATGAGAAAAACTTTTGCTAGTCTGAGTCCGAGTGAGCACTAAGCTCAAAGTGTATATCCTGACTGAGCTCTACACTGTTGTGCCGATCTGTGGTTCCATTCGCTCAAACTAAACATTACTGTAAGCTTTACGTAGGGTCACGTGTATACTCACGTCGACTCGCGCATACTTTAATGCCCCAGCGTTCATAGGCCAGCTTAAGGTTGATTGATCAAAGGCGCGATGTAGTGGGCAAAAAGCAGCTACGACCCCCTCCTCCTTTCCACCTCACCGGAAAATATTTTTCGGTATTTTAGGAAAAAAATTTCATATGAATTATCTCTTCAAATGAAATGTAGTTAATGAATTGCAACCAATCAAACCTCACAATAAAAGGTACGAGATCAAAAGGTGGAAACAGAGCACCGAGTACACAGATATTGATGTTTAAAAACATCGACAGCATGTTAGAGGAAGCCAAGTGTTTTCGAACGGACTCAAAATACGCGCGCACTAAGACTCACTCTCACTCAGATAGAGCTGTGAATGTCAGTGAATCCAAGTGAGTATTATCTTGGCGAGTCCGAGTCCTAGCGAGTCCCGCTGAGAGTGTGGTGTACTGATGTGACATGTTCATTTTATCGCTTGTAACCCACACAAGTAGAGGTGGCTTTAAAACAAGTTAACAGCCATTATATAAAAGGACTGGGTGTCAATAGCCCTACGTTCATTTTCCCAGCGCGGCGTCCGACTGATTTACAATTCAATTGAAATGAATATGAGTAAGTATAGTTCATGAAAATTTGGGCGAATCTGTGTCCAAGAGAATACTTAGAGCAAAATATATTAGATGACAGAGGCTGAGTGGGTGGCCCGTTTTTCGCCGCCTTGCTGCGGTGGTCTAGTGGCTAAGGTACTCGGCTGATGACTCGCATTTCGCGGGATCAAATCCCAGCTGCGGCGGCTGCATTTCGGATGGAGGCGGAAGTGTTGTAGGCCTGTGTGCCCAGATTCAGCTGCACGTTAAAGAAACCCAGGTGGTATAACTTTTTTGAAGCTCTCCACTGCGGCGTCTCTCATAATCATATGTTGGTTTTCGTACGTTAAACCCCCCATAATCTACCCACTTTTTGCCGTCATATGCCCATATCCATGGCTGTTGGTGAATTTTCTGTGTAGTTACCGCTGCCGCAGAATGCCGCCACATACTCCCTCGTGACAACAGTGGGAGCAATCGGCGCATTCAGAGAAAAACAAGGACTAAATGTGGTGACGCGCAATGTGGAAGATCTTGCTCTGGCTCGTACAAAAGGAAAGAGCAAGCGTTTGAAGCGTGTGACAAGCACCTTAATGGTAGAAGAGCGCCGGAGAAAACGACCGACCAGACAAAAAATTCCCAAGCATTTCCACGAGGGTGAACATGGTTAAGTGCGAATAAACGGGGTGATGCTAAGAGGGGTATTTATTAATTCGCACTATTATATTTATTAATTACACTATGGTGCCTTTATGGTGTAATGCTTCCTGGGAATGGCAATTTGATCACACGGGGGAGTTTACGTTAACTCACTGGCAAATGCCAACGAATTTTCACTTTACTCCCCCTCATAGCATCACCCCGTGCATTCGCACTTAACCATGTTCACCCTCGGGGAAATGCTTGGGAGTTTTATTACTGATGATGATGATTAAAGTGTAGTTAATGAATTTAAGTGTTGTTTGTCATGAAGCATTTGTACACAGATACATTATATACGAAGTATTATTTATTTACACTTCACGACGCGTCCGGACGAGCAAAGTTCAGGGCTCGCACCCTTTCCCGCGCGGCACGTTCACTGGCTGGAACGGCTTCGGGAACGTCCACTCGCCGTTGACGATTGCGAGCGGCGTCTTGACGCCGGCCTTCATCGCCCTTCTCCGCCTGACGCTTGCGTTGTCATTCCGTTTCCTGGGCCGCGTTCGCGGCTCGATGCTGACGCTTCATCTCGGCCTCGCGAGCGTGAAGTTCACCATCCGCTGCACGCTTCGCCCGCTTGTCCTCGGCCTCGCGAGCGCGAAGTTCAGCATCCTCTGCACACTTCGCCCGCCTGTCCTCGGCCTCGCGAGCGCACAGTTCGGCATCCGCTGCACGCTTCGCCCGCTTGCACTCGGCCTCGCGAGCACGCAGTTCGGCATCCGCTGCACGCTTCGCCCGCTTACGTTCGGTCTCACGAGCCCTTCGCAGCGCCGCCTTGTCTTCCAACGTCGGCGAAACCACCGTGGTACCGTCACCTCCAACGACGGGTGCAGTGCTGGCATTCGGTTGTACTGCATTTGTTGTTGATGGTAGCGTTGCCTCCGGGACATCCATCGCATGACCCGCTCTCGACGGGAGACTGAGAGAGAAGGCGGGCGCACAGCGAGAGAGGGGTGCGCGCGCAGCTGCAGCGAGCGAGGAGAGCGGAGGAGCGAGTGAAGGGGGAGGGGGTATAAGGCGCGTTACTAACACCGATATCAGCGTCGCGTCCGTGGCTTATTCGGTAAAGCGTCGCGGTGCGGCCCGCCAAGTCCCCTTTCTTTTGAAGATAGAGAGAAGACTGCGGACGCCGCCGATGGCGGTGGATGGTTTGGGGTCGCTTATAAAGTTTATTCACACTTAAAAGATCAAGTACACTAAGCACACTAACAACTTAAAGCAGTGTTTGCACGAAAAAACCCTGCCTTCGAATAAATCAACAGGTGCAAGGCAATAAAAATATGATAGTAAATCACGTGGTGACTCTCACAGTGCGAGCGCAACAGTTCCTGCAAAAAATCTGACATTGTTATCTGAAAGGACAACCGAAGGCAGGCTGACACAAGATTTCCGCCCTTTATCTGTAGGGCTTGAACAACCTTCCCTGTTAATCTGTCAATTGATTTGTGCATAACATGAGTGTTTTCGAATCGAAGTGCGGAACGATGGTGTACAGTGGGTACATACTTGCCCTGATAACAGTTTGTGTTGTATTTGTGGTCTTTTTATCTATTATTAAGAAAGCTTCCTCTTTGGCATATGCCTGACGCCCTAAAAGGCAAAGGGATCACATAAACTACATTTTCATTGCTTTGTACATATTTGTAGCTTCTTTGTGCACACAGATGTCTTTCTTCCTTCGGTAACCGGCCGATACATTTTCGCCAGCTTATCGAGTGCGGTGAACACCTATTTTCCTCCCGCCCTTTTGGCCACGTTTTTCAAGTTGTGCGAAGCGAATGCACGTAAGAAATAGCAAAGACGTACTTTGTGACGTGGTCTTTTGCTGCTCAATGGTTGGCGTTAGTGCCTCGCTTCTTATCAATAAGCATTTTTTCAGCAATAGTAGACATAATTTGTCCCGTTTTCTCTACATTGGTTAGACTACTAACAAGGTCGACGAAAGTACTTCATAGGAGGTGAAGGCATCAATTTCGTATGAATTTTCGAAAGTTAAATGAAAGATGTGGTGCTTGAAAAGCTTAGAATTCGACTGAAAAAGCTAGAAAGCTGGTTTTTTTCTTCGCTGAAATGCCCAGATGATGTATTTAGCTGAAAAACGAAGCCATAAATCAAGGAAACGCTAAATTTCGGCAGAGGACAAGAACCTTTGCAATCGACGTTATGTGAAGCATGCGGACGAAAGGTGACTGGGTAGTAATTTTTTGATTGCGCGAGACGTAACGAAATGACGCTAAAGAAATGTGCAAATCTAGTACACACAGAGATATGTTGAACAGCTGTGTATGTTTTGTGTAAGTTACACTGGCTGTGGTGAAGAAGGTTCGCGTGGCTTACTGTGAGCAGTTCTGTGCAAGTGCAAGGAGCAGTCACGTCACGCGCCTCACAGCTGGCGCAACAAAAACCTGGGAGTTGGTGGAGTAACTTGTCAGAAGTGACCTGGCGCTTTACTCGTGTGAGACGTCATTGAAATGATAATAACGTGATTCCTATTACTCGGCCAAGAGCACTGACTCCTCCTGACTCACGCGAATCATCATGCCTATCACCTAGCGGCGCACAGTCATAACCTGCTGATACGCATATAAAATGAAACGCCTTTCAACGAGTTGAAACTTGACACCAATTACTTGGCCAATTATTTGGCCAAATGATCACAAATGACTGTAGCGTTACATCACCATGGTTTTCCCTTATTGGTAAGCTCTCTCGTTAGCGGCTCACATTCATGTCCGATGAAACGGCATTCCAAGTGTATTATTTCGATCAGCATTCACGCAAATCAAGCTACAATGTTTGATACGCTTTGCTACATTGATGAAGTCATAAGAAAATAAGTGATTTTGAGAACGGCTACATACGCACATTGGGGCCCACGTTTTTCATTGAAGTGATATGACGCACCATGAACGGCTGTTGACCTGGAGGTCAACGTGTGAGTGGGGGATATTTTGTTGATTGCCATAGCTCAAATAAATAGAAATCACAAAACGCAAACCAGCCTAACTGCCCATGAAGTAGTGCTGTTTTATCGAATAGCTCAAGCAGTGACTACCACAATGTGGCTTGATGATTATCGTGATGCATTTCATGAGATGAGTCCCTCGACTCTATGGACGCACAGAAAAAGGGCGATGTCTCGTGAGTGAAAACACCTATTTTATTTGATTGTACAAGACACGAGGGTGATTCACAGATGGGTTTGTACTATAAACAACGTCAACATGTTCTCCATCCTTAGTGCCGTATCGGCGCAGAAAAAGTGGCGCCTGTCAATGCCGCGCAATTTAAGCGCTTGACAGTGGCACTGCACACGGTGCCAAGTTCACCAGCAGCGAGCGCCTGCGCTCTTTTTCCGTGACCCTTTGCGGGATCAGCAGCACTGCATAGCGCAGATCGCTGATGTACTTGTTCACAATGCTTCTAAAGTTTTAGCACACTTCCTTACGGAATAAAGGAAGAGGTGTATAGCGGCAGCCACTTGTTGAATGTTTAGAGCTGGTTAGAGCTGCTTATAGTGTGCGTGGTCATGGGCAAGAACACTGTCGAAAAAGAAAAAAAAGCCTCTGTTTCTGGCTTCTCAGACTCAACCAGTGTGGCCATGTTCATGCAAAAGAGACACGAAACACTACAGTGGCTTCATTCAATCATTCGCCATGGCAGAACGCTGTTGGCCGACATGCAGGCGAAGATGTTGATACTAACTCCTTTCACCTTTCTCGTTTTGTGGACTGCTGACACGCCTGCTTTAGCCCAGACGAATTCTCTCGAACATCATATATTGTAGTTGGTTTCGTCGATGTACTATTGTGAGCAATATGAGCTCGGACACGCGAGTGCATAGCATATAGTCTTCAAACTGAAATATCCTCATACGAGCATGGTACTGCTGGAACAGGAAGGGAAAGGTGGGTGCTCTTCCGATGACTGTTGGCACTTCCGCGAACGACAGCTGATAGCATGTCTTTGACCGCTAGCAATGATAAGATGCAGAGAAAATGCATCAAAAATCGAGTGAGAGATGACCATCAAAAGGCTACGTCACAGCCATATTTTTTATAGCTGCATAGCCTGCTGGGTCATTGGTTGTGGCTGTGCATGGTGATGTTAGCTCATATCGCTGCTAGAAGCGACTGACATGCTATCAGCTGCGTTTTGCAGCAGCTATGTCGAAGCTGGAGTGTCAACAGCTAACAGAAGCGTGCTTTCCTTTTCCATTTTGTTTCCGAAAGCGACGGCTAAAATTCAACCGATGTATAGAAATCGAGGCTATTCGGCCCACGATCGCGTGCTACCTTCGTATTTATAAATGCTCCTCGACTCGAATTTCGTCCTTTACTTCACTGAGTTGAGCACTGCGCCGCTGATCGACTAAAAGTGGCGCTGCTCATCTCATGAATGGCTGCAGATTATGGCCGATATACAGTGACTAGGTCTGCCTAAAGACGGCGCTCCCATTGACTTCTTCAAGTCAAAGTGAAGCGTTGAGTGAAAGTATACGTTCTAGAATACGGTGTTTAGAGCTCGCATTGCTCACGATTGGAGGTGGACGACAAGCTGGTGCTGAGAGGTTTCTTCGTTGTTCTTCAAAGGCATTTTGATATATTTCAGCGCGAACGTTGGGTTCTCATGGACAGTTCTCTTCATGCCAGTGACAAAAATAGTCTCAAAATGTTTGAGTGAGCCTCTGTTTCTAAGGAGGCTTCGTGGTCTGTTGGCCAAATTGATGTCAGTTTTGACATTTTTACCGAGCGTTTCGGCGAGTAGTCTCACATCTCCACGTTTCCTGTTGGCATCGATGAATCTAGCTTGGTCTGATCTAACAAACTCTTTTTCTTTTTTGCGGCTCATCGGCATCTATGAAGGGAGCAACCTGCTTTCAGGTGACAATTGCGTGTTTGTTTGCCACAGACACTTCTTGTTCTCATCGGCATCTATGAAGGGAGCAACCTGCTTTCAGGTGACAATTGCGTGTTTGTTTGCCACAGACACTTCTTGTTCTGCTTGCTCTCTTTCTTGATCTCCAGATCGACAGCCGCCAATGGTGCTTCATATCATTTCAATGAAAAACGTGGGCCCAAATATGCGCATGTAGCCATTTTTAAAATCCCTTACTTTCTCATGGACATCATCAGTGTAGCAAAGTGCATGAAGCATAGCGCTTTCATTTAGGTCATTTCTGATCCGAATATTATACTTTGAACGCCGTTTCATTGTGCATGAATACGAGCCGCTAATGAGAGCTTACCGATGAGTGAGGGTTATGTCGATGCCATGCTAGTCACTATAGTAATCAATTCGCTCAACTGAGTAATATGTGTCAGGATACTACTCTTTAAATAGTAGGTTTCCGAACCATGTAATGATAAAAGAAAGCATGAGAATGAACTCTGATGGTATCGTCGTTCTCAAGAAGTGTAAGCCTCACTATTCCATATCACCGGATAAAAAAGTTGCTTCACACCTTCACTGAAAATATTCTTACAGCCATAAGAAGCATTTTTTGAGCCATGGGGAACACCCTTTCAGGGTGTTTAAAAACACCCCGAAAACGTACGGTGTAAAAAAACGTTACACCCTATGTCTAAAGGTGTTAATGAACACCCCTAAAATATGCGTGTTAGATTAGGTTACACCCGTGCGAGTGGGGTGTAACACTAAAATCACCTTTGAAAGGATGGCAGTTACATGAATAAGAATACTTGATCAAATAAAGTGCAATTAGTGGGACAACAAAAGGAGAGACACAGGAGGTAACTCTTCGTCTTGTCGGTTGGGGAGAGCCGTTCATAACACTTCACTCCATCAAATATGCATCACCAACTGGCCCAAGGCTCAACTGTTTTAAGGGAGAAGCATATAAGAACCTTCTTTGTGGCTGAAAGGGAAGGAGGAAGATACTAGTGTCACCTACTGCATTTATTATACCTGCATGCATGCAGCTGATAAAATATGGTGCCGTGGTCTTGAATTAGCTGCATAACACCAGTGTATATATGTGTAGGTAGACTGGGCCAAAAACGACAAAGTGGGATGCAGCAGCCACATACACACACTTACGTTCACACGTACACACACACGCACGCACCACACCCCAGTAGTGCAAGCAGCAAGCTGTAGCGTAAGGTTCAACCGAACATATCGACGAAGCAAAAAACAATTTAGCCCATATGTTCACATCTGCCTTTAATTATAGAAAAACTGCAAGAAGTCTGACAAAGAGAACTCTGACGGCATTCTGCAAAATTTGGATATGTCTCACGTGACCAAGTTTTTTATTTCCATAGTAGAAGTTCATTGTTTTCAATATAATGATTCCCCACAACTTTCAAAAACATTTGCCCTAGTCGGGAATTTGACGGAAGTATGGCGCTGAAAGACACCTATACAATAGAAAAAAAACACGTAGAAAGAGTAAGGGAGTTATATTATATACATATTATTATATACGTATTATATGTCGCAGCGTACATTTCGGCATTAAAAATGAGAACATTTGACAAGGTAGTGTAATTGTAGTCGGATAAATGTAATGTCAGTGTTGGTATACTTCTAATTGTAAAACCACAGCTCGTCACTGCTGCTTACAAAATCATCTTCGGCTGCTGAGATGACTGGTGCCTTCAAGAGAAGTGGGGCGAAGGTGTTTTTTCAGTACAGGAAATTCAATCCCGGAAACCTAAAATACAGACACAAGGAACACGGACCAACATTTCACAAAGAGTGCAAAATACAGTTCACTGAGAAAAAAATTACACCATAAAAGGTGTAAAATGGGTGTACGCACTCATAGAACCCATATGAACACCCTTTTACTCTTCAGTTTTAAAGTTTGAGGTTTTGTGAAGAAAACACCCTGAAAACACCTTCTTTACACCCTTTTATTTGAGGCGTTATGAACAAGGCTACAAGTGATTGAATTAAAAGTGGAGTTTAACGTTACAAAACCACCATATTGCTACGTGCCAGTGCATGGAGTTGAAGAAGACAAAGCAGATTGACTGGCGCGAGCTATTTTGTGTGCTGGCGCTGCTCACCTTACCGGCTGTAAATACATCGGTGACTACCCCTCTGAGTCAGTCCCCTTCTCGTAATATATTTGGTGGAATTGTGCGATCCCCGTCCTCGCCACGGAACTCCAAAGCGGACGCTCCCTCGCGGCTTACAACATGACCACTCAAGACTCGGCTACATTCTCTCCGGTCGCCCGCCCTTCTGCCCGACCTGTCAACCCAGCACCTGCAACAACTTTCGTGACGCTTCTCGCGCTCAAAGACCCCGGCGTGTTCTCGGGTAGCGAGGGTTCAGACGTTGACCAGTGGCTACGCCTCTACGAACGCGTCAGCGCCACACACAGGTGGGATCCCACTCTTATGCTTGCAAACGTCATCTTTTATCTCCATGGAACCCCTAGAGTTTGGTTTGACAACCACGAGAATGACATAACCAGCTTGGACAGCTTCAAGGCAAAGATCCGTGAGCTTTTTAGCAACATCTCTGGTCGTCGTGAAGCTGCGAAAAATGAGTTGTCGACTCGCGCACAATCTTCCACGGAGCCCTACATCGGTTACATTCAGGCTGTCCTTTCACAATGCCGCCAAGTGTACGAAAATATGTCCGAACCGGAAAAAGTTGCCCATATCCTAAAGGGTATCGCCGACCATGCGTTCAACTTGTTGATATTCAACAATGTGTCATCTGTTGATTCGATCATTCAAGAATGCCGCCGGTTCCAACAAACTAAAAGCAGACGCATCTCCCATCAGTTCCAGCGCCTCCCGAACACCACTACGACGTCGTCGTGTCTCGACACATATCATCCACCAGACACGTGTGACAACTTGACGCGAATCGTCAGGCGGGAGCTTGAAGCGGCTGCTCCAGCTAAGGTGGGACCAACGTCGCCTCCGCCAATTACGTTGCCTCTCATTCAAGCAGTCGTTCGGCAGGAAATCGCCAGCTCGGGAATTCACTCGATCTCAACGCCTCCCCGCACCGACTACCAGCCCCGATACATTCCGGCACGTCCCTTCCCAACCGGCTCTCCCTCAACTTTCTCCGTAATCCGTCCGCATGGCGAACACACGACGACAAGCCGATCTGCTTCTCGTGTCACAGAATCGGGCACATTTCTCGCCATTGCAGAAGTCGCTGGGGTCCTCCTGCACAACCTTCCTCTCGTCCCTTCTATGCACATCCTGCCTATCACCATGAGACCAGCCACGACCATTTTGCCCAGGAACCTGCTTCTGAACACCAATACTCCCGCTCACCATCCTCCCAACGTCGCCAGTCTCGTTCTCCACAGCCCCACCGACCACCTTTCCCCGCCTTCCCACGAGGTTCCCCGACGGAAAACTAAGCGTTCTAGCCCCTGGAGGTGGCGCTGCATCGCTCGGACTGACCGAAAATCCTCTTTTGACAATACCGACAAAACAGAACCTCATAGACGTACAAGTAGACGGCCTACATGTCACTGCTCTTGTCGACACCGGCGCCCAACTTTCCGTCGCGATGAGTGAATTTCGCCGCAAGCTCAAAAAGGTTCTCACACCTGCGACCACTCAGTTTGTCCGTGTTGCGGATGGTGGAATAGCATCTATCATTGGAATGTGCTCCGCTCGTGTGAGCATTGCGGATCGACACACAGTTGCTCTCTTCACCATCCTTGATAAATGCCCCTACGACGTAATCTTAGGTCTCGACTTCCTGTCCGCGCATTCTGCCCTCATAGGCTGTTCGACCAGTACAGTCCGTCTACTTGCCTGCAACAGAACCTCTTGCACAACGACCGAGTCACCTCTGCACAACGGGACACGCGTGCCTCCCTCCACAGACACTGACCTACATAGAGCTCGTCTCAATACCATCAGTTCCAGACGGTGACTATATTCTGACCCCTATAACCGATGTCCTCATAAGCCATGGCATTACATTACCGCACACCATTCTGTCCGTCGCAGGAAATTCTACGTGCCTCCCAGTTGTCAACTTCAGCTTGACACCTCAAGTTCTGCCACAAGGGGTCTCTTTGGCTTTGCTCTGCACATTAGAAGACAATGCGGTAGATGTTTTCGCGATGTCTGCTCCTTCTGACCCCCAAGCTCAACATCAATCTGCCACTTGCTCCGACAGCACTATTACTTCGATGATCGCTTTCAACTTAATGCCGCAGCAGACTGATGAGCTCCACCACGTTCTGCTGTCATAAATTGACGTTTTTGACATCAGCGGCCGTCCGTTGGGGAAAGCTAGCGGTATGAGCCACCGCATAAACACTGGTAATGAGGATCCTATTCATAGGCGCCCATATCGGGTGTCAACGGCCCAGCGTCAAATCATCCAAAATGAGGTCGACAAAATGCTCGCCAAGGACATCATTGAGCCATCCTGCAGTGCTTGGGCGTCTCCTGTAGTGCTAGTCTGCAAGAAAGACGGTGCATGGCGTTTCTCCGTGGATTATCGACACCTAAACAAAATTACCAAAATGGACGTCTACCCTCTGCCACGAATAGATGATGCGCTCGATTGCCTCTACGAATCCCCCTATTTTTCCTCCATAGACCTTCGTTACGGCTACTGGTGGATAGAGGTAGATGAAATGAACCGTGAAAAGACGGCATTCATCACCCCCGATGGCCTATATCAGTTCAAGGTCATGCTCTTCGGCCTTTGTAATGCTCCAGCCACCTTCGAACGAATGATGGACTCCCATGCTCAGAGGATTGAAATGGTCCACCTGTTTGTGCTACTTGGACGACGTCATCGTCTTTTCACCAACATTTCAAATTCATATAGAGCGCCTCTCAGCCATCCTGGGAATCTTCCGTCGCGCTGGCCTGCAGCTCGACTCATTCAAATGTAACTTTGGAGGCCATCAAATCACAGTGCTTGGCCATTTAATAGACGTCAACGGGGTACAACCAGACCCGGCCAAAATCAGCGCCGTCAAAAACTTTCCTTTACCACGATCTGCGAAGGATGTACGCAGATTTATCGGACTATGCTCCTACTTCCCACGCTTCGTGAAAAATTTGCGCACATAGCTAGGCCGCTTACGCAGCTCCTCAAGAAAGAAGTCCCGTTTTCATGGGGCTCCGAAGAAGCTTCTGCGTTCTCGACTCTCGTCGCTCTTCTCACTACTCCTCCGATTCTGGCACACTTCAACCCTGCTGCCCCTACGGAAATCCGTACAGATGCAAGTGGGCATGGCATTGGTGCAGTGCTGGCTCAGCAACAACATGGCCATGATTGCGTTATTGCATATGCCAGCCGCCTCCTATTCGCCCCTGAACTTAACTATTCAATAACAGAGCGTAAGTGCTTGGTTCTTGTATGAGCGGTGGCGAAATTTCAACCTTATCTATACGGATGCCCATTTCCGGTAGGGACTGACTACCACGCACTCTGCTGTCTCAACTCTCTGAAAGATCCATCAGGCCGCCATGGTCGCTGGGTTTTGCGCCTGCAAGAGCTTTCCTATTCGGTGGTCTACAAATCTGGCCACCTACACCTTGATGCCGATTGACTCTCCCGGTACCGTGTCGACGATCTTGAGGACACTGACGAGCCCACGGAGAACTCTATCTTGTCAGTGTCTGACTCCCTTAATATTGGGGAAGATTAGAAGCATGATCCGGAGCTGCTTGACATCATCAGCCGTATGGAATCATCCACAAATGATGCTTCTGTCCGCTACTTTGTCATTCAAAAGGGTGGGTTATACCGCCGCAATTTCCGACCAGACGGGTCCGACCTTCTCATTGTTGTGCCTAAGCATTTGCGCCGCTGTGTTCTCACCGAACTTCACAATGCTCCCACGGCTGGACCCCTTGGTGTATCCCGCGCGTACGAGCGCGTCCGGCGCCGTTTTTTCTGGCCAGGCCTTGCTCGTTCGGTACGCCGATACGTCACCACGTGTGACTTATGCCAACGTCGTAAAACACCATCGCTGCTACCCACTGGCCATCTTCAACCAATTGACATACCCGCGAAACCATTTTACCACGTTGGGTTAGAATTGCTTGGTCCTTTTCCCACATCAACACTGGGAAACAAATGGATAGCCGTTATTACAGACTACGCTACACTCTACGCTATTACGCGAGCTGTACCGACCAGCTGTGCAACCGACGTCACTGACTTCTTGTTACGGGACGTTATATTGATTCACGGTGCTCCAAGACAGCTTCTCACAGACCGTGGCCATACATTTCTATCCCAAGTCATCGCCGGCATTCTGCGTTTTTGTTCCACGCAACACACACTGACAACCGCTTACCACCCTCACACAAACGGCCTCACGGAACGATTTAACCGCACTTTAACAAATATGCTCGCTATGTTCGTGTCTTCCGACCACCAAGACTGGGACCTTGCTTTACCATACGCAACTTTCGCGTATAATTCGTCCCGTCACGACACAGTGGGTTTTCGCCGTTCTACTTATTGTACGGAAGAGAGCCGACTTTACCACTGGACTCATCTCAGCTCACACGTCGTCCACCAGCGAGTATGCCCGCGACGCGATTGCGCGAGCCGATCATGCCTGTCAGCTCGCTCGCCCTAGGCTGATGGCGTCGCAAACCAACCAATGCCGTCGGTACGATGCGGAACATAGAGACGTACATTTCGCTCCCGATACCCTCATTTTACTCTGGTCACTTCATCGTTGGCTGGGCCTATCCGAAAAACTTCTGTCTCATTACACGGGACCCTACCGTATATTGCGTCAAGTAACACCTGTAACCTACGAGATCAGCCCCATCTGTCCATCATCATCTACTATGCGGCCCAGTGATATTGTACTCGTCTCGCGGATCAAGCCCTACAAGAATGCGTCACATAACGACCTTTAGAGCACCGGAACGGTGCCTCTGCCGCCGGGGCTCAAGCTACGTGCCAGTGCATAGAGTTGAAGAAGACAAAGCAGATACACTGGCGCGAGCTAATCTGTGTGCTGGCACTGCTCGCCTAACCGGCTGTAAATACATCGGTGACTACCCCTCTGAGTCAGTCTCCTTCTCGTAACGATATAATTATGAGAGACGCTGTAGTAGAGGGCTCCAGAAATTTCGACCACCTGGGGTTCTTTAACGTGCACCCAAATCTGAGCACACGTGCCTGCAAGGCTACAATTGCGCAACATTTTGGCAGTTTTGCTTATACTGTTAGTATACAATAACTATCTTGATACCAGCAAGGCTCTTACTACTGGCTGCTTGCGTGTCTAGTAATGTTCGAAGCAAGAAGTGATGTGACAGAAACGTAGTTTTCATAGATAAAGCATGCAAACTACAATAAGACGGAAGATACAATAGGAGCGCCGCTTGTCCAATAGAGTAAGGGCCGATTCTCCTGTACCTGTTTCTTTCATCTGTGTCATTTGCGTGATTATTCAACACTCACAAAGTGCACTGATTTGCCTGAACAAGGTAATGTTGCGCACATTGGTGTAGCCATGCATGGAACACAACCCCTCCCTCCGTCCCCTATAAGATAGAAGCTTTTAGAGCTTATCTTGCTCACACTGTTAACAAAGCGCTAAACGGAAAAACGTGAGAGCGGTACTCACTATTTCACTTGGAGTGCTCCACAATACGAATCCGCAGGTCCAGTCTTCTGGATGGTGCACCTTCTCAATAATCAGCACTGGCAGAACACACATGTCGAGCACAGAGCGCAGGCACATTTCAAACTATACAACGACTTATAAACTCAAACGATTGAGAAGCCACGTGCACCACACGCACCACACGTACATGCACACACAGGAAAGGATATTTCGCCAGCGCACGCAGTGACATGCAACACGACGCCGTTCCCCTTTCCGCGTTATGCGCCCACTGCGCGCGCACACCAATCCCGGCCAGCCGATGTTGCCTAGGCGAGGAGACTTCATGGTACTAGTGACGCTCTCACACCGGCTAGATTTCGTTTAACGCTAGCTCCGGCCCTCGATTGATTGCGCGTGCGCCGTTTTTTTTGCGGCAGCGATCTGTCGCGCTATACTCGTTCTTTACCAGTGCATCTGAATCACAGTGAACATTGTGACGGTGCAGAGCAGCCAGCACGAGCTGCTAGTCGAAGCGCGCATTTATAATATTCAGGAGCAACATTTAGCGCACCGTCACCGAGCTAATGTAGTGAATACCGGTAAAAAAGCGAAGCTGATGGCTTTTGCTTAGCTTCATGAGTCTTTAGGGATTGCGCATTTATGATCATGCAGGCAATATTTTATCAGCACTTTTATTTCGATAAAGACATTGCTCCTCGCAACATTGCATGCATCGGCCGTCACACTATTCGATGAGAACTTATTGCCACGTGCTTGCTGCGAGGAAGACGAAGAACACAGCGCATCCGGGCATATGCAAGCTTTTATGCAGAAAGCAATAACGAAAAAGAAGAGGAACGCTCTGGTGAACACTAAATAAAACAACCAACCAGGTGCTACTTTCTCAACCTGTTGCGCCGCCGCGGTGGTCTAGTGGCTAAGGTACTCGGCTGCTGACCCGCAGGTCGCGGGTTCAAATCCCGGCTGCGGCGGCTGCATTTTCGATGGAGGCGGAAATGATTTAGGCCCGTGTGCTCAGATTTGGGCGCACGTAAAAGAACCCCAGGTGGTCGAAATTTCCGGAGCCCTCCACTACGGCGTCTCTCATAATCATATGGTGGTTTTGGGACGTTAAACCTCACATATCAATCAATCAATTCTCAACCTGTTAAATACTGCTTCTGTTTGCACGTCGCACCAATATATTTGCACTTAGCTTGCAGTGCTCGGAACAAGACCGTGGCTGAAAATATTTCACCAATGTTGATTTCTCACTACCATCAAAGTCAAGGCTTTTTCCGAAGCATGGCTGCTCGGAAAGTAACATATATATAAAAGAAGCGGATCCACAAAAGAGAGAGAGAGAGAAAACTGGAGAATGCGTTTTGGCTCCCCTGAGGAAAGCTTTGTTCACAATTTAGTCAACAAGGCTCCCGTCATTGTGAGCAAGGGTGCGTCAAGGTCACCAAAATATCTTTATTTAGCATTTTTATTTGGGTCGGTGTCCTCTTCCTAATTTTTATGACGCACTTTTGAGGACACAAGAAGAATATTGTTCGCTACAGTAAATAAATAAAACGTACCTGCTAAAACACATCACGTCGATGTTCATTTTTAAGAGATTTGATGGCCCGTTGACGTGGTGGCTATGGCAAACAATTGCGCAGATGTCTTTTTTTGCAAGGTGCGCGCGTTTTACCTCAAGCTTTAAAAGCTTCGATCTTATGGGGAAGGGGAAAGGGGAGTGTTCCATGCATGACTAAGCCATTGTACGCAACGTTACCTTGTTCAGGCAAGTTAGTGCACTTTGTTAGTGTTGACTAATCACGCAAATGACACAGATAAGAGGAACAGATACAAGAGGATTGGCCTTTACTCTACTGGACAAGCGGCACTCCTGTTGTATCTTCCGTCTTATAGTAGTTTGCGTGCTTTATCAAAGAAAACTGCATTTCGGTCACACTACTTCCTGCTTCAATTCATCACTTGACCCGCAAGCCGCTAGAAGTAGGAGCCTTGCTGGTATCGAGATGGTTAATGTATACTTAAAGTATAAGCATAAGTTCCCAAAAATCTCGAGCATTTGTATACCCTTGTTCATAACACTCCGAATATAAGGGTGAAAATGGGGTGTTTTGAGAGTGTTTTGTTCACGAACACCTCAAATTTTAAATTATGAGTGCAAAAAGAGTGTTAATAGGGGTGCTTTTAATGCGTACACCAGTTTTACACCCTTTCCGGTGTAAAACTTTTGCTGTGTTGTTAAAGACATTTTGTCAGGAGTACCAGCAGATAAAGAAGTGGTATTCGCGGTGTTTTCGTGTGCTGTGTACGAGGAAAAAGCTAGTAATGCCATAAATGATGTGTTCTATGAACACTAAGCAACTTCGTTGGCAAAAATTAAGAGCCGAGCTGTCTCGTTGTGCCATGACATCAATCTAAATGGCGTACGAATAAGAATGATAAAAAGTAGAACTACCAGACTGGATGTATTTTTTAATGCCAGGACGCATAAAGAAGCGAGTTGTTCCATTCAGGGTAGCTGTGTCAGAGAAGGGCATCTGGCAGCAAGCTCTTGCAAGTTATTTTCTAGAAAAACTGACCCTGCTGGAAATAATTTATGGTTTCATAAAGAAAGATTGCAACGAACGTATTACATTCGTAGAAGCAAACTCAGTTAAAAGATTTTTGACGTCTCGGCTGATGTAAAGTACTTGTAATACTCTTTGCCGCAAAATAAGTTTTCAAGCTGCGTTCACTCATGCATTGATACATTTGGGGTCGTAGGATTTAGCGCGGAAGCAGGCACTACCACTGAACATCTTTTTAGAACCTCTGAACTTGTACGTACCTGCCTTCCATCTTTGTTGAAAGAAATAACGTTTCGTATCTCAAACAAACGGTTTTGAATAGGATCTTCTTTAGTGTCAGTTTTCAGCCACTTTATATATATATATATATATATATATATATATATATATATATATATATATATATATATATATATATATATGTGACGCTATGATGACTGGGACACGTGGCCTGGCTCATACGCCATGTTTATTCCGTTCTCACCTCTTCCTTCTCTACTTCTCCTAACCATCACTTGATACGTCACACGATTCCCCCTCCCCCCGAAAGAATGCGCGAGCTACAAACTATGAAGCATGAACAAGTGGTGTCTCATCATAGGAAAAAATATCACAAAATAGAGTAGTTCCATGTAACACGGCAGTTCCATGCACTTGCACAAAAATCTTCACAGGGAAGGCAGTCCAGTGACATCTAGGAGACCTCAGGTGGGCGAGGTTGGCTGTTGCGTTCTGGAGAGCATAACCCTGCATTCGACGTGGAAAATGATGATGACACAGCCTGGATAGTAGCGAAAAACGAACAAGGTTGGGAGTCCTTGTAGCGTTGGAAGGTTGTATGTCTAATGCGTCGGATTTCAAGTCTTGGCTGCGACAGACGCATTGTATCTAGAATGCTTGCTTCTTGAGAGATGGTGACGGCTAGATGCCTGTGTGCTCGCGGCGTGCAAGAAGTGCTTCCGCGTCTTTCTGGGCGTTTTCCGTGGTGTTGTCTGTGTAACCGCAGACGCAGAAAGCGTCTGTGGTGATGTTCCTTCATCCGGAAACGTCCTACTTCTTGAAATAACCCTTGGATAAAAGTCCTTAATTTTTTAAGTTGTTCAAGTCGTGAGTGTGCTTTTGTTGAAGTTTTCGTTTGTCGTCGTATTTTCTTGGTTTGGTGATGGCTCTGAGAAAATTGTGGTTGGTCATCGTCGTTGAATAAGGAGACGCTGTCGGTAATGCCAGCATTATTTACGAGTGGGATGCAAGCATGATTTCTGTCAAGAAAAGCAGTAGATACATTTTCGTTTTTATCGGCGAGACTCGCATTGAATGGTGACTCCGTAATGTTTCCACTTTCGGTTGGTCCGGTTCCTGAGAATGACATCGCCGCAAACATCGCTTGACGTGGTTCCCATTCCGTAGGTTCGTTTCTTTGCGGGAGAATTAAGCCAAGCGTTCCTGAAGTACAACCGCTTTCGGAATGGCAGTGGCTTGACAAGTTATTTGGCCGATATTTCAGGTGGTCTGTTGTGTATGCGGCGATATCTTGAGGGGTGCGATGAGAGTGACGAGCACCAGACGAGCTACTTGGCTCAAAACCAGATGGTGGCTTACGTAAGCAAGATGAAGAGTCAAGTACATTGGGTGCTTGAATATTGTCTTGATTTGTGTATTGCATGGAAGAGGTTAGCGTTTGCGATATTTGTGTAGATGCGAAACCAGGTGCAAGGCTGGGCCTTGCAGAAAAACTGCTGGGATGTCTTTCTATGAGCAGATGACTGACCTCGCCTGACGGGAATTGTAAACTTCTGCTCTGTGCTAGAATGCGTGAAGGCTGCGTGTGACTGTGATTACTGAATTTGGATGCATCGATTTGGCTGGTTGTAACCGAATCTTGATTATAGTCTTGAAACCAGATGATCATTTCTTCTTTTATCTTTTGCCAGGACTCATCGTTCTCGAAGATGTGGGTGAGGTAAAACTTGAATGCCTCACCTGAGATGTAATCAGTGAAGTTTATGATCATCTCCCGTTCCGACCAGGATGCAGCGGCGGCGTGGAGCTCGGAAAGGTTGAACCAGTCCTGTACGGGTCCGTCGTCCGCTGATCCGGTGTACTTGGGGATGTCAAGGTCGTCTGATGGTGCCGTCATGATGCTGGTCTTGGAGTAGTGTCGGGATGTACTTTTGTGGTCTTCGTTCGGTCACTGCGTCTTGCTGAGACGTTCGAAGATGGTGGCCAGTTGATGAAGTGGCCGCCAGGTCTTCATCCTGTCGACTTGTGTGACGCTATGATGACTGGGAGACGTGGCCTGGCTCATACGCCATGTTTATTCCGTTCTCACGTCTTCCTTCTCTACTTCTCCTAACCATCACTTGATACGTCACATATATATATATATATATATATATATATATATATAAGGGAAAGAAGTGTATACCTAAGGGCTCGTTTTTCCGTGTTTTAATACAATAATAATGAGATATAACAGACAGTAATGCCAAGGATTGTACAGGGGAAGTTATTAGAACCAATGGAATGTAAATAGGAAGAAAGAAAAGTGGATGAAAAAATAACCAGCCGTGAGAAGGAATCGAACCTACAACCTTGGAATAACGCGTTCGATGCTCTAATCACTGAGCTACCTCAGGGGCCTTCCCTCCATTCACTTTTTTGGTTGTATATGTGAATTTAGAAGTAGGAGTGACAGTCAGCGCCATCTATAAGCCAAGCGACGAGTGTGAAAACACTTTTTTATGCGCATGTTTGGCGTCACGTAGCACGTGAACTTATTATGAGCGGGCAGCTGATTAATAGTCCCTCGTATACAACCTAATGACACCAAATCTGCCAGTACGAGACCCTCGTTTAATGAAATAAGGGAAAGAAGTGTATACCTAAGGGCTCGTTTTTCCGTAAGAGAGAGAAGTGTATGGTTATTTTGAAACAGTGCCCCGAGCAATGCCCGGTGTCACCCTGAGTTGGGAGGGCTCCTTAGTCCAGGAACCTTCTGGCTTCTACTGCCCTCTTAGCCCTGGTGACGAGTTGTTGTTGCTCTTCCAGGTCCTAGAGGGCGAGCTTCGCCTCCCACGTTTCGGTTAGGTCTTCGTTCGTCCGTCCTGCTTCGTTATCAGTCGTGTATTGTTGCAGATTACGTCTGGTAACACACTGGCATGCAAGAAGCAAGTGTGCCAGGGTGTCTGGTACGTTGCAAAGCGGGCACATAGAGTTATATCTCGTTGGGTAGAGACGGTGCATTAGGGCCCCATGTGTGTATGTGCTGCTTTGCAGGCGTCTAAGTATTACGCCTTCCTCTTTTGTCAGTTTTGGATGTGGTGGAGGGTATACTCATCGCTCCAGCCTGTAATGCTGGAGTAACGATGAATAGGTGTTCTGAACAACTTCCATCTCTTCAACGACGGGTCGAAGGTCCTGTAGGCAGGGGGCAGCCCGGCTGACGTGCTCGTGGGCAGCGGCGTGGGCCGCTTCATTTCCCTGCAGACCCTCGTGTCCTGGAACCCATAATACACAAGTGCATGGGAGCGGAGTGCTTCGCCGTTTCAAAATATTGATGGCATTGGCTGAGATACGGCCCTTAGCGAAATTCCTGCAGATGGCTTGTGAGTTGGTGAAAATCACCGCGGCGTCTGTATATGTTGTGGTTGATAGAGCGATTGCCGATTCTTCTGCGGCGTATGAATTGAGTGCGTTGACCGTGGCCGACGCTAATTCTCGGCCTTCAGAATCGACGACGCTGACAGCGTACGCGATTTATGCGGGTACTTGGCTGCGTCAGTGTAGCGGGCGTCCGGGTCTTGCTTGAACTTTCGTAGAATAGCGTTTGCTCTAGCCTCGCGTCTACTTTTGTGGAAAGTAGGATGCATGCTGCGTGGAATAGGTGCGATGGACAGCGACTCTCTACTGTACAGCGGGATGCGCTTTTTCCGGCCTGCATCGGCGATGAACGTGTCGGTGTAGTTGAGGTACCGGAGCACCGACCTTTCCGTGGGCGTCAGCTTGAGCCTCTCCAGCTGACTGTTCCTAGGCGCTTCGATGAGCTCTTGCCACGTGTTGTGGACGCCCATCTTTAGGAGACGTGTGATAGAGGCCATTGGCGGAAGTCCCAGGGCTACTTTAGTGGCCTTTCTTATCATTATATTAAGTTTTTCAATTTCAGCAGTTTTCAAATTCAGGTACGGCGTGCCGTACATATTGCGGCTGGTGAACAGAGCTTGCAATATACGTAGCGTGTCGTGCTCTTTGAGTCGGTTTCGTTGATTTGGGATCCTCTTGACGAGGCGCGTGAGTTGTGATAGTGTCCGTTGGAGTCTCGGTATGGTGGCAGCTCCCGATCCATCCTTGTAGATGGATCGGGAGCTTCAAGCACTTGCAGGGTCTCGACTTTTGGAATTAAGGTCCCTTTCAGCGTTACGCTAGGGTCGGGCTCGTCGTATAGAGGGGGTCTGCCTCTTGTTCTCGCTTTGAGGATGAGGTGCTCGGATTTCTCGGGGGCGCAGCAGAGACCGCAGTTTCTGAGATACCGTTCGATGGCATCTACGGCGGTTTGTAGACAGGTCCGTTTTTCCGTGTTTTAACACAATATTAATGAGACCTAACAGACAGTAATGCCAAGGAATGTACAGGGAAAGTTATTAGAACCAATGGAATGTAAATAGGAAGAAAGAAAAGTGGATAAAAAAATAACCAGCCGTGAGCAGGAGTCGAACCTACGACCTTCGAATAACACGTTCGATGCTCTAACCACTGAGCTACCGCAGCGGCCTTCCCTCCATCCACTTTTTTGGGTGTATATGTTAATTTAGAAGTAGGAGTGAAAGTCAGCGCCATCTATAAGCCAAGCGACGAGTGTGAAAGCACTCTTTTATGCGTAATAATGGCTGTTATCTCTCATATATATATATATATATATATATATATATATATATATATATATATATCTAAGCTAGAGAGAGACCTGTGTGTTTGACTCAGTTAGGCTAAATTTGTTGAAATCTTTAGGCTTGTTCATGAATTTTTAGTATTAGTTAATTGTTCATCACACGACTTTGAGTGTTTCAATGTTTTCGCTGTCGTACAGGAGTGATTTTGTACACTAGAAGAAACATTCTAGGTTCCTGTGCAGGGAAGTAATAGGTTTTTAGGTGTTAATTTTACCTTCAGTGATGGCCTACAATGCTGGTGCTACAGCCTCAGGGCGAATAAACCATTGTTGTCCTATGGCTCAGCCCCTTCAAAATTATTTAAAAAGAAGTATTGTAAAAATGTGTTTCACCAACGCACTTAAGAATTATGCGTTCACTCTACTGACAAAACGTTCAGCCAGCAGGCTTTGCGTTTTCAGAATGCTGCTTGTCAGCATTTGGTGTCAGTTGCTGAGGGTGCTATTGAAGGAAGTGTGAAAAGGTAGTAATCCTGAAAAGATGCAAGAAACTTGTGAACGGTAAAAAAGTCACACCTTTGTTAAGAAGGCGAAACAATGAGTGCGATTGCAACATATTGGATTGCTCTACGAAGCAAGGCTAGCAAATTGCAATGTTACACGATGGGATACTGGCAGTTGACTAATTTAGATTCGATCTCACGTAACTCTACAAAACCCTGGTGTAAGAGAACACGGTTGCCTGATGTACTATCGTGAGCATTATGAGCTCGAACACGCGAGTTCGTGGCACATGGCCGCAAACATGGCCGTGATGCGTAGATGGCGCTGCCAAAACAGGAGGGGGAGAGGAGGGCGCTCTTCCACCGACTGCTGGCACTCCCACTTGATATTTGCTGTGACGGCAGCTGAACGCGTGCCATAAGCCGCTAGCAATAATAACACTAAAAATGCACGGATAGTAAAAGTGAAAGATGCGCGTGAAAATGTTCAGCGAACACCATCTAGATGCAATAAAAGCATGGCCTTTGCACCACGGCTAGCTACGTCACAGCTGACATCTTTGTATCTGCGCAGCCTGATTAGTTGTGGCTGTGTACATTGATGTGAGGTCATGACACCGCCAGCAGCCACAGACATGATATAAGCTGTATATAGCAACAACAATATCGAGGAGAGTTTGTCAACAGCAAGGGGAAGTGCGCCACCCTTTCCACTTTGTTTTTGAGAGCGGCCGTTGCGAATTAGCAGATGTAGGGTTCGAGGCTATTCGCAACGCGCTTGTGTGTACAGGCTCATATTGATCACGATAGTACGCGTTTGGCCCTGTGTTTCAGTATATGCCTTATCGCGGCAACCATAAACGACCCCCCCCCCCATCCTCTTTCACTCACGAGCTAAGCGCGCACACAGACAACCTCGGCCGGAAAGGCTATTCGCTCCTCAGAAAGAGGAGACTAGCGCATCCATTCCCATATATAGAGTGTTTAAAAATGTGTCCAATTTCAATAAAAATCAGTGTGATAGGTGCTATTTCCTCGCTGTGGTCGCAGTTGCTTTTTCTGTAACGGCAGGCATCTGAACAGGGATGAACAAAACATTGCGAATGGTAATTACCTAAATGCCGATTCACTTTTTAATTAGTAGAGGTAGGCAATTAAGTAAATGAGAGCATGAAGTCTTTCATGCGGAGAACCCATTACCGCTTAGCGATTACCGAAAAGTGGCCTCTAGTAATAACTGCGAATGAATTCAATTTTCCTATATTCTGTGGTAAACGAAAACGCGTAAGAGCGCTACTGCCATATTCGTCCGAGACGTCTAAAATGAAGAAGCGTATATAAACCTTCAAACGCCTTCGTTGTGAGGATGTGTGTGCTGCGCCTGCAAAACAGTACGGATGATGCACACACGTTATTGAAATGAGAAGAACTGCAGCTATGTAACAACTGTTTTGAACAATGACGTCATTGTAGTCGTCTGCTTGTTGCGCTCATTAGTCATTTTTTTCAGTTTCGCCGCAGAAATAAAGACAATTTCATTAGCTCGCAATTATTGCTAGTGGCCGCTAGTGCCAATGGATCCTCCGCACGAATGACTTCAATTCTCCTTTCTGACTTAACTGCCTAACTCCACAAATTTAAAAACTAGTAATTTAATTTTTCTAATTACTGTTCTACGAAACGTCTTGAGCCATCCTAAAATGTCCGCCGTTACAAAAAAGAAAAACCACTGCGAATAGAGCGCGCAAATAGCGCCTGTTGCTGTTTTTTAAAGAATATCGGACACATTTCTTGAAACACCCTGTATACATACATATACATATACGTGAATGATGGCGGTGTCAGTGGCGGCGGAGACGACAACGGCAAAAGCCAGCCGAGACTGTCCACATGTTTGCTACGTAATACAACAAAAATTCCTTCCTTATATTCACTGGTTGTTGCAAAACCTCATGATAATAGCATGACGTAGCAAAACTGGTGCTGTTTTCTGAATGCCTGATATGCTGATCAGTCTTTGCAGAGTGTCTAAACCTGGAAAGGAAATTCTTGCTGACTGCCAAGTAAAATACAGGAATAAGTTTGTTGAATGAGTGACATGAAAAATTTATGGCATTCTCTTATCTTGCGAAAAATAGTACTTAGGGCAATCAGAGAGATGGATCAATGATATGTTGACAGAAATAAATTTGGAAAAATGCTGGTGATGCTTTTCTCGTGCCACATTGTAAAGAACATCAATGTTCTCCTATCTTTGAAAAGACCAGAATAATATCTAAAAGCAATTGTGAAATCACTCGTCTTATAAAAGATGGGCTATATCTTTAGCCAGGAGCGCCGAGTGCGAGCTGTTGGCCTCAGCGCTATGGTTCCTGTGTCAGTTGTCGCTGACTGCTTTCAGTATCGATAGACCGGCTGTTCAAGTTCTACTTACGCCAATAAACCCGGTTTCACAGAGTGGAGGTGCCGGATAACAGCCATAAACACCACAACAGGAAACTACCTGCCACCCCGGAAATAGCTGAAGGAAACACCCAGAAAGATAGGTTCCAGCCACCGATGGTCATCATGCCCACTGCGCTACGCGTGCGCGATCCACCTTTTTTGACGCTACTGATGCACAAGACGTTGAAGAATGGTTGTAGGCATTTCAAAAAGTAGGCGCGAGCAACGCGTGTGATTATCCTTCGAAGCTGCAATATGTTCCCTTCTACCTTTAAGAGATAGTGAGTCTTTGGTTTAACAACCACCACTCAGAATTCGCCACTTGGGGTGCTTTTAAGCTACGCATTGCCGAGGTGTTCGGTCGGTCTAAGGTACGCAAGCTCCATGTCGAACAGCGTCTACGGGTACGCGCAAAGCTTCATGGGGAAGGCTTCACAATCTACATGAAGGACCTGCTCGACTTGTCAAAGCGCCTTCACCCGTCATTTACATGAGCAGACAACATCAAACACATATTGAAGGGGATAGATGATATCGCTTTTCAGATGCTGCTGACCCGTGGGCCGTGTCCGAACTTGGCACTATTTGCCAGAGCTTCGAGGAGTTGCGTAAACATCATGCCGTGACAAGGCGGCCAGCGGTTACCGACGAAATTCTCGCGGCGTTGACCCTCGTTGGAGACCACAATGCAACAAAGTCAGAAATGAAATCATATGTGCGCGGACAGGTGGCCCGACAACTTTCGCGCCTGTCGTATATATCGACACATAACCGTCTCCTGATTGTCAGGCGCCCTCTATCAGGCAGCTAATTATGGCGCAGGTCGTTGAGGCACTGCCATTCACCTCTCAGACAACACTTGTCACCGCACCATGGACTTACACTGCTGTTGCTTCAAATACAGCGAGCCCTCTACCCTTGTCGACTTCTCCACAGGTGTGAGTGCCTTCAATACCCAGTACACTACAGGCCTACGGCAACCCATAGCGCACAGCTGATAGCCATCTCAGCATGACATGGTACCCAGGCCATGTCATGTGCTTCTGTTGAGAGTGCGACCCAGCTGGCACAAAGATACTTCGACTACTGCATCTGGACCCAGCACGACGCGCGACCAGACCAACCGTCACAACATGAACGACTACCAGGTGAGCGTGACCCACTACCAGAAAAACAAGACGGCCAACCTTCTCTCGGCCACCACATGTTTCCTTATTACGACGCCATTCTCTGTCACCTCTGCCTCACCAACCAGGAACGAAAAACGTTCTGCCGCCCCTCCGAAGGCATGAGCTGCTTCGTCGCCTCAATGTGTTCTGGAAGTGCTGGTCGAAGGCTAACGAACTCTCGCACTTTTTGATACCGGAGCTGCCATTTCCGTCATGAGCCGAAAACTGTGCCGCTCTATACTAAAGCTCAAAACACCGCCATTCTTGTTTTACCTTCGCACAGCGAGCGCGCAATGAATTCGACCTATTGGAGCATGTACGGCCAGAGTCACCACTCAAAAATATTTTACGAAACAGAGTTTAGAGTGTTGGCGACGTGTTCGCAACTTCTTATCGTGCCACCATGCCGCTATTGACTGCGCTCGTGCTCAGGTGGAACTTTCTGTGTTCGCCGATGCCCCGTCTGCCGACACCGACGACTTAGCATCGACAAGCTTCGTGTGGCCACTGAGACCGACTTCCTCCTGTTAGTGCCGTCATTGTCCCTGTCGGCCATGCTGACGTTTCCAGTACTGCTGTTATATTCAGAGCCTCTACCGTTTTCGGTCGTCGCCACGTCATGTCTGTGCCATGTGCAATCTACCGCCCAGACAAGCTGCGACTGCAATACTTCTTTGTAATTCCCGTTATTGCCCTTTCATTTTACACCATCACGAGACACTTCTTGATGTTCACCTTGTAGACAAACGTTCTATCGAGCCTATTGAATACCATGACACTAGCCTAAAACTTCAGTTGGATGCAGTAACTCCTATTTTTCGTCGGGATCACGTCTCTCTGGATGTATTCAACCGTTCCATTGAAAGCGAACTACCCAAGATCAACGGGCACAACTTATAGAGCTTCTTCATGAATTTACACATTCATCCAACTTCCGCAGACGCCACTTGGTCAAACCAACACTGTCACTCACAGTATGACACGGGAACGCACACTCACTTGTGACAACGCACATACCGTGTATGAGTGTAGTGAAAATGCTTTTAACAACCAAAATCGAAATTGGAAGTAAAACAGACAGCGAACAACAACCAACAGAGACGAAGATGTGCGTAGGGTTAGACGAACGTGAGCGCGTGAGCTTCGAACCAGCGACAAGCAGAGGAAGAACGCGGCCAGCTAACAAGAGCGCTAGGCGTTTGTCCTCAGGGGACCAAACGGACGAGACGTTGTCACCAACCCAGTAGGGACAAGCGTGGCGTGATCCTGGGGCGAGTGGCGGCACCGGGCTGGACCTGACATGCTTTCTTGCTAGGAAGCGCAGCCACTATTACACAGAACACACAACACAAGCGCTTAACCTAGGACCTCGTCTTAACGTCTCTTTCACATATTCAGGAAGAACGACATCATCCGTGGAGTTAAGACGTGGTCCCAAGTTAAGCGCTTGTGTTGTGTGTTCCTTGTAATAGTGGCTGCGCTTCCTAGAAAGATGGATTCATACCAACTGGCCCGATACAATTGTTTACTGACACGCTGTTCCTGTAGCGGACGAGCACGCGTGCCAGGGTGAGTGGCTGATCCTGTCCAGACTAGGGTCCGGCCCCACCAGTCACAGAGATTGTGGCCACAGTACCACGTCGGTGCCGGCCCGGCACAGCCGCCAATTGAAGGTGCTACCTCGGTGTTGCGTCGGCCGCAGCGTTGGGCCACCTGGTCCATCACGAGCAGCTGATAGTCTGCTCGTGAGCTCCCGTGCACTTGGCAACCTTCCCGTGGTGGGGATGCGTCGTCGACGCCATTGTCTTCAGCGGGAGCGTGAGTGGCACCAGACGTAATCAGACTTCCGAGTAGTGAGGACGCGTGGGTTGCTCGCTTGCGCGTAGACATAAGAAATGTAGGACTGAGTTATAAAGCCAGTGTGTTGTAAAATATCCACAAAATTGTTATTGTTTCGTGTGTGAAGTTGATAAATGTTTTTGCTGTCCTTGTCTTCGGTTTCTTGGTCTGAGGGAACAAGAACCATCACACTTGGCGAGCCTAGGTCAGAATGGCTTATTAAAATTTAAAGCCGTTGCCCAGACAGAGCCTTTGTCATAGACAGGGAAAAATGTATTGCACTTGGCCGACATGTATGGTTGGAGAACGAGGAGCTCAGATAGTGGGTTGAGTGAGGGTGCGTTGAAGCTCGAAATCAGCATGCTGAGGAGCACGAGATTGCGAAAGAAAAGGCTGTGTGGCAGCAGAAGCTGTTAGAGCAGAAGCAAAAGGTGCAGGAACAAGAGCTAAAGATCCTCAAGGTGAAGCTTCTACTTCAGGAGAGCGCAAGCAGGGTACATCAAATGGTGGCTGATGAACAAGGAGGATCCATCATGTGCGCCAGAGGAATACGAGAGGTCTGCAGTCCTCATAAACTGATTGCACAATTCAATGAAGCTCGGGACGACATCGACACGTACATGCATCGATTTGAACGAGTCGCAACGTGTCAAGGGTT